>JAPTHN010000004.1:46425288-47104413 GCA_026936325.1 Platynereis dumerilii | reverse complement strand
GGGGGGGAGGATGGGTGCTCCCCTGGAGTCCCTCCTCTGCCCCTTCTCCCCCCCCCCCTCTGGTTATGCCACTGCATAATATTCTCCCATACTAATTGCTTTATCTGTTTCACTGAGGATATCAGTTCGCTAAATACTTTATCACCCTCCTTATCTGGAATGAGGAAATAGTGATGATATACATTATCAGCCACAGGCTTACATTCCCCACACATGGCAAAACCATCCCACATTGTTACAGTAGATGAAAAACAAGTGCTTACGGAATTGGACTGAAATGTTCCTTGTGAGGTCATAAACCCATCCATGCCATGTTCAACTCTATGACCTGTAAGCAGTTAGTGAGGTCATGTCCTATAGCCTACTTCCTATGAACATTATGAACCACAGTCACTGACCAAGTCATATCACTCTCCAGTGAGGTCACAAGTTGCTCAATGACAAATTGACTATAATATAATTTCAATGTATTTGGGACTTGTTGTGAGGTCATTGATGTCGACTTGCAGCTGAATGTAAGTACTCATCATTGGTCTACAGTAAATAGAATCAGAATAGTAAGCACAAGAATCAGAATAGTTTTTTATTAAACACTTTTTATAATATTATTTGCTTTGCAAGATATAATCCTCACTATGCACATAAGACATATAAGATATTTGGTTAGTACAGAAAATTTGCAAAGAAACAATTTGCTTCAACAACTTAAGCAGTTCAGTTTAGCTTTGACTGAATGGAGGATTATTGATCACCCATTTCACACACTTACAAGTGAAATTTGTTATAGGGATTTACTTAGGGGACCCCCTCAGAAATTATTGGAAAAATCAAAGATGGATGCCAAAATGGCCGTCTTTTGAATTGCCCACTGTGACTTTACTATTTCACTTAGGTTGATGAAATTTGGTACAGGGATTCACTTAGGGATTCCCCTCAAAAATATTTGGGAAAATCCAAGATGGCCGCCAAAATGCCCAACATATTTTGAAATACCCACTGTGACTTTAGTATTTCACTTAGATTTATGCAATTTGGTACAGGTATTCATTTAGGGATGCCTCTCAAAATTTTTTAGAAAAATCCAAGAAGGCTGCCAAAATGGCCACCATATTTTAAATTGCCCACTCTGACTTTAGTATTTCACTTAGATGTATGAAATTTGGTATAGGGATTCACATTGGGATTCCCCTCAGAAATTTTTGGAAAAATCCAAGATGGCTGCCAAAAAGGCCAATGTTATGAATTGCCCACTGTGACTTAACTATTTCACTTTGATTTATGAAATTTGGTATGAGAATTCAATTAGAGGTATCCTTCAGAAATTTTTGGAAAAATCCAAGATGGATGCCAAAATGGCCGCCACATTTTGAATTGCCCACTGAGCCTTTACTATTTCACTTTGATTTATGAAATTTTGTACAGGGATTCACTTAGGGGTTCCCCTCAAAATCTATTTGAAAAATCCAGGATGGCTGCTAAAATGGACAACGTATTTTGAAATACCCACTGTGACTTTAGTATTTCACTCAGATTTATGAAATTTGGTATAGGGATTCACTTATGGACTCCCCTCGGGAATTTTTGAAAAATCCAAGACTGCTGCCAAAATGGCCACCAATGTTTTGAATTTCCTACTGTGACTTCAGTATTTCACTTAGATTTATGAAATTTGGTAATTGGTATAGGGATTCCCTTTGGGGTTCCACTCAGAAATTTTTGGAAAAAATCCAAGATGGCTGCCAAAATGGCCACCATATTTAGAATTGCCCACTGTGACTTTAGTATTTCCCTTACAGTTCTGAAATTTGGTATAGGCATTTGCTAAGGGGTTCACCTCAAAGTCTTTATGGCTTGCAGCAAACACTATCAGTCTGGTAATCACTGCTCAATACAAAACAATCCATGTAATAATATATAATTCACCCTCTTCATGATTTCAATCCAAAATATACAATCGCCAAAGGCTGGTTTTCGATCCATGGATTCTTCTTTCATTAATTGTTTAAATTATTGACCGCAATTTTTAAGATTTCATCCCAATATTGACCCCAATTTTTAAGATTTCATCCCAATATTGACCCCAATTTTTAAGATTTCATCCAAGTTCATAAAATTTTCACTTTGTGATGCTAAGTTGACCCAATCTATCTAAAAAAATGTTATAAGTCTGTTTGCAGCACCCATCATGAAATAGTGTCTTTTTGACTTCTGCCTGTATTCCATATATATTTCTGAGCAAGAGTGTATTTCCCTTGTTTGAATGCAAACATCCACTGTTTCATTTGCCATTTACAAAACCTCTTATTCTTAACCTTCCTTCTTTTCTCCATTATACACATATCTCTTCACTCTTCTATTCTTATGTTTCTCACTTTCCATGACTCATTTCATTCCTCTGAACTTTCCTTCCTTTGCCTGACTTCCTAATTTTCACAACTTGTCTTCATTTCTTTGTCTGCTCCTTTTTGTATCATTATTATCTTCCATCTTCCATTCTTACTAAGTCTTCTTCTCTTCCTCCCCTTTTCTGAGGAATATGTAATTTCTTTCTGCAGTTCTACAAAAAAAGCAGAATTCTGCAGTTTCAAAAAAAATCTGCCGGAAGCTGCAGCATTCTGCAGTTCTGCAACTCCCTGCATGATTTCTGAACCTCTGTTACTTCCTGTAGTTTATTGCAATGCATCTTCAGACCTCTCTGACATGGGGCTTGCCGCTACCAAGGGAACGTGGTGTGGGGGATTGTTGTTTGGGCGATCGGAGTTTTTTAAAGTTCTCTGTCACTGAAGCGTTTCTGAAAAATTTCTGTTGGAGATATGCAGCCTGGGAGGTTTTATGCACTTCTGCAGCTCTGCAAAAAAAACTGCAGAATTCTGCAGTTCTGCAAAAAAAAAAAAGCAGAATTCTGCAGTTTCAAAAAAATCTGCAGGACGCTGCAGAATTCTGCAGATGGGCCATTCTCAAATTTCGGGACAAAGGGTATAGCAAACATGTCCTGTAACGGAGGGGACAATGTGGTAACAGAGGGGAATTTTGATGTAAAAAATTGACTGCAGGAACAACAACAAAATCAAAGGACAAAAAAATTGACAAATTGACAAAAAAAATTGATAAATTAGTGACACGTTTATTGTATCAATTTAATCAATGAAATAAGACCAAAAAAATTTGAATGTGAACTAAATATAAGTTCAAAGTTATACTCTCATGCATTTTGCAAAGAAACTTTGAATATAATGGTACATTAGGAGGAAAATAAACACTTGATTTTGTCATGTCAGGTCCAGTGACAGGGAAAAACCATTGATTTTGCACGAATTCCTGTACATAATGCACAAAAAAAGGTCCAATGAATGACTTTTTGTTCCAAATGCAGTGGTCCTAAATAGAAATATGAATGACAGATGCAGAGTGATGCTTCAGATATTAATCGCGTTCAAATTAATGTCAGGGAGCTAGAGTGACGCAAATTGTCCCGAAATTTGAGAATGACCCAGTTATGAAGCTCCCTGCATGATTTCTGAACCTCTGTTACTTCCTCCAGTGTATTGCATCTGTACAGTTCAAACCTCTTTGACATTGGGCTTGCTGCTACCAAGGAAACATTGATTTGGGGGGTTGTGGTTTGGGGGGTCGGGGTTTTGGTAGTCCTCAGTCATTGCAGTGTTTCTGAAAGGTTTCTGCAGCAAAATCTGTAATTCTGTTGGAGTTATGCATCTTGGGAGGTTTTATGCACTTCTGCAGCTAACTGCAGAATTCTGTCGGAAGCTGCAGAATTCTGCAGTTTCAAAAAAATCTGCAGAATTCTGCAGTTTCAAATAAAAATATGCAGAATTCTGAAGTTTCCTACAGAATTGCAGAATTTTTTGCCGAACTGCAGAATTCTGCAGTTTCCTGCAGAACTGCAGATTTTTTTGCAGAACTGAAGAATTCTGCAGTTTCATGCAGAACTTTGCAATTTCCTGCAGAACTGAAGAATTTCTGTCCAACTGCAGAATTCATTGCAGACGAGCACCAAAACCCACCAAAACCTCAGACCTCCAATTGACCCCCAAACTGCAAGTAACGTTTCCTGAGTAGTGGCAAGTCCTTGTCAAAGAGGTCTGAACTTAGCAGATGCATTGCAATTTATGAGATGCATTAATAGTACCAGAGGTTCGAAAATACTGAATGGAGCTGCTGAACTGCAGAATTTTCTGCAGAACTGCAGAATTCTGCAGTTTCCTGCAGAACTGCAGAATTTTTTGCCGAAAATGCTGGTGCAGGAAGAAATTTAAGTGTACTGCCTTTTCTTTTCCCTTTTCCATTTCCTCTTTCAGTTTCTTATTTTCTCCAAGTAAGTTTTATAGCACATCAAAACTTGCTTTTAATTTCAGTCTTTAGACCTGCATACACTGATAGCTTAATTATTATCTTATCTGGAAAGACACTGTGTGAAGTTAAATAGATCACTGAAGGGTTATCAGTGGGATCAGCTTACCCTGAGAAGCAAGCAGATAAATTTCAATGAGCAGGAAGGGCTCAACTGATAAATGTGTGATGCCAATTACTGTGCACATGTGCAGTGATATATGGCTACAGAAGCATTGGTCCATGAACTGACCTCAATGTCCTGGATGAACTGGACTGAAGAAATAAAGTCATTGCCAGTATTTATGAAGTTTATTATATATGTATATATGCAAGTTTTAACTGAAAACTTAATTTGTGGGCTGCACCTTTAACATCATCCATAGATAGATAGATAGATAGATAGATAGATAGATAGATAGATAGATAGATAGATAGATAGATAGATAGATAGATAGATAGATAGATAGATAGGTAGATAGATAGATAGATAGATAGATAGGTAGATAGATAGATAGATAGATAGATAGATAGATAGATAGATAGATAAGATTCATTGATTGACTAACTTATCAATGGATTGATTGATTGCTTCGTTTATTATAAGTAGACCATAGATTGATTGATTGATACGAAGGATATATATATAGATAGATAGATAGATAGTTAGTTAGATAGATAGATAGATAGATAGTTAGTTAGTTAGTTAGATAGATAGATAGATAGATAGATAGATGGATGGATAGATGGATGGATAGATAGATAGATAGATAGATAGATAGATAGATAGATATATAGATAGATAGATAGATAGATAGATAGATTGATTACATGTTGTTTACTCCAGGTATCAGATGCACATGATAAAGAATTTCAACCTCATTCCTTTCAGAAATTATAAATATCAATGACGTTTGTTACAACATAAATTTTAAATATTCAAATGAATGACAAATATGATAATTGGAAATTAATAGCTAAATAAAACTTCATAGAAATATGTTGGACAAATTCTGGTATTATATTGGCTTGTAGTACATAGCCTTTATTACGGATGATTTCATATTCGTAGACTAATCAAATAACAAAACATTTTGCAAAATAGTGGTCTGACATCAGAAAGTCCCGCAGGTGCTTAGTCAAGCTGCTCATACATTGGTTGAGGGGGGGGGGATTGGAGTTTAATCTGAGTGGCTACTCCTTTTTCACACGCTTCAAGGGAGCATATATATATATAGAGTCAAGGATGGTAAATCCGTCCAGGATTCTAAATCCGTCCACCCTCTAATGTGGGGATAAAAATACATCTGTTGAAGTTTTGTGAGTTTTAAAAGCAAGAGAAATTCAGTTTTAATAGATTTTGCGGTTTTTAGCATTTTAAATAATTTTTTGGGTCTATTTAACAACAAAAGATAAAAGACAATCAAACTCTGTGATGTCATCAGCCATTTTGTGAATTTTGGTTGGTTGGCCTTGTAGGCCTATTTAAATCAACAGACAAATGCATTTCATGTAATAATCAATGAATAAGATAGAAAATTTATTATTTTTATTGAATTTTTAAAAAATTACTCAGTTGTGACACTTTGGAAGGAAATACAAGTGAAATGAAAGTGGACGGAATTGTCATCCTCATATTAAAACTGGATTGATTGGGTGTTTTGTAAATCCGTCCACCTACATCAGAGTACTTGTATGACTTGCAATAATCATAATTGGCATATAATTGATTACAGAAATTAGATTGGAACAATTGATACCACTTTGATTGGTGTAAATAAATTTGTAATTGTTATTAGGGCAATCGATTGAAATGATTGTATAAAACTTGACATCTATTATTTAATTCTTCTGTTTTTCGTGTAATCATTGTCCCATTATTCTTAGATCAACCCAAAATCCTTGGTGAAAATTGATAAATTGCAACATTTCAAAAATGTATAAGATATGATAGGTGGGGGCTGTATTATGCCCTGTGGACGGATTTACCATCCTTGCTGGACGGATTTACCAGCAACCTGGACGGATTTACCAGCCCCAACCTTCATTTCTGGTTGCCATAGTTTCATCAAAATTATGTGAATTTTTTATGCTGGCTTCTTGAACTTTAGGATAAGATTTGTTATAGTACAGTATTGGCTGTGCAGCCAGCATACTATACTGGTTGCCCCATACAGAAAAGTGTCAACCGGTTTGGTCCCCACCATTTAGTAATATCAGCTAGACCCAGGTGAGATGTAGTTCATGAAGTTGGTGAATTTGATGAATGTTCATTAACGGTTCATGAATGTCTGTCAAAGTCCGTCAAGATTCATAAAAAATGGTTCATGATCTTAGTTCATGAACAGTTCATCATCTCAGGTTCATGAACTTTGATGAATTGATGATGAACCTCAGATGAATAATGATGAACCTCAGATGGACAAAAAAACTTCTTTTTTTTTGTGAAATCCCTCTGCGGTGGTTCATGAATGTTCATGAACTCAATAAACTTCATGAATTTAAATAGCCACCTTCAGGATAAAGTTGAAACTAAACCGTCTAAAAACCTTGTGGTTTGATTCAGAAGTAAAATTCTCATCACTTCCTTGGAGAAAAAGAGCATGCCTGACTCATGCTTACAGTTTCTAATCATATCAATTGGATGATTACCAATATCATGGACATTTTTCACAAAATCAAGTTCCGTTCTCAGGATGCACTTGATGGTGTCATAGATTATTTTGAAAGTGCTCAGGACTGACAACAATGTGTATGTGATACAGGAAAAAGCAGGAGGCATAGCTGAGGGACAAAACTTGCTCAATGACAATGTGTTCAAGGACAGTGTGATGTCATAATTCATGCTATTCATTCAAGTGAGTTATTTAACTGAAATTTTACATTCAGGCATATGCGATTTAAAAGACTTTGCAAGCTGATTTATGCTAGGTTTCATGTGTCTTTTGTTTATATGTACATGTACTTTAAACAATGTGATGAACTTTTGATGAACTTTGATGAACCATCATGGTATGTGGTCCATGAACAGTTCATGAACGTTCATATAACTGATGCATTGATGATTAGTTCATGAATGTTCATGAACTGATACATTGATCATCAGTTCATGAAGGTTCATGAACTGACACATTTAATGATTAGTTCATGAATGTTCATGTTTCATGCACCTGTCCCATTTTTGTTGTTCAAGAATAATTCATGAAGATTCGTGAACCAAGAATCAATGAATAGTTCATGAATGTCCATGAACTGATACATTGATGATCACTTCATGAATGTTCATGAACTGACACATTTAAGATTCAGTTCATGAATGTTCATGTTTCATGCACCTGTCCCATTTTTGTTGTTCATGAGTAATCCATGAACGTTCATGAACCAAGATTAATGACTCTTGATTAATAGTTATGGCACATTCTTGATGATTACTTCATGAATGTTCATGAACTGACACCACACTGACTCATGTGCGACTCAGTGAATACTTCATGAACTTTCATGAACCAAGTTCATCAAAGTTCATGAATATTCATCAAATATCAAGAAAACATTTTCCCTTCGGTAACTTGATGAATAGTTCATGAACATTCACTTTTTCATGCACCTGTCCCATTTGTTGTTCACGAATATGCATGAACATTCATGAACAAGTTGAATTTTTATTCATGAACATTCATGAATAATTCATGAATCATTCATGAATGTTCATGAATTATTCATAAACATCTCACCTGGGGAGCATTATAAAATATCTTATGATCACAAATACTTTGTATTGTTGCATTGATGTAAAAGTACACCTGCCACTCATTAAGCGACCAATTGGTGCAGATACAATTGTTGCAGGACCTGAAATAATTGGGGGTGAGTTGTAACAACTGGGGGTGAATAGTAATGAGAGCAGTTTGTTCTATTTGAAGGTCCAATTTCTGGGTGGCACATCCTTGGGGTGATTAACAAACTGTTAGTGACTTACAGTTAGTGACTAACTGGCAGTTAAAGACTAACAAACAGTTAGTGAATCAACAACAGTTAGTGCTTACTAACAGTAAGTGACTAACAACAGTGACTTACTAACAGTAGTGACCAACTGATGAACAACAGTTAGAGACAAAATGACTAACAGTCAGGGACTAGCAGTTAGTAACTTACTAACAGTTACTTGCTAACAGTTTTAACTAGCTGACTTACATGACTAACTAACGGTTAGTGACTGACTAGCAGTTAGCGACTGACTAACAGTTAGTGACCAATAACAGTTAGTGATTGGTGACTGACTAACAGTTAGTGATTGGTGACTGACTAACAGTTAGTGACTAACAGTTAGTGACTAACAGTTAGTGACTAACAGTTAGTGACTAACAGTTAGTGACTAACAGTTTTTGACTAATTAACAGTTTTTGACTAACAAACAGTTTTTGACTAACTAACAGTTTTCGACTAACTAACAGTTTTAACTAACTAACAGTTTTTGACTACCTAACAGTTTTTAACTAACTAACAGTTTTTGACTACCTAACAGTTGTGACTAACTAACAGTTTTGACTAACTAACAGTTTTGACTAACTAACAGTTTTTGACTAACAGTTTTAACTAACTAACAGTTTTGACTAACTAACAGTTTTGACTAACTAACAGTTTTGACTAACTAACAGTTTTTGACTAACTGACAGTTTTGACTTAGTTTTTGACTACCAACAGTTTGACTACTAATAGTTTTGACTAACTTACAGTTTTTGACTACTAACAGTTTTTGACTGACAAACAGTTTTTGACTACTAACTGTTTTTGACTAACTAACCATTTTGACTTACAGTTTTTGACTACTAAAAGTTTTTTACAATAGTTTGACTAACTAACAGTTTTTGACTAACAGTTTTTGATTGAATAACAGTTTTGACTACTAACAGTTTTGAATAACTAACCATTTTGACTTACAAACAGTTTTTGACTACTAACAGTTTTGACTACAATAGTTTGACTAACTAACAGTTTTTGACTACCTAACAGTTTTTGATTGAATAACAGTTTTTGACTACTAACAGTTTTGAATAACTAACCATTGTGACTTACAAACAGTTTTGACTACTAACAGTTTTGACTAAATAACACTTTCTCACTAACTAACAGTTTTGACTAACTAACAGTTTTTGACTAACAGTTTTTGACTAACTAACAGTTTGTGACTAAATAACCTATTTAGTGACTAACAAATAGTAACTACCAAAACAACAGACTTAATGACTAACAGGTAGTGACCAGTGGCGTCCCTATGGGGGGCATGGGGGGGCACGTACCCCCCATATTGGACCTGTGCCCCCCCGGGTGCCCCCCCATATGAACTTTGCAACTCTGGCTAAAACACACAATTAGTATAGAGGGTGCCCCCCCAGAGAATCGCGTGCCCCCCCAGGTGCCTCCCATTCGAGACTGCCTAGTTACGCCACTGGTAGTGACTAACTGATGAACAACAGTAAGGGATGCCTGATTAACAGTTAGGGATTGACAGTCATATATAGTGACTTACTAATTAATAGCTTCTTATACCATATCATGGGTTCATCTGTAGTTTCTCTTATACCATATTTTAAAATTCTTTTGGCAAAACATACTGTTATTGTAACTTTTGAAATCGTAATCACTACAGCCAGCATATATCTTTTTTTTTTCAAAAAGATTTTCTTGTTTACCTTTTGGTTGTTAATGGTAGCACAGAATATGCTCCTTCCACTGGACTACTTTAAATTTTTAAAATCTATTCCCATTGTTTGGGAAATAGGGTTTTTGCCAAAAGTGGACGGATTTACCCTCCTTGACTCTACTTATGTGCAGTCTAACTTTGAAAGAAGTGATATCATATTATCTAAATAATAACGCAGAGGTGTATACCTGTTTTATTGATGCCTCAAAGGCATTTGACAAGGTCAGACATGATCAACTATTTAGCATATTGATTGACAGAGGCATGCCTCCTATTGTGTTACGTATGATGATGGACATGTATAAACAGTCAGTCTTTACGAACTGTTTGGCGAAGCAGTAAATCGAAGCCGTTTCAGACAACTAATGGTATTCGTCAAGGTGGTGTAATGTCACCATTAATTGTTCTGTGTATATATGGATATTTTGTTACTTGAACTTGAGAAGCAAGGTGTTGGATGTCGCATTGGTCGCCATTTTTACGGAGCCCTTTGTTATGCTGATGATATTACCCTGTGCGCTCCAAGTGTTCGTGGTCTGAAACAAATGCTTGAAATTTGTGAAGCCTCTGGTGACAAGTTTAGTGTAACCTACAACCCATTAAAAACAGTGTGTGTCCTGTTTAGAAGGAAGAGGAAACCTGTGCCTCCATGTGTTTACTTGAAGGGAACACCACTACAATGGATTGATAGCGTTAAACATCTAGGGAATTATTTTGAGGCCACTCTCCGGGAGAATATAGATGTGAGAAAGAAGAAAAGTGACTTAATTCAAAGAACTAACTCAGTGGTTGTAACACTTGGAAGAAGTAAGCTAGAAGTTGTCCAAAATGTATTCAACACACAATGTGCCCATTTTTATGGCAGTGAGGCCTGGCGTTTCTCTGATGCTGCTGTTGCAGAGTTTCAGACGTGTTGGAATCGCTGTGTGAGACGTGTTCTTCACCTGCCATATACAACACACAGACGTTTTCTGCCACAACTGTTGGAAAGACCTACAGCGCTCAGGCAAATTTATGCGAGATTCATCAAGCTAGTCATGAAAATGGAGAAAAGCAAGAATGAAAAAGTGTCTTTCCTAGCTCGTATGTGTACAAGAGACAGTAAGAGTGTGATACGCATAATGTGATTTTGAAAGGCCAGAGACTATTGAAATTAGTTGAATATTGTGACTGTGATTTGATATGTGTGATGTGAGAAGCAGCTGCGCTTTTATTGAAGGTTTTTATGCTAAAGAGCTTGATTTTATTTTTAATGTTGTTTGTACTACATAATTTGTACTATATAATTGTTTTTATTTCTATTGTCGATTACTGTCTATTTTAAAATGTACTTAATTTTATTCCATGTATTTCATATATGTATGTGAATGAATAAATGAACCAGACGAAAGGAATTCAGACAAGTAATAATCAAACAAGATAAGATTAGACAAGCAATTTTCAGACAAAGAAAACTCAGTCAAGAAATACTCAGACAAAAACCTATCAAACAAGAGATAAAAGGACAAAGGGTGTTCTAAAAGAATACTGCATATTTCCCCAATGGGGCTGTGTCGGCCTTACGTAAGCATCACTTGATTCACTTCCTGGCTACAAATGGATAATTCACAACAAGAGTATAAAAGAAAGTATATGACACCAATATTATAATAAGTGCCGCATTTGTTTTATAACATGACCGCTATGCTTCGAATATAATGTATCTGAAAAAAAAAAAGTCTGAAAAATCAATGTGAATAAAAAAACAATTTTGCAATTTTTATTATTTTTTTATGAAAACTCATATTGCACTTTAACCATGCAATATGAAAAAATCTGAAAAAAAAAAGTTATAAAATTTTTTTTTGGGAAAAATTTCATATTGCACTCGAACCATGCAATATGAGTTTTTATGATGTCGTCATGTGACTGATTTTGGCCAATCAGCATCGCTCTAGCATAGTGGTCATGTAATAATATGATTTTGTGAATTAAAAACTCAAAAGTCACTTTTGAAGGCCACTCTTGTCACGTCTAGTCATCCTAATTATGATATAAAACACTTGTCAGATCCTGTGTCATGTTATCTGATAATCTCTAGTCTTGTCATCACATATCCTGCCCTTGTCCAGGGAGACCCAAGACCTGTCTTCTCATCATAAAAAAATACCCCTTAACTGCTGTTCTGTTAAACTATGTTATAGATTTTGACTATAGATTTGCACTGAGTTTAGTGCGGACGATATGAACTTCCTTTCAAAATCAAGTAAATGTATCAGTTAATAATCACTAGGCCTATATGATATATAGAACAGCCCACAGTAAAAAAAATAGATAAGAAAGAGCAGTCTATGTAAATTTCTGTCTATGACAGATTATGTATAAATGCAACCCTAGCACCCTTGGTAATGGGTCTTCCCATCCCATAACAAGAAAAGTATCCTTAAAAAGGGTACTGTATCGATTTTATCATGAACATGAAGGCATGGGGTGTGTAATTAAAAAGTTTTAATATCTAAAATGAGTAGGCATTTTTATGAAACAAATCTCCCCCCTTGTTTCATGCATATCTTACTTAACCAGGAAAGTTGCAAATAAAATTAAACTTCAGTTATTTGAATTAAAATGGTACATTTTGTTATTTTGTTAATTGCTATGTAGAAATCTGCAAATTTGTTTGTACAATTGAATTAACTGTGGTCAATGTGTTTGTTTTGATTATGTTATGCTTTTCTCAAAGCAATTATATCTTTTAAGTTAACTTCCCACCTATTCAGAACTAAAGAAATTTTAAATGTGTGTAATGTTGTGCTTGAAGTTGAAAACAAAGTTGATTTTTAACATGTTATATAAAATGAAAGAATGTTATTAAAATATATAATAATATTTAGGCCTAAAAATAACCAACACTCATTTTTAAGCAATGTAAAAAATGTGAAAAAAAGATAGATATATACATAAAGGTAGAAGAATTGGCTGCATACAGGTGAATAGATAGATTGATAGATAAAGAGATATATAGATAAAGAGATATACATGTATAGATAAAGAGGTAGATAGATAATCCTTAATTTGCAAAAAGCACCCCCCCCCTTGCAAAAAAACCCTAGATATTAAATTAATCTGAGTCTGAGTCTGGTATTCATTCATATTTAAGCTAAAACATTACACCATCTAATACCTGGGGGGGGGGGTACAAGGCCCCCCCCCCTTTGTCAAATAAATCCTTCATATTGCTATTTGGAAAAAAAAAATTAGAGACTTCAATGTTATAAGTATTGCTGCCCCCCCCCTTTTGAAAAATCCTGGATCCGCCCCTGGATTTGAGGCCCTTTGACCCCCTTTGACCTTGGACAATTTCAAGTGCATCACCCTTGTGCACCCTGGTGTCTGGTGCAAGTTGCAAGTTGCATCTTGGGAAGTCACATGGTGCCTGCCATGCATGGACTGACCAGAGCTGCAGGTCACAGTTTACACATGTGCTTCCAACAGTAAGCAGCTGATGATCATCATCTTGTTTGAAGAGTGTATCATTATCCCTATTCTTATATGCTGCAACAATGTCAAGGTGAGTCTTATATACCTTTTTCATGCTGTTCATTAGCATATTATGCATCCTGCTTTCAACACATTCAATTTATAGATTATTTGTTTAATGATGATGCCGTTATGTTCTTTTAATATATGATATAATTAGCTCTTTTTTGGAAATGTTAATTATATAATAGTTTACATAAGTTGTCCACTTTCAATGAACCTGAATTAGTCTGAATTAAGCTATTGTGTTCTTTCAAAGTATTCTGTTTTAAAACTATTACATGTATTGTACATGTATGTTATTCCAGAGTCACTTTTATAAATTATGCATACTATGCATGACATTGCTTAAAAGAAATATTACCAAAAGCAAAAGAAAGTCATACAACATTGCCTATTGAATGCCAATATTTTTAAACTTTCTTTTGCTACTCAGAATAGTGATTTTTACACCAATGTAAAGGACACTTTGTTTTCTAGGAAACTCAATGTAATGATAAATTTGTTCTTGTTTTAAGATTATATATATAATAAGATATACAATAATATGTAGATGACACATGATAAATTTACAAGGATATAAGTTGGATTAGACCATTGGGGTACAAACTTAGGGTACAATAGATATCAGTATCAGCAGTTATAGCCACTGATAAGGGCATAATGGGACAACTGCACCTGTTTTCAGTTATCCCATGGGGGGAGAGAGAGGGGGGGGGGATGGGTGACATGTAAATTTATGGCTTTCTTTATAAGATAGTGCATTCAAGACTGGAATTCATTAATGAACTGGAAAGGAGCATTGTCTTATAACTGAGACCTTTATCAGAATGTCAATATACAGTCAGCACAAAAATTACTTGCACATTTTGATTTTTTATATTTCAAAAAAAAAAAACAATACAAAACATAGGATGCGCGGCAGCAAACCATCAGCTTTCAACACCTATTCCGACACAGGTGCAATCTGCATGTTTTGTAACAAAGCAATTTCCTCATGGATATGTTTCTGAATTTGAACAAAGTAATATGACAAAAATATGTATGAAAATAGCATAGCATAACATTAGACAGGAAAATGTTGAGAATATGAGTCTTTTCACATTTTTGTGTATTTTAAACTTGTATCATCACAGACATTTGCATTCAGCTATATAATGTCCATTAAGATTAATTTGCGAGAAACCAAAATGCAGGGAAAATGTCATAAATCCAAAACATTTTTCAGTTTTTTTGGATTTTATCAAAATTTCATATGATTGACACTCCAAATGAGTTAAGTCATTTAAAGAGCCATAACTTAGACGTCTAAATGCTAAATTGCAGAGATTTTTAAAACTCCAAAATTGAAATCATGGAGAATTGCAAAAATCTATATTAGGTCTGTATTGAAAATAACATTGACAAAACTATAGTTGTATGTTTCATAAGGGGCCAACCAGATGATCTTGGGGGGGGGGGGCATGGACTTTTGGTTAAAAAAAAGTTAGTTTCTCACTTGACACTGAACATGCTGAAAAAAAAGTTTATTCAGCACGTGGACAATGAAAAAGTTTGTTTTCACATGTAGCTAGGGCACTGTAATGTTAAAATTGCAATTTAAAAGTTTGTCGTTCATTCCCATGCGAAAAAAATTGTTCATCGATGCTTCGCAAACAAATAATAAATTCATACGAGGGGTAAAATCGATCCCCCCCCCAACTATCATCTGGTCGGCCCCTGTTGTAGGCCCTATATGTATATACGCATAGGGCCTACTCTGTACTATGAAGGCTGTGGAAAGAATTTTTGTATTTTGTAATGAGATCTCCATCAAGATTACATTGGGTATTCTCTCAAATTTCATTTCAATTTATTTTGGGGGGGGGGTGGAAGAATTTTTGTAATGAGGTCTCCATCAAGATTACAATGGTATATTCTCTCAAATGTCATTTCACTTTGTTCTATGTTTGTTAACTTAGGTAATTACACCTATTTGTCTCAATGTTTTCCAAATGGAGCGCATTATTGTTTTTCAAAAGACAGTAGTCATCACAATTTCAAATAACTTTCTATAATTTGTTGTCAGTCATTGTAACTCTCCTTTGAGGATAAGTAGTCTGTTTCATTCAGTTACAGTTCATTGAAGCATCTATCAACCAGTGCAGACCTGTATTACTTTCATTTTCCAGGAGTTTAGCGAAAAAACATTCACAAGTCGATGAGCACTAAAGGTGTGGAGAAATGGCACAAGGCCTTTTATAGTACACAGCAAATGAGCAAAATATCCAAGAAGAATGATGGAAGAGTGCACTGTAAAAGTTCCATTTCCAACAGCTTCCACACAATCACTACTTTCAATTTCGGTGAGTTTTTCTTCATTTGTCTTAACAATGTTATGTCATCATAAAAATATACATTAAGGTGGTCCAAAATTGTATTTAAAACAAATTCCCTAAATCCCCAATTTGAAATTTAAAATTGATGATCACATAAGTAAAAGAAACACATGTAACATTTCAACAAGATTGATTAATATTTGGAGGTTGCACAAAGCATTTTAAATTTATAATCTAATCTACATTTGCACTACCAAATAATACATGATTTTCAACAACCGCTAAAAGTGAACATTTCTTTTTGTATTCTTTGGTATATTTGATAAACTTGACATGGTTAATTAATATCTGGAGGTTATTTTTATTCAATATTCTCACTTTGTGAAATACACCCTATTTTTGCCGGGTCAAACAAATTTTGTGACACAAATGGTTCACAGGGGCCTCTGAGACTCCATCCCTATCTATGAACAGGAAAAGGTCACATGGCTTGCACCAGACGATAAGATGTACTGAATTTTGGTGTCAATTGCACCTTAATAATATAATAATAATAATAATTTATTTGTATAGCGCTAGATCCAGCACAATCGCTGCTCTCCAGCGCTTACCTTGTGGAGAAGCAATATCTATGATCAATGACCACCAGAAATAATGGAATGTATATCAATATGTCTAATTTTATTTTAGTGAAAAATTAGTAGATTTCAGAAACATAATTTCAAATTTGATAAAACTGAGTGATATCAATTTAACTACTTCTTCAATACAGCGTCTGAGACCTTTTTGTTGTATAGCAACATATCCCATAGGATTTTCTTGATCAGGAAAAACTTATGGTCAGGGTTAGACATTTTCGAAGTGTACCTGGAAGCTGAAGTTGTACTGCCACAATTCAGCTTTATGGGACATGTCGTAAGTGCTAGTTATATCCGCGTTTGAGGTAATATGTGATAAACTGAACCAAATTAAAAACGCAAAACTGTTTCTAGGGCTGTATTTTTGTGTTTAAGTTTCAGATGGGCTTTTGAGTTTATGTATATGTATAATCAGATGTCAAAGAACCCAGTTGCTTAAAATCACAAAATTGTGACCATTTCTTGTGTGTGTTTGTTGCTGAGTTTGTCACATTGGGGTATAGCCACTGGATGGGGGTATTAGGCACCCCATAGGGCAAATCTAATGATTTCATGCGAAAGCTTGAAGAAAATGATGAAAAAGGCCACACAATTCACTTCAATAAGTGTCATCTGACTTGTTAAAAATTTAGGTTTTCGGGAAGTCAGACCGAGTTTGTCACACACAATGATATTCCAATGCGGCAATGCAACCATGGAAACAAGTCCTCAAACAGCCTGTACAATAGCTGTGGCATCAAAAAGGCTTACAGTCTATCAGAAAGACCCAACACAACCTCTATAACAGCTTCACAGGTAAAAATTGGCATTGTGTTTGCCCCTGTGCCCTCCTTTTGCTATTCTCAAAACCCGGCATCTGCCCCCGCAAGAAATGTCATGCGGAGGGCACACTTGGTAATGCTGCTTGTCCTATGGCTGCTATACAAGGTGTGTAAAGTCCTTTTTTTATTGACCCTGAACCTTTTACCACTCTCAGACTGTTTTAGGACCTGTTTCCACAGCTGCATTCTTTCACTGGACTATCATTGTGTGTGACAAACTCTGACATGACTTTTCAAAAAGCAAAATTTTATAGTCTGTTTCCCCTGTGTTGAGAGCGGCACTTCAAACAATTCCTAAACTGCAGATACAACAGCATTGACAAACCATGAACTGTTTATCACTCTGGAAGCCGTAGATGTCCTGGTGACACTGTATGTTCTTTCTGTGGCATAGCTATTCAAGAAAGGGGGCATAAACAATTCCTTTGCCTCTACTGAACCCCCCCCCCCTAAAAAATTTAACAGCTATGCCCCTGGACACTGATAGAGCAGGTCCAGGGTTGATGCTTTATGAGCAACAGGTGTATCAGCACAAGATAGAGCAATTTGTGGTGTCAAAAATGTCACCAAATGTGGAATTGGATCTGGTTGTCTGGAACTCACCACTCTCAACTCAGGGGAAACACACTATATGTTAAGTGATTGCAACTGAAGTGAATTGAATGGCCTTTTTCATCATTTTCTTCAAGCGTTCACATGAAATCATTAGATTTGCTCTGTGGGACCCGGGATTCGAACCCATGCAAGCAAAGACCTTTGGTGGAGCAGGCAGGCACCTAAGCCACTTGGCCACCCAGCTGCATATATAACTGACTTATACCTTATATAAAACAAAATAAAACAAAAGAGATTGAAAAAAAGAAAATAAAACAAGAAGGATTTGAATGAAGTAGAAAGCAGCTACAAACAATTTGACAAGTGGGATTAATTTAATAACTTGTAAATGTCAGTTTGAAAAAACAATTCTAAAGGCAACATGGTTGACATACATGTATTTACGAAGGGTTTTCCAAAAGTTCTGTCCAACTAGTCATAACTTTCCCTATATTTGATGTAGAAACATGATATTTGGGTCAGATAATATTGAGGTAATTTGCACAATAACTCCCCAAAAATCATATCATAAAAATAAAAATAAATACTCAATCTGTTGCCATGGAAACCAGAAGTCATGAAATGTGGCCCCTACTTTGTAGTACTCACTTAAAATGAACTGAACACCTGCTTGCATTATCTGTGGCTTGACATAATTATTGAATTGAAGTAAATTCATAATTTTTTTTCATGAAAATGATGAAATACAATGAGTTAATTGTAAAATCATTAATAACAATGGAAACTGGTATTATACATCTCAGTTACTTCACCATCACTCATGCATTTTCTCAGTTTTTTACAAGATGAGAAATTCTTTGGATATGGATGACATCATATATACCTGTCACATTTCTTCATTTAAATTGAATATATCTGGCAGAGAGAGTAAGAACCTTTTATTACCCTGGGTTCCCCCAGCGTCATTTCATCTGAAAAAACAGTCTGAGAGATTTTTGGAAAAAAGTTTTCCTGGCCTTAATACAGGTGTGGATGTGGTCAAGTGGGCCATTTTGTGTTCATATAGAGATGAACTAAAATGCGTTGTGGAATTGGGGATAGTTTGTTGTGTTTTTTATATTTTTTAATAGTTATGTCATAGATCGTTTGAATCATGAGGGGCTGTTTTCAAGCTGACTTTGCATTGTAATATCGCCCACATGGCTATCGTCCATGCGTTTCAAGGAAGACCAATAACGCGTATGGCAATTGCTTTTATGCAGAAGCAGTCTAACAACGCTAATTACAATTCTGCAAGTTCTAAACCCTTTTCTGACGCTCAGTTTACCAAATTGCCATTGAGAAACAGCACTTGAAGTCGATCTGACAGGTGTCAAAGCTGATTGCACTTTGATCTTTAGGGGCCGACCAGATGATCTTTGGGGGGGGGCTAAGGATATTTGGTGAAAAAAAAAAGATTGTTTCCCACTCGACAAAGAAAAAAAAAGTTTGTTCAGCACATGGAAATAAAAAACAAAGTTTGTTTCCACCTGTAGCTAGGGTATCGTAATGTTAAAATTCCGATAAAAACGTTTGTTGCGAGTTGGCAAGCAAAAAAATTGTTCGTCGACGCACCGCAAAAAAAAAGAAGTTTGTCCCGGGGGTAAAGTACATAGCCCCCCCAAACTATCATCTGGTCAGCTCCTTAGATTTCATCAGATCGAAGTACATTATCATTTCGTATTTAGTCTGATGACATATGACTAAGATTACGAGTTAAGACTGAGATTAAAGACTAAGACTGAGATAGTGATAGTAAATTTCCAAGTGCTCTCACACAGTGGGATTTTGATGTATATAAGCCAAATTTAACATGTAAATTTTATAGACCAACCTACATGAAGTAACAGGCTCGTTTTCTTTTAATGTCGTTCAGGCCCGAGGGGGGTAGTCGCAAAAAAAAGTTCACTTGCTCTCACGGAGTCGGCTTTTGCTGTATAAAAGCCAAAATTAACATGTGTATTTTATAGACCAACCTGCACCATGTAAAGGGCTCCTTTTATTTTTAATGTCGTAAAGACCCGAGGGGGGTCTCGTAAAAAATTTTTTATTTTTTTTTTCTGCTAATTATATTGCTGGGGGTAACCTCGGGGGAAGGTACATTGAAATTCTATATTTTACAACGCCCGAGGGAGTCACCTAGGGGAGGGGATACTCGCAAATATAATTTTTTTTTTTTGGTAATTATAGCCTATTGCTAGGCTTGGGGTCACCTCAGTGGGAGGTATATTGAAAATTTTATATTTTGCAAGGCCCGGTGGGGTCACCTCGGTTGGGGGTACTCGCAAAAAAATAAATTTTTTTTTTTGCTAATTATATTGCTAGGCTGGGGGTCACCTCAGAGGGAGGTACAATGAAAATTCTATATTTTACAAGGCCGGAGGTGGTCACCTCGGCGGAGGGGATACTCTCAAATGAAAAATTTTGTTTCCTAATTATATTGCTAGGCTGGGGGTCACCTCAGGGGGAGGTATATTGAAAATTCTATATTTTGCAAGGCCCAAGGGGTCACCTCGGCCGGGGGGGTACTCGCAAAAAAAATTTATTATATTGCTAGGCTGGGGGTCAGGGAGGTACATTGAAAATTCTATATTTCACAAGGCCCGAGGGGGTCACTTCGGGGGGGTAATCGCAAATAAAAAATTTTTTTTGCCAATTATATTGCTAGGCTGGGTGTCACCTCGGGGGAGGTACATTGAAAATTCTATATTTTAAAAGGCTGCAGATGGTCAACTCGGGGGTAGCACTCATCAGAAAAAAATTTGTTGTATCACTAGGCTGGGGTCACCTCTGGGAGTACTTATCAAATTATACATTTTACAGGGCCCGAGGGGGTCAACTCAGCAGGGGGGGGTGCTCGCAAAAAAATATTTTTTGCTAGTTATATTGCTAGGCTGGTTGTCACCTCGGGGGAGTACTTACAGAATTTTAAATTTTACAAGACCTGAGGGGGTCATCTAGGCGGGGGGGGGGGAGACTTTGCCAGGTATATTGCTAGGCTCGGGGTCATCTCGGGGGAGGTACTTTTAAAATTTTTTATTTTACATGGCCCGAGTTCATTTACTAATACTCTCCCTATAAACAATTTTATATTTCCAACATATTACCACAACATTACAAATTACTCACTCGCGTATTATTTTAAATATTTTTTTAAGGTCAAAATGTGGACACTTTCCCTTTGATAGTGATATTTTTTTTAATATTCTCCGTAATTTTCTAACATTATGCTGAAAACCTTAAAGAAAATATTATTTTCTAACATGCTGCCAACATTTGTGAAATGTAAAACTTATACCAATATGACATCAGGTAAATATTATTTTCTAATATTTCCACAAGGTTTTGTCTGATATATGTATTTCATATTTTGCAGACATTCTCTTAAGGCCAAAGTTACCTTATCACCACATTAGTGAAAAATATTAGCCCCAATTACTTGTTTAAGCTTTCTCTGATATCATCACAATATTGTCAGAATGTTTTTGAAATATTTCAAATCATTCTTAAAGGTAAATATTAGTCAAATATTAATAATGACATTTAAACAAGATTTGCATTGTTCTCTATGAAATGTTGAAGGAAACTCAAAAATAATATTTCTTTAAATATTTATTTTGTCATACAATCAATATTAAAACACGATGATCACAAATATCACAAATTGTTATCATACAAATATTATCTATTCAACTTTGGCATTCACAGTTAATAACCACATTACACTTGATATAGTACAAAGAAATGATAATAAGCAGAGTCAATTTCATATCCATTTGACTGCATTACCATGCACACGGTTTTCATAAAAACTTAGTCCACAGAATTAATGTTACTCCAATGAAAAGTGTTCAAGTCATACATAGTGTCTGCAGATAGTGATTGCAGCATTTGAAGTCCAAACAGAGTCAATCATATGGAGAGATTCAGCTTCACAGTCCTCAATGAACACACAAGACTTCTTGTACTTTATCCTCTTCTCAGCAAAATCATTGTTACCGTTGTACCACACTTGCACAACTCTGAAATAACAAGAAAAATGATTAAGATTGATGTAACCAAATTCACCCTGGGTCTTAAATGATTCAGACTAGAGGACTACACTGTGCATTTCTTTAAGAAATATTAGCATCCACAAGAAGCATTTAAAAGAAATCATCTTGTTTCCATATTTTCTAGTGAACTTTTGAAAATCTAAAGATTGTATAATTACATAAGTTTGAAAATTCTTATTTCTTTGCTAGTGCAGTGACATACTTCATTGAATAGAGCAGAGCAAGAAATGCTTCTTTGCTTTGGGTATGCAACCATTAGATATCCAGGGGGGGGGGGGTAATTTATAAAATTTAATGTATAATACCTCACCATATTTGTATTTAGACTAAGCAATATATTATTGTGAAATCCGTCTTCATACAAATTATTTCTTTTAGGAAAGAATTCATTAATTGCATTCAATTCATCAAAACCATTTCTCAAAAATTATAAATCCAAGCCTCTGCCTCCATCTCAGTGGATACACGTATCTAATGATTACCCCCTGAGGTAGGAAATGCATGGGACAACTGATGGGATGAGATTTTCTTTTTTGTCAATCTTCACCTTAAGCACTAGGTGGAGACACTGGTCCCTTTCAGCATATAATTGCTCTCAACCCCATGTGGGCAGCACGCTATCTGACAGTATCTGTACAGGTGGCACCACTAGTCATGCTCCTGCTTACAGATGGGCCATGACAGCCTCATCAAAAAATGGCACCACAAAATTGCAGACAACAAGTAGCAACAAAACAAAAAGAGGCTCATATAATAGAATATTCTACATATGTGTGCAAAATATCAAAATATAGGCCTATATATTATGCACAACATGCGATATCCACATATTAATTTTCACTATAATAAAATATATCCAAGTGTAGATATGATGTTACAACAAAGTATACAGTAAAATTATCAACAGCAGCAAGAAATGTTAAAAACAACTTACATGTGGATTCTGTCAGTCCAATTTTGCCAAATGGAGTAAGTGTCTCATAATGGAGAGCTCAATGCACTAGCTGCCATGTCTTCTTACTCATGTGTTGTAAAGTGACCAACAAAGCAGGTTCTGGCATTGGTTTTGCTTACCTCTGCACTTTAAAAATTTGCTGTACATTCAGTTGCTTATTTTTCCATCAATCACAACATTACACTATTGGATTAAAAGTAAATGCTTCATATTACAAAGAGCACTTCAATCATTTGGTAAAAAATGTGTAAATATAACCTATTCTTATAGTAATTTTACAGTGTCTGCTAATAGATTAGCACACTTAGATTTCTCCATGCCAGGTCAATTAGTGCATGCATCAACTGATTGTGGAAAGTTGTTATCCACCAGTCACTGATAATCAGTAGCAGGGCATTAGCCACTGAGCTTGAGGTCATTCATTTTGAGTTTGCATGAGTCTTATTCTGTGTTCCATTTTTCACAAGTCTCAATATTCAAAATACTGAAGTGAAACCTTATACTCCACACTTAACAATCTATCATTGACAAAAAAGGATAAAAGGTATAGCATATTTATCAGATAGCTAGTTGTGTGACAAGGAATTGAAATGAGGTTTAGGTAGATAGATATGTACACAGATAGACAGATAGATAGATAGTTAGATAGATAGATAGATAGATAGATAGATAGATAGATAGATAGATAGATAGATAGATAGATAGATAGATACCTTTTTTTAGTAATTTAGTTGTTTATAAAAACAATGAAAAAATTGTATGTGCATTTGAAATACATATATGCACCTACAATCGCTTTTAAAAACAAGTACAATGTACACACTAAAGATGTTATTCAGTGGTACAGCTCATTGGAAAATAATTATTGATCAATATTCATTTATCAAAAAAGATCGGTCTATCCTGAACATTCAGATATACATGTTTTTATCATATCTTTGTGTACATATGTATATGCTGATACCATCATGGGATACAACATTGTACATACAATATTGCACTACATGTAGTACAATTTTGAATCCCATGATGGTATCAGCCTATAATCAAATCAAATTGTGCCGGAAGGATGCGCGGGCGGCAGGGGTAGTCAGATGAAAAAAGGGCAAATCATACTTTAGTACTTGCAATGTCAGTACAAAACAGCCTCAAAAATTAATCTATCAATTGAAGTGAACTGGCTTTCAGAGAAAAAACAAGACTATAGACATTTTAATGGCCCGATTTCACCAACCAGTTAGACCAGTCTAATTAATTTAGACTAGTCTCAATTCAGAAAAACCATTTCACCAACATGTAACATGTTCATGTACAATTATCCAATTGGCAACAACACAAAATTATCCATGCCTAAGATATATGCTTGCAGCAATAAATATTTGCAATTTTTTTAAACAATCATATTTTTTGGTGATGCTTGATTTAAAAAAATTTTTTTTTGTTTTGTTGAATTTGCGAGAATGCCGAATTTTAATGTTCGTATTAGCTATGCTTCTTCCTAAGGATGGGAAAAAAATTTATTTGACAAAATATTTCAAAAACTTTGTAAAATTGTTAAAAAACGCTTTTATGGTCATCTCTTTGATACTGATGGCAAGTCAAGTGTTTTAATGGCATTTCAAGCCATTTCACCAACAAATCCTACAATTTTGATTCTTCTCAAAGTTTTTTCAAGTTTAAACTGTGGAGAACAGATATTTAACAAAGGGCCTGCCTGACAAGCCTGCCAGCTGCAGTTTGCCACAGATGGATGGATGATTTGGGCTTTACATCCTGCATTTATGCACTTGGTAGGCTAATTAGGACAGGACAAGAGTTGGCTTTAAACCCTGGACCCAGCAATTGGCAGCCTAGCATGCTACCACCAGACCATTCCACCAGATCACCCGTCCCCGCTGTTGTTTGCAAAATAAGCAGGAAGCTTTAGCTTGAAAATTGTATTTAATTTTAGAAATGAGTAAATATGAACATGCAGTTCAATCATCCACTTTTTCCTTCCTGGACTACTGTTAGTCCTTCCTTCCATATTTTCTGCCGTTTCTTCTAGTCCATTCAGGGGTGCCAGAAGGAAATGCGGGCGTCAGGGGCAGTCGGACGAAAAAAAGGGCAAATCATATTTGCATACAATATTTCGAGAGCATCAATAATAATTTGATTTGTGCCTAAATTAAGTAAAATAAGGCCTAATAATGTCCTTTTTTCTAAGATCAAAAGGGCATAACTTGCTCCCCCTCCTCCCCCCCCTGGACAATGCTAGGAGGGGCAATTGCCCCCCCCTGCCCCACCCCTGTTCCGGCACCCCTGAGTCCATTTCCACATTTCTTTCTCCCTTCCTTCCTTATTTCTTCGTTCAATTTTTTCATTGTTCTTGACTTTGTATTTCTTTACAGTCTTCCTTGTTTTCTTAGGGGGGAATCGGGAAGGGTAGCTCAGTTGGATTCCCGCTCTTGCTGGGTCTACTGGATTAAGTTGGACAGCAGTTTTAATAATCATTTAGCAGCTTTCAAAGCATTGCTGTGTCATCCCTATGTTCTTAATAATCTATCAGGTGCATAAATACAGGATGCAAAGCCTCAATCATATGTTCATCCTTGTGTTCTCACTCAGTTGGGCTGACCAAATTCAATGAATTTTGATATCAAACCTCCATCTTATCCTATATAATTATTTTAAAAGAATTGATTTGCATGTAATTTTCACTTCAGGCAATAAAAGTAGAAATTTGTGTAATATATTTGCTTGATACACAGATAGACAGATAGATAGGGGAAATGACAATAACCGAAATTAACAAATAGATAGCCACTCTGAGTGTAGATAGCTAGACATATCAGATTGATTTGACAAAATTATTGACTTAATGTCTGATTGAAGGGTTGGGAGCATTTGATTAAAAATTAGTTGGACAGATAGACAAACTGAATAATTAAGCAAACAATGGATTAACATATTGATTAATTTTCAAATTGCTTGATAGATAGATAGATAGATAGATAGATAGATAGATAGATAGATAGATAGATAGATAGATAGATAGATAGATAGATAGATAGATAGATAGATAGATAGACACTGTAACAAGACATATTGTATACCTGTATGGTTGATTGATCAACTTCTTGGAAATACATTTTGGAATTCTGACAAGTTTTACAGTTTGCTCTCACCGCATATCTATAGTGCATAGTGCATGAGAGGGTGAATTTCTGGTGCAGGATTGGGAGAGTGTCAGGAGCACATGTGCAACCCTCACAATCAGCTTCATTTAGATACTGCATATAGTAAAAGAAACTGCTTATAGTGTGTGGACCTCATTAACCTATTTAAGATGGGTATAAAATAGCACCCTCCACATGTTATTGTTTACACATGTCCAAGTCCATCAGCTCTGTTTTGCTTTTTAAGCAAAGTTATATTTGAAAAGTCATGTCTGTGTCCTTCCAGAATAGATTGAATGGGTTGGCATTTTATATGAAATTCATTTGATTGTTAGGAAATTCATTAAAACAATTAACTATAATTTCAAGGGTCTTGCTAAATCTTACAAAATATTACATAACCACTTTTTTTCTTTATTTCACATACTGAACAACAATTTATTTTGTTCTTTCAGGAGTCACTCTGGTTGGATAATTATATTAGGCTTATAAACTTATATCTGCACCTGGCTGCACGTAAAACATAATTATGATATAAACTAAAAGATCTTTATTCAATGGAAAGATAACACTTTTCTGTATGATATTTAAACAGCATTTATAAAACATTGATAAATATCTGCACCAGGATGTATGTAATACAAATGTATAATTATACTATCAATTAAAGGTATTAATATGATCATGGATCTCTTCTTACTCTATGAAATAATGGATTGAAAGACATTTTCTCTGCGATAGACATTTTCCAAGGTTAAACAACATTTTATAAAACACACATGTTAAAATTTTAATATCTGCACAAGTATGCATGGAATATATCTTTATGACATAAATTAAAGATATTAATATATCTTCATAAAAACATTTTTTGGAGGGCATAAAATAATGTCATGTAATGTTTTGATGAAAACATTTTCTGTCTGATACATCTATGTTATTTTTTTGGTTAGCAGAAAATTTTTGTTTGGATGTGAGGGCAGAATGCATTTTATCTTCAATCCTGACATAAGTTTTATGCAAACTTAAATCAAAACATTACCTTGGTTCCTTAAATTTGATACTAAATTAACTAAAATGCAATTTTTTACGACATATGATTTAGAGAAAAGCAATCATCTAACCAAATCTCCAGGGCTATGGAAAACAAAGGCATGTTCAACTTTTTTAAAATCAATTCTGATGCTTTTGAGTGGATAGAGGATGGATGGATGGATAATTGGGGCTTTACGTCCTGTATTTTTGCACTTGGTAGGCTAATTAGGACAGGAGGAGGACACAGCAATGATTTGAAGGATAATTGAAACAGCCGTCCAACATGGGCCCAGGTGACCGGTCATGAGCTGGATTCGAACCATTGACCCAGCGATTGGCAGCCCAGTACGCTACCGCTAGACCATGACAGTTATCTGTTAACTGTCATGGCTAGACCAACCCTCCCCCCATTTTTCAACTGTTCTTGAATTTGTCCAATCTTCCTTGTTTTCTCAGGAGGGAGGGCTAGCTCAGTTGGTTGCTCGTTTGGATGCCAATTGCTGGATCCAAACAAGGTTTCATCCCCGCTCTACCTGGGTCACTACTGACTGACAACAGTCTGCTCTGTAAACAGGCGAGTTAGCAAGTCGAATTTATGGGTATCGAATTGGCTTCTAGGTCACTGGGACTGCTGCCTCTAAGGTCCGCGCCCAGCAGAACACAGCAGAACTGAGCTGGGCCGCTTCAAAAATGCATGTAAGCAAGGACCTGATTGGCAGCACCAGCAGTGAAATGTTGTAGCCTGGGGTCAGTGGCTCACCCTGATTTATGTTAGACAGCAGTTTCAATCATCTTTGCCTCATTGTCTTCTCCTCATATCCTTATTTGCTCAGTACTATACAAGGCTTGACATGGTTATCCTAAGATGTAACTCCTATAACTTGCTTTCTTTAACCAGTTATATAACTTATGACATGTTCAGCATTGACACATCATCAGTAAAATGACTTAACCACTTTAGGATAACCTGTGTTAAGCATTGATACTATCCAAATTATCCAGGTGGATAAATACAGGACGTAAAGCCTCAATTATCCATCCATTCTTGCTTTCTCACTCCGTTAGGCTGATCAACCATTGAAAAGGGCAATTTTTTGCAATTTGAGCAAAAAAATACAAAACTCTGCTTTGTCAAGCTAATTAATATGTCTTGATTGTGCAGAAACATGAAAAATGATTATGCTATCATTTTTTCAGATAAAACTTGACACTAAGAAATTCAGTTTTTAGTTGTTACCATGGCAACAGTTGAAATATGCTGTCCTTTCCACGTACAAACAAAATGTATGACCTTAGATCTGCCTTATCATGTGAATTTTAATCAACCAACCACAACTTATCAATACAATTATATTACCAGGGATATAAGCAGATTTATCATAACATGAATCTGTTACCATGGCAACCATCAAAAAGTACCTTTTAAAGCCATTACACCTTCGATTTCACATCAGTATACTCAATTCCTCATTTTATCTATGATAAAACATGAGCAATGTTATATATGCATGCACACATTATCTTAAGTCAAAAGACAGTATAAATTTTGTTGGTTCCATGGTAACCACTATAAAGTATGATAAATTATACTATTAGACTGTCCAGTCTTATAATCGGAATATATAGAGCAAATTATCATAAGTTGTCATTGCATTCATCCATAAATGTTATTTTGTAAGGTGAGAGGTTGGTCTAGCGGTAGCATGCTGGGCTGCCAATCGCTGGGTCCAGGGTTCGAATCCAGCTCTTGCCGGGTCACCTAGGCTTATGTTGGACGGCTGTATCAATCATCCTTCACATCATTGCCGTGTCCTCCTCCTGTCCTAATTAGCCTACCAAGTGCATAAATACAGGACGTAAAGCCACAATCATCCATTATTTGGTAAGATGAAATCATGGAGACAATCAATATGTCATGAAGGTCATCTCCTATTACTGCTACTGTATTGTTATCAGCATAATTTTCATTGACACAATACATCAGGCCTTCGCAGATAACTTTACCATGGAAACCATTTTCTGATGCACTCTATGAAAATTACTGACTTCAACAAATTCTGCAATGCTGCATTTACACAATATTAGGTATAATGACAAAATTTTTTCAGAATAAGTGCTATCATATTCCATTCTTGCTACATGATCAAAAATTATTAAGACATTAAATTCGTAAATTTCTTACTATTACCATGGTAACCATTGATAAATGCAATTTTTTTGCAATTTGAGCAAGAAAATACATAACCCTCCTTTTTTAGGCTAACTAATGTGTCTTGATTGTGCAGAAACGTGAATATGATATAAAATCATTTTCTCAGATAAAAATAACTCTAATAAATTCATTTTCAGCTGTTACCATGGCAGCCTTAGAAATGGGCCTTTTGAATTTTTGCATAAAGGAAAATTTGTCAGATTAAAAAATGGTATTGATCAAAGCACAGATCTGCCTGGATTGTTGGTAAACTCTGCACATTATTAGTTGAAATATACCACAAAAAAATCAAATGGAATGATTATAGTATAAAAATGTATTTGTTGCTATGGCAACCAATGAACAATGTCATTATAGCCATTGTGCCTAAAAATGATTCAATCAGATATTACAATCTGCTTGTGTGGTAAATATATGATAGGCCACAGGCTAGAATAGGTCCACGTACACCCCTCCCCCCACAATTTAATGAACCAATACTTTTGGGAATCCTGAGAACCTATAAAAAATTAATTTTAGAAGATAACAGGAAAAATACAGGGATGGACTTCGAGTTTAATCCAGGGTTGCATAAAAATCCGGTTTAAATCAAAAAAATCAAAAAAATCGGATTTATTTGATTTAAATCAGATTTTTTTGATTTAAATCAGATTTAAATCAAGCTATCGTATTTTTTGGAATATAATGTTTTTCAAGGAACTTGAAGTCATGATAAATGATGAACTGCCCTTATTAAGGTCTTCTGTAATGGGAAAATTCATTTCACCGCCTTAAAAGTCATGTAATCAAGTTGAAATTCGAAGTTGTAGATCGCTCACATTTTTTACTTTTTTCAGCTGCAAAAAAATCCCTCAGAATATCAATTTTACGTCAATTCAAGTGTGAAATTTTGACAACCTTTTGGAGCTACTATTGCTAGGAATGACCAATGACATATCAAAAGTTTTACTTGGCTTCCAAAAGAGACTTAACAGGGTTTGATCCTATTCAAAGTCACAATTTTCCACAGAATATCATACTTTGGAGCAAAGGAATGATTGAAATTACTAATGATGACCACAGAATCAGTATTTTTTAATTACTATTGTTTGTTATTGTTGTTTTCTTGTTTAATGAGTGCTACTTTTGGCATGAGATTAGGAATTTGATGCATGACAGAGGAGATATTGAATTGCATCTTTAACTGGATTAAGGTAAGCCGAAAACCATTCTGGCATCTGAATGGTAGCTGTGATTCGTCACCAATTCAAGTGTGAAGGTGTCAACTGATCCATTATAGCATTTATACGCAAAATATTTGCAGTTTTCTAACATATAGTGATTTTCAATAAAAATCATTGATTAAAATCACTGATTTAAATCACGATTTAAATCAAGTGATTTAAATCAAATGATTTAAATCATGCAACCCTGGTTTAATCACATTTAAACATAGGCGTCTCAAAATGACAGAAACGCCATTTTTGTGCATTTTTTTCTCTTTGAACTTAATTATTAGAAAATTAAAGCACTTATACTTGTACTATTGTTATAAACTACATATAAAATTAAAGCTATGGATGTTAGGCATCTTTCTGTACCATCTGCAAGAAAATAACTGCTTCTCAAAGTATAGGTGTAAACACAATGTATCTCATCCTGCGAAAATGTAATTTTTGGCTTCAACTGCTCAATATCTGTATAATTAATTCCAGAAGATGTGATACTATACTGCTTTGAAAACACATCATATTGAAGCCAAGAATATATTGACCCCATCTAATACTCATGTATTTACATAATATTTATGAGAGTGTGGCCCTTGAGAATGGCACAATTATGTTTTAAAAAATAGGCTCGGAAATTGGCTGTCTTGATGAAAATATGGTAATTTTCAATGCTGGCTACATATCTACATCAAATGATTTAAGAAATTACTTTAGTTTGCCCAGAAAGGTGGTTTAAAGTAAAGGAAACCCTAAATTCTTCGAACAAATCTGTTACTTTTTTTATATGAATATGAATAGAGTTGTCCATGTATATGTTATAGTTGTCCATATTGATGTAAATTATCACTTCCAAATGTCTATGGTGGGATTCGCATACACGATGAAAGTCAAAAATTTATATTGCTACATACCTTTGCATATACATCAAAATCAATATCTTAGCTCTAGTTTATATTGGTAACCCAGGATAAACCTGTTTAACAAGTTCTAGTATATAATAAACGGCGCCATTGTTGAGATTTACAGACCATGCAGATGTCTGTAGGCCATGTATTTTGCCTTCTTCCAGACGTCTGTAGAATGTGTTTTCTGTTATTCTTTAAACCACTTACAGACCAAAAGTGAAAGGGACACAAGCTATTTTAAGACATCTGTAGGTTATATTTCGCCTGTTTCTAGACGTCTGTAGGCTTTACATTTAGCCTATTTCCAGATGTCTTTATATTTTTAGCCTTTTTCATAGTGAATCAAACCGCTGCATTGATCAGTTTTGTCCGTACAGAAGAACGACTTTTACACTTTCAAAGGATGTAACAGATGGTCTGCACTGATAACAATTTGAACAATTCCAGACGTCTGTAAAGGCTCTCAAATAGACTTCTCATATCATTTGATCCTGTCTGGATTATCAGAAATATAGGTGATACAGACGTCTGGATCACCATACCATATGTATTCATTGGTCTGTAAATAGTCGGTTTTGCACTTTCCAGACATCTGTAAATGTTATTTGGGTTGAACTTTGCTAGGTCTGAAATTCTTGTCTCCAGTGTTTAACAATAATAATTATTCATGATGACAGGAAGGTACATGCAGGACCTCTTGTTGTCATTTGTCATAGACAAGGATATTAGCAAAATTTATAACATGTTGGTTTTTTTATCCCATCCAAAAAATAGCATTGAAGTGGCCAACCCCCCTGAAAATGGCTTTTCTCCACCAACATTTTCTTTGAAAGATTGCATCACAAACACTACTGCAGGATCCTGATTCAACTAAACTCTTCCATACATGGAGACTTGACTATCACTCTTCTAAAATCGAGTTACCAATAGCTGAAATATTATTGTGTATAAGAGCAGGAGGTTGCCTTTTCAATGTCTCCAATATTGCATCATTAGCATCATACCGGATTTGTTTCATAATAAAAATGAAAGGGACACACGTTCTGTGAGAAAACCTTATGTCTGACGTTGTTTGGGGATCCTAGAAAATAACTGCACTATCTGTAGCTCTGTATCATTTATGTAAACCAAAATGTTTGAGTATTTCTGTTGGCATGTCAGTTGTCCTATCTCAAGTTGTCATTAGCAAATGCCTTGCTGCTCTATTTTGACTGCATATTTCTGGGCCAGAATCACTTCGAACATGTTTCTGGTGTTCATAAGTCCATTGCATGCACATATTACCAGGCTGCCAGTTTTGCACTGGTCCCAACAAAGATTTTTACCCAAATTATCATTAGCATCACACTGTCATTAGCATCACAACAAAAAAGCCTTATTGCCTTTACTTCACTAAAATTTGTTGCAGGTGACTGGAGTTGAAATTTGTTGAATATATATTATCAATAAATGTTTCAACAGGATATAACATAACATTTTTGCATACCTGCTCTTTCTCTATCTATGAATTTCTCCACCTAATCGTACCTGCCTACTCTTATGCCCACTTGCTCTTTACTTCACCTCCTTTAATCTCCAATATCTCTTATCTCCACCTTCTCTTTACTCCACCTTCTCTTTACTCCTCCTGCCATTTATTGTGCTCGCCTGCCTACTCTGATTGCCACCTCATTTTATCTCAACCGACTCTTATTGCCAAATTATTGTATCTCCACCTACTCTTATTTCCACTTACTCTTATTTCCACCTGATTGTATCTCCACCTACTCTTATCTCCATCTGCTCTTGTCTCCTCCTTCTCTTGTCCCAACCTGCTTTTATCTCCACCTTACTCATCAACTCTGATTGCCACCTTATTGTATCTTAACCTGCTGTTAATGCCACCTTATTCACAGAAGTGTAATGATGTGTAAATGTGTAAATTCTATGTGCCCAACCTATCTGACAGAAAAAGTTGTGCTGACCAGTGTCATAACACCAGAAGCTCTATTAATTTGAAAGTTCCCAAAATTAAGAGCAAAAAGGGTCACTCGCCATTTCTCTACAAAGGGACCAAAGTCTAGAATGGTATGTGTACCTGCTGTGATACGTCGTAATGCCACTAGTCTTGACTGTTTTAAGAACAAAATTATTCATCATGTTTTAAATGCACGATTAATCTGATTTTAACTATGTTTTTACCACTATTTATTATATTTTATATAATATTTTATATATATTCTGTCTATACATTATTATTTTAAATTTACATGTGTTATTAATATATTGTTATTGTCAGGGCTTCACTGAAAAACAGACATTGTGTGCTGAGTGTTTTACCCTGCTTAAATAAAGGTACTTTTGACTTTGACTATTGCGTCTCCACCTACTCTAATCACCACTTACTCTTATCTCAACCTAATTGTATCTCCACCTACTTTTATCTCCACCTGCTCTTGTCTCCACCTAATTCATCAACTCTGATTGCCATCTATTAATATCTCCACCGAATCTTAAAGCAACCTACTCTTATCTCCACCTGCTCTAATTCCCATCTTGTATTATCTCCATCTAATTAAATCACCACCTATACTCTTATCTCCATCTACTCAGTCCTACTGCTAGCTCCAGCTACTCTTATTGCCACCTTATTGTATCTCAACCTACTCTTATTGCCAGCTTATTGTATCTTGCCTACTATTATTGCCACTTACTCTTATCTCAACCTTAATGTATCTCCACCTACTCTTATCTCCACCTGCTCTTGTCTCCACCTTCACTTGTCCCATCCTGCTCTTATCTCCACCTGCTCTTATCTCCACCTGCTCTTATCTCCACCTAATTGTATCACCACCTACTCTTATCGCCACCTGCTCTTATCTCTACCTGCTCTAAGCTCAGCCTTCTCTCATCTCCATCTACCCGTATCTTATATTGCCTGGAAACCTATACAAAATCTAAATAACTGGGGAGCCACCTGCCAGTTAAAATTATATGCGTATACATGGTTTTTCTGCAAATGCATACCGACTAATGACTTTATAAATCATGCAGGAAACAAAGAATGAGATACTTTGGGGGAAAAAAGTGAATGTTCAACTGTTAAAAAGGGTATTCCAAAGGGAGGTGACTTGGGACCCGTTATGTACAATATAATTATCTGTAAATGGCCTGATGTATTGTGTCAATGAAAATTATGCTGACTACAATACAGTAGCGGTAATAGGAGATGACCTTCATGACGTATTGAAATGTCTCCATGATTTCATCTCACCAAATAATGGATGATTTTTGCTTTACGTCCTGTATTTATGTACTTGGTAGGCTAATTAGGACAGGAAGAGGACACGGCAATGATGTGAAGGATGATTGATACAGCCGTCCAACATAAGCCCAGGTGACCCGGCAAGAGCTGGATTCGAACCTGGACCCAGCGAATGGCAGCCCAGCATGCTACCGCTAGACCAACCCTCCCCCCCCCCTCACCTTACAAAACAACATTAATGGATGAATGCAATGACAACTTATGATAATTTGCTCTATATATTCCGATCATAAGACTGGACAGTCTAATAGTATAATTTATCATACTTTATAGTGGTTACCATAGAAACAACAAAATTGATACTGTCTTTTGACTTAAGATAATGTGTGCATGCATATATAACATTGTTCATGTTTTATCATAGATAAAATGAGGAATTGAGTATCCTGATGTGAAATCAAAGTTGTAATGGCTTTAAAAGGTACTTTTTGATGGTTGCCATGGTAACAAATTCATGTTATGATAAATCTGCTTATATCCCTTGTAATATAATTGTATTGATAAGTTGTTGTCAGGTTGGTTAAAATTCACATTATCAGGCAGATCTAAGGTCATACATTTTGTTTGTATGTGGAAAGGACAGCATATTTCAACTGTTGCCATGGTAACAACTAAAAACTGAATTTCTTAGTGCAAGTTTTATCTGAGAAAATGATAGCATAATCATTTTTCATGTTTCTGCACAATCAAGACAAATTAATTAGCTTGACAAAGCAGAGATTTGTATTTTTTTGCTCAAATTACAAAAAATTGCATTTTTCAATGGTTACCATGGTAACGGTAAGAAATTTATGAACTTACTGTCTGTATTTGAGTTGGTACAATTATAATGTGCGACAACATATCATATTTGTATGCTATTGAACCAGGTCAGGGGCCTGAGAGTAAAATTTAGATATTATACCGGATATGACTTTCATGTGTTTCTGTTGCCGTAGCAACATTAAATATAATGTCATCTTAATAATTTTTTACATGTAGCAAGAATGGAATATGATAGCACTTATTCTGAAAAAAATTTGTCATTATACCTAATATTGTGTAAATGCAGCATTGCAGAACTTGTTGAAGTCAGTAATTTTCATAGAGTGCATCACAAAATGGTTTCCATGGTAACAGATATATTTCATAACCATAAATTACATGTGTCATTTGAAGGCCCCAGGCCTTCTGAAGATTTGACCCAAAAATGAAAATGCTGTGATTATTTTGCAGTCCTCCACATGAAAAGAAAGATACCATTACTGTTTCCCAGAAATCTGTTGAAAATAGCACATCGTTGCCATGGTAATGCATTTATCTCAAAACCTATACCACAATTTGATAGTACAACAACCTGAATTTTGACGGGCAAGTTCCTGGCTACAAAATGGTACCAAATTTGTGATGTTGTCCGACGGGCCCCACGATTTTCCACATTTTGGCCCACTGGCTCCCCAACTAACAGGCAGTGACTCAGGCTTTGAAAATGTTGTTATAATTTTAAAGATTTTATATGTGAATTTTAAAAACAAACCTCCATCTAATCCTATGTAAATCATTTCAAAATAGTTGAATTGCATGCATGGTTATTTTTACATCAAGCAATGTAAAATAAGATTTTATGCAATCTCTTCATTGGAGTCTTTTCATTAATATGCAAGTCAGGGACGGACGCAGGGGGGGGGATGGGGGGGATGCATCCCCCCCCACCGGACCAAAATTTATATATTTTTACATGTTAATTTTATCCACGTGCAGTTGCGTTATGTCGCGAATTACGCGTTCCGCGACGCGACAGCCCGATAGACCCCCCACCGGAATTTTCTGGATCCTCCCCTGATGCAAGTTTTTGGTCAGTTATGTATTTTGTAATATCAAAACCAAAAACTTGTAAACATTTCCATAATTCTTTTATATTTCTTTTTTTTGGGGGGGGGCCCCCGGGGGGGCTGGCTTAAAAATTTCCATAATTATTTTTATTTCTTTTTTTTTGGGGGGGGGACATGGCTAAATAGTCAGATTCATGCGATTTTACTGAATAATTGATTGATTTAAAAATTGACAGATTGTCCGGGATTGATATACACTGTAAAATTTGAAATTTTGAGTCAGCTCAAATTATTGAGTGAGATTGTTGCATAATTCCTTTAAGCTGTTGTTTTGAGTTATGATAATCTGATCATTGTCATAACTTTCAAACAACAAGCAATGTTGGCTCAGAGGAATCACTCAATCATTGAAGCTGACTCAAAATTATCATTTTACAGTGTAGATAGATTGACAAAGATGGTCCTAGATCAAGTTATTGATTTATTCAGTGATTTGTAATTGATAGTTTAATTTCAAAGTTGCTTGATATACAGATAGATAGAAGAATATCCAGTGGATATTCTTAGGATAGACAGATAGATAAATAGACAATTAAATAGACAGATCATGGCAGCTATTAAGCTCTGGTAACTGCCACGGTTAGATCTGCATTGTCCAGAATAGTTACTTTTGCAGCCTATGTGGGCAGGGGTTGTCTTGGCAGGTTGCTTCATATAGATATACAGTCAAAGTTTGTGACCTCATTAGCCTATTTATCCTGAGAGTATAATTGTTTACACATGCCCAAGTATACTGCAACATTATCAGTTAGAAAACCCCCTCTACCCATCCCCCTTCTCCCCACCCCCCCCCCATTCCCCAGCCCCCTATAATCTCAAAAGGTCATTTTCACTATGCAGCCTATCAAATAGCAACATCAAGCAAAGTTACATTTCAAACGTCACAATTAGATATAATTTCAAGGGTCTAGAACTCTTGTTAAAATTTGTTACAAAAAAGCAGTTTTTACATTTTTTACCTAAGAAGGAAGTATCAAGTTAAAGAATGAAGATTGATATCAAATACAGTGCCTGGTCAGCAATGACTAGGCTATTTCAATGCCTTTAACATGTCCTTCTCAATTCAATGGGGTAGATGGATGATTGGGCTTTACATCCTGTTTTCATGCATTGGGTAGGTTAAAAAGAAAAGAAGCAAAGAGAAGGCAGGAAGGAAAAAAGGAGAAGTTAGGAAGAAAGGAGAAGTTAGGAAAAAAGGAGAAGTTAGGAAGGAAGGAAGGAAGGAAGGAAGGAAGGAAGGAAGGAAGGAAGGAAGGATGGATGGATGGATGGATGGATGGATGGATGGATGGATGGATATGGATGGATGGAGATGGATGGATGGAGATGGATGGATGGAGATGGATGGATGGAGATGGATGGATGGAGATGGATAGATGGAGATGGATAGATGGAGATGGATAGATGGAGATGGATAGATGGAGATGGATAGATGGAGATGGATAGATGGAGATGGGGAGATGGAGATGGGGAGATGGAGATGGATAGATGGAGATGGGGAGATGGATAGATAGATAGATGTAGATGGATAGATGGAGATGGATAGATAGATAGATGTAGATGGATAGATGGAGATGGATAGATAGATAGATAGATAGATAGATAGATAGATAGATAGATAGATAGATAGATAGATAGACAGATAGACAGATAGACAGATAGATAGATAGGCCTAGGCCTATATCATAGCAGGCTGGCGGTCCTGGGTCATTCTACAGAAATGTTCCCATTTGGGTGGCAATTTTACTGTTTTTCAAAATTTTTAAAATGTATGATTTAATTAGTCTGGAGGTCAACAAAGGCTCTGAAAAACATCTGGCAATGGTTGCCACGATTCTTTTCTCAATTTTAATTTTGACTAAAATTAACATGCATTTCTTATGAGTCATTACCACAACTTGGCAAATTGTTCCGGTAATGACGTGTTATGGTAATGACAAATTCAGCTTTAGTATTTTTTTTAAGAGGCCTGGCAGCACAGACAGCAAGGGAGGTTTGAGAAATGTGAGCTAGAATAGCATTGCTTCATGACAGTTAAAGAACAAATTTGCTGCATTCCTTTCTTGGTTGTTAAATGTCCATTGCAGTAATGACACATAATAAACCAACTCACTCAAAATTGGAGTTTTAAATGGACATAACATATCTTTCGCCAGTGTGATTTTCTTCAGCATACTATGTTTCTGTCAAGCTGCTCGAGTAGTTTATAATGTCATGTGACTGATGATGACACTTGCGTAAGAAAACAAATGTTGCCAAAAATAGTGCTATGTTGCGGTAATGACAAAAAAACTCAGGGACAGACTTTGCAGCTTGTTTTCTCAAGATTCAATTGAGAGTAAAAAATTAAAACAAGCCCACAAGTTAAAGGAAATTGTCCTGGTTACATTCATATTAAAAATATGGCACATTCAGATAATTTTACAGGTATATTGAGGTTTGAATGCGCAGAAACGAGTGCAGGGACATGCAAAAAACAGGCACATGTGTGATTTTAGGGGAGTACAAAATAGTCAAAAAAATGAATGAATGACAAAATTAACACTAAGCTTTTTTTTTAGGTCCTGCTTGCAATCACTAACTAACAAAAAGTGATAAAGAACAATTAGTTATTGATTAAATGATATTGGTAGTCCAGGGACAGGAATAGGATATTTCTGTAGAATGACCCTCCTACGTATGCACTTGGCCGGCCCTTTAGCTCAACTGGTTTGATAGTGGACCTTTAAGGGGGACAGTATTATATTTATTCTAAAATCAGTTAGGAATCATGACAAATAAATACTGAATGTAGAGAAGATGATACTTCATTGGCTATCATGAGTCACAAAGACAAAGTGCATTTTTTTACAGTGAGGTGGTCCACTCTTTTTTTCATGATTAACGGATAGGCTGTAACTTGTGTGCTGAATTGTGAACTTCTCAAAAACAACAAAGTTCTGTGCATATTGACAATTAGGTTCCATGAAATAATCCCTCATAACATTCTGACTTTTTTTAACAATTAACATGCGTTTTAAATGGATGCATTCCTGTTGAAACAATTGATGAAAGAATTATACATATTCTGCGAGGATAGTACTTTCTTATTAATTTCAAGGGAACTACTGTTGTTATTTATTTTGGTTGTATTCATACAATTTACCATAAGATGCACTCTGACAGGGAAAAGTAAATTGATTCTCTAAATGGATGATTGGGGTTTTACATCCTACATTTAAGAAGAGGCAGCTATTAATATAGGTATCTATCTATAGACAATCTGTCTATCTATCTATGATAGGCAGATAGATAGATTGATAGATAGATAGATAGATAAATAGATTGGATCATTAATAGACAGAAAGATAGATAGATATATTGGATCAACAATTAATTGACTAGTTGATTGTTTAGTTTATTGATCGATTCTGGATTTTTCACAATATCTTGGTATTTCTCCTGGGGGGGGTTCTCTCCCCGAAATATGACGGGGGTGCTCAGCTGAGCGTCTCGCACCCAGACCCAGTAACGGAGTGCCGGGAACCCAAAAATAGGACCCTGGACTAGAGAAAATTCGCCCTCAAAGAGGCATTTTTTTAGGGTCGGCTGTATTAATTTAGTTATTTGTCCCAAATAATTTCTTTTTTGCTGACACTGATGTCCTTTGGAAGGTAATTTTTACGCAAAATTCAGAGTGCTGGAAATGTTGGACCATGTCTAGGAATATTCAGACCTCATTTTAGGACCCTTAGCTAGGGAAAATTAGCCCTTGAAGAGCCCTTTTCAGCCGAGCATAGGTGTAGACCAACATATAATGAGAACCCCCCCCAGGGTATTTCTTAAATTCATATTATCAAATTCATTTGAGTTATTTCCATTATTTTTGCACTATGTTAGAACTATATGGACAAAAACAAAGTGGGAAAGATGAAACATTAATTAAAATGATAAACTAATATATAAATTAGAGAACAAACTTTTGGTCAATATTTCTAAAATATGGCCCCAGTTATATTAATGCAATGACACATCTTTCACAAACATTTTATCATGGTAATTTTACTTATTAGAGTAACTTATAGTTCCATGCTAGTATCTAGACCAGCCAGAGCCATAATGAGATAAGATTAGCTGTAGTGACAGGGTGCACCCCATCCACAAATTAGCAGCCCAGACGATGGGGGGGGGGGGGGGGGTTATCTGAAAGCAAAACAGTGTATCCTGCTGTCCTCTGGTGCCATGTGCATAACTCTGTTAGGTTTTATCTTAGCTTACTTAGTTAATTTGTAGCCCTCTGGTGTCAGGTCATGTAAGCCAAAAGTGAATTTTAGAGGATATATAGGGAGTTATACAGCATGGACTGGTGCTCTGAATTTATGTCTGTAGCACAACCATAAATGAGGACCTTGGGGTGTAATACCCCGGTAGTAATGCCTGATAGATTAGTGGTATTAAAAAGAATGACAATTGTGATGACTGGAGGCTTTGCTTTTCTTGATTTTAACAAGTTGTCACAGATGGACTTTCCCTGCTCCATGTTGAGTATTTATATAATTTGTCAGATTTTATGTTTTTTATGGAAACATCCTGGCTACTATGGGCCTGCTTCGAATAATTAAATCTAAAGGGATGTTGATAGTTGAGTCCTTCCGAAAAGTTGATATTTCTAAGAAATGGCCAAAATTACACTAGTAGGATAGGAAATATGCCATCATAACAGAAATCATGATTCCGATTTTTTATATTACCTGTACGTTTTGGTAGTACGCCAAAACTTACATATATATTAAAGAAATAATTTAATGATATTGAACAATTTTGGGATCATCTAATGACATATGGAAACATAAGCACAATAGAATTAATGTTCCTTCAAACATATTGTTGTTATATCAGGAGAATGGTAAGCTTACCATTTTAAATTGTTATGTTCAGCATCCATGGATTCACTATGTCGCCATGTTAACACAAATATTGTTTAAACATGGATCGCAATGAGGTAATTAACAGCAAAGAAATATTTTGTCTATCTCAGCACTAATATGTTAAAGAAATACCCCTGCAATATTCAAAAGTTTAGTATTCCTATGATATTTTATAATATTACAAAAATGATGGCAAACACATTTTTAGAATTGTCGTCATTTCATTAGGAAAATGTTGAAACAAATATGTAGAAAAGATATTCATGAAATATAGATCATTTTAGTGTCAACATAATATTTAGAAATATGTCAATAATAATCTAACTTTATATTTTTTGAAATGTCTTCCAATTATATCAAGAATAATGTCCTTAACATTTCTACACATCCTTCTAAAAATATTGATAATGACTATGACCCAATGGCATTCACAAATATTGCATAAACATGCGTATCAATCTTAAAATCACCATCAGTGACATGTTTAGCCTATCTCAGTACTAATATATATAAAAAATAGCTTTGTGATGTTTAAAAAGTTTACTATCTTAATGATATTTTATAACATCAACAAAATGATAGTAATCATACGACTTGAAATGTTGTAATTTCATCAGGAAAATATTCGAACAAATATATAGTTGAAATAGTTATGTGATATAGCCTATTTTAGTGTCAACATAATATTTAGAAATATGCCAATTATAATCTTAATCTATATTTTTCTTAATGTTTTTAAGTTGTCTGCAGAACATTTACTTGAATATTTCTTAATGTCCTTCTACGAATATTAGAAATTGACAATGTCCTCATGATACTCACAAATATTGCACTGAGATTGCCGGAAATATATCATATGATATTAAAGCAACATTTGGCTAATATCACAAACAAATATAACGCATAAATGCTGCAGAGATATGTTAAAATATTGTTAACAAGACATAATTTTTAAATATTATTAAATATTTTGAAATAATATCACTTTTTTATCTTGCAGAAACATTAGTAAAACCTTAGAAAATAATATATTTCTCAAATGTAACTAGCAGCTTGCCGCATCCTCACCAAAATGTCACCAGAACCTTTGGGGCACCTTAAATATAATAATTAACACTAACATTTGTATATGACAAGTGCAACATGGCAAGAAATATGTGAAAAATATTAGTTGTTTACAGGGCTTAATATTGACCTACATCTTGACTTCCTGTCACTGCCAAAATACTTCATATGTTCTATGTAACGCAGTGGCCAAATGGCAAAGATTCTCTCAAAACAGAAATTCATTCCTCACTTCTTCGTCAAAGCTTACCATTTACATTACCCCACCAAGTCAATTTTCAAAAAATTATTTCAGCTCCGATCGAAGAACATTTTAGCACCGCGCCGGTTCTAGTTTCTACCTCTATGATCTGATTTCTTTGGGATCGTTTGTAAATTACCTCAATATCAACTGACCTAGATATCAGATTGGACAGAACTTATGGAAAACCCATCGTAAAGAACAAAAAGTCGGAATCATCTGAACCAATATCATGTTTCTGTATTAAATATCGCAAAAGTTATGGCAAGTTGGACAGAACTTTTGGAAAACCCCTCGTATGATATGAAATTCTTGCATATTCTTTGATTTTAAGTGAAAATTTCACAAGAAATAGTTTGAATATAAAAAAAACCAGGAGAATATATGGAAAAATGTTGGTAGTCTGATGGCAGGCCAGGAAAGCCCACTTTATCCGTCCAATGACTTCAAAAATATTTTTCTGGTAGATAAACTCCTGCTAATCTTCTTCTTCTTAAGGCAAAAAGTTGACTAAACATCCCAAATTTAGGTTTTGGTGTATATCTTACCATGGCCGGCACATGACCTTCCAAAAAAATTTTAAAAAGTGGTTCAACTGACCCCACCCACGAGGCTAGTTGAACCATCCAGTGAGGTTAGTTGAACCATTGGAAGGATGATGGGTGAAGTGTGGGGCTGCTGCTGTCCTTTATTTTTGCAAAAATGTTGAGCTAGGACCAGAGCATGTTTAGGCTAAACTTCAGGCCTGGATTACCCATTAGGCTGAGTAGGCTATAGCCTAGGGCCTCACATCTCTGGGGGGCCTCACATTGGGTGAAAAAAAATTTAGAGGACAAGTTTGGCCCCAATTGTGTATTAATAAGGGACCCTAAATTGCCCCTGAATTATAATCGCAGATTGTGTATCTGAGAAATACCTGTTTAAAGGTTATGCAATGCGTCTCATATGAAGCTCCTCTGGTATCAATCATACAAGCATACTTGCAGAGATTTGGCAGAAAAATAAAGACATGAAAAAGATTATCTCCGAAATTCTAATATTATCTCAAATTCATTATCACAGAAATACGAGGGGTGTTCAGGAAGTTCCGACCAATTTTTGTTGCAGACCATTCTCTTTGACGTACTAGAAGGAAATTTTCACAGTACAAAATTCAGGTGTATAGCCATTGATTCTGAAAATATTACATCCGTGGCCAATGTTTAACTTACTTTTCTGTTGCCATGGATACGACACCTTGGGGTAGGCAGCGCAGCTAAATTTTTCATACAAAAGTCAACAATTTAGCTGTGTAAATCGCCATAAAATATATTGCATATACACCACTAATAGTGAACATAGATGTTCATCAGCAGCTTCACAATTTTTTGAAGTACTCTCTGTGCCATGAAATACATTTTTACGTCCTTTCAATTCACTTGGTGAAGCAATTTTCAAAGTCCTAACTTAGAAAAGCCCTGGATATGGCATGTCACATGTCCTGATTTGTTGCATATCTTTAACATCTCAGCTCTTCTTTTAGATTAGAGAATAAAGAAAAGTCAGAAGGTGCTAAATCATCATTGAGGTATCTTGAAATGCGGCCCTGATGAGATCCTGGGTTTGTGTACCATTCTTTCCTATGAGAACACACAATTTGATTGAAGCTCTCTGATTGCGTTTCGGGTCCATGTAAAATGCTCCTCCAAAATCAATCTTTACTGTGCAAAAATTAGGTTTAAACGGCTAAACAATGGATTGACACAGCATTGTGACATCAAAAAGTTACAATAACAATCGCCAGAAGGCTCTGCACAGGTCTGCAGTCCTATTCAACATAAATTTACCCCAGATTTCAGGGAAAACACATTGCCAAGTTCACTTGAAAAATGAGCTGCGCTGAGTTCCCCATCTTGCCGTTTCCATGGCAACAAAATAACAACTTAAATATATTTTTTCCAAATGGTGCTTGGCCATTTCTTTCCTTGATACCTCAAGATGTATTCTTGAAAATTTGAAAACTCTAGCTAAAATATAAGCATCTCTCAGAAAAATTGGTCAGAACTTTCTGAACGCCCCTCGTACATGATTATATTCAATAACTCAATCAATTTCCACAATAACGTATATTTCTGCGATAGTCATAGAGATTTTCATAACAACCGTAGAAATTTCTGCAATTTTCATGGCAAGTTAACACGATTATCTCAGAAATTTATGCCATAAATGAAATTTACAATTCTTGTAAAAAAATTACTATTATTTTTAAATATTTCCACGACTATTGCCGTGTTTATATGATTATCTCAGAAATATTCTTACAATAATTATTGCAAAAAAAAGTACAATGGTTCAACCAAACTTTTGCAATTAAAATTGTACAGTTGATGATAGAGGAGCTGCATATTCTCATGAAATAGGACCAGGGAAAACTAATATCAAATCAAGTAGAACAGGTAGACTGCAGTATAGTCTGATCACTTTCTGTTTGGCTACTATGCGTGAAATTTTGTATAGAAGACTTTTGATCCAGCAAAAAAAGCGAAAGTTCTGTGTCTGAGCTCAGCAATGTCACCCAACCAAATTTGTATTTTAAAATTGTGATAAAAGCCAATAAATGAATTGCATTACATAATTAGTAATTTTTTTCATAAGAACTGTAAATTCTATTTTTGGCATAAATTGCTAAGATAATCATGCTGACTTACACATGAAATTTGGGATCCATGCGCGATATAGATTTTAGAACATGTGTGAAAGTTTTCATTAAAATCTGAGATGGTCAGGATTCGGGCTCTGGGTGATTTGGCATGTAATGACCCATAGTGGAAATCGTAGTGAAAAAATTCAACAGCGATTGGCGGTCTCAGGTCAGGTCCAGCAAGGGGCCCCACATTGAGGTTCAGCCTAGGGCCTCATGTTACCTTAATCCGGCCCTGGTTCTGTGTCTGAGCTCAGCAATGTCACCCAACCAAATTTGTATTTTAAAATTGTGATAAAAGCCAATAAATGAATTGCATTACATAATTAGTAATTTTTTTCATAAGAACTGTAAATTCTATTTTTGGCATAAATTGCTAAGATAATCATGCTGACTTACACATGAAATTTGGGATCCATGCGCGATATAGATTTTAGAACATGTGTGAAAGTTTTCATTAAAATCTGAGATGGTCAGGATTCGGGCTCTGGGTGATTTGGCATGTAATGACCCATAGTGGAAATCGTAGTGAAAAAATTCAACAGCGATTGGCGGTCTCAGGTCAGGTCCAGCAAGGGGCCCCACATTGAGGTTCAGCCTAGGGCCTCATGTTACCTTAATCCGGCCCTGCTAAACTTGATATGTCTCACACATTTCTTTCTGTTCTAGCCTAAATTTGTCTTGTTGGTTCCTCATGGGCAGTGGCGTGTTTAGGGGGGGGCCCTAAATTAATATGGAAGAGATAGGAAAGGCTGCGGAGCGTCTCGTATTCACCCCATGTAATGGCCCACCCTCAGGCCATTTCTGGATACACCCCTGCTCAGGGGATAACAGTTTTACTGTCCTTTGTGATCTCAGTCACTTAATTACTAATTAGAAGCCAGTAATTGCTTTAAAGATTTAAAAAAAAGTGAGATATTCCTTAAAATTGATCCACTAAAATTATCCCAGATTATCCAGGAGTTGAGACGTTTTTGGCACATAAATCTAGATAATTATGTTGGCTACACCTTTGTAACTAAAATGACTATCATTCCAGCTGTGCCCAAGTCATTATAACACACACAAAATAATTAGAGTATAATTGAATAGCATACTTTTGGATATTTTACCTTATAACATTTTCCTTTCAGTAAAAAAGAGCAAAAGTGGAAGATGAGGACACTGGAAGAATGCCATGTAATGAACTAGGAAGTACCAGCCTTGATCAGGATATAAATGTAAGTGTCTAAAAAAACCTTTTCTTTGAAATATATATATAACCCTTATCAAGATTAAGTAAGCTGTCCATCATTATCTTCATTTGCTCATATTATGTGGATTATTTTGTAACCAGTGCAGTAGGTTTGAGAGAGAGACACACAGAGATTTTGCAGAGATATGAAGCAAGCGTCACTGTACCAATGTGATTTTGCATGATGCATTTGCTCATATTGATGTGAATTATTTGTACCCAGTGTTACGCAGTTGGTGGTTTGAGAGAGAGAGAGGCACACAATGATTTTGCAGAGATATGAAGCAAGCGTCACTGTACCAATGTGATTTTGCATGATGCATTTGCTCATATTGATGTGAATTATTTTGTATCCAGTGTTACGCAGTTGGTTTGAGAGAGAGAGAGGCACACAATGATTTTGCAGAGATATGAAGCAAGCGTCACTGTACCAATGTGATTTTGCATGATGCATTTGCTCATATTGATGTGAATTATTTGTACCCAGTGTTACGCAGTTGGTTTGAGAGAGAGAGAGGCACACAATGATTTTGCAGAGATATGAAGCAAGCGTCACTGTACCAATGTGATTTTGCATGATGCATTTGCTCATATTGATGTGAATTATTTGTACCCAGTGTTACGCAGTTGGTTTGAGAGAGAGAGAGGCACACAATGATTTTGCAGAGATATGAAGCAAGCGTCACTGTACCAATGTGATTTTGCATGATGCATTTGCTCATATTGATGTGAATTATTTGTACCCAGTGTTACGCAGTTGGTTTGAGAGAGAGAGAGGCACACAATGATTTTGCAGAGATATGAAGCAAGCGTCACTGTACCAATGTGATTTTGCATGATGCATTTGCTCATATTGATGTGAATTATTTTGTACCCAGTGTTACGCAGTTGGTTTGAGAGAGAGAGAGGCACACAGTGATTTTGCAGAGATACGAAGCAAGCGTCACTGTACCAATGTGATTTTGCATGATGCATTTGCTCATATTGATGTGAATTATTTGTACCCAGTGTTATGCAGTTGGTTTGAGAGAGAGAGAGGCACACAATGATTTTGCAGACATATGAAGCAAGCGTCACTGTACCAATGTGATTTTGCATGATGCATTTGCTCATATTGATGTGAATTATTTGTACCCAGTGTTACACAGTTGGTTTGAGAGAGAGAGAGGCACACAATGATTTTGCAGAGATATGAAGCAAACGTCACTGTACCAATGTGATTTTGCATGATGCATTTGCTCATATTGATGTGAATTATTTGTACCCAGTGTTACGCAGTTGGTTTGAGAGAGAGAGAGGCACACAATGATTTTGCAGAGATATGAAGCAAGCGTCATTGTACCAATGTGATTTTGCATGATGCATTTGCTCATATTGATGTGAAATATTTTGTATCCAGTGTTACGCAGTTGGTTTGAGAGAGAGAGAGAGGCACACAATGATTTTGCAGAGATGTGAAGCAAGCGTCACTGTACCAATGTGATTTTGCATGATGCATTTGCTCATATTGATGTGAATTATTTGTACCCAGTGTTACGCAGTTGGCTAAGTTCGGAGAGAGAATGGAAAGGCACAAAGGTGACAGAAGGTTAAAATGATGACTCATAAGATATTGTGTCAAGCATTTTTGTTTTTGCTTTTTGATATTCTGCTAACGTTAATATTTCATCACACAACATTTCTGTGTTACCTTCAGACATGCTCCTCAACAAAGAAAACCAAAGTGAAGTCTTATGCCAATGACCATTTGCAATGTGATGACCGATGCCATTTGAATGTACATCACGTGAGTCTGCTATTTTAGTCCTTTACCATGTTTAATTATTTCATATTAGGCTACAAATATCCTACTTATCACGGTGCCAACAATATAGATATGTTGGTTGCCGGATACGCAGGCAACAATGTGATCTCTTCGATGTCAGGGAGGGACAGTCTTCTTGACTCACCTACAGTGTACCTCAAATGAAGAGGTCCATCTAAACACAAGTACTCCATTAATTTCAAATATTAAATTCAGTTCATTGCATAAATTTGATATTTGCTATGTAAATTTTACATTTGTACCAAAGTAGTTGTTGTGAGATTATGATCTTTTTTTACATCACTGAGGTGACATCACAATACTTTGACATAGCAATCTGGTGATATCACAAAGCTTGTTAGATTGGTTGTTTCAATGCATCATGTTGTCAAAACGGATGGAAAAAGTTATTGAACATTGTAAAAACAACCCCAAAACAACATGAAAATGTGACAAACAATGATTGACTTAATATTTATTGCTGTAAATAAAGCAATGGTCTCAACACCCCCCTCTAATGGCATGTGCAAGTGGCTGTTGGACAAGATGAAAATGCATTACATTTGGTGAACAGTAGAAAGTGATTGAGTCATCATCCAATCCTGATTAGGGTGCATCGTCTGCCCCTATATCTTCAAAACATCATGCACTTTTGCATGATTGTTCCCTTGTATCATAAAAGAAGCCCTGTAAAATTTTATGAAAAAATTCTAATGGCAAAGGGTGGCACAACTGCCTTGAAATTTCAGTATTAGGTCATATTTTAGCGATTCGCGGTTATAAATAATATTGTCAATTTTAATTGAAATGATTTTTGAATGGCACAGTTAGATTCCTTAGAAAGAGAGCTTTAATTTGAATACCAACATCAATGGTTTCCATTCAGTAGAAGTCAAAATTGAGTGGAGATATTTTCATTTTTATCGGGTAAAATGTGATAAATCAAAAAAAGGATGTCAATATGACTTTGGGAAGTCATAGAAGTCTACAAAGTGGAAACATGGTCTACTACATCATCTGATAAAACCTTGATTGCATTATGATGTGGTCAGAAGAAAAAGAGATGCAGAACAGTGTCTCAACGAACTGTTGTATTTCTCATATTTACATGTAAGTTATGAAAATGGGCACATATGAATTTGATGAATAACTAAGTGGAAAAAATTTTCAATTTCCTACTTTCTTTAGCAAAGTGTTCCTTATGTTTTATTCTAACAATTACGTCACAGTTAGGCAGAAGTTGAGCTTTTAAGTTGATTTTTCCAAACATTCTGTCATAATAGTCAGAAACTTTCAGCTTTCCAAAAAACTTAGGCACGAGAAATTTTCAGAAATATAGCTTTCTACCATTCAAATTAAAGACAATTTTCTTCTGAGAATAATGGTATATGAATTGAAATCATACAGACAACCATAAGTTAGATATTTCTAACCGCGACTTTTCAAAGCATAATTTTTTGACAATTTTGGACTCAACTTTGACACAAAAGTGCCACCCTAAAGCCACATCGGATCTAATTGAAATTTTGCAGAATGTGTTTATAAGGGCAAAGGTACAATATGGCAAAAGTGCAAATGAATATTTTAATTTTTTCATTTTTAGGGGGCAGACGATGCACCCTAATCCTGATCTTTTTAGCCCCCATTTTCGTGAAAATCACCATAAGAGCTCATAAAGTCCCAGGATTCAAACACTAATTTTTTATCAAATCGCTATAAATTTATCTTGTTGGGTCCTCGTGGGATAACTTTCCTTTGTAATCCCAGTCACTTAATGTGTTTCTGACTAATAAGAAAGGGCTCTCACGATTAACCGATTAATCACCGCCGATTCGATTTTATTAAAAAATCGATTCCAGTTTGCAAAATCAATTAAACTGTAATTTGCATGTTTCTATCTTGAAGACACTGTATGGCTCTAAAGTTCCAGGTGCTAAGTGTGAATTGCAACTGGATTGGTCAACTGGACTGGCTAATTGGATTGGTTGTACCTGATTGAAGTAGTTTAGAGAAAATGAAGTGTCAAGATGAATTGCAATTAGCATTTTCAATGGAATATCCAAGTCTCTAAGCTCTGCTTTAAGACAATGATGTGAAAAGGAAGAAAAATTTTCCCAGTATATAGAATGATGGGAAAACAGCGATTAATCGATTACGATTTTATTTTAGGCAATAGATTAATCTATTTTGAAATTCTGTAATCGTGATAGCCCTAATAAGAAGACAGTAATTGCTTCGATGATTTTTAAAAATGTGAGATATTCCATGAAATTGTTGCACTAAAATGACCCTAGATTTTCCAGTAGTTGAGACATTTTTTGCACTTAAATCTGGATAATTATGTAGGCTATCCCTTTATAACTAAAATAACTATCATTCCAGCTGTGCCCAAGTCACTACAACACACAAAAAATAATAAGATGTTCTACCTGATAACATTTTCTTTTCAGTTCAAAAGAGTAAAAGTGGAAGATGAGGACACTGGAAGAATGCCATGTAATGAACTAGGAAGTACCAGCCTTGATCAGGATATAAATGTAAGCGTCTAAAAAACCTTTTCTTTGATATATATATAACCCTTATCAAGATTAAGTAAGCTGTCCATCATTATCTTCATTTGCTCATATTATGTGAATTATTTTGTAACCAGTGCAGTAGGTTTGAGAGAGAGAGGCACACAATGATTTTGCAGAGATATGAAGCAAGCGTCACTGTACCAATGTGATTTTGCATGATGCATTTGCTCATATTGATGTGAATTATTTGTACCCAGTGTTACGCAGTTGGTTCGAGAGAGAGAGAGGCACACAATGATTTTGCAGAGATATGAAGCAAGCGTCACTGTACCAATGTGATTTTGCATGATGCATTTGCTCATATTGATGTGAATTATTTTGTACCCAGTGTTACGCAGTTGGTTTGAGAGAGAGAGAGGCACACAATGATTTTGCAGAGATATGAAGCAAGCGTCACTGTACCAATGTGATTTTGCATGATGCATTTGCTCATATTGACGTGAATTATTTGTACCCAGTATTACGCAGTTGGTTTGAGAGAGAGAGAGGCACACAATGATTTTGCAGAGATATGAAGCAAGCGTCACTGTACCAATGTGATTTTGCATGATGCATTTGCTCATATTGATGTGAATTATTTGTACCCAGTGTTACGCAGTTGGTTTGAGAGAGAGAGAGGCACACAATGATTTTGCAGAGATATGAAGCAAGCGTCACTGTACCAATGTGATTTTGCATGATGCATTTGCTCATATTGATGTGAATTATTTTGTACCCAGTGTTACGCAGTTGGTTTGAGAGAGAGAGAGAGGCACACAATGATTTTGCAGAGATATGAAGCAAGCGTCACTGTACCAATGTGATTTTGCATGATGCATTTGCTCATATTGATGTGAATTATTTGTACCCAGTGTTACGCAGTTGGTTTGAGAGAGAGAGAGAGGCACACAATGATTTTGCAGAGATATGAAGCAAGCGTCACTGTACCAATGTGATTTTGCATGATGCATTTGCTCATATTGATGTGAATTATTTGTACCCAGTGTTACGCAGTTGGTTTGAGAGAGAGAGAGGCACACAATGATTTTGCAGAGATATGAAGCAAGCGTCACTGTACCAATGTGATTTTGCATGATGCATTTGCTCATATTGATGTGAATTATTTGTACCCAGTGTTACGCAGTTGGTTTGAGAGAGAGAGAGGCACACAATGATTTTGCAGAGATATGAAGCAAGCGTCACTGTACCAATGTGATTTTGCATGATGCATTTGCTCATATTGATGTGAATTATTTGTACCCAGTGTTACGCAGTTGGTTTGAGAGAGAGAGAGGCAGACAATGATTTTGCAGAGATATGAAGCAAGCGTCACTGTACCAATGTGATTTTGCATGATGCATTTGCTCATATTGATGTGAATTATTTTGTACCCAGTGTTACGCAGTTGGTTTGAGAGAGAGAGAGAGGCACACAATGATTTTGCAGAGATATGAAGCAAGCGTCACTGTACCAATGTGATTTTGCATGATGCATTTGCTCATATTGATGTGAATTATTTGTACCCAGTTTTACGCAGTTGGTTTGAGAGAGAGAGAGGCACACAATGATTTTGCAGAGATATGAAGCAAGCGTCACTGTACCAATGTGATTTTGCATGATGCATTTGCTCATATTGATGTGAATTATTTGTACCCAGTGTTACGCAGTTGGTTCGAGAGAGAGAGAGGCACACAATGATTTTGCAGAGATATGAAGCAAGCGTCATTGTACCAATGTGATTTTGCATGATGCATTTGCTCATATTGATGTGAATTATTTGTACCCAGTGTTACGCAGTTGGTTTGAGAGAGAGAGAGAGGCACACAATGATTTTGCAGAGATATGAAGCAAGCGTCACTGTACCAATGTGATTTTGCATGATGCATTTGCTCATATTGATGTTAATTATTTGTACCCAGTTTTACGCAGTTGGTTTGAGAGAGAGAGAGGCACACAATGATTTTGCAGAGATATGAAGCAAGCGTCACTGTACCAATGTGATTTTGCATGATGCATTTGCTCATATTGATGTGAATTATTTGTACCCAGTGTTACGCAGTTGGTTCGAGAGAGAGAGAGGCACACAATGATTTTGCAGAGATATGAAGCAAGCGTCATTGTACCAATGTGATTTTGCATGATGCATTTGCTCATATTGATGTGAATTATTTGTACCCAGTGTTACGCAGTTGGTTTGAGAGAGAGAGAGGCACACAATGATTTTGCAGAGATATGAAGCAAGCGTCACTGTACCAATGTGATTTTGCATGATGCATTTGCTCATATTGATGTGAATTATTTGTACCCAGTGTTACGCAGTTGGTTTGAGAGAGAGAGAGGCACACAATGATTTTGCAGAGATATGAAGCAAGCGCCACTGTACCAATGTGATTTTGCATGATGCATTTGCTCATATTGATGTGAATTATTTGTACCCAGCGCAGTTGGCTAAGTTCGGAGAGAGAATGGAAAGGCACAAAGGTGACAGAAGGTTAAAATGATTACTCATAAGATATTGTGTCAAGCATTTTTGTTTTTGCTTTTTGATATTCTGCTAAGGTTAATATTTCATCACACAACATTTCTGTGTTACCTTCAGACATGCTCCTCAACAAAGAAAACCAAAGTGAAGTCTTATGCCAATGACCATTTGCAATGTGATGACCGATGCCATTTGAATGTACATCACGTGAGTCTGCTATTTTAGTCCTTTACCATGTTTAATTATTTCATATTAGGCTACAAATATCCTACTTATCACAGTGCCAACAATATAGATATGTTGGTTGCCGGATACGCAGGCAACAATGCAATCTGTTCGATGTCAGGGAGGGACAGTCTTCTTGACTCACCTACAGTGTACCTCAAATGAAGAGGTCCATCTAAACACAAGTACTCCATTAATTTCAAATATTAAATTCAGTTCATTGCATCAATTTGATATTTGCTATGTAAATTTTACATTTGTACCAAAGTAGTTGTTGTGAGATTATGATCTTTTTTTACATCACTGAGGTGACATCACAATACTTTAACATAGCAATCTGGTGATATCACAAAGCTTGTTAGATTGGTTGTTTCAATGCATCATGTTGTCAAAACGGATGGAAAAAGTTATCCGAGCTTTAACATTGGAAAAACAACCCCAAAACAACATGAAAATGTGACAAACAATGATTGACTTAATATTTATTGCTGTAAATAAAGCAATGGTCTCAACACCCCCCTCTAATGGCATGTGCAAGTGGCTGTTGGACAAGATGAAAATGCATTACATTTGGTGAAAAGTAGAAAGTGATTGAGTCATCATCCAATCCTCATCTTTTTAGCCCCCATTTTCGTGAAAATCACCATAAGAGCTCATCAAGTCCCAGGATTCAAACACTAATTTTTTATCAAATCGCTATAAATTTACCTTGTTGGGTCCTCGGGGGATAACTTTCCTTTGTAATCCCAGTCACTTAATGTGTTTCTGACTTATAAGAAGTAGGGCTCTCATGATTAACCGATTAATCACCGCCGATTCGATTTTATTAAAAAATCGATTCCAGTTTGCAAAATCAATTAATCTGTCATTTGCATGTTTCTATCTTGAAGACACTGTATGGCTCTAAAGTTCCAGGTGCTAAGTGTGAATTGCAACTGGATTGGTCAACTGGACTGGCTAATTGGATTGGTTGTACCTGATTGAAGTAGTTTAGAGAAAATGAAGTGTCAAGATGAATTGCAATTAGCATTTTCAATGGAATATCCAAGTCTCTAAGCTCTGCTTTAAGACAATGATGTGAAAAGGAAGAGAAATTTTCCCAGTACATAGAATGATGGGAAAACGGCGACTAATCGATTACGATTTTATTAGAGGCAATAGATTAATCTATTTTGAAATTCTGTAATTGTGATAGCCCTAACAAGAAGACAGTAATTGCTTTGAAGATTTTTAAAAATGTGAGATATTCCATGTAATTGTTGCACTAAAATGACCCTAGATTTTCCAGTAGTTGAGACATTTTTTGCACTTAAATCTGGATAATTATGTAGGCTATCCCTTTATAACTAAAATAACTATCATTCCAGCTGTACCCAAGTCACTACAACACACAAAATATAATTAGATGTTTTACCTGATAACATTTTCTTTTCAGTCCAAAAGAGCAAAAGTGGAAGATGAGGACACTGGAAGAATGCCATGTAATGAACTAGGAAGTACCAGCCTTGATCAGGATATAAATGTAAGTGTCTAAAAAAACCTTTTCTTTGATATATATAAAACCCATATCAAGATTAAGTAAGCTGTCCATCATTATCTTCATTTTCTCATAATAATGTGAACTACATTTTTTAAAGCTGTAGATATGAAACTTGTTAAGCCGATGCGTTTCAGGCTTTATTGGATAAATGTATGATTCCTTCAATGTGGAAAACTTCTGAAATTGTACCTGTGCCTAAAGTAAAAATTCCACAAGTTAAAAATGATTAAAGGCCTGTTGCCTTGACCTCTGTATTAATGAAATGTTTGGAGAGTTTTGTCAAAAAGTGCTTATGTAAGCAGGTTCAACATCTGTGTGACAAACTACAGTTTGCCTACAGCGAAGGCAGAAGTGTTGATGATGCTGTGATAACTTTGTTGAGTTCTGTTAGCTTACGTATGGATAAAATTAAAACTTATTCTAGAATTTTGTTCATTGATTTTGCAAGCGCTTTCAATACCATCAAGCCACACATCATGATTCGCAAACTTTATGACATGAATGTAAACAGTAATCTTATAAAGTGGATTTTCGACTATTTAACTTTGAGGCCACAGTATGAAAGACTAGGTCGTGTGAAATCTGACATTGTTTTAACGAACACAGGTGCCCCAAAGGGATGTGTATTGTCCCCACTTTGTTTACATTGTACACAAATGACTGTATTAGCAATTCCAACAGCTGTATTATGCTTAAATATGCTTAAGGAACTGATAAAGGATTTCAGGAAAGATTGTAATGATCATGCTGCATTGATTGTTAAGAACGAGAATGTTGATATTGTTGAAAGTAATAAATACCTTGGAGTGTTTATCGATAACAAACTTTTTTTTTTCACAAAATTGTCAACACTTGGTATGTTAAATGTATACGCAGAGTTTGTTATCTAAGGCAACTAGTCAGTTTGAGGGTTAGTCAAGAAATTTTGACACTGTTCTATAAATCTATTATTGAATCGGTTCTATCATTCAATATTATCTCTGAATTAGTTTGAACCCTGTGCTGCGAAGTTTGTTTGAGAGAGAAAGAGAAAAGCACACAATGATTTTGCAGAGATATGTAAATATCTCTAATCGCATCATTAATTAAAACCATTTGCCATTTTTCACCTTTTTGAGAAATTATATTACATTTCTGGTCCCTTTCGTATGAATACATTATAGAAGGGAACACAGTCTCAAAAAATAGTGAGTGAAAGCACTGAATAACCTCTTCATCCTCTGTAAGATTTGGCGCAGCCAATTCAATTGAAAATTTGGTTGCATTTCACTTTTAATCGGAAATTTGCATTATTCACAGTGCTTGAAATATACAGAAAATAGATCACGTCATCAATTGTGCACACTAGAACCAATTGTCGCTCTATTCAACAATGATTATTGGATTAATTGTAACAGCCATAATATATGTGTCTTTGTTTGATTTATAATTAGATTTTTCTGGCTTTTGCTCCAGCTCTACCTGTTGACAGAGAAATCCTCATTGGAGGCTGAGGCGGCTAATCACTTGAGGAAATGTAAGTGTGCCTAAGTCTTACCCTACCAAAGGTTTGATGAGATAAACATAATGTGGTTGTAATTAGGGTGTGCCAATTTTTTTTGCAAATGCAAGAAGGCTTAGTGCTAAAATACATCATGTTACCATACTTAAGCTGCTCCCGAAATTAAGATACACATGACTTTTTCTTGCTGGGCAAATTTTTTGAAAAGGTCTTAATTAGGTTTAAGCTTATCAATTTTTGCAACACAGCATTCTACATGCCATGGTTGGAAAGGTATCAAAATGTCATTCACTTTGCCTACCAACAACATTGGTCTAAAATGATATCTCAGCTCCTGTCAGAATAATTTCACCTTTTCAAAAAAAAGTTTTTATTTAACTGACAGTTGCTCTGATTCTCCAAACAGTGGCATGACATAATAACACTGTTTTTATAACTATTGATCATGAAAATTCCTGTGTTATGGGCTGTGAGGCTTTCATGTAAAATTGTAAATCTATTACAAATCACTGAAAATATCTGAGGCAGGATGTTACATGTCATATTGTATTTTCATTAGAATTGATTACAGGTAAACATGAGAGGTACCTCTTAATCGTTCTGCAACACTTTCATAATAGGCATAGATGGCAGGGGATAGAATAGGAAATGCAATTTCCTGTGGAGTTTTTGGGAAAAGAATATAAATTTAGATCGGTAGCCATTTAAGGGCAGTTTGGTAAATATCTCCATTTTCGAGAAGCTATACATGTCATTGGTTGTACTTTGTTCATTTGCATTCAGAAGTCCTGGCAATTTCTTATCAAATATTGTGTTTCATGTACTGCCACTTAATCTGATCACTGCAGCTATCTTTCTTAATTTCATTGTAGGGCCTACATTGTAATATTTATCAATTCCTCCATCTATCCTTTCATCCATAATCTTTTATTTCCCAAAAATGCACTGTTGTACATGGATCTACAGATGTGATTTTTGTGTCTTAGTAAGGATTTATGCCCACTAAGCAAATATGAACACATAGAAAAATCTCTGTAATATGTACAGTATTATTAAGAACTGTGTGAATATACCAATAGTTATTCATATCACGTAGCTCAAACTTTGCACCTTTTTTGACCGCAAATGAAAAACTGACTGCAGCATAAATATCAGAGTCCACATGGCTTCTTGATCATCGGGGGGCTCATCCCCCAACTTCACCGGTATTTCCATCTAATAATATCAGTTTGCATGTGGTTGTACACACAAGCACCAGAATCCCTGTCTCTGTTCGGGACTGACAAGTGGCAGCAGAATGCTGACAGTCCCTGGAAAATCGTATTGGCACAGTGCCCCTGAGCAATGTTTAAGATTTTTAAAAAAAAGGCGAGAAAATGAATAGCACCTGGCTATAGAGCAAGGTCAGGAGAACATTTTTAGACAAAAACTAAGTTATATCGATTTTAAATTTTTTGGTTTACCACACTCATATTTCAATGCTGAAACCGGGGCATAGGCCTTGAAGGAAATGTTTTAGATCAATTGCAGGGACAATTGTTGATGGAGAGACAATATCATTGATTTCTTTAACCATTGCATTTGTGTAAAACATTTTTTTGCCTAAATATAGAGTGTGACAAACACATGTGACTGTTTGCTTCAGACCAATAGTACAGTGATGGGCAAGTTAGTAGCCTTCCAACATTGTCAGCGGTAATCAGACTAAATCAGTGGGATTGTTTCTGAGTAGCTCTGAGTGGTTAATTGTATATAGGTTGGATTTGAGCTATATTGATTAGACCTATATTGAGAATGTTTTACGTAAACACGCCACATAATGTTGTTTACTGTGTTGTTATAAGTCATATCTGTGAAGTTTCATTTACCAACATCCTCAATGGTCTTTAGGTGCAGAAATTACCTTTCCGCATTTCCCTTTCCCAACAATTTTTATTAGATAATTAATTTTTTTTTTTTGTCCCACCATTGCTCAATGATCTACATACACTGTTGTGTGCACACTCATGACAATTCAAGCATGTTTCAATGCCAAATCTCTGTTTAGTATAAATATCAAGCTAATTAGGGTGTCGCCTGTATAATATGTTGGTCTAGAATCTCTGGAAGTCTTTTCAATTCATTTTTTCATCCTAAAATTAATACACTCAATGTCACTCATGCAGTCAACGTTAATACATACAATGTCATACATACGGTTCCAAGACAAAACAAGCCATCCTTTAGTTTATTATATATATATCATTTATTCATGCTCAAAATAGGCATAGTGTACAAATATAAAATGCATTAAAAAATTATGTAAAAGTGAAAATGATAGGAGGTACATTAATATTCTAAAATGTCTTGAAGGTTGTCACAAAGAAAGTTATCTATCACAGTCTTTTGCAACAGAGCATCTCGTACCTCATACCTCAATTATCTGAGCAATAGTTTGTTGGTCATTTTCAGATAAATCAATTTTAAAATCATGCAATTTAAAACCATTGAAACGATCCATGTAATTAGAACCATATCTCTCAAATATTTGCTGCATATTTTGACAAACTATGCTAGCACTGTCTATCAACATTGTCACTGCCAATGATGCAACTCGTGCATTCTTGCTGATCATCATGTTCAAATGAAGTCTGTAAAAACGTTTGTAAACCTGGTCCAACACATGTTGCCTGTTAATGAAGCCTTGCAGGTATTTTGTGTGTGTGCAACGCGGCAAACCAAATACCCGCCGTACACCTTGGTTCCATGTGGTCACATCTCTACGAACTTCAGAGTCACTGAGCTGCCAGGCTTCTGAACCATATAAATGAGAGCACTGACTGTTGAAAATTTCTCTCTTAATTGCAGGATCCACTTTCATAAATGTTGAGAGTACATAGTTTGTTCGACCAATCAGATCACCCCTTTTATGAGCAATTTCATCCGCCTCTTTTCGGTCGCAACTGATGTAATTTCCGAGATGTTTGGTGACATCAACCCACTTAATGACTTGTCCAGCAATATATACGTCTGGTGGAGTACTTCGAGATCTTGTGATGTGCATTGCAACCGATTTTGTGGGATTATAGCGCACTCCAAATTCTTTGCCGAACAGTTCGCACTCATTGAGCATCCTCTTGAGTCCTTTTACAGTCGGACTCAGTATTGCAAGATCGTCGGCGTAGCTCAGAGCTCCAAAATAATTGTTACCGAGTCTGCATCCCGAGCCACATACTTCAAGGCGTCGCAAAAGAACATCCATGTAAATGGTGAATAACACTGATGAGGCTATTCCGCCCTGCTTTTCACAATTAAGAATTCCAAATTGCTCTGAGAAACAACCATTCCACACAGTCTGCAATTTCTGTCTTCTATAAGAGTCAAGAAGTATCCGAATGGCCACTGCAGGAATATTCCTTAAAATATTAAATAATTTTTCATAACTGAGTCTATCAAAAGCCTTGCTCGCATCAATCATCCCGACAAACACCTCGCTTCTGCTTTGCAAATAATATCTGGACACTTCCTTTAGGGCTAATGTGCACATAGTCGTTCCGTGATCACTTTTGAAGGCATATTGCATTTCTGAGGTACTCAATAAATCAGCATACTTTCGCAAAATTATAATATCATGTATTTTTGATAAACAGGAACTAAGAGCGATGCCTCTGTAATTATCACTGTTGCATAAATCTGACCGAACATCTTTGGGTATTGATGACACTGAAGCGAGCAGAAGCTCATCTGGCACGTGACCATGTCTGGTTGCGGTTGTAAGCTACAGGGCTAAAATCAGATGCAGTCTTTTTGGTGCACATTTGATATGATCAGAGATGAGTCCTTTTGTTCAATCACTCTTCCCACATTTCATCTCATTGATAGCTTTTGAAATTTCACTTTGAGTAATGACGCAGTCAGTGAGCTGGTCATTTTCTGTATTTTGACGCAGGTTCTCAGTTATGTATTCCTCACTGGAAGGCACAGATGTGTATAAAGCTTGGTATTTCTCCCTGAACAGATTAGCGATACAGTGGTCCCTGCGTTATAAGACCACCCCTTCTGCTGTCATTAAGCGGTCTCTTGTGGTGATGCGGTCTCTCGTCGGGGAGCAAAATGCACTAAAAATGATACTTGGTGCGGGAGAAAGGCGGTCACATAAGGCAAGGCGGTCTTACAATAGGGGGTCTTATAACGCAGGGACCACCGTATCTGCATTTTCTGTCCTGCCATCTATCATGGGTGCCACTGTTCTTGTTCGTCTCATTTTCTTTACCTCACTCCAGAAATCTCTGCTTTTGTCATTAACAACATTTGCAGCCATTCTTTCCAGTCTTGTATATTTCTCACGACGGGTTAACCTGCGTGCAGCATAGTGATACAGTCTCTTGGCCTCCCGCATCATCTCATAAGTTGGACCATCATTTGGCTCCCCTTCAAGCAGCCACTTAGTATGCCAATAAAGAGAGTCATCTTTGTACGGTTTAACTAATTCTGTCCACTTTGCTTTTTGTTGAGATATCCTTTTATGTTTAGGAAAGCATGTCTGTCCTGCCTTCAAGCAACACACACTAATCATCAATCTGATGTCTATGATCTGTATCAACAAAATGAAATTCCAAGCAATAAGCAGCTGCAGGAACTTGGCCAGCCTTCAAGAGTCTATTCAAGTGCTTCTGATAATTATCAACATGCAAATCCATCACTTTGTGCCATGCGATGCGAGCTTCCAGGTGAGCGTTGTCAGTCTCCACATGGCGCATTGCCTGAATATGTGCGAGATCAAGGTCAAGATTGATGGGCTGATGATTAGACATATTGTCATGCAGTTTCAAGACATCCATTGACTTAACTGAAGCCATCACATTATCAGAACATAGAAAATGATCAATTTGTGACCTAGCAGTCATATTAGTTGCAATATAAGTGTCCACACGTTTATCCATCCAAGCATTGGCCATCAGATTTCTATACATTAGAGAAATAAGGTGTTGGGTGTGCGCATTGTTACGCTTAAAGTCAACATTAAGGTCACCACCAAGAATAATAAATCCAGGAGCGTCACGATCAATCATCATTTCTATTTGATCACATACATCCATAAAACGGGCGTCAACATTATTAGCACTGTAACTGTCATTAGGTATATACACATTGCATATCAACGCTTCAGATGACCCAACTGCAAGTTTCACAGCACATAACCTTCGGTGGTCTGCCGCAGAATGGCGAGTCCACCTGATGGTCTGCCTGGCAATAATTTGACAGTCTCATCAACTCCACAAACGGTACGCACCAGGTAATCCGGATGGATTGTTAACACCTTATGTACTGTCGATCTAATAGTAAAAGTCTCTTGTCAGAGCAAGATATCCGGTTTTTCACTCTTGAGAAGATCCCGGATGAACTGCATCTTAAGCACAGACATCCCTGTACTGTTATACAACAGGATCTTAAACCCCATTTTGGTTTGTATGGTTTGCTTGGCTTTTTCTCAGAATAAGAATATCCCACTTTGATGCCACTGTGCCACATGTCAGGAGACATGACCTTACTCTTTTCTTTTGTTGGAATGGTTATCTTAAACGATCTGGTCCTCCACTCAGGTCTTGACAGCATTGTAACCTCCTGTACAGTCACACCTTCAGCTTCAATGGCATCTTTAATGTCCTCGGACTCACTCTGAGGGGAAACATTCCATATTTTAATATCCATCACAGTGGGTCCAGCAGTAACTGATTGGGATCCAGATTGCCGAGCACCTATGACAACAGGCTTGTTGCCTCGCCTACGATTATCCCTACGGCCTTGATGTTGCCATCCAGTGTTACCTGCAGCAGGCATCACCATATTATTGGTAGGTGCTGAAGATGATCTATTGTTTTCTGTAAAACGCCCAGGAGGCTTCTCAGGAGCCTGATGTACTTGCTGCTGCCTCAAATGTTCTTCAGATGGAGCACTTTCAGCAGGTTTTGGCTTTGGCCCTTGTGGCTGTCTCACATCCCTCGGCTGTTGTGCTGAAGCTTCTCCACCACTGACCTCTTGCGCTGGCGCAGTCACTGCTGCATAGGTTGGCTTGTTTTTCAGGGCAGTAATCTTGGTCTGCTGGGTCTTGAGGTCTTTGCTTTTGCAGCTAACCTTGGATTCCACTTGTTTTAACTGGTTTTCCATGCGAATCACTCGATCCATTATTGCAAGCCAGCTCTGCTCCTCTGGAGATGCCTTTGGAATTTTTCTCACATCATCGGTCACGACTATCGGTGCTGCAGTCTCATCATCACCTAAGTTCTGCAGCTCAACCATCGCCCCACAGATGTCATCTGCTTCAATGTCCCTTCTGTCTCTGTGCGCAGAGGATGCCCTCGTACCCTGGATGTCCTTGAAATTCGGCAACAGAGACCTTACAGCATCCTGCATCAGATCCCTTGCTTCATTGATTTGATTGTTGTCAAAATGCAGTAAGATTGCATCCTTCAATTTTGATCTTGATGATTCATTCACATAAGATGCCACATAGGTCAGTAAAGCATTCACCACGAAGGCTGGCCTTCCTGCAGCATTCCCTGCTCCTTGCACTGCTGCACCTTTTTCTGCACAGCCACTGCACAGAAGAGTTTCATATTTTTCACGACATTCATCGTACTGTCTCTTGGTCTTTGTCATGTTTGTAAATAATGTAGCACAAAAAAATGCACCACTATAATGTACTGAAGTCCACTTTAATCCACTGAGTAATCAGCCGATTGCACAACACAGTTCAACAACAACACACTGTTGTTGGCAGCTTTTTTCCCAAACAGTGCTATTTTTCAGGTGAAAATTCCTTGCCACCACTAAAATGGTACTAAATCCATATTTTCAGAAATTAAAATTTTGCAATGTCAATTGCATTTATGCTCACACACAATCCTGAGATTTTTGGTAATTGTACAATTTGTACTCCTTCAAGATCCACACGAAAAGTCCATTAACGTTTCTCAGCTCTGCTAGCATGTCAAGTCTCAGGTAATCCTATTAGCATTGTGAACAGATTACATTATTAACATGATTTTTTAAAGACAGTAGTTCTATTCATGCTCTGTGACTGTAATGATTATTCATGAATATCAATGATATAAAATATCCTAAAAGCTACCTCTGAGACTACATTTTGTCATGAAAACACTGCAAAAGACTAAAAAGAAAGGCTGACCTAAATTCAAACCCACACAGAAGCAGTTGAAGAAACAATAGAGTCCATTTAGCAGGGTTAAATACATAGTATTTTTGACAAACATACAGTAAAGTGAGTTTATCACACACTGCACATTAATTTTTGATAAAAGATGTTTCACACACATATTATAGTCACAGTGATTAAAGAATACTGTCTTTCCTTCAAAAACTGTATCTGTGAATTACTTATATAACTTGTATCCTCTTTTATGACCCCTCTTTTAGGCAAATTTGGTATGACTCAAAATTTTCCCAACAGAATTTTTTTCGTTTTTGTCTTAAAATGTTCCCCTGACCTTGTTCTACAGCCGGGTGCTATTCGTCTTCTCGTTTTTTTTTTTAATCCTAAAGATTGCTCAGGGGCACTGTGTTGGGTCAACAATAATTTGATCGGTTTTTGACAGATCACAAGATCAGGTCGCACAACAGCTATCCATATTCACTGTGCACTAACGAGTGGGGTACCCTCACCATCAGGGTGGCCATTACAACTCTCACCTCGAGATTTCAAAGTGGAATTACAAAAAATCTAGGGGAAGTCAGGTCTTCAAATTGTTCAGATAGGTTAAATGGCTTGTGGAACGAATCAGTGCCAAGTGCCAGACTCAAACATACAAGATGAAGTAAGCTATTTATGAAATTCGAATTCACCCGAGGTGAGGGTACCACAAAACACGAAAAATGGCAGGGCGAGGGTACCAGCATTTTGGCGAGGGTACCAACCTAAATGGCGAGGGTACCAACCTAAAATGGCGAGGGTACCAACCCGGAAGTGGCGAGGGTACTGCAAGATTTGGGCGAGGGTCACTTCCGGTTGGCGAGGGTAACCTGCTTAACATTGGCGAGGGTAATGCAAGACATATACCCACAAGCTAGCTTAGCAAATGGGGTAGACAAATCAATGGATCTGCCAATTCAATGTTCCCTTTGCTGTGCAAGATCACAGCATGTGCTGACACTAAGTCTTGATTGCAATTCTGTAAGCAATCAGGAATTCCAATCAAGAACATTGTTGCAATAAAAAGTGTTCAAGTTATGTAATGGGCTTTTAAAAGCAATATGTTATGGCAACAAATGATAGATTCATTTGCAGAAGGAATTAGCCCGGATCTTGTGATTGAATCTAGTTCAATGTTATCAGTAAAATGATTTTTTTAAAAAGAAGAAATATTATACCAGGTACAGCGGTGCTTGAAAATAACAAAGATATTGATTAAATATCAATTTTATTTGAGATGCACAAAATGAAGAGTTTAATTTAAAGCTAGTGTGTCTGGAGTGGTATTAAATGTATTCTCAATGCACAATTTATATAACTGTAATTCTAAGCTCAATGTTTGAAGATAAATTCCTTACACTGAAAACAAACAGTTTTTCATGCCATGAAACAAATCGTGTTTTGTTTACAAATCAAGCAGTGCAGGTCTCTCCTTTACATAATTTTAAATATTTGAGTCAATTAAACTAATATGATTATGGAAATACGCAATTCTGTTGATTGGAAGTGTATACATGTACTATAGGCCTACTTACAGGTGATTTCATTACCATGCGATTTTTGTCATTCACACTTGGCTGTTAGGAATCAATGCTAAACCAGTACTTACTACGTTTGATAAATCCAATGTGTGACGTTCTGTTGCTTCTAAACCAATCAGATTAACTAAAAATGTCATGTATTTGGTGGGTCTAGAACTTAAGAATCGTGTACTAATGAAATCACCTGTAAAATAGATAAATTTATAATGTTTAACTGCAAGTTGAATTTTATGTTGAATCGGGTGATGATATAGCTTTAAGTTATTCAGAAATTTGTGATTTAACTGAGTTCTTAGCCACAGGGAGATTTTATTTACTTTTTTTAAATTCTGAAATGGTTTTTATTTGTATTTAGAGTTAAGTTTTTGTTTCTGATCATTTTGTATCTGTATAGTTCATATTCAAATGAAGATGAATAATATAACCCTGTCAATTTCATAAAATCTTCGAATTAGTTGACTACCATTGAGGTAACAGCTGGCCATTAATATGCCTACTTTGTAATACCCATTGTGAAAGTCTGAAAATTGTCATACTCTAAGACAGGGATAGAGTGCTTGAGGAGAGTCAAGCTGGTTTTAGCCCCAAAACTAGTTTGTTTTGAAAGTCCAGATTACTTTCGTATCGACTCATATTGATACACATTGATGCATACTGATACATAGGGATGCAAAGACTTCACATAATTATACGGCCACATAAGACTGCAGTGCATAGCTATACACGTTTCCATGCATTTGATTGCACTCCCTTGTACGGCTACACAGCATTGTTATAACATTGCATAACAATTGCAGCTTTTAAGAAGTCATAAGGACATAATATTCAAACGTGGTTGAGTAAGTCATCATGTTATACAGTTTGAGACGATGCATGATGTGTTCAGTGCTTCCTGGATGTTCTTCTGCCAAAACAATACCATCCACAGTGAAACTTTCTTATTATGCCTTTTATTAAGATTTTAATCTGAGATTCACCATGTTTTGATGCTATGATGCTTTACAGAGCCGACCAGTGACTACCCAGTACAACTCTCAAGAAGCCTTGTCATCTATCTATCTGTATCTATCTATCTATCTATACTCTTGGCCAAAAGTTTAGAAACAGTGTGTTGCTCGCCATTTTATTAATATTACAGATAACAGCTTCTGGGTTCTTGAATTCTTACTTTCAAGACAATATAAACATAGGTCTATATGAGTGTGAAAAGGGAAATTAGAGATAAATTACTGAAAATGGTGTTAAATTTTTGAGGTTGCTAAAAAAATGTAAGAATCCAACTGAGTAAATCTTGGTCAATGCCATTTAATCTGGATGGGCGCCCAGCGCCGCCCACTTGTTTTGACTCATCGGTATTTTTAAAAGCCCTGAAACATCACAGATAAAAAATAACGTGGTTGTCGAAAACAACGAGAAATATTTGCTATTACAGCAAATTATTAAGATACAGCACTACAAAGCTTACACAATGAAGTGAAAAAGGAAATTCATAGATTGATTGATTAAACGTAATGATAAATTAAGTTTTTACAATGTTTACAATTATAAGATCTCAATTCCTATCATTATCTATTTTTTGCTGATGAGATAATAATTCATGTGTCCACTCAAATATGTGTCAGCGGTGCTTGAAAATAACAAAGTCTCATAACATCACTATTGCTTTTTATATCACGCTGCAGCAATGGTTGAAAACGATTTCCATAACAGTCATTTTAGGTGGTACCCTCACCATGACAATATTTGAAAATGGTGTTACCCTCGAGAGGTTGTGTTTGTTACCCTCGCCATGACGATATATTTCCAGTGCAAAATCTGATAATTATGGGGCTTATCACACTTGGAAGGTTTATCTTAGGGTTAGTTTAACATCTGAACTACATGCTTGACAAATATGGGCTTTGAATTTGATGAAATAAGCCCAGGATGACGGAAAATCACTTTGAATCGAGAGATTTAATGGCTGCCCTGATGGCGAGGGTACCCCTGTCGTTAGTGCACAGTGATATTACTACGCCAAAGTACATTCACAAAGCATGGTTGCTGGCAAAGATACAGTCCACCGCTTTGAATGAAAATGTTTGGAAATCATGACTCAAAAAGAAAGTTTTGAAACTTCAGCACAAACTTTGCCTGTGAAAGGGATGAATTTACTCATCAGAAGTTTGATGGTATTCGATCTACTTATGCCAATTAGTGCATGTTAAATTGTGGTCAGAAAAGTGTCCAAAAAGAATGCTCTCTCACTTATTCACGTGTCCATACAAAGCCAATTTTGCTTTGTGACATCAAAAATGCTCATTTGTATTTATTCTGTTACTTCATGGAGATTCATTAACTCGGACAACAATATAATTTAAAATTTCATAAAAGCTGTGTAACACTCAACAAAATGTTTTGTCCATGCCACAAGTGGCCCCCTCTATACTGGCATTATATGTGAGCTACAATGTATACATCCTCCATGATAAAAAATAGTTCCAACTTAACTGGGTATTTACAAGCTGTCTACTTAAAATTGAAGCCATCCAAAGTCAGATTAGACACTTACAGAGTTTTTGGAAATACACTAGACCATCACTAAATGATGGAACCTGGTTTTTTCCACACTGTCCTGGTTTCCTCCAAAGATTGAAATTCTGTTGACCGCTCGTGAATTTTGCACCCTAGGTGGCAGTAAATAGCGGTCAACTTGTACTCAGCCAGAATCCTTTAACTACAGGGAAACAAGAAGTGTACCGAAAGGATCATGTGATTTGTGGCTCAGGTGGTCTTGTGACAAGTGATTTTTCTAAGCACCATTTAGCACTGAATGTAAATATCTGCCGAAGTGAAGACAAAAATTGGTTATCACTTTTCATTGGGCAATAAATAAGTGATCAAGTTCAACAAAGCAAAGATTACATAGTTTCACAGTTAGGGTAATGTGGCTGTCTGACATTGCCAGACAATGCACTGTCTTCTGTCCTGTAAAGATTACCAATATTGTAAAATATTATTCCATTTTAATGATTTTTCTACATACGTATAGGCCTAATAAGAAATAACTGTCATCAGCTCTATCAACTGACAAAATAGCTGAGTGAATGACTGAATCAATTGGGTGAGGGCTAGCCAAGTGGCAGTGTGCTGGCCTGCCAATTGATGGGTCCAGAGTTCAAATCCAGCCCATCTAGTAATGGATAATGACCTTATAAAAAATATACATAATCAAATATATATCGTAATGTCACAATCTGAAAACGGATGTTAATGGTCTTGGCTTTGCAGCACGCCCACCAGCCTCTGCCATGAAGTGGTTTAAAGTCCCCATAATTCCAAATTTCAATAGTCAAGTAAGACGTATAGTCTAGCCAATGTGAATCCACCAAACTGAGCATCACAGTTTCAACTCAGTGTCAGAGTGAAAATTAGGTCTGGGAAAACCCATTCAAGTTTGGCATCACAGCCTCTCAGCCAATGGGCTGCCAGAACAAATACACATCACATAATCCATACTTTTACAAACAAAGCCTTCTGTTTATAGAAGTTCCATCAAAGTTTAAAGTTGTAAATTAGCAAGTTTGTAGATTAATCAAACAACTGGGGATTATAACAGTTGTCTACTGTGCATGCTCACATCTAGGCTAGTAGATCTAGCTGGGCAATGCCGTAAACTCAGATTTACAGGTTTTACACTTTAGCAGCTTGTGTAGCCCTACCACCATACCTTAGTTATTTCATTGTTATCCTGGCATGAGGCCAGGTAATAGGGGTATCAGACAAGCCACCAACAAAAGCTCCAATTGCAACAAGAGTTGGACTACCGTAATATGGGGGTGAATTGGGACAGAATTGGCCGTTTTCCTGCCATAGCATTGGCACTAAACCTCCCAAAACTGTCAAAATAGTCTAAAATTATGTCCAGGCCGTAGATTTAACTATCCCTGAGAGCATTAACTGATACCTACATTTTTCAAGGATAAAGCCTAAGAAAACCACTGTCCCAATTCACCCCTCACTTTGGGGTGAATCGGGACAGGGACTTATCTAAATAACTAGTACTCTCTGCCGTTTAATTGATTTATACTTATGAAGAAACATTAGACAACATGCTTAGCATCCCAAAAAGTCACTTTTAGTAAAATTTTAAATTTATTATACATGTGGAAAATATTCAGTTATTAATTAAATGTAATAAATCCTTGTAAATTGGCAAAAATGTAGCTATCTGCTAATTTTACAGGTGATGGATAGTCTTGGACTAAATCCACAACAAATGATGCCAATTTCAACAATTTAAACCCAAATTCCATGGAAATAAGCTGGATTGAAAAGTAGTAAGGTTTTTTTAGGCCAGCTCTGTAACTCTGCAGCTCACTTGGATCCGAACCCATGACCAAACAGGCAAAACCCCACATCTCAGCAACTCTTATGGTCTCTTAAAACTATTTAAATAGATTTAGACTATAAACTCCTGATTTTTCTGCCTTTATTTGATGTTTTATTGAATATTTTTTTATCGGGTTCCAAAAGTACACATTTATCACTATTTTGGCGTAGTTTGAACTTCCTATAGCATTTCTACAAGATTAAAATGATTTTGCAGCATGGTAGTACCCCGTCCAACATTATTGTTTTAACATCCCATCACTAATTTTGTTTATTGAGTTATTTCTGGCTGCCGAAAGTTACACTAAAATAACTCTTAAACTGACTGTGCTTTACTGGCTTTTGAACATAGTGAGTACTAGAGTACCTAAGTTTATGATTTTTTCCGTAATTGGCCACAACTATATACTTGAAGTTTTGTGAAAATTTTATGTGTTTAGCTTCTATAGTTTTTGTGGTACAAGCAAAGTTTTGACCAGTGTGCAAAAATGTAAATTCTGCAGGGCAATGTTTAAGGTGCTGCAGTTCCGTAGTGCCTGCAGGTAGTATTGTGCAAATCGGTCTGCATCTTTATTGTAATACATTCTAGAAACGTGCAAAAAATCAAGTCCCTGTAACAAGTAGAAGTTATTGCTTTTGAAAGATTAAAATTCTTTCCTGGCTTGTCCCGATTCACCCCAGTGTCCCTATTCACCCAATATTACGGTATATCAAAATATCAGCGTTTCGGACGTACATCGCTACACAAGCTGCTAGAGTGCCAAATCTGTAAATCTGAGTTTATGGAATTGCCCAGCTGCATTTGGTAGGATTAGAGTGGTCACTGCCTGTGATAGATCATTGGGATCACAAATGTAATGCTTCCTTCATTATAGCAATGTTTGAACTATGATGCATCTAGTTTACTGTCAGCCCATTGGCTATCAAGCTGTGATGCTGCGGTTGTAGGAGCTAACCCTGATAAAATGCTTTCTCTGACACTGATTTGAAACTATGATGCTCAGTTTGGTGGATTCACATTGGCTATAAGCCGGAGAATCTGACCGAGTTTAAAATGACATCACAGCTTGTAGTCAATTTACATATTATTGCAATGCTAGAATAGAGTCATCTCTGACATCACATTTCAACAGCATAGATAGAACTTCAGGTTCGATGTAAATATGACGAGGTCTGTAAAACATATGAACAAGCATTTTAAAGCCCAATGCCAGAAGAATCAAGTCATTTTCACAACTAAATATGACAGGTGGTCGACTTTCAACTAATTTTGGTGGAGCAGGTCACATGTTCTTGAAAAAAACTATATATGTGTTGAACAGTTGAAGCCAAAAATACTGTAAAAAGATACATCTACTTGCAGATGGTACAGATAGTTGTCTAACATCCATAGAAAGCTTTAGTTCAATATACAATTAATGGCAATAGTACAATTCTAAGTGCTTTAATTATCTAATAAATGCAGAAAGAAGAGTAAAAATTGAGTGAAAATTGCTTTTCCCCCATTTTGAGGTGGCCATGTTTAGAGGGGGTAAACTCAATCTCAGGATTTCATAAAGCATTGGTTCGTTGAACTGTGAGGGGGGGGGGTTGCACATGCACCTATTTTGGCCCATGGCCTATATGCTTTAAAAATATTTATATTCTAGATATTCAGTTGAGAGGGCCTCAAAGACATCAAACAACCGAAACATTTTTGAATATAGATATTCACCAACAAACAACTTCATTTATTCACTATGCCGAGTGGTTCACCATAGGTCTGACAATGAGACCAGGTTCTAATTTTTTCAAAATTGGTGAAACTCAAATTTTCAAAGCTTTGTGTAAAAACTAAAAAAAAAATGAAGTTGCTGAAGTGATTTTGTAGTCTATTAGGCGGGCTTGAAAATTACATCATAATTTCTGTTTTAAGGTGACTCAACCGTGGTAGTTTGATCATACAGATTTCCCTAAAATTTTGCACAGGTAGTCTATGGGACCCATACATTCCAATAATGAAAAATAAAAAAATTCCACCGACTCGTTTGGTTGCCATGGTAACAGTAGGGATGACAGACCATTTCTAAATCGTGAACAAAAAAAATCATTCTTGATGCAGAGGGAAGCTGTATAATGTGTTCATTAAAAATCAGCTGAAAAAATATTTCTAGTATTAAAATTAAGCTCACTGTAGGAAGTTTAAGCAGATGACATTTAGGCGCTCAGAAGCAAATAAAATGCTTAACCAGAAAAAAATGACACCATGACCATAAATGCCCACAAACTCACTTAAGAATTACTTCTGTTTGTTATTTGATAGCTGAAGTGGTATACTAACAAGTTCCAGAAGAAAAATAATCACAGTATCAAAGTACAATTATCTACAGTAGCACAAAGTATACAATATCTGTGCAATAGTACATATTTGTTTGAGAAGAAAAATTATGACCACTGCTTATACACTTAAAATTGGTTTGAATGGAGGGATCTTGATGAAACTTGATGTGTATATGGCATTCATGAATTGGAATCATATAAATTAACAAAAATAAAGTTTTTGGGGTTATTACCCAAAAACAGGGTAAATAGCGATAACTTTGATTTACAGGGACAATTTTGTAATAATTTTGCACATATTTAGTGTGTGGCCTTGGATCCATAAAGTAAGTAAAATGTTGATATGTTGGGGTAATTTACCCTCATAATCAAGATTTAATGGGGATGAATATGTATTTTGAGCATGTCTCAGTCCGCTTTTGCACTGTGAATCTTACTGGATAAAAAAAGAACTGATTTTAGGATATTAACCTTACTTAGTTTAGTTTGTTTGGTTGGGTTCATAATACAAGTGTGATTCGGATGACATGAGGGAAATTTAGCCTCAATATCAAGTTCTACTGGGGTAAGTACTTATTGATATGACATTTTCAGCAGTTAGGCAATGCTTGGTTCATGCTTTGGCTTGACTGGCTCTCTACGGTCTCTAAAAAAATTGTGAAGGCTACAGAATGTTTCTTGAGAATACTGGCTAAATTCAGATACCAATATGATGCATCTTTTTAAATATTTAATTTCCTTTCTCATCTCAAAAGTCTTAAATTCTTTCTTTTTTCGTGCAACAATTACAATTGTACAGTTAAACCAAATAGTGAAAAAGAGCCAACTCATTTACCTTAGAAACAGATCCCATCAAATTTGAAAAATTCTTACTTGTTTTCAATGCAAAAAAGGCCTGTAAAGTGAGATCACTAGTACCATAGACTGAAGTTTCCATTGTCAGGAATTCTCGACAGTAAAACTACAGTAATGGATCCAGAAGGGGGTTTAGGGGATTCAAACCTCCCCAATCCTTGAGTTTGTATATTTTAATGTAAAATAAAAACAAAAACTGGATACTTTTAGTACATTTTCATGTACCCTGAGCGCCACCTGGTGCCTACAGTGTATTAAGGAGTTCTAAGGTTCAGTCAAATAACAGGCTCTACTGGCACCCTACGGGGTCTTAAAAGTCTGCATCGGCAACAAAATTTTTCTTGACATTATTGGCTCACTTGAGGCACCCAAATTATACATCTTTTTCAAACATTTCATATCTATGCCCACCTCCAAAGTTTTGATTTCATTATTGTTCAATGAAGAAAGGTAAACACGTGTGTAGAATAGTGAAAAAGAGAAAGGGCATTTATTTTAGATATCAACTCCATCAAAATTCAAAAGATTCTGTGTTGTTTTCAATGCGCAAAAGCCTGTAAAGTGAGACCACTATGGACTGAACATTTTGGTGTCAAAATTTCTCCACAAGATGGAACACTGCGATCAGAGCCCTCTTGTGAGCTTGGCATCCCTAGTAACAGCATGTTTGGGCTGATGACTGCTTAAAAGTTATAAATTGAGTTTTTGGTTATGTACCACAGAATAAAGCATTACATGCATTTGTCACACAAAAATGTCAGAAATGTCTTCCCATGGATGTAAACCAATACATTTGCCACAAATTTGAAGAAAAAGGTTAAAATACTTTTTTCTGTAAGAGCTCAAAGGGCACTAACACACTAATTAATTGCAGATTTTGCATGCATCAATTTTGGCAGTAATCAAATTTTAGGAAAACGATCATACAGATTTTTTTAAAAATTGGCATATATCATAAACAGGTTATTGTCAAACAAATGTCCAAAAATAAAAAAATTTCACCGAGTCGTTTTTTAACTGCAGTGCCATGACTATGCCAATGTCAATTTAAAGAAATAAAGACAATTTTAGACACAGTTGACTGAAATTAGTTGAGAAAATTCTTTTGATAAAGACGAGAAGCTGAAACTTTGAATTAGTATAGAGTAGATGTTACTGCATTCGATAAAAAAATAATTATGCTTCTAGCTGCATTAGATCTCATTTAAATAGCAAATTACTGGCTGCCATGCTGTTAAAAAAAAGAGAGCAGAAAATGGTAACGTCACAACTTTTTCAGGGCCTGCAGCAGTGGTGACGCTATGTTGCTAGGCAACCAGGCTGCTCAGAAGTATGTGCAGTGTACCACGGTTGAGTCACCTTAAGTTGAACATAGGGTGTCTTTTTTTGCAAAATCTAAAATTTTGATAAAACGGGCCTGAGAAAGACAGGAAATGGTCACAGTTGAATGATTTTTCGTACGATCATGCTTGTTGACGATAGCATCGATGCCATCAATTTGGTTTTGGCAAAAGTAAATTGCAAAAATATGTGCTATATATTAAATCAAGTGTTGCTTTCTTTTGTTGGTGGGTGTATATTCTAAAATTGTTTACGCTTATGACAAAGTCGATTGATTTGGCCTAAAAAAAATTAGCTGCACTTAGTGCATTGAAGTTTTGCTTCCATGGTAACAGAAAATCATTATAAATAATTCAAAGAGGTACCTTGAATTTGTACTATGAAAACTTCATTCAGCAGCTATCAGAACATTCTCATTACCCTGTTGCAGTTACAAATAAATGACATGAATAGTCTAACAAAAGTTAAGTTGCACCATTGTGTAGCACTTTGAGACTTAGTACAAAGAAATGCTTATCACTAAACATTCTTCATAATGTTTTTTTTGCTGTTTAGTCTATAATTTTCATTCTCTTTTGAGCTTTGACATGAGTTTCTAATTTTAAGAATGAACACTTCTATTTTTACTGTTTTTCTTCTCTTTGCAGTTGCTTGATGTCTCCTATTAACACACTGGGTTCAGAAGAATGGGATGCTACCTGAACATGATGGATGGACTCTGAAATTTTGAAATAACAATCAGATTTATCACTAAATTGCCAACAAATGCCTAAGTTTCTGTAAGACTTCTCTGTCACATAGTTAGAACTATATGTCAGTGATATGTGGATAATTTTTTGTTATTTGCGTTATACAAATATCATGCTTGGCACTAAGTTGTAAGTACTGGCAAATTTTAAAAAATTACTCTACTAGCAAATTAACTCTACTTGAGATGTTGTTGTTGACTGTGTCATGGTCATGCTTGTGAATTGTTTGCATTACTTTAAAATTAGGCTACTGTTATTGTATCTGATAACAGGTTAATATAATGAATGTATTAGTCATCCAATTTTGAAGATGAAATATCCAAAGTATTTGTTCTTTTTCAATTAACCCATTCATTGATACTTTTGAAGAAGTGGTTCTGTTACAGCTGATTAGTCAATGCATAAAAGCTCAGGGCTAATATTTTAAATATCATACTCTAATCCTTATTGGAATTGTTCTCACTGCTAACAAAAATCAATTTGATAGGCTGTAATATTACAACTAGGTACTGCCTGAGATTGATTTAGGAGCGACCATTTAATAATCAGTCGGGGTTTTGAGTTTTCCTCGGTGGGAAATTATTTATTTTACGGTGACCGCGACAGTAATTATTCATTTCCAGCATGTAAAGTCTCTGAATATTCATTCCCAAATCAGGCAACACCTTGTCAAGAAATGCCCCACCAGAAATTATTTATTTCAAGACTGCCCAATAGTTATTTCATTCTACAAAGTTGGCTCAGCAGCCCCAAAACAAAAAATTAACTGCTGGTTGGCTGTTACACAATCGCTGGTTCCATACTGATAGCCTATCACTCATTGGTCCCCACATTTATGCACTATACTCTGGTGGTTGCAAACTGAGGGTGCTGCCACCTTCAGATTATGAAAAAAGTTCTTCACAGTTGCTGGTGATGACCTGTGAAGGCACCAGTCGTGAAAAATTGTTGTTTTCCGTGTGTTCTCCCAATTGTTGTTGTTGACCTTAAAAGTTGTGATCAAGGTTCATATTATTTCCAAGGTGGGACGTATTATTTTTGTCGGCCTATATGTAATATAGGGGCCAACTCTGTGGTGAGCCTGTCACGTTGTAGAAAGGATTTTTGTCCAGGCATTTCTGTCAAAACCACACTGTTAACACCCTATAATGCCATTCCAGTTTCTTTAATGTACTGTAACTTAGGTTCCGGTGGCCTGAATTTACATGTATCAAGAATCAGCAGTAGGGGGTGACCATTTCATATCCAGAGAGGGGGGAGGGCTTGGAATTAGCTCTACACCCATGGATGTAATGTTACCAATGGGTGTAATGTTGCCAATGGGTGTAATGTTGCCAATGGGTGTAATGTTGCCAAGGGTGTAGTGTTGCAAAGGGTGTAGTGTTGCCAAGGGTGTAATGTTGCCAATGTGTGTAACATTGCCAATGGGTGCAATGTTGCCAATGGGTGTAAATGTTGCCAATGGGTGTAATGTTGCCAATGGTGTAATGTTGCCGACGGGGGAATGTTGCCAATGGGTGGAATGCCTATGGGTGTAATGTTGCCAATGTGTGTCATGTTGCCAATTGTGTGATGTTGCCTATTGGTGTAATGTTGCCAATGGGTGTAATGTTGCCAATGGGTGTAATGTTGCCTATGGGTGTAATGTTGCCAATGGGTGTAATGTTGCCAATTGGTGTAATGTTGCCAATGGGTGTAATGTTGCCAATGGGTGTAATGTTGCCAATGGTGTAATGTTGCCAATGGGGGGAATGTTGCCAATGGGTGGAATGTTGCCAATGGGTGGAATGCCTATGGGTGTAATGTTGCCAATGGGTGTAATGTTGCCAATGGGTGTAATGTTGCCAATGGGTGTAATGTTGCCAATGGGTGTAATGTTGCCTATGGGTGTAATGTTGCCAATGGGTGTAATGTTGCCAATTGGTGTAATGATGCCAATGGGTGTAATGATGTCAATGGGTGTAATGTTGTCGAGGGTGTAATGTTGCCAATGGGTGTAATGTTGCCAATGGGTGTAATGTTGCCTATGGGTGTAATGTTGCCAATTGGTGTAATGATGCCAATGGGTGTAATGATGTCAATGGGTGTAATGTTGCCAAGGGTGTAATGTTGCCAATGGGTGTAATGTTGCCAATGGGTGTAATGTTGCCAAGGGTGTAATGTTGCCAAGGGTGTAATGCTGCCAATGGGTGTAATGTTGCCAATGGTGTAATGTTGCCAATTGGTGTAATGTTGCCTATGGGTGTAATGTTGCCAATGGTGTAATGTTGCCAAGGGGTGTAACGTTGCCAAGGGGTGTAATGTTGCCAATGGGTGTAATGTTGTCAATGGGTGTAATGTTGTCAATGGGTGTAATGTTGCCAATGGGTGTAATATTGCCAATGGTGTAATGTTGCCTATGGGTGTAATGTTGCCAATGGGTGTAATGTTGCCAATGGGTGTGTTGTTGCCGATGGTGTAATGTTGCCGAGGGTGTAATGCTGCCACTGGGTGTCATGTTGCCACTGGTTGTCATGTTGCCACTGGGTGTCATGTTGCCAATGGGTGTCATGTTGCCAATGGGTGTAATGTTGCCAATGGGTGTAATGTTGCCAATGGGTGTAATGTTGCCAATGGGTGTAATGTTGCCAATGGGTGTAATGTTGCCTATGGGTTTAATGTTGCCAATGCTGTAATGTTGCCAATGGGTGTAATGTTGCCAATGGGTGTAATGATGCCAATGGGTGTAATGATGCCAATGGGTGTAATGTTGCCAAGGGTGTAATGTTGCCAAGGGTGTAATGTTGCCAATGTGTGTAACATTGCCAATGGGTGTAATGTTGCCAATGGGTGTAATGTTGCCAATGGGTGTAATGTTACCAATGGTGTAATGTTACCTGTGGGTCTAATGTTGCCAACCGAGGTAATGTTGCCAATGGTTGTAATGTTTACCAAGTGGTTGCACAGTATTTTAATGCGATGTCGTGCACTGGTAGCAGAGCTATGTTTGTGCATCTCATGCACTCCGTTCTAGTTTTTTTTTTAGTCAATAATTTCTTGCTCATTTTTGATGAAACAAATTCTTTCTGAACAGTCTGGTCTTCAAATACATAAGTCCTGGTGTAAGGGGGTGACCATTTTGTATCCTGGGAGGGGGAGGGCTTGGAATTTTTTTTTTAGTAAATAATTTCTTGCTCACTTCTGATGAAACAAATTCTTTCTGAACAGTCTGATCCTGAAATAAATCATTCCTGGTGGGGATACATTTAACAGCCTGGTGTTTCTAAGTTAGGGGCAACAATTTAATAATCGGGGGGACTTGGGGGGAGTCTCAGCAGGAAATTATCACTTATTTTTGTAAATCGCTTCAATTATTTGGCCGACATTTCGTCCCTGTTGGACAGCAATCCATGGGCCAGACAATCCCTTAGCATATACAGCATCTAGTTTACATCATAGGACTACAAGAATTTTCTTAATCCCAAATTCACACCAGAGGGCAACAACTGTTAGGGCCACATTGCACCAAAGAGCAACAATTTTGAGGGGCGTAATGAAAGTACACATGAAGAGTAATTATTTTTATCATAAAAAGACTTTTTACTGCCATGTATATCAGAGTGTTATTTCTTGGGAATTTGGGCACTGGAAACGTTGGACCAAGAAATATTCAGGCCTCATTTTTGGGCCCTTTGCTTGGGAAAATTGCCATTGAAGAGCCCTATTAAACCGCCCAAATTTGTAGATAAAATATACTAGGAACTCCTCCTTCACCCCCAAAGGATATTTGCAGGTTAGCTTATAATGATAGCTATAATAATATCTTTGAGGAAATTATTTGAATGTTCCATCAGTACTTAAAAATGGCATTGTACATACCTAATTCATTATGAAAACATTGTATCCTTAATTTGAAATTGAAATGTATCTTGCATTGTGATGAATCATTTCAATATTAATTTTTAAATACTCTCTATCCTCTGATCCATAATGTGAAATGGTTTTATCTTCAGAAAATTAAAATAAAAGTTGTCAAATACTCTGCAGGTAAGACCATCTCACATCTTCAAAATTTCTTTAATGTGTGTAAAAAAATCAATATAATAATAAAAAGCTTAACCAATATTTATTTGTCTTTGTGTTGTTACTGACAAATAGTTCAGATGCATATTTTTATAAAATTTATTAATGATAATACTTCTCGGAATTTCTTCGATTTGGTATAAATTTTTATCCTCAGTCCAGTGTGAATCCTCGATTCTGATTGGTTGAGAGCTGAGGTGTATGACACCGTACACCCTGTCTGTCTTCACCAGACAGGGTGTACAGGAAAAACAATGATGTCACAATTGCGACCATAGGATTGTTATGACGTCATCCTTGTAGCAACAATAGTCATGACGTCACAATGCCATTGTTTGAGCCATTGTGACATCATCCTGGTGGCAGTACTGGTGATGACGTCACAATGCTGTTCCTTTGTTACTCAAAGACATTTCAGACTCAGTTTGCAAGAAAATATATGGGCATCAATAAAACAAGAAGTCTGTGGATAAAACCGTTACACCCTGCTCGTTTTTCGAGGGTACGGAAATATACACCACTCAGGCCTCCATACACCACTCAGCCTTCGGCTTCGTGGTGTATGGAGTCCTTCGTGGTGTATATTCCCGTACCCTCGAAACGAGCAGGGTGTAACTGATAATACCCAGGCCAGGGGCAGCACTAGCAAGAGGCATACAACCTGTCTGCCCATATCTGTGAATAGAATAAGCCCAGGGGGCAGCACTAGCTAGTAGCAATGGGCATAATCTGACCTATGCGTGATACATTTTCAAATATGGCATTATGGTCTATACTCAGTAGGCCATTTAAAACAGGGTGCAATATCCACAATGTTTGTCACCTTGCCAAGCATAAGACCTATAAAAAATGGCCAGACAGTAAAGGCACATTTCACAAGGGGTCGGGGGAGGATGAAATCCCCCTCCCTGGCATAAGGACAAATAGGGGCAAGTCCTGACCAATATTAGGGCAGATCCACTGCCCTGGTCACATCCGTAACATGTTAAAATTTCAGGGCTAAAAGCAGTAGCCCCACTCCCCACAAAATGATCCCATACGCCTGTGCCAGATAGCCATGAATATTTCCAGCTAGCAAGGTAGCCGTTGAATGTTCCCAGCTAGCCAGCCAGCCAGCTCTCCACATCTCCGTATATGTGCCAGCTGGCAATTTACCCAGCTGGAAAGTATCCAGCTGTGAAAAAAATGCCAGCTGGGGAAAAAGTTATCCAGCTGGGAGATTATCCAGCCAGCCATACTGTAGGTGAATAATAGATAAAAGTGAATAATGGTCATGGTGTGCCCTTGTGACAAGTGTATTTTGGGGCTGTAAACTGGAGTTGGACTCAGTAACCTGATGTCTGTGCTGGCTGGCTGGTGCCAATGCAAAGGTGGATGACACTACACAATAGTACACATAACAGACTGTCACAGTGGTAGACAGGGAAAAGAAAAAAAACACAGAGGGTCAGGGATTTTAGTCAGGTAGGTGGTTTGATAAAATTATGTTGTTTCGCAATTACAAAAAGCCCACTCACTGTCACGCTCTTCCAGCATATAGACCCAGAGCATACAAAATTTAATGTGGATGCCATGCAGCTGAGCAGCTGATTATGAATTTATGGTGTAACTGTCAGACTGTCATCAACATTGCCGAAATTTATACATTAGGCCTATTGTGAATAAAGGCCTATAAATATAGGCCAATTATAGCTTATTATGTTTATTGTCGATTTGTTGTCGTGTCAAGCAAAGACTCATGAACTCCGGGGTTATTTCACTTGAAGGATCATTGGCAGAAAAATAAGCAGACCTATCAATCTCCCGGGGTGTGACAGTGAACCATATTTTTTTTAGTCCTATTTACATGTGTCTACAATTCATTAAAATACTCTCGGCTATGTATGGTAATGTGAAACAAAAAAAAGACAATTATCTGTAGGCCTAATAAGCATAGAATTACATTCAGCCTCCCAGTGGCACTCTCCCTGCCTTGAATTTATAATTACAGTAGTAAAATAAGTACAAATATTAATAAATAGGTGTGCAACTTGAAATTAGAGTTTATCGTAAAACAAAAATGTACTGTCATTTTTTCAGATCTAAGCAACGTCCAACGGATCCTCTCAACAACACCGCATGGCTTCAAGAACATCATCTAGGCTGATCGTATACATTCCACTGAACGAGAGCTTCTACTGTTCAAATATGTAGGCCCATGGAGATTGATTCTACATCATGGCCAGCACTCCCGATGTCATGAAATAACCTTCCAGAGACTGAAATTCAAGATTAAGCTTAAGAAATTATACAATACTTTTTAGAGACATTTCAGATTTTCAAATCATGCCATCTTCTTTTGATGTAAGTATAGTGAAATAATGCGATGCGTGTGGAACAATTTAAAGTTTATAAGGTTATTTCACTGTGCACACACTGATATCAGGGGCCTAGATTTGTCCTGAGATTATGGGTGTTAACGGGACATCTGATTTGTGCATTTGTCATGCTTGTGAAAAATCTGGTCGTCCCTCTTAAAATCTGCGAGTCTAAACCCGGGATGCTTGTTAATCTGGGCCCTTGCCACAACTAACTTTATAGGAAACCCATCAACGGCAACCTTTGTGAACTTTGCTGATTGAAGATATAACCTATATTTCAATGTAACATGAATATTGTATAATATCTGTATAGATATATTCATAAGCATTATAAATCTGTCATTAAAACAGAGTAATTGATATGTGAAAAAATGAATGTCTTTTATAATACGCACATATACAAGAATGATATTTCACTCAGGGCTTTGGAGTCGGGTGATAAGTAAACCGACTCCGACTCCCGACTCCTTTGGCTTTCTGAAAAGCGACTCCGACTCCTTGGGTCTCCTGAATTACGACTCCGCTTATCGGCATTATTGCATATAAATATTACATGGTCAACAGAGAAGAAAAAGTCATTCTACAAAGTTTCCATAGGATTTTGTACATAAATAATTGCTTAGGAATTTTCATGTAAAATTTGGGATTCATTTCACATTTTTGTAAATCATATTAATTATTTTAGGAGTCATGAGTCACCCCTTTAATTTTCGACTCCGACTCCGACTCCACCTGAAAATGAAAGTTCGACTCCGACTCCACCCAAAAACCTCCGACTCCACGACTCCGACTCCAAAGCCCTGACTTCACTTTATTTGTCATGTCCTTATAGTTAAAGGTGAACTCCAAAAAGGTGTACCTACAATGCCCCTGTCTTGTATTCATGATAAGCTTGCACAGTTAATCAAAAAATGTCATGACAATGAAGAAAAGTGTGATAAAAATAAATATTGTAGAAAAGTATAATGAATATATTGCGATTTCCACTGTTTTTTCTCAGATGTCGTTTTACTGTTATTCGGCAGTCCGATTATTTAAAATAATAAGGCCTATTAACTGTGTACATTGTGATTTTCTTTGCTGGAGTCATTGGTATAGATAGACATTATATGGAGTATGATTGATTGTCTGATGGCATTCCATGGCAGCCTAGCTGGTTAAGGCACTGGAGTCTCAGTATAAAAGCAGTGATGGAAATGTGGGGGAGCTTGGAGGAGCTGAGCTCCCTTGATCAGGAAACTGGGGGGGGGGAGGCTCTTTCCTGTTACAGACCCATCCCCCAAAGATCAGTGGTGAAAATACTGATCTTGAGGAGCTGTAGCAGGGAAGAGTTTTCCATGTTCCAGACAAAATTAAATTGGTGGCTAGAATTTTTTATGTTTTAAAAATTTGGAATCGGCGACGCTGCGGCAAAAATTTTCCATTTTCATCACTGTATGGTTTTTGTTTGTGTTTTACGCCTCTGCAGCACTTTAGTGGGCTATATCGAGGCAGGCGGTCGCCGTATGATGATGAGATGACCGTGAGTCTGGCACATACCCTATTAATTCAGGGATGCCCAGGGTCTTTCAGTTGCCCCAGCATAGAATACTGGATACAACCCGCCTCCATTTAATGTCCCATGGGCTCAGACTAAAGTGAGTTCCCCGGGTGAGGTTTGAACCCATGCCCTAAAAGCCAGGTGACAAGCGCACTTACCGATTAGGCCACGAGGGAACTCCATCATTGTATGGTACGAGTCTGCTTCATGCATGTGTCTTTGAATTATGGCATAGCCTAGACTCTTTGTATTGTGTAGACGGCAAATTTTGCGGAGTCAGGAGTCTGGAATGAGTCTCAGCCTTCACAGAGTCAGGAGTGGAAGCAGTTTCACTGACCACCTCCTGGCTGAATTTTAGCTCAGCTGTCATTCATAATTGAGCATTAGATTGTCATTTGTCTTTGCAATTGGTACAGGCCTATGCTGCGGATAAAGCAATTAACACTTGTAGCCACATGGGGGCCTCGGAGCCCCCTCTGGGACTTTTTGCATTAATATCTTGCATGTAATATTTGGTCAATCGCACACAGATTTCATGTATTCCTAGTCCAACTAATCTAAAACAACATCAAAAAGTTGTGAATTTATTGATACTGTATATGGTCACTGGCAAGAGTTTTACTATTAATCTTAGCGGTCTAGGGGGGCCCGGGCCCCCTATAGCCCCCCCCTTGTATCCGTCACTGATTGTGGCTTTGTGTACCCGAAATTCAAAATTGGTTGCGGCTACGAGGGTTAAGAGATGTGTCAGTAATACACATACTGATACTGTAAAGTGGCACTAATAAATTCAGAATTTATGTCTGGGGAGGGGTGATAGTTTTGCTGGAAATTTCCCTTCAAAAATTGAAACCCCCCTTGAGTTTCAGGCGTATTTTTAGTACTCCACCCCAGGTTTCACGCGTATTTTTAGTACCCTCCCGCCATTGACATACAAAGCAATACACCGGACTTTTGCCCATACAAAAGTCCAAATAAAATGACTTTATGCTTGTTTTTTAACATTTTTTCTTTGTTCTCAATTTCTTAACCCTCTTGGAAGTGTTGTCAAAAATTAATACCCCCCCTTGAAACACGTGTGAAAAGTTAGTGCCCTCTCGGCCAAAACTCTCCCCCCCCCCCCCCAGTCATAAATTCTGAAAGATCCCTAAGGAAGATGCTATCCTGGGGGGATAAGCAAGCCCTTCCAAAACCGACCTCATTGCAAAATTGTGCCAGAAATGTTTGTTATAGTCAAATGGGGGGGGGGGGGAGAGCTTGGACGAGTTTTCCTATCAAGGATGTATAATATATATGTGTGACTGGTTTCCCGAGTCATGAATTATTATTTTAATTATAGTAGGATTTAATTTTGCTGAGACCTGGGGGGGGGGGAGTGGGGGGGGGGGGGTTTAGGTGTTTGGTTTAATATTTGCATTGAGTGAAGCCTGCCTCATAGTCCTGAATGTCTATTGACCCTGAGCACTCCTGGACCTGTTGTGAAGAATGAAGTTTTGTGGGCCTGCTCAGGCAGCTCAGCTCTGCTGAATGTGACAGATTAATACTGTCACACTTGCTCATGCAGTGCAGAAGCCTTTATGTGAGCCAACTACGACAATAATAACTTTAATTCATCAGTTTACAGGAGGCAAGTCGCCCTGCTGCATGGATCTGCAGCACTGGGCCACTGGCTGCCTGCACGTCGCGCTCCAGTGGTTAACAGTGTCTGTTCGTCCCCCGCGGTGACGCAAAACAGCCTCAGTTGCCGCTCTCTACTTCCTCTCTGATCCAACCCTCCCTCCTCATCTCCCACTGTCATTACAGTGTCCGCTAGTGGTCAAATGTTGCAGGGCCATCTAGTGGCCATACAGTTGAACCTCTCTAATGCGGACACCTCGCTATTACGGCCACTACCCTGAGAACCATTAGTGGCTGTAATAGAGAGGTTGAAAACTCTGTGAAGTCAACTCCAAATATGTATCTAAAAGTGTGAATTGACTCATAGATTGCACTTTAAAAAGCAAAGAGCAATTCAGTGGCAGGTCCTCCAAATGACTCAGACCTCTGATACCAATTAGCAAGCTCTCAGGTGTGAAGGTAAATTACGCTTGAAATTTGAAGAGCAATTAATAATTAATTTGGAATGACTTGTTGTATCTACACATCAAGCATTGCAAGACTCTCAGGACCTTATTAATGTTTTAATAAACATCAATTCAATAATATGAATATAATAGTCAATTAACCTCAATTTAAACGAAATTGTCTATTCCAAGTGTATGAATTCAATTATATCTAAAATGCACACTGTATAAATTCTTGCTGCAGCATTAAATTATCCAGAGCTTGGGTCTTTCAAATAATATATTTAACAAATTCTCAGAAAACATTTATTTATTATTATTATTTAATGGAGACTTCAAGAAAATCATTAACTTTACAGTTGATCAAATTTTTATGCACATCTCGGTTGCCTTATTATTAAATGGCAATAATTTTAATGAATTTTGCACATTTCACAAGTGCCATCCAATGCTGATGACCAGACATGAATCTTTGACGCCGCTTAAAGTGCTTGCACGTTATTTTTATCTCTCTTTAATTAATTAGTAGGAGTAATTAAATGCATGCTTTCATGAACGCCAACCGACATTTCCAAGTCAGAGTATGTTCAAATATAGGCTTCTAGCTCTGTATACCAACTGAGATGAGCCACAGGCCATTGGGATTTATTCACAAGAAATTAATTTTTTAATCTCCTTGTGATGCAATGGTCTTTGTTGAATGCACCTTGGGCCTGTCCATGATGTGCTGAAATGAAGCATACTGGATCAGGTGGATCCCCTTGAGAGATCAAACAATATTTCGGGATTACAGCCCATATTCATAAATAACTCTATAAGACAGGTCACACAAATATAAATGAAAACAACTAAAAATAAGTCAACACAGCTCAACATTTTGAGTTGTGTCAGCTTGGATCGATAAGTCAACAAAACTCAATATTTTGAGCTGTAAGTCAACACAGCTCATTGTTTTGAGTTTTCTCAGCTTGAATACCTTAGTCAACATAGCTTAGTATTTTGAGTTATCTCAGCTCGGTACTTTGAGTTAACTTAGCTTAAAACATTAATCTATGTTAGCACAATCAACTTGTGCAACCATCTCACTCAATCAATTGAGCTGAATCAGCGAGTCCGATTTTACAGTGTAGTTAATAAGATAAAACATACATGTCAGGTATGAATTCTTGGACGCCTCCTTACATATTGATGAATGTCAGAAACTTACTCAGGTTAATTGCCACCTTTGGGAAAAGCTAAATCAATTACGTAAACTGTCGAAGTATAGTGCTTATGAAATAAGAGGCCAAATGTCAATGTTGAGGTCACGGTGGCAATTATTTCAGAGCTGATTAGTTTAGAGTAAGATACAAATGCCTCCCACTAGATTCCCTGGAGTGTTGACAAATAATTTTCTGTACTGTTGCTACACCTGTGACGCTGGCACAACTTTGGCCCCCAAGCTTTCTATGTTTCTCTTAAACCGTAAGACAACATACACATACTTATCGAGTCTATGGTGCTTCTTGTCTAAATGTGTAGACACAAGTAGGACAAGTTTTGCCATTTATAATTTCTTGTCATGTATGTTCTGCAGGAATGTGATAAATGTTGGGAGTCTTCGAACAACAGTTCGCTCAAAATAGGGACGTGCTTTGTCACAAGACAACAAGACAATGTCATGTGTGATGTGTCATGAGACACGAAGAGGAATGTCATGATAAACAAATGTCTGGAGAAGGGTGTGGACTGTGGACAAGTCCTTAAATATCACTGTATACCTGTTTTGCATTGATACTGGCTTATTTGCTATAATTATGCACCTTTAAGTATCTCTATTTTGCTCAAAAGAAGATCAGAATCATAAGATTATAGCATTATGGGACAAGACAGTCAAGACTGCTTTCTTCTCTATTTTTATTGTAACATTGGATTAAGCAGCATGCTTTCAATACTCATTTGTGACCGGCAGAAACCTGTCAGCGATGGCTGGTTCCTTGAGAGGAGCTGGCACATGCATGCAGTCTGGGATTATAGAGAGCACGAAAAGAAATGGAAATATTTTTGACAGTGCACTTTTTGAGTCTCCCAGTGGGCAGATTTGGTCTCCCAGTCATTGCCAAATTGGCATCACTGGGAGACCATTTTTTTCCTGAGACTCTCATCAATTTCTCATTTGGTTGTCTTAATTTTTAGTTCTTGGGTGCATTAGAAACCAAGGCATATAGTTCTGAAAAATATCCTTCACTATCTCTAAAATATAAACTTCCACTTATGTCATCTTTCTGGATTCCGATTTTACAAAATTAGTCAAGACTTTTTTGTGGCAATCAGCGAAACTCAGGGACGGACGCAGGGGGGGGATGGGGGGGATGCATCAGCCCCCACCAATTCAAAATTTATATATTTTTACATGTTAATTTTATCAGCGCGCCGTCACGTGATGTCGCGAATTATGCGTTACGCGACAGCTCGATAGACCCCCCCACCGGAATTTTCTGGATCCCCCCTGGTGAAACTCCTAAATTGGCATCCGCTCATAAATTCAAAATCTTTTGGTGGGCAAATCATCATATAAATATATTGTTATTGATGTACATCTACAGCTTCTCATCTATAAATGCCGCGCATCATGATTCCAATAAAATTAAGTTGGTTTCCCAGTCGAAAATCTTTAAAAAATGCTCTGATTGTTGAAGAGTGTTTTACCATTTGAACGTTTAGCTTAAAACTTTTTTAATCCTTGTTCCTGCGACAATCAAAACATGTGTCCTCCAGATTCAGTAATTCCAACACGCCTTCATCACTGCGACAGACTGTGATGACCAACATCAATATGCCAATAACTGTCACAAAGCTTGGCCAAAAAAATTTTTGAAACATTTTGGGAAACTTCGCACGAGCTCTGATAGCTGTGCCAGGGCGATCATCATTGATGTAACACCGATACAACGTTCCTGCTCTTCCATAAGTATTCCTGTACTTTTCCACCTTTGGTTTCATCTTAGTCCCAATATGGCAGGATGGGAGATACGAACACTGAAAAATATATTTATGATAGTATTCATTATCATATCAATTACAAGATTAAAAAAAGGTAAAAGAAAATAATCTGAAAATAATTTTAGAAGGTGTGGTGTTATGCTAGAAAATAGTGTACATCTTGAGGGGAAAATGGGGCAAATTTGGCTTTTAACCTTTTTTTTCAGAATTGTCATTTCATTCTTGTTTTGACTCAAAAATGTTTTTAAGTATGATACAGAATATTTTGGTGATGTTTGTTGTTATATACAAGGGTTACAGTGGTATCCCTCAAACCCTCCTCTATTAAAATGACCATTTAGATTGAAAAAAAGCCTATAAAAGAAAATAAACAGGGCCTGCAGATGCTCTTGAACATACTCACCCCCCCCCCAACAACCCTGCCTGGATCTGCCGCTATCAAGGATATTATGGAATTGTCATAGCTGAATGATCTTTATACTAGCCAACTCATTCTGATCAACAACGTTCAAAAAGGTTCAAATAAGACTTTAATCTGAAACACAAGCATTTTGCAATATTTCTTTTGAACAAACTCATTCCGATCAATTAAATTCTGATAGGACTTACTGTCTCTACATGACGGGCTTCTTCATTCTCATACAAAATTGTTGCATTTTCAGGCGGCTTGAGATCGTCAATTGTTTTATTCCCAATTAGTGAATATTTCACAGCAAAAACTTCAATCATCAGGCAGTCAAACGTTTTTTTACAAATATCTCCACAGCCGCAGCTCGGCGGTGGGTCAAATCTACATGCATAAAAAGGATAGATAAAATTAGTACAGTTGCTCTCAAAAGTGTAAGTGCACTCAGGCTCAGTAATTTGCCATTCAATTCAATGTTAATTATATCGCGGGGAAGGCTATGACAGCACTAGCATAATATTTAATATAACTTTACGTAAATATTATTTTTAACTGTGTCTTATATTTATGTATGCTATTTTTTTCTGAATTGACATGAATAAAGATGATGATAATAATATTATATGCATCGTCAATAACTAGATACTACCAGGGGCGTAGATTTTTCATTTTGGTAGGGGGGATGATTTCGGCGAACACAACTTCGTGTGAGGTCCAGCGGGCCGAACGTCGCGCGTCGGGGGACTTGGAGGCACACGAAACCAATATATTTGACATCATCTAAGATAAATTCTGAGACACAGATCTGTTGCTGGTATATTCCATATGACATCCAACTGGTGTGATGGAAAAAACAACTAAATATAACTAATACTTGTCAATACTAAGTTGTTATATTTGCGATTCTAGGGGGGGATAAACATATGATCATCCCCCCAGGCTCATCCTAGGGGGGGATGCATCCCCCCCATCCCCCCCAGGATCTACGCCCCTGGGACTCATACTACGCTGGCATTGTAACTGACTGAGGCGAGGTTTACTGCTCAAATAAATTTTGCTAACATGGCATTGTGGGATGTTACTGGTATAACAGTATGTTTTTTAGGCAATGATTGACAAATTACTTACTTGTTATAGATGTAGGATCTCAGAGTGGTACAATTTGCAATTTCCACATTTTTATAATCCTTGTATACATCAAGAAATCTGCACAAAAATGAGATGAGGAGAATAGTTCCGAATATTATCAATGCTAATCCCAATTGAGCAGCTTTGTCTGTCATTGTGGATCAATCAATCATGATGCTAAACCATTTCCCTGTAAGATGGACATAATCTGAAAATAGAAGAATAAAAAATAACAATTGCAACTACACACAAAAAGTATGTTGTTAGCCTTGTAGAACAGAAACCTTTGCTTTTTACTCTCACTACAGCTTTCATAAACCTGACTGCCTCTCACAAAATTAACCACAGAATAAATTCTCCAAGGTTAGTATTTAGCTTATATAGAGATAAATATAAAACAAAAGTCTAAATTAATCTAGTTTCTGTCTACGAAAATACCAGAACACCAGTTATAAGTATGTGATATCATATATACTCGTATATGCATGTATATCCTGTGACTAGCATAAATCCTGCGCTGTGATTGGCTGATTAGTCACAGTATATATTTCCATATCCACCTCATAAAATATGCAGGTGGGTGGATATGAAATATATCCACCTCATTGAATATTCATGAGGTGGGATATGAAATATATCCGTCAGATGACATCATCATATTGGTATGTTAGTGTGACAGCAGGTGGAGCTGTTGTGCAGTCAAGCGCACAGCACTATTCCTCAGACGCTACCAAGACTTCAGACAGTACAGACGCATCAAGGATTGCTCTCAAGAACATCACTGATACCTTTGTTACAGTGGTGGCAGCGGTAAACCAAGGTGCCTCCATTTACTGTTGGTATTTGGCAGTATTTCTGCTGCTTTTCGGCAGCTTTTTGAGCCAGTTTTTACCGTTATTTTCGGCGAAAATTGCCGTTTTTTCGAGTCCATTTGCCGATTTTTGCGTGGTCAAATAGCCACATATTTTTACTGGTAACTATAGGACTTGATTTCGGCCTATTTGCTGGATTATTTCATATTTTATTGTACATGCTTTGTTGTTTAGAGTTGATGCTTTTCGGCATCCACTCAGTTGGTTTCCTAGACTTGGAAGACAGCACATGTATAGGCCTAAGTGTGTATTGCACCTCCCAGTGCATTGGTTCAGTTGATGCCGGTCGTCATCTGCATTGTTTTAGCACTGTCCAAGTCAACAAAACATTATTAATGTTGTGTACATAAATTCATATATCCATTGAAATTATTTTTCTGAGACATTTCATACACGAAGTCAGTGTAGTAGATTGACAGCCACTACTTATTGCAGTTCTAATTTGCGTGATTTGAGAGAGACTGCTTATTTTTGGGCCTGTTTAGATCTACATTCCGAAATTATTAAGCACTGTTTTAATAGTGTTGGGAATTTTTGTTCCCCTTTTCGGATTTCAACTTATGTGAACTTTAGACACAAATTGTCACAGATCTATTCAGTGGATTAAGAAGCTGTCAAAACTGACAAGCATTCGTTTGTGCTCAGCTGATTCTACAAACTGTCAACTCAATTTGTAAATATTAGTGAATGGGACAGTTGTTGACATTCTGATTCGTATTTACACTCATTTATATACACCCACTCAAAAAAAAAAAAAAATCTGAAAAAAAAGAGGGAGTGAGGTGTATAATTAGGCCATTGTAAATATTTTGTGCAAATTTCAATTTGGCATTTTGTAATTATTCATTCTGATAATGCATACTTAGTTAGAAGTCTGCAAAAAATTGTATTGTCAATGTATCGTCTGTACTCTGTTCACTGTTGAGGCTAAATTGGATTATTCACCATGGATCCGGTGAACTTAAACACAGCCTCCTTTGAAGACCTCTGCTCTGTGCCTGGACTCAGGAAGGCCACTTTGAAAGTTATTATGATGAGTCGCCCAGTTTATGTACTTGAACGGGATGTGATGCCATTCATAACTGGAATTGGACTCTGGTATTGGGATATTATGATCAAGCATGAATTTATATGCTTTGAGGATTATCAAAGACCCCCAATTACAACCAATTCAGCACCTCGTCGAGACTCATATTCATTGCAGTCTCCATCCTTGGACAGCTGCCTGCATCTTGATGATGACTCCGTTATTGCCTATGGGTGTTCAAGTGGCATCTTCGGAAAAGAACATCCCCTGACAGATGAACTCCCTCAAGTGGTTGAACCTGAAGACAAGAAGACTGCAAGCCCAGCTTTGAAGAAACAACCTTTCCAACCAACTCCTCTGCAGTCGAAAAAAGAGATTGAAGTTGAGTACAAAGTAGCCAAAGAATTTGTGGACGAGTTGGAGGCATGCATCTTAAGACAACGGAGAGAACTCCCTTATTTTGATGAAAATCTCTTTTTGGGAGACCTTCATGAATATTTGTATGATGAACTGAAAGCATGGTGGGGTCGACTTATGTCACTAGAAAGCCTTTACCGTTACGCCGTACTGGCAGAAATGGCCATGAGTGTGGAGCGAGCTGAAGATATTCCATCCAAGTGTCTTTCTGCTCACCGGCAACCAACAACTCACTCACTTGGATTTGTAAATGCTTCTGACCCTAATGATTTATGTGCTGAAAATGTGTCTTTTGAGTATGCTCCAATTCCAGGTCATAGAAATGATTTGCATTCTTCAGCACAGACGCAGAATGAGTCGCCTAATGGAAATGATGGGACCTCATTTTCCTCAGCATCCATTTGTCAGAAATCTGTATCTGCTGGGGATGTGCGTCCCCCGACTTCATCTGCATTGAAGAAGAAACTTTCATCCAAGGAAGTCAAACATCGGGATGTGGAATCACCAAGACCCTCACGTTCATCCCTTGAAGAAGACTGCGGCCGTCCTCAAGACTTCAGCAGAATCCCTGGAGGCTTGGCCAATTATCATTCTGTGCTTAACAACCAACAGGCTCAAGCAGCATCTCTTCATAATGATTTGTCACCTGGGAACGACCCAAGACAACAAGTTGCTCCTGCTGTTGTGCCACCGGAGATGCCGAGTTCCTACTCTTCAAGTTCCTGTAGACCTTCTGCACAAATCACAACAAGCTTGATGATGCCTCAATTTCATTATCCTGTTGCTCTGAATAACTTTAATCATCATGCCAATATGCCTGCTTCTTTTCATGATCAGTTGCAGGTTAGCCAAGCCAGGAGAGAAGTAAGGACAAAATCTGAAGCGAAGCCGAGTGCCAACAATGCTTACAAACAGCCTGATGATGATTGTTACAGTAGGCCTACCTCATCCCATATCAGCACTTCAACTGCTAGTACCAGTGAGTCATCAGACTCGAGTGAATCATCAGACTCCAGCGATTCAGCAGACTCCAGCAACTCATCTGACTCCAGTGCCAGTGACTCCTCAGACTCGAGTGACTCTTCGGATTCAAGTGATTCATCGAGCTCGAGTGACTCTCCCAACTCCACTGACTCATCCGACTGCAGCGACTCATCTGATTCCAGCGATGTATCTTCAGGATCCAGTGATGAGTTAACTTATGAGTGCTACAAATCTGCAGAGAAGAGAAGCAAGAAGAGCGAGAGACAAAGTAAGAAGAAAAGCAAGAAGAAAAGCAAGAAGAAAAGCAAGAAGAAAAGCAAGAAGAAAAGCAAGAAGAAAAGCAAGAAGAAAAGCAAGAAGAAAAGCAAGAAGAAAAGCAAGAAGAAAAGCAAGAAGAGAAGCAAGAAGAGAAGCAAGAAGCATGGACAAGACCTACACAGCACCCTTGTGTGGCAAAGCGGTGCTGTGCGGCACCTTTCTCAACTACATGGACCTGGACCAATATCTGCGGATTGCCTTCTGAAAGAGTGCCCTCCCATGCAACACCTGCGGCCGTTTCCTCATTCTGATGGTCAAATATTTCAAAATGATGTCTCAACACCTGGCCTTCAAGTTTGTAATTTTAAGAGTGACATTAACAAGTCATCAAATTATCAGGAGCTTTCCAGCTCCCAAGTTAGATCTATTCATTTTTCAGAGCTGTTCGGCTCCCCTGTTGTGTTACCATGTTTTGATTATGTATTTCCAGATACCAGTCCTGGAGGTGAAAATGAAGGAATTCCAAGACACAAGTTCGGATGTTCCAGGATAGATGGGAGTTTGGATGGCGCTCCAACAGAGTTACCCATGGATAATCCCCCAGGACCCATATTGAGCTCACTTCCGAAGCATCTGCTTCCACCTGAGTTTAAAGTGAGGCAAAACCCCGAAGTTTTTTGGCCAGATGAACACCAAATTGCCTCTTCACCTTGGCCCTTGTTTGACGGAGGGGGAGGGTGCCAGGACAGTTCAACTTCGGATCATCAATTCGGACAGGACTCAACTAACAACATCGTTCTCAATCCAAGTGAATTCGCATCACCTTCATGCCCATCCCGGAAGGAGTGGCTCAGTTGGATCAAGGATGCCGGAATGACTGACCCAGGTGACCTCTCCACACACACAACCTGGAAGGAGTGGCTGAGCTGGATGAAGGAATCAAGACTTCATTAAATGTTGTCAGTTGTAAATTTTGTATTCGTTTGATCTATGTTTTGAGTTTGTTATGTTTTATGTGGACATGTTTGTTACACTTGGTGTAAATTATTATTCTGTTTCGAATTGTATTGCCATGTCTCTCACCTTTTAGCATGGACTGCATCATTCAATTTTATGTGAACTCTTTTGATTGTCACTAGATGTTTTAACCCTGTGATAACTGTCAGTTCCAATATTATGCCTGGTGCTTTACGGTACCCGAGCCTGTGTATGGTCATCAAGGACATTGTACAGCTGTGTTCCCCTTGTGGAAAAGGACCAATGGATGACAAAGATCAAGTTCTACTCTCAAGAAGACTGCCGGAGTTCATCAACGCCAAGCTACAGCCATCGTCAAGTCACCTATCTTCATCCTCCCAAGTCACAAGAGAAATGAACAGCAAACAGGACTTCTAAACATCAAAAAGGGGGAGAGTGTGACAGCAGGTGGAGCTGTTGTGCAGTCAAGCGCACAGCACTATTCCTCAGACGCTACCAAGACTTCAGACAGTACAGACGCATCAAGGATTGCTCTCAAGAACATCACTGATATATTTGTTACATTACCATGACGTCACCACCCTCCAGTGCAGTAGTACTCATTGTGACGTCACCAGATTGAGCAGCTCTGGGATTTCACGACAGCATTACGCAGCATTGCATAACTCCACTTCTATTAGGAGCTGTATTTATTTACTGACATCAAAATTTAGCAAATTTAATTTTCCTCAACATGCAATAGGTCCTGACACAATCACATTATCATATCAGGAAGCTGACAGACATGGAAATACATATTGTCAATGAAAAAGTTTACCATGCAGCATTGCTTAGCTTGTTATCAGATGTAGAAAATCATCGCTTTATGGGATATGAAATATATTCACCCTCGGACTCCCATATCCCACTCGGGCTTCGCCCTCGTGGGATATGGGAGTCCTCGGGTGAATATATTCCATATCCCATAGCAAGGTCACAGTATAACATATAATATACTTACTTTTAAGCGGGTGGAATAATCCAAATCAAGACAAAATTTCATGTATAAGGATTGAAATTCTTTGGTAAAATGTTTATATCCCAAGTATTATAGACCCTTATATCAAGTCATACGAGTATATATCATTAATGTACTGAGGCTGTTTGTATGGGTATGAATATAAACATTAGCCATAGTCCAAGAAGCTATATATTTACATTAATGACAGTCAACCAACTTACGCATGCAATGATTTCTGCAAAACTAGGCAATTAAAGAATAACCACATGTTATCCAAAGTTAAGACTGTGATTGCTATCATAGTATGCATGTATAGGAAGCATATACATGCAAACCAATATATTTTAGAATGAATTCATGCATGTCTGTAAAATTGTCAATAGAAGAACTGCCTTAAATTCTTAAATTCACACTTGAGTAACAGCCATTTTACCTTCTACTAATAGTAGTAGTAGTAAAAATTTATTTATAGTCGTAATTAATCAGGACAGTCAATAAAATGTGTATAACAAATTAAGGACAACCAAGCATGAAGCTTCTGTACGACTTAAAAACACAAATTTAACATTATAAAACAACAAATAAGAAACTATCTGCAAATATGTAAAAGTAATATGTACATATATACAAACTTAAATCATACTTTGGTGCATTTTTCCAATTACTTTTCTTTTTTTTTTTTTGCTCCACATATTGCTTATTTTGTGTGCCATTCTTATTGTTACAAAACACTCGGTCCAAGGCTAGAACTGATCTGGTTCAAAGTTGAACCAGTGGCGTAACTGAGGGGTCTTGAATGGGGGGGCACCTGGGGGAGCACGCGATTCTCTGGGGGGGCACCCACTATACTAAATGTATATTTTAGCCAAAGTTGGAAAGTTCATATGGGGGGGCACCTGGGGGGGCACAGGTCCAATATGGGGAGGCATGTGCCCCCCTGTGCCCCCCCATAGGGACGCCACTGGACAGATTAGAGTTAAATTTAAGAGTCACATTTCAGATCCTTATAGCATAGGATAAGGAGCCCACCATGGTTCTATTCCAGGGCCACTAATTCATATTATCCTGGCCAATGATTTAATTAAGTGTCTGAAAGTGTGTAGGGCAATAACATATGCAGACGATACAACTGTGTATGCATCAGGAAATAAAAAGTTAAAGTTCCTGTACAAAAAAGTAAACGACATTGAAAACTTAAATGAATGGTTTAGAATTAACTCATTGACGCTAAATACAGACAAACAAAGTATATAATCAATTAGAGTCAAGGAGGGTAAATCCGTCCACTTTTGGCTTAAACTGTCTTTCCATGAGTATGGGAATAGTTACAAAAATAAAAATTAGTCCATTGGAAGGGGGATATTCCGTTCTTTCATCAACAGCCAAAAAAAGTCAAATATTCAAATAATTTTTACTGAAACTATGGCAACGAAATTTGAAGGTTAGGGCACCTAAATCCGTCCACCCTGCTGGTAAATCCGTCCAGTAAGGATGGTAAATCCGTCCACAGGGAATTATACAGCACATAACTGTCATATCTTGTGATTTTTTCAAGTTTTGCAATCTAACAATATTCACAAAGCATTTTCTGTCAATTTTAGAATAGTGGGGTACTTATTGCACTTAAAATTTAAGAATTACATAAAAGAGGTATAGTTAACTATCACCAATTTCAATTGACTGCCTCAATTACGATTGAAGAACTCTTTTTAACCCAATCAAGTGGTCTAATTGCTCAAACTAATTAATTTCATCAGTGTTATGCCATTTATAGGTATTAAAAATCATAAAAGTACTTTTAAATCCCATTTGAAATGGGTGGACGGATTTGCAATCACCCAGTCAAGCCAGATTTATAAATAATGATGGTAATTCCGTCCACTTTTATTTCCATTATATCACCTAACCCAGGTGTTGCAATTATGCCATTGAAAAAATCCTGCAATAAAAATAAAATCCTATTTCTCATGCAAAACTTTTTTTTATTTTCAAAACGTTTTTTGTTGATTGAAATAGGCAATGAGATGCCTACAGGAAATTCACAAAATGGCTGTTATGACGTCACAGGATTTCATTGTATTTTGTCCTCTGTTTTTAAATGAACCTAAATGTCATTAAGATGCTGCTAACATGATAAATATGGCAAAATTAGTTGAAAAACGAGTTTATCTTGTGTTTAAAACTCACACAACTGTAATAAATTTAATTTCATGCCTATATTAGGGGGTGGACGGAATTACCCTCCTGGACGGATTTACCATTCCTGACTCTACAATGGGTTGCTTAAATTAGGATAAAATATTATTGACAAAGTAAAAAACATTAAATTTCTAGGAGTCCATAGAGATGAGTTTCTAGATTGGGATTTTCAGGTCAAGCAAGTGTCAATAAAAATTACTGCAGGGAACTATAGCTTGAATACGACGAAGAACTTTTTACCACAAAGAATTTGGTGTATTTTGCTAATATACAAAGTCATATGTGTTAAGCAATTAGGCATGGGGCCTCCTAGACCCTAGATCCGGCCCTTATTCCGGCATCTTCACAAAACTTAGTCTTCTTAGAGAAGGTAAGGCATGTGCTAGGATGATGTAATAACATTGATACTATGATAAACTGGAAAATGGTGATATACACTAGAAGTTGAAATTTACAAATGGGGCACCATGAGCCACTTGGAGATAGGGAACCATGAGCCAGTTTCTATATTCTATAAAGTTTTAATGTACAATTAAAGCTGTATTGTAACAATAACTCTACTGTTGTAAGTCAAGTACAGTGGCGTAACTGAGGGGTCTTGAATGGGGGGGGCACCTGGGGGGGCACGCGATTCTCTGGGGGGGCACCCACTATACTAATTGTATATTTTAGCCAGAGTTGGAAAGTTCATATGGGGGGGCACCTGGGGGGGCACAGGTCCAATATGGGGGGGCCTGTGCCCCCCTGTGCCCCCCCATAGGGACGCCACTGAGTTGAACAGCAGGATCAACATCTAGCTAGGACCGAGGATACCTTTATGTTTCCTGTAGGAATAATCTAAAAAAAATTTTTACATCATGTCTTTGTCATCGCTTCTCTTATTTTACAAGGCAACAATTTAGAATTGTTAAGTTAAGAGTCATCAAAATTCTTTGAAACATAATATAACTTATGGAGGCATTACTGCTGATTTGAGGGCTTTTTGAAAATTTAAGTGATAAGTTTGTCGCTATATAAACTCAATTAATTGTAAGTTATTCATGTTGTTCAGCCAGTTAGTGACTGCACGTTTAAATGATTTTATTGAGTTACTTTGTTTGGTTTCTATGGGCATTTGATTCCACAGTTTCAAGCCATAGTATTTAATGCTTTTCTTGCCATATGTTACTGCATTAAATTTTGGAAGTTCAAATTGATCATTATCCCTAACATCATAGTGTAGGGTGCGCTGGTTGAACAGCTCAGTAACATAAGAAGGGGAGGTCTGCTTTTTTATTTTGAACATTTGGATAGCAACTGTTTTAATGCATCTTTTGTTAATACTAAGTTGCTCCTCACTGCGACATAATTCTTCATAAGATGCGTTTTGGTCATTTGCAATAAAACGTAAGGCCCTTTTGTTGGTTTTTTCTAACTTTTCAAGACTGGTTTTACCAGAGAATAACCATACTAATGGGCAATAGTTGAAATTGCTGATAATATAACTGTTATACAGTACAGTCTTACATTTTTTGTCAAGGTAATGATTTATCCTCTTGAGTGCATTTATTTGCTTACCTGCCTGTTTACATAAAGTTTCAATTTGTAGATTGAAATTTAGTTTATTATCAATTTCGAGACCAAGTATATTAACACTTAATTGTGATTTAATCATATTATCATTGATTTGTAATTGGAAGTTATCTGAATCTTCATTTAAAATCATTAGTTGAAACTTATCCGCGTTGGCTTTCATATTGTTACAACGAAACCATTCTACTGCTTTTACACAATCTTCTTCCAGTTTTACTTTAATTTCATCAGAATCTTTGCTAATATAACATAATGTATTGTCATCAGCATAGTTATAAATTTTTGAGTTCATGCTAAAAAACAAAAAATCATTAATAAAAATATTAAACAGGAGTGGGCCTAGAATAGAACCTTGGGGGACACCTTTTATATTTGATAGCCATTCTGAGAAAGTGTCACCAATTTTGACCCTTTGTTTTCTTTCAACAAGATAAGATTTCAATAACGTACAAGCATTTATACTGAAGCCATAGGCATTGAGTTTTGCAAGAAGTAACCCATGAGACATACAATCAAATGCTTTGGATAAGTCAATAGCTATGATTCCTACTTTTTGTCTGTTGTCAATTGCTTGGCGCCAATCTTCTGTCATTCTGATAAGGATGTCTTGACATCCATATCCTTTCCTAAATCCTGATAAGTATTTGTGAAGCTTCGGTTCAATAAATTTATATATTTGATTAGATATTACTTTTTCCAAAATTTTAGACAATGCTGTAAGTAAGTTGATTGACCTGTAGTTATCTTTATCGAGCTTGTCCTTTTTTTTATACAAAGGTGTGATGTTGGCTCTTTTTAAATTTTCTGGAAAAGTTTGTTGTTGTAGGCATAAGTTAGCTACATGCGTTATGGGTTTAGAAAGAATCATACCAGTCTTTTTTATAAAACTAATGGGGATTTCGTCAAAACCAGATGCCTTTTTACTCGATAGCGATTTTATGATTTTACTAACTGCAGGTTCTGTTATAGGTTCAAAGTCAAAGTTAGTTTCGTTATTGTTAATGTCATTCAGAATGATATTTACACTTGGGTGAGATTGGTAATCTCGTATTATTTCCTCAATATCTTTTGAACAATGTTAGAGCCTATTTCCCTAAGGGCCATTCCATGCCAAATGGACCAATGTCTCCCACATCATGACTTCAGATTTTAATAAAATTATTACACCAGCTACATGTACATGTTTAATGAAGCCATGTAAAATATTTTCCCTGTATTCCAGGTATTTTGAATTTGAAAGCATTTTCAAAATTAAGGCCTGCAAACCAAAATTTCTATTCTCCGCTTGTCAAGTCATTTCAAAAAGCTGCTGAAGCTACGTTTTTCAAGATATTGTGATGAAATTGTACACAGATCAAGCTCAGATATATAAAATTCTGCTGGCCGAAGCTAATACAGATGATGCTTTCCATCTGTTCGCACCAGCCTGTTAAAATTGGTTCATTTTTGCGAAATTTGAGTAAATTGTGGGTTTTTGGAATTTTTTCACTCAGAAACCAAGCTTTCAATAAACCTGAAACTTTGCATGAATTGAGGCAGTATCGAGTGCTAATGGTACGAATTTATTCATATTTCTAACTCCAATACTTTTTATGCACATGTAGAAAATCTCAGGACGATTCCTAAAATTGACTAATTTCAAGTGCAAAAATGGCCATGTGGGACAGGTGATAGAAACTTGAAATTTTATTTTCTAAGCAGTTTATGAGATCATCTTGTAATTCTGCAAAAATGGTAGAGGTGATATTTTTCATTTTTCTGGAATTAATTTTTCGAATTTCGAAGAAAAGCCTTATTTATGCTATATATTGTATGTAGGAGCCTTCCAAGAGCAGGTGGAACCTTAGATAAAGAGCTGAATTTATTTCTGAAAGTACCTCAGATGGACAAATTTTAAAATTCCAAACTTTAAAGAGTTATATTGGTTTCTCACAAAAGGAAATAGTAAAAAAAAATATGTTGAGTGAATTTTGCAAATAAGTTCAAAATTGACAATATGGGACTGTTGGGACAGATTTAGTGAATTATATTAGTTGATACAGTTGCCTTTTAATGATGTTAAATATGAGAAGGTATCCTCGGTTATCAATATGTTAAAAAAAAAACAGAATATGATGAAAAACATGTAAAATTCATGTGCAGTGACATTAATTTCAGTTTTGGAAATAACATCTAGTGACAGATGACCAGCATTTAGCATACATTTCAACATTGTACAACTGTATACTTTGTTGCAAATTAAATATATACTACGGTAAAATGTGGCTTCATAATTATTAAGCATGTGGGTATATATACCCCAGGGACCCATTATGGGTACAAAGTAATGCATTCCATTGTAGTCATGAGAATCTGACATGATTTCACAAGAAAAGAACTGGACAAAAAAAAATCCTGGTGATTCTAAATAAAACTGATTTGTAATGTTCAGAAGGCAATTTGAGGCACCTTAAAAAAAATTGCACTTTATTTTGAATTCCACCTGCTCTTGGAAGGCTCCTACATGGTGTAAATAAGGCTTTTCTCCAAATTTCTAAAAATTAATTCCAGAAAAATGAAAAATAACACCTCTATCATTTTTGCAGAAATACAAGATGATCTCATAAACTGCTCAAAAAATAAATTTCAAGTTTCTATCACCTGTCCCACATGGCCATTTTTGCACTTGAAATTAGTCAATTTTAGGAATCGTCCTGAGATTTTCTTCATGTGCATAAAAAGTATTGGAGTTAGAAATATGAATAAATTCGTACCATTGGCACTTGATACTGCCTCAATTCATGCAAAGTTTCAGGTTTATTGAAAGCTTGGTTTCTGAGTGAAAAAATTCCAAAAACCCACAATTTACCCAAATTTCGCAAAAATGAACCAATTTTAACAGGCTGGTGCGAACAGATGGAAAGTATCATCTCTATTATATTTAGCATATATTATGCTCTTCATCTCACCATGATATATGCCTAGTTTTGTGGCGATATCTTGAAAAATGAACCTTCAGCAGCCTTTTTTAAAGATATCAAAAGACGAAAAATCAATTTTATGTTGAAAACCCAACATTTTCAAAATGCTCTCAAAAGCAAAATGTGTGGAATATGTCTGAAATATTTCGCATGTGCTCATTAGACATATATATGTATATCGGGTTAAAATTTCATCAAAATCGGAAAACATGATGTGGGAAAATTTCTTGATTTTGGTCCATTTGGCGTGGAATGGCCCCTAAAGAAGTTATTGAATATATTACACACGCCTTTGGTCTCAGTTATAATTTCACCCCCTTCTTTGAGGGGTATTCTGTCAGGTTTAGTTTTGCTCTTTGAGAAAATAGGTTTAATTGCCTTCCAGAAGTCTTTATTCTTTGTACCACTTTTGCATTTTTCTTCAAAATAATTTCTTATTTCCATATGTCTTATTATTGTTACAATGTTCCTATGCTTCCTATAAAGTGCAAGGTGCTGCAAGCTTCTATCTTTAAAAAATTTATTTCTAAACTGATTGCGAGTTAAGATTGCTTTTCTTAATTTTTTGGACATACAGGGAAAGTCACTTAGTTTTACAATGTTTTTCTTTTTAGGAGCATGTTTATCTAGTATACTAACTAGAGTATCTTGAAGTTTATTAAGGGCAATGTTCACGTTTGATTCATTTAGGATCATAGTTTCTATGTTTGCGGAAGCCAGGTCAAGATTAACTAAGTCATAATTTATCTTCCTGAGTTTTCGATAAGAGATCACTTTGCTCAGTGGAGCAGGTGTGTGTTGTCTAAGTACACCTCCTATAAGATTATGAAAATCGCTAATTCCTGTGTCTACTGAAAAGCCTTTTAGGAATTTTCTACGCTTGCTAACTAACAAGACATCAATAAGTGTTGGTTGATTAGACTTGAAACAGGTGGGTTCATTTATGATGTTTGTGAGGTTAAACGAGGGACATATCATGAAGAGTGTATTATTTTGGAACATATTGAAGTTTAAATTACCAATTATTATGATATGATCACACTTATCAAGAATTTTTTCACATATTTCCTCAAAACAAATTTTGAAATCTTGTGAGTTCATTTTAGGATTTTTATAAACGCATACCACAATGATTTTTGTTCCATTGCATGTTATCTCAATAGTCATACATTCAAATTCATCAGTACATTTATTTATGGGTCCTATAGTTGACGGGATGCTTTTAGAAACATAAGTTAAGAGGCCACCACTATTTGATCTTTTATCCTGCCTATACATAGAATAGTTTTTAATTTCAAATGCTGAGCTTTGATGGGAGTCGTCAAGTTTAGTTTCACTTAGAACCATTATTTCAAATTTACAATAGTTAAGGAGTTCAGTTATTTCCTGGAATTTTGGATACATGCTATTAATATTCAAATGCCCGATAATTATGTTATTTGGATTTGAGCGTCGAATGGCTTCTACACCTTCGTAAGGATTTTGACATGCACTTGTTAAATCATTATTTACCTCATTAGCAGTAATGCCAACATGATCATCATTTATACAGGTATCAACCTCATTATCTAGCAAATCATAATCAATGCTATCACATTCAATGACACTTAGTACACTATCATTAACAGTTGATATTTCACTAATGGCTACAGTATTCATGTTTTGGTTAAGATCTAAGCTTCTATCAATAGCACAAGAGTTATTTACATCACAAGCACCAAAATTGTTTGTATCACACACAGCAACATCATTTCGATTTTCAGCACCACAGTCAGTTTCATCACAAGCACTATCATTAATTTTGTCATTCACACTGTTCATTACGCAATTTAACCCAAAATATCCATTTGTATCATATTCAAAATAATGACATTCATTAAAACCAACATAAATTTCACATTCATTAAAAGCAACATTTTGTACTGAGGTCACTCCGGCCACATCAGCTTGGCCATTAATTTAGTGTCCGTGTCGGCAGAACTTCAGCTTGTGACCGAGCCCATTACAGGCATAACAACGTAAACGCTGTCCATGTCTGCACGAGTCTTTTGTATGTGATGCTTCACCGCAATTGAAGCATCGCAGTTGTTGTTGGGCACTGCGGGGTTCAGTGTGGAGGCTACCGTTGGTCGAGGGGTAAAGCTACGATGAGGGGTCTGGGCCGACAGTTCACTTCTGAGCATCATCAGTAGCTTCCCAAGAACATTCAGCCCATTGCCATCCTTTCCTCTTCCCCAGAACGGGTTCGGGGTGTCTTCGATGATTTCTCGCCCATGAGAGTTCTTTAATGCTTAAATAGTTGCACACCAATGCCCTGGCATGGTCTTTCATGCATATCTCTATTTTATTTTCTAAAATGTCTTCCGCATTTTAAATTAAATGTGATGAAAGGGGCATGACACATGTATATCTTACTGAGATCTTACTGAAATTTGATATTAATGTTCTTTTCTTACTTTTATTAATTTTTTCTTTTTTTCTCTAATATTTTCTTGATCTAAAAATATTTATTTACTTATCAAACCATTTTCTTCATTGTATACATATATATTTTTTGTATATTACATATTTGTCTGCTAGTAATAGGGTTGCAATTTAAATAGTTTAATTACTCTGTTGTGTCCCTTCTTGTTGTTATTTGGAAAATAATCAAACTTTGTAATTATCCTGTAAAATATATGAGTTTTGATAACAAGATAAATAAATATCTATCTATCATATATATATATTTATTTTTGATCAAGCTAGTTGACTGATCTAGGTCATATACAGTCTGCTACAGTGAATTATGATTATTTCTCCTCGGCCTGAATAGCAGGTAGGCCTCTATCATATGATTGTATTTTTGATGGCAAATCTGTGTTCTCTTGGAAGCCAACAGTTGCCCCAAGCCAGATAATATCTTCATATAAAGACCATTAGCCAAAGTTACATAGTGGCGAAATTGATTTAAAAAGTCTTTTGCCACCTTTCATGTGAAAAAAAAAAATTGTTGTTGCCTGCATCCTTGGGTACATTTTATAGCCCCCACCACCCAAGTATAACCTAGTTTGCCAGTTATTCATCGCATGCTTGTCTTTATTGCAATATGAAGTATACTAGACCCTTTTACCAGTTTACACAACAATCGACAATCCCATAGGGATTGCCCAATTATCTGTGTTGCCCATGAATACCAAAAGCCTGAAAAGTGGTTTGCCCCATTTCTCATAACTAGCATCAGACCCGTGAAAGCATGCATGGATGTGAGGCAAGAGAGGAAAATAAATGGTGTTTTCTAATGGCGTGTGGTTTGATTATGGGAAAACATGACATCAATATTTGTGACTGGAATTTGAAAACCAAACCCGGCTAAGGACGTTGTAGAGAATACAGAAAAGCTGCTTGCAAGTTTTCAAATGTGGGCAATCAGGAGTTTGATTGGAGTAGCGTAAGGGGTCCGTAAATTAATAGTATGATGCAACTTAACGATTTCTATGGTGATATAAGAAAGAAGTCCCAATGCTGCTGCTGTTTCACCTGGGAGCTAAGTGGACAATCTGGCAGATGTTGTCAGCTCCCTGAGCCCAAATGACCCCAAAAATACTCTCCTATGAAAACTGATTCTTGCATCAAAGCATAGGAAAATCTCACAGCTCCCGTTGGTCAGTCTATACTAGTGTGTAATTTACAGATACATCTCCAACATATTCAGTAGCAGATCAAGACAGGGTTTATGGAGGAGACACTTTTCGGCATCAGAGAGTCCCATGTCAGCATATTTTCTTTGTCTTTGCTTGCATTAATATTTAAAGACATACTCTTGGAGTGTGATAAACTTATGAAATTATGTAAATTAGAAAACATAATTGGAAAAGAGTGTATCACCAATAATTGAATAGGACATTTTAATAACTAACATGAATAATGAGTGGAAGATTAAGATATATATATGTCACCTGTAATGGAAAATTATTGTTCATGTTTTTTTTATATAGCCAATCAGTCAACTGGATTGAGAGTTACAAGGCATCAATTACGAGCTCGTATGTGGTAATTACACTGCTGATGGCACTTTCATCATGCACAAAACCACAGCACAGTTTATATTTGTGAACTGCTCATTCCAGTTTGCTTCATACCAGGAAAATATCAGTGCGCTGAAATTGAGGCCAAGTGATAAATCATGCTGTATTGACCCTGGCCTCAACGGAGTCTTTGACCAACTGCCTCCCCCTGAATTTGGACGTGCCTGGTCATAAGGTAATGATTTCATGACCAGCTGTCGTGAGACATGTCACATGGACCCCATTGCCACAGTAAACAACTGTCTGGAGGACAGCTTGGATGTGGACATGAGTTCCAGCTGATAAAAGAACAATCGCAGTGTGTGGCTGGAATAATATGTTTGAATAACTCCAGTCAAGCATATACATTATGTTGAGGCTATCATCTATGGTTTTGGAATTGGTTCTAAAGGTTTTGATAAGCATTAGAACTTCCTTGTAGAGCTCCATATTTTGTCTTGCATCCTAGTTAACTGTCTGTTTATTAATGAGGGAGGACGATGGAATCGGAGGGATTAGTGGGGCTTTATTTCTGTATTTACGCTCTATGTCTTGGTTGGCTAATTGGGACTTTAGGAGGACAAAGTATAGTAGTGTGGTGAGAAATGATTGATACTGCAAGTGAATTGAACCTGGGAGCCAGTTATATTATAAATTGGCTGCACAGTGTCCTACCAACTGAACTAACCCCCTCCCTTTTTATGAGGGAGAACTGCGAAATAACCCCTGGCAGTTCGTATGTCCTGTCTGCCATCACTGAGAAGCAAGAGTGTGCAGAGAATACAATGTCATCCAAAAATAATATTGTTGTGAGTGCCTGTTTTCAATTCATGGATGATTGATTGGTGCTTTACGTCAAGGATACTGGTAGGTAAAGTGGAAGAGGAGGACACAGCAATGAGGCAGAGGATGTTTGAAATAATCGGCTAATAATGGTCCAGATGACCCACTCCAAAGTTAGAATCCATACAGGAACTCCGTAATTTGTAGCACAAGCGAGCTATTTTCCCAAAGAACAAGGAAATGGCCAACTTAACCCATGCATATTACGTGCTGGTTCCTGGAACTTGGCTTTGGTTGCGTGTTTACTTTGGTAATGACACATGTCATGGCAGCTTATGAGTCCTTTGTCAGCAATGCTTTGGCACATGCATTTGTTTGCAATTGCCCATGTGTGTGTGGTAAACTAATCCCATGGCATGACCAGTGGATTGGCAGCCAGTGTGCTTACATGTACATGTATGTGCCACTGAAACTGTTCGTATTGGTAGCGTGCATATATTTGCAAAGGTCTTCTAGACTTTCCATGCCTTTGTCACACCAACTGATCTGGGTAGAAATGAAAAATGATATGAGATGCAGGAAATATAACACTATCTAACATTCAAAGTGGATACATCAAGTCGTCTACGCCATATTGCATGTTGGTTGCTCAATGGTTTTGCCAGCAAAAAGGCATGAGTGATAATAAGATAACAGAGAGATAGAGCAGCAAGGATCCGGATGCATAAACTGCTCTATCATAAACCGTCTGGCAACACTGTAACAGTAATATTTAACTAGAATGAGAAATATCAATTTTACTTTCAAAATCCAAACTTTTATAATATAATTATACAGCTTTTTAGAATACGTTGATAGCATAGACCAATAGACCATCTACCTTATTTCTGGTATATGATTAATCGTGCAGTATTTCCCTCCCTGAATTTGGACGTGCCTGGTCATAGGGTAATGATTTTGTGACAACCTGTGCAGAGACATGGACCCTATTGCCAGAGTAAACAACTGTCTGGGGGACAGCTTGGATGCCAACATGATCTTCATTGAAAAGCACAACAGCTATTTGTGACAGGAACACAGTAACATAACTGCTGTCAAGTACATTTTTTCGCCTAGATCTACCATTCTAGCCTATACTGCAGTTATGCATTATGAACATATATATATGGCTAATCTTCTATTAACAAAGGACCTAACCCTGCAGCATTGTTTCTGACCACAGCTGAAACTCAGCAATATTTTGATGCTTCAATGTGTAAGGTTATATGGTTAAGCGAACTAAAAATACAAAACCATATTGCCAGGTGCATGCCTTCTCAACAAGCTGTATAAATAGCTGTAAAGAAAAGACAGAAAGACACAGACTACCTAAGTACGAAAGGAGAGCAGGAGGAAAGAAGACTAGACCAGAAATACACAAATTTAGTATAAAGTGAAGTGAAAGATGCCTGAATGAAGAAAATCAAAATTAAAAATAGAAAGGGAAGGAAGCAAGAAAAGCGGAGAGACGGAAATGGAAGGTGAAGAAAAGATATAGTCGGGAGAGGTTAAACGAGAAAGAAAAGGAACATGCACTCGCATATATAACTGAGAAATAAAAGAGGTGATACATTGCATCAGTTTTGCTAAACGCCTGTTTCTGGGGTCTATTTTGCAGGTTGCCAAATAGCTTTTCTTTTGTCTGATCTGATTGGTTCAAGGACAACAAAATGTCACACAGTTTATGGATCATATGTAGTCAGTACTTCCTACATTACATGGTATGATCACCATCAAACTAAGATGAGCCAAACTAATTATAGGTACTGTAAAATATTCCTCAATGGCCTTTCGAAATTTTCAAAATTATACGACTTCATTGAAACATTCATTTTTCCAACGTTTGCCTGATGTCAAAAGCCCTAGAGACAAATTGCCATAACATTTATTTATACAGCTGGGAAGTAAGCAGATGCCTTTCTGGGACCCAATGAAGGATCAGCGCTAATGAGAGGACTTTGTATCAGGTGCAGACTGCAAACAAAATCAATCTAAGTATTTCTATTTGACTCTTACTTACAATCATTCCTCTGAAAAGATGTCTTGGAATCTTCTTGGGAACAAATCAAGTCACTCCTGGTTAATTATTAGCTTTCTCATAAAAGCTGGGTTCTTAGCTCCGACGTGTGGGCTGCTCATCAACTATGTATTTGCAAAATTTATTTGAAAATTGCCTGTTTGGTAATGCAATATTGATGGGTATGTCTTAAAATTTAAGATTGATTTGGTAATGTTGAGTATATAATTTAGATAGATTCAGGCCAGGAGCCTATTTAATGGGAGCTGCATCCATGAATACAGAAATTGTCTCAAAAGATTTTGCAGTGGACAAACATACATTGTACCTCTGTGACTTTTTATGGAAATTCATGCAAGGTACACTTTAAACAGATATTTGCCTCACATGAAAAGGAAATTTCCCATAAATCAATCGAGTTATATATTATTATATATCATATGGTTAGCCAGAATACTTGCTGCTGATTGGCCGACAGCCGTGCAATATTCTACGATATTGCACGCATTATATTGCACGGTCATTTTAACATGTGAGAGATTGGACGGACCTGAGAGGAAGCACCACGTTTCAATGCTGCTGCAGCCACAGATTGACAAACAATTTGTGTTTTCCAATTTTAGTAAAAAGTGCACTGTACAGCAACGGAGGCAGTTAGAAAGCTGTTTTTTGTGGCAAAAGATGCGTCCATTAAAGGGCTAATCGAATATCAACTTTTTGTACTGCTTATGTAATTTGTTTTATCAGAATAAAGCATTAAGTGGCCGAAAAACAGCATTTTTGCCGATTTTTTGGTGATTTTATTGTGTTTAGACGTCAAAAGTCTGCTATAAAGTTTTTCAAAAAAATCGAAAATTAAGTCTATCATCAAGTACATCATTTTTGGATTCCTATAGTGTGAAATTTTTTTTGGTGAGTGAAATATTCATCCATTTCTAGTGAGATGCATTTTAAATATGTGGTTCAAAAGAAACACAAATTGAGTCTTGCAGCAGCAACAATTTCGTTTGTTGGTTTTAAATAGTTAAAGAAAGTCACTGCACAGCAATGGAAATAGATAGAAAAATGATTGTGGTGGCCAAAAGATGTGTATATTAAAGGGCTAAGTAGATATCAACTTTTAGTACTGTGTGTGTTATTTGTTTATTCAGAATAAAGCATTAAGTGGCCAAAAAACAATTTTTTTCTCCCATTTTTCAGTGACTTTGTTGAATTTAGAGGTCTTAAGTCTGCCACAAAGTTTGAGAAAAAAAAAATTAAAGAAGACAAATCATCAAATATACCTTCTATGGATGCCAAAAGTGTGAAACATTTTTTGTGAGTGAAATAGTCATTGATAGGCCCTATACATTTCAAACACGCAGGTCAAAGAAACACAAAAAGAGTTTTGACATCAGAATTCCGGCCCTTTTCTTAGCATTTCCCAAAAAAAAACCATATGATATAACAGTTATTGCACATCACCTCGTGCAATATCAGTTTTTATGGCACCTCGGTGACTAATATTGCACTCGGGCTGCGCCCTCGTGCAATATTAGTCACCTCGGTGCCATAAAAACTGATATTGCACTCGGTGCTGTGCGATAACTGTATAATACTTCATATAGCTTTGTTCATTATCTCAGTATCAATTACTCCATATGATTGCTACAAAGTGAGTATTACATGGATTCATATATATGGAAAATCCTCAAGACATAGAGTATGTTTGCCTGTGACCTTAATAACTATATATCGGTGGGATTGGACTTACTGATAAACTTCTTCATGGAACTCCTCTCCACTACGCCATAAACAGTCTTGGAATACTTTAGTAGTATATCAAACATACTTTCACCAAATACTCTAAAATGTTTCCTTTCAAATAGTTGAATACAAGCAATTCTGCAGACTACTTTCATCTTCATATATCACTGTTCAGTGTCTGACATCCAGTGCACTTTCAACTTCCAGACACTTTCATCTTTGAAATGCTACCCTGCTGTATACTTTCATCTTTGAAATGCTACCCTGCTGTATACTGTATATTATGTCAGAATATGAAAGGCAGTGTCCTATACATCTGTGTAAAGCTACACCATCTGCAAAGGAATGCCATTAACTAGTGATGGCCACATGAAGAAATATAGGCCTATAAATTGATTTTTGTCAAAGGTGATGGTGAAAAGATTTGAATCAGATCTGACAGATTGAACTTCTTACGATAGTGACATTACGTCCAGAATAAGGCACTGTAATACATCCTTGTCTAATTTGATGTCTAAAGAATTACCAATTCACCAAGAAAAGGATTAAAGTTTAATAAATTCCATAAATGTTGTCTTAAAACAGTATGCAAAAAGTACCAATTTTTCTTTCTGTATTTTCCAGGAACTATCGTAATAGGAAGCATTTTCTTGCATTGAACCACATTGAGCAAACTCATTATTCTTAATGTCCCGAGTGATTCAACATGCTTCATATCATTTCTGTGTAATTGAGCATGTTCAGTTTCATTTTGAGAGTTCTCGTAATCTGACCCATTTACAATTTCTGTTCCGATCCATGTCGCTCAGCATAATTGAGACCCATAATGAACCACTTTGCACCCTTGATTATTGCATGCGACACATCTTTCCTGGCGGTAATTGCAAATAACATAGAAAAGACCTATCCAGTGGTATTGTAGTAGCATGTTCAGTCCTATAAGGCATGCCAGATTTCCAGATTCTTGTGTGTCCTTGAATCAGTTTTGTTAATGATAAAGAACTTACTCAATTAGATTTTGAGCCTATTTTATTATATACAAGCATGACTTGTAAATATATAGTTCCACTTATTTTCACAATTAACCTGTCAATTTCAGTGAATCTTTAATGAAAGATTGATAAATTTGTCATAGCTTGTGTCACAATAAAAAAGAAGATATGAGTGAAGAATGATCAAAAAGAGTTTAGAATAACTTGAGTTTGACTTTGGACCAGTCCAAAAAGAGAAAGACACATGTCATATTCATTATTAAAGTTATCTGCTGATATCATATTTCATTTTGATCAACTTTTGAATTAGACTATTAAACTTAGTGTAGACAGCCGCCTCTTCTGAAACTTAGCTAGTCAATTTTTATAACTGCAATCTTCCTGTTTCAAATAAGCAAACAACTGTAACAGTGATGATTGAAAAGTTTCATTGGATCTCTTAGATGTATATGTAAAGAGTTCTTTGTGTTAGATTCAGTCCACTCAACATGGGACCATCTTCAGATATGAACTATGCAGTTCTTGTATAGTCCAGCAGGTGGTGTTAACAGTAAGATTCGGGCAAAAAGGCTGAAAAATTTGGGCAGACGATTAAATAAACACTATAGAAAATTAATGATTTCTAGCCAATTTCATTTGAAATGTTACTAAAACCAGACCTTGAAATTCGGGCAAATGTCGCTCGCCCCCCCACCCCAAAATTGCACGTGCCGTACGCTTATGCTCGTAATCTGACCCATTTACAATTGCTCTTCCGATCCATGTCGCTCTGGGAAATTGAGACCCATAATGAACTACTTCACACCCTTGATTATTACATGTAGCACATTTTCCAGGCTGAAACTGCAAATAACATGGAAAACATCTATCCAGTGGAATTGTAGTAACATGTTCAGTCCTATAAGGCATGCCAGATTTCCAGATTCTTGTCTGTCCTTGAATCAGTTTTGTTAATGATAAAGAACTTACTCAATTAGATTTTGAACCTATTTTATTATATACAAGCATGACTTGTAAATATATAGTTCCACTTTTTTTTGCAATTAACCTGTCAATTTCAGTGAATCTTTAATGAAAGATTGATAAATTTGTCATAGCTTGTGTCACAATAAAAAAGAAGATATGAGTGAAGAATGATCAAAAAGAGTTTAGAATAACTTGAGTTTGACTTTGGACCAGTCCAAAAAGAGAAAGCACATTTCATATTCATTATTAAAGTTATCTGCTGATATCATATTTCATTTTGATCAACTTTTGAATTAGACTATTAAACTTAGTGTAGACAGCCGCCTCTTCTGAAACTTAGCTAGTCAATTTTTATAACTGCAATCTTCCTGTTTCAAATAAGCAAACAACTGTAACAGTGATTCCACGTAGTCTTAATTAACTTCATTATCAGCCGATTCATATTAAATTCCCTTTTAATTAAAGTAGTTGATGATTCCCGATCTCAGAGATATTTTGATGCCTCTCAAAGATACTGATTATTGTAAGTTTTGCTTGACAACAGTCATAGTAACACATGCGGGGTGAGTTTTATAAAGTTAAATGATTACTTCATTAAACTTTTTGTTAGCCTGTGATGAACTGGAATCCTTTCCAGACATCCGAAGAGTCAACTCAGATTCCAGTGGGCTATCCTTGTCCTAAGGAATAATCTCTAGGGAAAGGTTAACTTAGTTTGTAGCGCACTATGTGCAGCTCTGGTCACATCACCAGGACTTGTGTTGGAAAGTTTCAATTATCCTACATCTCAATGCAATGTCCTTCTCATGTCCTAATTAGCCATCCAAGTGTATAAATACGGGATGTAAAGCTCCAACTTTCTATCCATCCATGAAATTTGACTTCAGGATTCAATGATGCGAATCATGTACCCAAATATCTGTCCTGCATGTACATATTTTAGTGAAGATGAATCAATCAAAGTTGAAATCAAGCCAACCAGGACACAGTGATTAGAACCCAAGTGAGCCACCAACTTTGTTGGACTAATTCACCTGGCGGTATGATTGTCGACTTTAATCAGATGGCATTATCGCTGTAAGTAATTTTCTCTTCTCAAAGACTCCAGCTGTGAGTGACACTTTCTAATTGGAAAGTCAAAGGACTTTTGAAGTTCTTAGATTACCTATAATTTACTTATTACGATTACTTTAATATGTTTAGATTGAAGCAAAAAGTTATATACGTAATGACCAATTTATTTTCAGAACTGTATCAAAAGCCTTGCAGTATTTGTAAAGAAATGTAGATCCAGAATTAATGAAGCTGCAATGAGATACGCCCAAAATCATTAGTCCAAAAATAGAGAAGGATAGACATTGTGCCAGCCTTAAATTACAGCAAATCCACCAGAGCATTTAGAAATTTTCTGAAGGTTTTCTGCCATATATACGACGTATATTTGGCAGCTGGGTGGTGTAGTGGTTAATGTTCCCGCCTGCTCCGCTGAAGGTCTTTGCCTGCATGGGTTCGAACCCCGGGTGGGGAACCCGAAATTTTCAATGGACCTTTATGAGCAAAATCCCAGCTGGATGTCGTTCGGATGAGACGTTAAATTGGCGGCCCCTTGTATCAGTGTCTGTGCTGGGCAAGTAAAAGATCCCTCACATGGGGTAAATGTGTAACATGTTGAGGACTCCCGCTCTCTCTTCCATCTCATCAATCAACCCTCGTGAGCGCCCAGAACTGGGCTTAGAGGACTGCACTTACTATATCTATCTATCTATCTATATTTGGTGCAAATCAGTAGAACATATGTAAAATTTGGATGTAATGGTGAAAAAGGTGTGGTTGAAATTTATTAAAATGAAGCATAAACTTGCACTTAGTATTGTGCAACATTTTGATAGCTGGAAGACTCTCAACACAAATTAAAGCCATTAAAGATTATAATTGACTCTCAATTTAAATTTGTCACATGAAATAGGCGCGAATGCAATATGCTCTTTTTTGTGTGGCTGCCCCTGTCGCCCGCAATTCCTTCCGGCACCTCTGGCTCATATCCTTTCCCTACGTGTAGTAAGCAATATTATCAAGCTACAAATTAAACTTCGTCAGATGGGAACAACTCAGAATGTTCTACTGTTCATCTCGCTTAGTACAGCTAATGGATTCATAACATTCTATAGAATATCCAAAGCTTACATTTCTGATTCATCAGAATCTTTTACTGTTTATCTTGCTTTGCACAGCTAATAGATTCGCAACATTCTATAGAGTAACTGAAGTATACATTTTACGAGGTATATTTCATCCATGCAAGTGAATTCCAGTAGATGATTCCTATTCAAAACTGTTTCTTTGCTTTTGAAAACTGTCAGTTTGGTTTCTTAAGACAACCTTTCAGAATACTTGCATAAGTTATAACTGCCGTGCCATATATTGACGTTGAATCACACAGGGAGTAACTTAAAGGATTTATAATGTTGATGTGAATGTTGGTTCTGTATCTCACCCCACGTCCCTTGGATATCATCACCAAAATGTCCATTTGTGTCATGTTTTTACCATTGCCATATGCTATTTTCTCAATTGATGCTACCAATCCAAAGTCAATACAATATACCAAGAGAATCTGCTGTCAGATAGATATGGTAAGTGCACTTTCCTAGTCCTATAGTTCTGGCCATTCACCATGGTTGATTAATGAGATGTTATAGAGAGAGCAGGAGTCCAAACATGTTACACATTTACCCTATGTGACAGGACTTGTACTTGCCCAGCATAGACACTGACACAAGGGGCCACCAATTTAACACCTTATCCGAATAACAGCCAGCTTGGATTTGGAAAATGAAATTCCACTGAAAATGTTGGGTTTCCCACCTGTTGCTGTCCAGTGCTTCGGATCCATGCAGGCTAAAGACCTTCAAGGGAGCAGGTTTTGCCTCTAACGACCAGGCCATACAGCTGCTGAAGCACATAGACATAAATCTTCACTATGAATTATAATCTTTTCTTATATCAGCAAGACATGAATTTACTGTATATGTGCTGTGAACTAAATGGATGGGAAGCCTGTGTGTAGGATTTAATTGTAACTAATTAACTAGATACAAGAGATGATATTGGATAGATATGCAGCAGACATGCATATCACTCGATCCAGCCAGATACAGTAGATAGGCTATCAAACAGTTAACCAGCCATTACAGGCAAGACTGCTCTACTAAAATGGTCTCTTTCCATGGCAGACTCAACTAATACCTCATCAAGGCCCCTGAAATGCTCTCTTTTATGTTGATGATGCAGACTGATGTGGTCATCCCAAATTCATCATTCTGTGCGTCAGAATCTTTGACCTTCTACCTCAATCTTTCATTTTAAAAGCTGAATGAACCAAGTTGTAATTTGTCCTATCTATATCAGGCTCTAACAACAGATCTATTTAAATTGTATTTCTAAATCTAATTATGTACTATCTTTCTATCTTCCTGCTAGTCTGTCTACCTGGAGCAAGCAACTGAAGGCCTACTCTGTCCAAAAGCTGTCGCCCACAATCAATTATCCAATACAATTTTGACCATTGAACTTGTGTTCCATGAACACGATATTATAAAGAGGCGTTTTTGTGGACATGTGTCACCTGGATCTCTTTACCGGATCAGATTCAGATTTCAAATTTCTTTTTATTGTCACCTAAGATAGTATAAAAAAACATATAAGACAGTTTGATATCCGAAAGCATAATTGCTGCTTAGTCACTGGTCGATTTTGTTGCATGATTTCTTTACTGTACACCCAACACTAATATACAGTGCTCCCTCGATATACCACCACCTTTGGTGCACCATGCCAATTGGCGTTATAGAGGGGGTGGCGTTATAAAGGGGTCCAACCAATTTCTGCCACCAGGGGGCACAAGCAGCCACTGAGGGGTTATCACCAGATGGCACTCAGAGCAAGAGTTCAGACTAGTGCATGTGGCTCCACCTGTATTCCATGTTTTTCCAATCCTTTACACTAGGTAGCAATAGAGGTTATAAAATGTTTAAGTAAATTAACAAGAAATACATTATTAACTTAATTTTGAATTTATTCCATTATTCTAATGTACAGGGTTTTTTTTTAAAGTCTGGTCTCTTATCATTCAGTAAATCAGATGAAATGCAAATTTTATAATACTTTACATCACAATAATAATTTATATTAATTTATATCTTTCAGACTAGTTGTATGATTGAAAACTTACTGACAGATTGTTTAGCTAACAAACCCAACGGTGAATAACACATGTCAGCAAGACCCAAAAAGGAGGTGTCCAACTGGCGACGGCATTTCTTTGTATACTCTTGCTCATTTATATGGAATAAATTTTGGGGGGAAAATGGCGCCAAAAAATATACATGTACACAATGTTAGCAAGGTGCCAAGGTCCACAATAATACATGTCAAGTCATATTCCCTAATCACTATTTGAAAGTCCTGGACTGTTATTTAAACAAAAATTAAAAATTTTTGATTTAATGTACATGTATTTCACATGGATATGCATTGGCAACATAGAAAATTGTGCGATTCCTTAGTCTTGGTTGTTCGTTGCGTTAATGTTTGTAATTGTCTAGCATACTTCAAGGACTTGTTGACATCAGAGAAGTAAGGGCCCAGCCAGGTAATACTTGAATGAGAGGCAATGGACTTTTACTTCATAATGAACTTCTTCAAAACAACGATAGATTTTTTTTTCTCATGCGAGGTTGACAAACCTTTTATCACAATTTTTACATTATGGAACATTTTTTTTGCATTATCCTGTGGTGTACTTTTTTTCACTTAAAACAGAACATTGAATTATAAGAAATTGTCATCGTGACAACGTCATGTACATGAATAAGCAGAAAAGGCAAGCCCTCTCTTCGGATGGCATTTTCAGCTCAGTATACTGTACCACACCAACATGCTATTGTGTGGACTAATCCAATTCATACCAGATGACCCACTCCAAAGCGGGCTATTTTCCCAAAGAACAAGGAAATGGCCACCTAAACCCATGCATATTAGTACAGTTCTGCCCAAAAGTTTACATACCCCAATGCAAAATGAGCAATTTCTCCATTTCCAGGGCAATTTAAACAACAATAGGCAAGTTATACATGAAATACAAAGCACAACATGCAGCTTAACACTTTTGAACCATTGAAAATTTAATAGAAATGAGATTCTATGGTATAATAGGTCAATTGCATTTTCTGACATGTTCAAAAGTTTACATACCCTTCTGTAATATCATATAATTTCCCCTTTGGGATCATGAACAGATTGCGGGATTTTTACTACACTATTTCAGAAGTCCTCAGAGGACGTCAGCAGTGATTTTAGTCCATTCTGCATCACAGAATTTCTGGAACTCCACGTTCATTGTTTGTCTCCGCCGGAGCACGGTCTGTCTTCGATCAACCCATAATTTATCAATAAAATTTACAGTTTTGAGGGTGTCAAACCACTCTAGGGCCTTTTCCCAACTGTCCTGAAAATATGTTTGGACAGGATTAGTGGCAAGTTTTGGATTGTTGTCCTGATGCAGCGACTTATTTCACCCATTTCCTAACTTTCACACTGAATCATGTCAGTTATCTTCCAAAATTTTACGAAAATCAGTGGCATAACAACTTCCAATTGTCTTGACAAATATTCCAGTGCTGCGTGCACTGAAATAGCCACTATGTATCAAAATTCACCACCTTGGTTCACTTTGTGAATGGTACTATTTTGCCTGCGTACCTGATAAACATACCTCTTATTGGACGGGGGTGATTATGGGACAAACTTGGCTGCAGTGCATCAAAAGAAGTTTTGTAAGTCCCAAGCCATCTGCCAAAATGTTTTTGGATAGACGAGACTTAGCTGAGGTGTTATATCATTAAAATCCCTTGCACTGTGTTTGCAAGGAGTTTATTCAGACTTACGATAAAAAGACGACCATTGCTAAATTGAACCAGGGTTGTGCACGTTCAATGCTTTGCAGCTGTTTCAGTTTGAAGAGCTCCAGAGACATTGTAAAGACTAAAGAAATGTTTAACATCACTGATTTCCGTAAAATTTTGGCAGAGAACTGACATGATTCAGTGTGAAAGTAAGGATCGGGATGAAACAAGTCGCTGCAACAGTACAACAATCCATAACCTTCCACTAATCCTGCCCAAAAATATTTTCAGGACAGTTGAGAAAAGGCCCTTTAGTGGTTTGACACCCTCCAGACTGGAATATTATTGATAAATTATTTGTTGATCGGAGATAGACCGTGCTCCGGCGGAGACCAACAATGAACGTGGAGTTCCAGGAATTCTGTGGTGCAGAATGGACTAAAATCACTCCTGATGTCCTCTGAGGACTTCTGAAATAGTGTAGTAAAAATCCCGCAATCTGTTCATGATCCCAAGGGGGAAATTATATGCTATGACAGAAGGGTATGTAAACTTTTGAAAATGTCATAAAATGCAATTGACCGATTATATCATGGAATCTCATTGCTATTGAATTTCCAATGGTTCAAAAGTGTTCAGCCATATGCAGTGCATTGTATTTCATATATAATTTGCCTATTGTTGTTAAAATTGCCCTGGAAATAGAGAAATTAGTCATTTTGCATTGGGGTATGTAAACTTTTGGGCAGAACTGTACGTGCTGGTTCCTGGAACTTGGCTTTGCTTGGGTGTTTACTTTGGTAATGACACATGTCATGGCAGCTTATGAGTCCTTTGTCAGCAATGCTTTAGCACGTGCATTTGTTTACAATTGTCCATGTGTGTGTGGTAAACTAATTCCATGGCATGACCAGTGGATCGGCAGCTGGTGTGCTTACATGTACATGTATGTGCTACAGAGGCTGTGTACATTTTACAATTGCATATGAGAAGGTCTTCAAGACCTTCTGGAGGAAGTTTTGGTCTAGTGGTAGGGTTGCTAGCCTGTCAATTGTTGGATCCAGAGTTAGAATTCTATTTTGGATGGCTGTTTCAACCATCCTTCATTTCCAAATTGCATTTTATAATACCATTGTTTAATAAACGTACACACTCAATGCAATTATGTCTCTAAAATATTAACGCAAGCATTTTGTCACAGCAGAAAAAATACAGTGGCATATCTAATGCTAATGAATAGGCCGAAAAAAAGGGAGCTTTGGGATTTCCTATGCGTTGTTGCAAGAATCATGATTGTTAATGTACTCCATTATTTGAGGTAGCAAGGTGTCAATCGTTGAATGAATTGCCAAAAAAGAACCTGTAAGGATGTCTGTAGTGGAAATTTAACGACAAAACACAGGATCAACACATCATATGATTTCAATGCAAAATTACAAAAAGATATAGCTGATGAAAATTACAACATTTTGGATTCTTTCCAAAAAGAGTTCAGAGACAAACATTTTCCTCTGAAAGTTCAATAAATATAAACATAAAACAAATAATTGGATAACAAAAGGCTTACTGAACTCAATAAAATTTTGTGATAAACTGTACATCAAACTTAAAAAGACCCCATTGGACTCTCCCTCCTATAGCGCCTTACAGATTAATCTTGCAACTTGCGACAAAATATTGAAAAAGGCAATACGACTTACCAAATTACAGTACTACAGTGAAAAATCCAGAAAATTTAAGAAAGATATTAAAAACACTTTGGTCACAATTAAAGAATTAATGAATCAAACTAACAATAAGAAGAAATTGCCAAAATTTTTCAAGGTAAATGGTGAAAACATATCTGATCCTCACTTAATAGCCAATGAATTTAATAAATATTTCAATGACCTTGGGCCTGATTTAGCAAGAAAAATTTCTATCTGAATAGTCACATTACTTTTAGAAACTTTCTCCCAGATATGATACCTCACAATTCCAGTTTCATGAAGTTTCAGAGGAACATGTTTCTCGAATTATTGATAAACTCCCGACAAAAGCCAGCCGAGGCATAGACGGACTGTCGACTAAATTCTTGAAGGAAATCAAAGAAAATATAGTATCCCCACTTAAGATGATAATAAATCAATCAATACAAACCGGGTCTTTCCCCCAGAAATTAAAAAAAGCACAAATTGTCCCAGTTCACAAAAAAGGTGACGATATGCTTATAGGAAACTACCGCCCAATATCAGTATTGCTGGCTGTATCGAAAGTTTTTGAAAAAGTCATGCACCTGCAATTAAATACTTACTTTGAATCTCTTAACTTAATATTTCCTAGTTAATTTTGATTTAGAGGAAAGCATAATACAGAGTATGCAGTTATTGAAAATATAGATAGAGTTGTTGATGGCTTAGAAAATAAAAGAATATCACTGAACATATTCCTGGACCTGTCATTCAATCTTACTCAGCAAATTGCTCCATTATGGAATTTCAGGAAACTCATATAAACTAAATCTTACCTGACGAGCAGACAACAATTTGTAGAATACATTGGGTCAAAATCTGAATTATTACCTTTAACTACAGGTGTACCACAGGGATCTATTTTAGGACCCTTCTTCTTTCTCATTTATATGAATGACTTTGACAGGTCCTCGGATATGTTCAGATTTGTCATGTATGCAGATGATACAACTTTGTTAACCATGCTCTCCACAAATGATGGCGGTGCAGTAAGTCAAGAAGTGGTCCTAAATGACGAATTAGAAAAGATTAACATTTGGTTGAAGGTTAATAAGTTGTCTTTAAATGTTGCCAAAACAAAATATATGATCATTCATCACAAAAACAAAGTTATTAGTGATATGAACTTATTCATTGATGGTGATCATTTAGAGCGGGTGAAGACGTTTGACTTTCTAGGTATAGCAGTGGATGAATGTCTGACATATACAGAAGGACCAAATGAAAGTTACCAAAACATTAGGGGTAATGAACCGCATTAAACTGTATCTACCATCTGAAACTCTACTTATCATATATAATTCCCTTATTTACTCACAGCTCTTGTATGGAATTTTACTCTGGGGACCAAGACATAGCAAACTACTTAAGCTTCAGAAAAGATGTATAAGAATAATATGTAAAAGTAAGTACAATGCTCATACAAACCCCTTATCTAAAAGAATGAATGTTTTGAAACTGGAGCATATTCTTTAAGAATTGAAATTTTACCATAAACTGATATATTGAGAAGTGCCTAAATATTTTTTACAACTGAACTTTCCAAGGCAGTCAGACATTCATCCTACTCTACCAGAGATCGACATTCTTGTTACACCACAATTACGGTACCTGATATCAATCTGTTCAATAAAAAATAGAATACCCATAGTTTTTAATGATGCACCGTTGGATATTATATAAACGATGCACTCTCATAGTACATATGGTCTGGGTTTTTACATAAAAAGAGCGAGAGTTAGTGCCTATCCAATACAACTATGTAGAACTATTTATCTGTGCACACAGATCAAATTTAATTTAAATAGTTAAAAACATTTTCACACTCTTATTAAGAATAATTTCTCTGAACAGTTATAAAGCAGTGCAGCATGATTGAAATTAAAAATTAACGAAATAGTAGGTTTAAAATTAGGATTGGTTTTATAAGTAGGGTTAGGGTTAGAGTTTGGGTAGACCGTGTTTTTTCATTAAATTTTTACATCCAATCTACTCACATGTCAATTTTCTGTTGCATTGTAAGAAATAGGGCAAACCACTTTTCAGCCCCTTAGTATTCACGAACAACATAGATAATTGCGCAATCCCTTAGGTGCTGTCAATTATTGTGTAAAGAGGTATAATGGCCTAATGCAGTTCATATGACAAAAACACTTGGTAGCATGGGAAAATAAGGGGCGAACCAGGCAAAAGTTGGAGGGCTATTGATTTTACCTAAAGGATGAACTTTCGTTTGCCTCCTAGCATCCACAAACAATATTTCTTATTGCCATTTTAACATTACGGGACTTGACTAATGATCATGGCTAGAAAAAAAGTGGGAATTGAGGCATGTCACTGCCTGGAAATCTCTAAATCTCAGAGGAGTTTTTTTTAGATTATTGAAATTTTTTTTAATTGGCAGTAGTTGTTTGATTCCCGACCATTCAAAGGAAATTTTGTCACACTTAATCAAATTGCCAGGAAATTCACATTTCTTCTCGCACTGCTGTAATGGTCGAACAAACTTTTGTTTATTTTTTCATGTGCTGAAATTGTCATGTATGCATGTTCTTTCCATTTTACCGGTGTTAAGCAGAACCTAGATACGTGAAACTAAAACAACAAGTACTCTGTTCAGATGGCATTTTCATCACAAAACCACACCACACAGGTTTAAAAATATTATAAACTGTTTATTCCAATTCATACAAGAGAGATCTCAGTGTGCAGAAATTGAGGACAAGTGATAAATCACGCTGTATTGATCCTGGCTTCGACAGAGTCTTTGACCAACAGCCTCCCTCCGAATTTGAACGTGCCCGGTCATAGAATAATGATTTCATGACCAGCTGTCCCAAGACATGGACCCTATGCCACAGTAAATAACTGTCTTGGGAACAACTTGGATGTGGACATGAGGTTCAGCTGCAAAACGGTCAATGACATTGTGTGGCTGGAATAATATGTTTAAATAACTCCAGCCCAGAAAAAGTATATATGATGTTGAGGCAATCTCTTCATTTGCCATCGACTATGGCTTTCATAAGGGTTCTAAAGGTCTTGTAAACATGAACAATTTTTGCAGCTACATTTATTTGTCAGCCTGGTTAACTGCTTGTTGATAAATGAGAGAGGATGACGGGATCGGAGGGATGATCGGAGCTTTGTGTTCTGCATTAAACTGCACTAAGTCTTGTTAGGCTAATTGGGACATTAGGAGGACACCCTAGTGTGGTGAGAGATGATTAAAACTGCAAGTGAATTGAACCTGAGAGCCAGTTTTTGGCGGCACAGTGTCCAACCAACTGAACTAACGCCCTCCCTGTTTATGAGAGAGAAACGCAAATTAACCCCTGGCAGTTGTTTGTCCTGTCTGTCATCACTGAGATGCGAGAGTGTGCATAGACAAAAAGAACCAGGGGCATAATCCTGGAGGGGATGGGTGGGATGCATCCTCCCTAGGATGAACCTGGGGGGATGATCATATGATTATCCCCCCCTAGAATTTCAAATTATTAATGCTTGGTGTTGACAATTATCTGTCATATTTAGCAATTTTCCATGATGCCAGTTGCATGTTGTGTGGAAAAAAAAAGTCTCAAAACTAACCTTTGATAATCTGTAATATATTGGCTTTTGGGCCCTAGAGTGGCCCTCGAAATACCGCTGCGCGACTTTCGGCCTGTTGGGCCACGCGTGAAGTTTGCGATCCCCGAAATCATTCCCCCTACGAAAATGAAAAATCTACACCCCTGAAAAGAACATTGTTGTCAGTGCCCTTTTTGCAGTCGATCGATGGTTGATTGGAGCTTTACATTTAAGCACATTCTTAGGTAAACTGGAATAGAAGGAGGACAAAGCAATGAGGCAGAGGATGTTTGAAATAGTCGGCTAATTATGGTCCAGATGACCCACTCCAAAGTTAGAATCAAATCAGACAGTTAGGAATTTGTAGTATACAAGCACAACCGATAAACTCAGCACCTTGTGGGCTATTTTCCCAAAGAACAAGGAAATGGCCAACTAAACCCATGCATATTACGTGCTGGTTCCTGGAACTTGGCTTTGGTTGCGTGTTTACTTTGGTAATGACACATGTCATGGCAGCTTATGAGTCCTTTGTCAGCAATGCCTTAGCACGTGCATTTGTTTACAATTGTCCATGTGTGTGTGGTAAACTAATTCCATGGCATGACCAGTGGATCGGCAGCCAGTGTGCTTACATGACATGTTTGTGCCACTGAGGCTGTTTGTATTTGTAGACTGCATTTGCAAAGGTCTTTAAGACCTCCATGTCTTTGTCACACCAACTGATTTGTGTAGATAAGAACAATGATGTGAGATGCAGGCAATACGACACTAACATACAGAGTACTTAGGTTCCAATATGGCATGTAAGTTGCTCATTGGTTATGCCAGCAAAAAGTCGTGAGTGATAATAAGATAACAGCGAGATTAAGCAGAAGGGATCCGGATGCATAAACTGCTCTATCATTAACCCTTTGGCAATACTGCAACAGTAATATTTAATTAACAACAGATTCATTGCCAAAGTACAAACCATGAATGAGAATGATCTATTTTACTTTCAAGACCCAAACTTGCACTTTTATAATATAATTATACAGCTGTATGGAATACATTGATAACATAGACCATCTACCTTATTTCTGGTATATGATTAATCGTGCAGTATTTCCCTCCCTGAATTTGGACGTGCCTGGTCATAGGGTAATGATTTTGTGACAACCTGTGCAGAGACATGGACCCTATTGCCAGAGTAAGCAACTGTCTGGGGTACAGCTTGGATGCCAACATGATCTTCGTTGAAAAGCACAACAGCTATTTGTGACAGGAACACAGTAACATAACTGCAGTCAAGTAATACAGCGCATTTTTTCGCCTAGATCTACCTTTTTTGCCTACACTGGACCCAATGAAGGATCAGAGTTAATGAGAGGACTTTGTATCAGGTGCAGACTGCAAACAAAATCAATCTAAGTACTTCTCATTGACTCTTACTTACAATCATTTCTCTGAAAAGAAATCTTGGAATCTAAGCTTCTTGGGAACAAGTCAAGTCACTCCTGGTTACTAGAGTCAAGGATGGTAAATCCGTCCAGGAGGGTAAATCCGTCCACCCCCTTATATATGGTTATGAATACATCTGTTACAGCTGTTTGAGTTTTATAAGCAAGAGAAAGTCGTATTTCAATTACTTTTTGCCGTTTTTTGGTGTTTTCAGCAATTTAAATAATATTTCAGGTCCATTTAAAAACAAAGGATAAAATACAATCAAATCCTGTGACGTCATCACAGCCATTTTGAGCTCTTCTGAAGTTGGATTTTAGCATTGTATGTCTATTTTTTCTTAGCAAACAAATGTAGGCTATTTAAGATGAAAATCAGTGAATGAGATACGAAATTAAATTATTCTTGCAGGATTTGTAAAATTGTGACACATTGAAAGGAAATGCAATAAAAATAAAAGTGGACGGAATTACCATCAATATTTCAGAAGTGGCTTGATTTGGGGTTTGTAAATCCGTCCACCCACATAAAATCAACTTTATAGTAGGCCTACTTTTATGACTTTAAATATTCATAAATGACATTCCCCTGATTGCAGAATTTTGATAGGGACTGTTACAACACTTTGATTGGGTTAAAAGGTTCTATAATTGGGCAATTCCGTAAAGTCTGATTCACAGATTTGACACTTTAGCAGCTTGTTTAGCCTTACCATTAAAGCTCAACTATTTCATTGTTAAACAGGGATGAGGGCAGGTAATAGGGGTATCAGACAAGCCATCAACCAAAGCTTCAAGTGTAACAGGAATCGAGCTGTGGCAAAATATGATGGTGTCGGACGTACACCGTGTGATGTACGTCCGACACCATGATATTTGCTTTGTGGCTCAGCTCCTGTTACACTTGGAACATTGGTTAGTGGCTTGTCTGATACCCCTATTACCTGCCCTCATCCCTGTTTAACAATGAAATAGCTGAAGTGTAATGGTAGGGCTAGACAAGCTGCTAAAGTGTCAAATCTGTGAATCAGACTTTACGGAATTGCCCAATTGTGATTGAGGGGGTAAATTGAAATTATACAAAGTGAACTTAACCTGTATTATTTGATTATTCTATTACAAGTGTAATCAGTGAAACATTATTTAAAAATTTACACAAAAATTTTTGTAAGACTGTAAAACTTTCAAAACTTAGAAAAATAACAAGATAAGATAGGTGACGGCTGCACTATGTCCTGTGGACGGATTTACCATCCCTAACCTCAAATGTTTGTTGCCATGGTTTCAGCAAAAATTATTTGAATATTTGACTTTTTTTACTGCTGACGATAGTATGGAATATGCCCCTTCCAATGAACTGATTTTTATTTTTGTATCTATTACCATTTTCCTTGAAATATAGTTTTAGCCAAAAGTGGACGGATTTACCCTCCTTGACTCTAATTATTATAATAGTCGGGTTCTTAGCTCTTGCATGTGGGCTGGTCGTCAACTATATATATTTGCAAAATTTATTTGAAAATTGCCTGTGTAATAATACAACATTGATGGGCATTTAAGCTTGATTTGGTAATTTTGCGTGTATAATTTAGATAGATTCAGGCCAGGAGCCTATTTAATGGGAGCTGCATCCATGAATACAGAAATTGTCTCAAAAGATTTTGCAGTGGACAAACACACATTGTACCACTGTGACGTTTTATGGAAATTCCTGCAAGGTACGCTTTAAACAGATGTTTGCAGCACATGAAAAGGAAATTTCCCATAAATCGATCCAGTTGTATATTATTATATACTTCATATAGCTTTGTTCATTATCTCAGTGACACTTTCTACAAGATTGTTACAAAGTGAATATTGCATGGAAAAACCCAACTATATATCGTTGGGACTGGACTTACTGATTAACTTCTTAACGGATCTCCTCCACACAACGTCATAAACAGTCTTGGAATACTTTAGTAGTATATTAAACATACTTTCACCAAATACTCTAATATGTTTCCTTTCAAATAGTTGAATACAAGCAATTCTGCAGACTACTTTCATCTTCATATATCACTGTTCAGTGTCTGACATCCAGTCCACTTTCAACTTCCAGACACTTTCATCTTTGAAATGCTACCATGCTGTATACTGTATATTATGTCAGAAAATGAAAGGCAGTGTCCTATACATATCTGTGTAAAGCTATACCATCAGCAAAGGAAAGCCACTAACCAGTGATGGCCACATGAAGAAATATGGGCATACAAAGTGAGGAGTTAGTTTTTTGTCAAAGGTGATGGTGAAAAGGTTTGAATCAGGTCTGACAGATTGAACTTCTTATGGTGGTGACATTACATGTAATACAACCTTATCTAATCTAATATGTAAAGAATTACCAATTCACCAAGAAAAAGATTAAAGTTTAATAAATACCATAAATTTTGTCTTGAAACAGTATGCTCCTCAGTGAGATATGCAAAATACCTATTTTTCTTTCTGTATTTTCCAGGAACTATCATATTAGGTAACATTTTCTTGCATAGAACCACATTCAGCAAACTAATTATCCTCAATGTCCCGAGTGATTCAACATGCTTCATATCATTTCTGCATAATTCAGCTTGTTTGTTTCATTGTGAGTGGTCTCGTAATGTGACCCATTTACAATTGCTCTTCCGATCCATGTCGCTGAGTGTAATTGAGACCCATAATGAACCACTTTACACCCTTGATTATTACATGTAACACAATTTTCCCGGCTGTAAATTGCAAATAACATGGAAAATACCTATCTAGTGGAATTGTAGTAACATGTTTATTTCTACAAGGCATGCCAGATTTTCAGATTGTTATCTTTCCTTGAATTAGTTTTGTTAATGATACAGAAGTTTCTCAATTAGATTGTGAGCCTATTGTATTTAAAAATAGCATGGCAGTATATAGTTACACTCTGTTTTTTGTAAGTAACCAGTCAACTTTCAGTGAATCTTTTATCAGAGATTATTGAATTTTGTTATCCCTACTGTGGCAATAAAAACGAAGATATGAGTGAAGAACGACCTGTAAGGGTTAAAAAAAATGAGTTTGAGTTTGGCGTAGCCACAAAAGAGAAATACACGTGTCATATTCATTATTAAAGTTATCTGCTGATTTCATATATCAAGTTGATCAACTTCTGATTTAGACTATTAAAACTAAGTGTAGACAGCTGCCTCTTCTGAAACTTTGCTAGTCAATTCTGATGATTGCAATCTTCCTGTTTAAAATAAGCCAACTACTGTAACAGTGATTCCACATAGTCTTAATTAACTTCAGAATCAGCCAATTCATATTAAGTTCCCTTTTAATTAAAGTATGTGATTATTCCCGTTCTCAAGAGATATTTTGACGCTTCTCCAAGATTTTGATTATTGTAAGTTTTGTTTGACAACAATCATAGTAACACATGCATATATATATATATATGTAGCGAGTTTCAGAAAGTTAAATGATTACTTCATTAAAATTTTTGTTAGCTCATGATGAAGTGGAATCCTACACTAGGCGAGGAGTCACCTCCTTTGGGTGATCCATGTCCTATAAAATAGTCATTGGGAAACGTTTTACTCGGTAGCACACAGCGCTGCAAATCGCTGTTATAAGTCCCGAGTTCGATTCCAGCTTTGGCACATCTCCAGGAGTTTTGTTGGAAAGCAGTTTCAATTGTCCTACATTTCAATAATGTGTCCTTGTCCAGGCCAAATGTTTATTTATAAAAGGCTTAATGTGATATGAGTTCTTGTTAACTTTCTACCGATAAAGAATGTACTATCTGTTTTTCTGTTTTTTTTAAACACGCAAATGGAATATAAATTTGATTTTAAATTTGACTTGAGGAAAAAGCAGAAATGAGGTGAAGGATGATCCAAACAACTACCTTACATGTAAGTCCCAGTGAGCCGATTAAAGCTAAAATCTAACCATACCAGAGAGTTATGATTGGCTGCCCAGTGAACAACCAACTGTGCTAGACCACCACTCTCCAGGAGGTATGAGCACTTCCTGACTCAATGAGAGACGAAACTCTTGCTATGAGTAATTTGCCTCATTCCAAAATATACTCAATGCTCCAACTGTGAGTAACACTTTTTCTAATTGGAAAGTCAAATGACTTCTGAAATTCTGAATTGCCTATTTAAAAATAACTTCTTACAATTCCTTTAATATTTTTGAATGGCTTATTAAGAACAAAGGTTTACAATGATATTGACTGATTCATTTTCAGAAGACTGCATTTTGCAGTACTTTTATTAGATTTAGATTGCAGTTGATAAAGTCAGTTGACTTACTTTTAGCTGCTGGTGGACATCACAGCAGGTCTTATCAATTGCTCTGGAATGAAATGTCAATTTGTCGATGAGTAACTTGTCACCTCATCGATATTCAGTTTGTAACTTTGAAAATGCAGAATATATTGATTGATTGATTGATTTATTTATTTATTCAAAATAACAACATATGAACAATACAAAAACAATGGGAGTTTAAGTAAAAATTACAACGTAACTCCCACTAACTAGCAGAATTAAACATTTTCAAATTAGTTATAAAATTCTTGATTGACACTGAATTAATAGTTCTTTCATATAAATTATTCCATTTATTTACAATTCGATTGCTCCAAAAATATTTTCTTTTATCAGTACGGCTATAAAACACATACAGCTGTTTATTATGACCTCTACTTCTATGTACAAATTTATAAACTTCTTCCTTATCATTTATATTGAGATTTGTATGACAATTAATAACTTTGTAAAACAATATTAAATCAGAATTTTTTCTTCGAATTTCCAATGAATCTAAGTTCGAAAAATGTAATCTTTCTTCATTCGAAACATTTTCATAGTTCAATATACGTCGGGTGAAATACCTTTGCACACGTTCTACTTTGTCTTTATTACATTGTAATATTGGTGACCAAGCCTGACTAGAATATTCTAAAAGTGGTCTGACATAACATATATACATTTTGAGATAAAACTTGTAATTGTGATTCTTAAAAATTGAAAAAAGTTTATGAAGAACAAAATACGCTTTCCTAGTAATGCTTATACAATGGAGCGTAAATTTCAATTTTTGACTGGATAGTAACTCCAATATCATTAATATTGTTGACAGATTCAATAATTTCATTATTCAATAAAAAATTAAGTTTACTTTGTTAATACCAATAGTCAATACTTTCGTTTTGTCTGGATTTAAATCCATCTGCCAAATGTCGGCCCATTTAGCAACATTATCTAAATCTTCTTGTAATAATATGCAATCATTTACATTCTGAATAGACTTATACAGTTTTGTATCATCAGCATACATACTAATAGTACTATGTTTGACAACATTAGGCAAATCTGACGAGTAACACAAAAATAAAACAGGACCTAACACAGTCCCTTGAGGGACTCCCGATTTAACATCAGTTGTATGTGAGATTGCATCATTAATTTTTACTTGTTGAAGTCTTCCAGTTAAAAAGTTCTTTAACCATTGCAAAGCACAACCTGATATCCCATATCTTTCTAATTTGTACATGAGCTTATTATGACATACTTTGTCAAAACATTTAGAATAGTCTAAATATATGACATTAGTAGACAATTTCTTATCAAAGTTACTTGACCAATCATTCAAACATTCAAAAAGATTAGTAACTGTTGATTTTTTAAGCATAAATCCATGTTGTGATTTTGGTATGATATCATTTCTTAACAAGTAGTCCAACAATTGAGATCTGATAATACGTTCTAAGATTTTACACACAACAGAAGTCAAACTAACAGGTCTATATTGTGATGTACATTGTGCATCACCCTTCTTGTACAATGGAACAATAAGGGCCGTTTTCCAATCACTGGGTAAAATACCATCACGTAAGGATTGATTATACATTCTGGAAAGGGGATCAACAATATGTGCAATCCTAAAAAATATATGTTTGACAGAGAATAACATGGCATGAACAGGAATATGACCTTACAAGGAACATTTCAGCTCAATCCACTAAGCACTTGGCATCTGTTGAATCCTCGACCGTATATATATAATAAATGAGATCTGCCTGCAATTAATAATTGGTCCAAAAATAAAGAAGGATAGACATTGTGTCTGCCTGAAATTACAGCAACTGTCACCAAGGTGATTTAAGACTTTCTTGAGGTTTTATCCCAAGCAAAGAATATTTTTGTTGTAAATCGGTAGACTCACATTTGATGTGATGATGTAAAGATGTGGTTCAAATTGAATAGAATGAAGCTATAAACTGGCGCATAGTATTATGCAAAATCTTTGATAGCTTGAAGACTCTTAACGCAGCTTGAGACCATTAATGATTGTTTTCATGATTTTCACTTGTCAGCAAATTGGTCATTTTTCAAATTTCAAGCTTAGAAGTTCTGTGTCGTTTTTAATGCCCAAGTTGACCGTCACCTTCATATGCAATATATATTTGTATCCACAATTTCTGTACATTAAGCCATCCGTGATGCAGGCTTCATATCCTTTCCCTACACTGAAGTAAGCAATGTTATCAAACAACATATTGGACTTTGTCAGATGGGAATAACTCAGAATATTTTACTATTTATCTCACTTAGCACAGCTAATGGATTTGCAAAATTCTATAGAGTAACTGAAGCATACATTTTATATATTTCTTCTTTGCAAGTGAATTCCAGCGGATGGTTCCTATTCAAAACTGTTTCTTTGCCATGGAAATCTGTTAGTTTGGTTTCTTAAGACAACCTTTTAGAATGTTGGCATGACTGCAACATCATATATTGAAGTTGAATCACACAGAGAATAAATACTATGGCACCATCCACTTAGAGTGCAACCTTTAGATATTCCGGTGGGTGGGCCCATTCTGGACACTCATGAGCATGAAAAGGGCTGATTGTTGAGATAAAGGATGGAGCCAGTGAGGGGTCTTTTACTTGCTCAGTACAAACACTGATACAAGGAACCACCAATTTAACACCACGTCCGAATGACAACCAACTTGGATTTGGCTCATGAAAGTCCACTGAAAATGTTGGGTTCCCCACCTGTTGCAGCCCAAGGCTTTGAAGTTAAACTTTGAATCCATGCAGGCTAAAGACCTTCAACGGAGCAGGTTTTGCCTGTAACAACCAGGCCACCAAGCTGCAGAAGAGCATGGACATAAAACTTCACTATGATTTGTAATGTTTTTTTATATCAGCAATACAAATTTATTATAGGGGCTACGTGCTGTCAATTGATGGGAAACGTGCGTGTGGAATTTATCGTAACCAATTAAGTAGATGCATCAGATGAAATTGGAGAGATATGCACCAGACATGCATATCACTTGATCCAAAAACTCCAGCCGGTTACAGTAGATAGGCCATCAAACAGTTAACCAGCCATTATGGGCAAGAATTTTCCACTAAATGGTCCCTTTCCATGGCAGACTCAACTAATGCCTCATCAATGCCTCATCAATGCCCCTGAAGTGCTCTCTTTTCTGTTGATGATGCAGACTGATGTGGTCATCCCACATTCATCATTCTGCGTGTTAGAATCTTTCACTTTCTATCTCAGTCTTGCTATGCATTTATCTGATCTATTTAACTATACCTCTCAATCTAAATGTGTACTATGTGTCTATCTGTATTTGTCTATCTGCTTGGCTACTTAGAGCTAGCAACTGCCGGTCATGTTCTGTCCAAAAACTCTGCTGTCGCCAACACTCAAATTATCCAATACAATGTTGGCCATTGGAGTGGCTTCTTGGTACAAGGGTTATCGCAGCTTCATTGCAATCTGGAGGATGCAGATTTAAAACATATTCTGGCCATTCATTGCACTGGAATATTAGTGGCTGTTGGTGCAATTGAAAACCAATCAGACAACTGAATCAGCAGCACTCACTTTACACAGATTCATTTAGTATGTGTTTCTCTGGCTTGTTTTCTTGGTATCCATTTAGCATTTTACTATTTTTAGCTTGCCTGATTGGTCCACAAGCAATAAAACGTCCACGAAATCTTAAATAAATGTAATAGGTAATAAAAAATGTAATATTCTGCTTCAGTGAGCAGCTTTGTTTGGAAAGTGGGCAAGACTAACAATGACAACCATTTCCAGACGCGTCAGTGTCTTTCATATATGTTATTGAGGTATTAAAACTGGAATAAGGTTCCAATTATTAGGCAAGTCACCTTTTTGTAGTTTGCATCTCAGATCCAGAGCAAGAATATCTGCTTAGTAATAGCTTTACTCTGCTGCAAACTTATATTGTCACTGGTAACCTACATGGATGGGCACTACTCAATGCTCATTAGCATAAAATATGCAATGACATCATGAGTTTATGTGTAGTTTAATGGAAATACTTTTGCAAATGAAATCTGGAAAATTCCTGTCTCTATGTGCTTTCCTGTGGAGATATGTGACATTGCAAATTTATGTCACAAATTATGTGTGTTTCACAGTGAACTGAAACTTAAAAATATCTATTTCATCATAATAAGCCACGACATAACACATGCTTAGGAATGAAACCCTGAAAATTCAGCTTGCAAATGCAGGGTCTCAGTGGCTGAATGCATTAAGTGCCTGCCTCCCATCATGCAGCCCAGGGTTAAATTCCAGCCTAGGTCAAGCAAAAAAATGTATACTTTAATGATTTTTTATATTATGTTTACATGCAGTATTTAATTTGGTAGTTAGAAAGAACTTCAATTATTTCTTGAATATATCAGTTGATAAAGCAACTGAAATTATGTTTTCAAGATACACAAAACTTGAGAACCTATGGACAACCAGATGTTTTGTAGATAGCAGCATAAACAGCAACATGTACTACAGGGTGTCTACAGAAAAAGAGGACAGTCAACACAATTGGATTTGTTCACATTTTATTTTGTGCCAAGCATCATTATTCAACAAAACATGATTTGTATATGAACAGTATATTCAGAACAGTCAAATTACCCATTATTTGCACCCTTTGATGTGGTAACTTTCTGCAGATGAGACATAAATGATGCAAAAGCGTGTTTCATGCTCTCCACGAACATTTTGCCCTATGCAGATATGGCGGAGGCCTTTAACTTCAATTCGAGGGTTGCGATAACTTGCTGGATTCTGTCTCCCAATTTTCCCAAACTGAATAATCCACTGGGTCCAGCTCAGGAGACATGGGGAGACACTCTACCTGGCTCAGGAGGCTTGTTTTCAGGCACTCCTGAGTCTTCTTTGCAGTATGAACAGGTGCTACATCTTGTAGGAAGATGATTTTGCCAACAAAAGAGTTTCTCTACTGACGTCAGGCACCCCAAATTATTTCAGAATGTTATTATAAGCATTTACATTGATTCTGGTGCTCTGGTCAATGGTTTATTTGAGACATTTTTGTGATTTTCTTGTTATCAGATGACTCCATGTTGAAGACCAAGTGTTAGGTCCTGAATTGAATTATCGGCAGCTGGAGCATCAGTAAATGTCCCACTACTCACGCATGAATCATTCCTACTCTCACAAGCACCATAAATGGTGAAAAATTTCTCATCAAGAATGAGGAAAACAGGACGAACTTTTTCAGCTTAGAGCAATGTTTGCACTTCTGCATATCATGCCTGCATTTTGCCTTTAGTAGTGATCTAATTCACAAATAAACAGATTTGCAATAGCCCTAATATGGCTGGCTATCAAATCCATTCTTATGTTAGACTTATCACCAAATTCTGAACTTATATGAGTGCGAAAAAGAAGAAAAGTGACTGTCCTCTTTTTCTGTAGACACCCTGTATAGCCAGCAGATACATGTAGATAGATAGATTGATAGAATTTTGAGATTGATTACTTGATTGATTGATTGATTTATCATTTTTTTCATCAATGATTGGTATTTGATTACATTTTGGGTGGTTTGGCAAATTAAAATAACAGTAAGTGTCCGTAATTTGATATGTTTTAGAAGTAGATAGCCACATGTTTATGACCTTAAAAATTATTTGTTACATTTTTTGTGAAGAACTACTGCACGTTTATTGTATACAGAAAAGCATTGCAATTTTTACACCTTCTCTGAATATTTACAATTCATTGTGCTGGACTACATGTGTGACAACCCTTGTTAGATTTGACATAGTATTCCCTCGTTCACTTCAAGTGTGTCCATGGTCGAGTGGGGAGCCTTCTGCTGCAGTATTTTTAAGATCCAGGGTTCAAATCCTAGTCAGTTGCTTTTTTCAAATCTATAGAATTGATAAAATTGATTAGAATGCAGTAAATTTCATTAGGCCCATTCTATCATATCTTGTCCTGTATCTTCTTATTTTATCTTATATTATAAGGCCATCCTACAATTTGTCAACTTCAATTCAAACGCCTGTTCATGAAGCTATAACTGAGTGTGATTAAAGAAACTTTTGGGAAGCCTTCGCATGTCAGGCCCTTGTAGAATAGGATAGAATGACAGAATAGGATGAGATTGACAGGATGAGACCTATAAATCTACCGCTTTTTTTAGGCTTTCCAGCAAATTTAATTAAAGAAAAAAAATATTTTTGTTTCAGATTCAAACCAACGCATGCATCAAAGCATGTAACTGTAGCGTACAAAGCCTGTACTCAGACAACTGAGCCGTCTGGGCAGCTTGCAGACACAGAGCATGAAAGTTGACACAAAGTTGAAAATAGATACTCTCATTATATGGCTACTGCATTCAAAACAGCAAACTACAATTCTTTTTTTTAAAGAATTTTTTATTTGTGATATTGCCAAAAACAGAAAAAGTATTTTTGTCTCCTTCATACTGCTCAACTCAGCCTGTATTTTTCAGGTACTTGCCAGGCTCTCTTCAAGTGTCTTTGCTTCCAGAGAATCTCATGGAATGGATCTATATGAAACCCATTAACAACAAAATAAGAATAATTGAGTATTAACAACACTTTTATAAAGCACTATAAAAAGAAAAAAACCTGGAAAAAATCTCTCCATATTGCAGGCCAACTCTCCCCTACACTGGCAATTGTGCAGCGTACGAATTACGTACGTAAATTCTACGTGCGAAACTCACAAAAAAGTGCCAATCCGTAGTAGGTACGTACATTTTCGTACGAATTTCGTACAAATTCATAAAAATTTCTGACAGGACTTTTCATTTACTTTGCCATTTTGGTGCAATATGGTTATCACCAGTTTAGACCTTGCATTGGTCTATCTAAAAAAAATCAGCAAACAAATCAAGTTAAGAAGCCGAAAAACCAAGTTAAAACGATTGAAATCCATACAAAAATGTACGTATGTTTTACGTACGTACATTTTCGTACATATTTCATACGTTAAAACAGTCAATTTACGTACGAAATACGCAAGAAAGAGCACCGTACGTTTTACGTACGCTGCACAATTGGCCATGTACTGCGGGCCAATTGGCCCGAAAATGTATCTTTTTTAGATTTTACCTGTGCCCTTAAAAAGCTAATTCACCACCAAGTTTATACCTCAACTGAAGAATAATGTCACTAATTTTCAGACCCATACTAATTTGTTCATACTGTAATCCACATATGTGCCAGAATTTAAGATTCAGCACCACGACAAATTGTACAAGCATTTTTACTGCTGCATATACTCCAGCTCATCTTTTTCGTTGTGTTCCTTCGCAATAATTTATATTTCTCCCCTGACTACAGGTGCAGCGTATGATTTAAATCTGACTGGGAGAGAGTAGCAAACAAACCAAATAATGAGAAACACATGTCAGCCGATTGTTGCTGAACATTGACAGTCACAATGGAATGCCATAATCTACCTCCAAAATATTATGCTTCCTGGCTAACTTTCACAGGCTGGCCGAAGGGTAGTCATCTTGGCATTCCATAATAATATTAGTAAGACACCAAGTTAGAATCCAAAAATGATGTGTCTACATGAATCATACAAGATTCATTTTATTTCAAAACTAAAAATTGTGGGTAATAATTTTTGGCAAACTGAACAAATAATCTGATCCATTTCAGGGCCTTAATGCGATATTGTCGGTCAGATCCCATAATTTTCAATGGTAAAAGTATCACGGTGTGGTCTAACATTAGTCGTTATACTGTGAGACGCTCTTTCAACCATGCACTCTGTGCAGGGTTGCAAAAAAATCCGATTTAAATAAAAAAAATCGGATTTATTTGATTTAAATCGGATTTTTTTTATTTAAATCAGATTTAAATCAAGCAGTCTTATTTTGTCAAATATCATATTTTTCAAAGAAATTGAAGTCATAATAAATGATAGACTGTTCTTAATTAGGTCTTCTGTAATGGGAAAAATTTCTTTCACTCCCCAAAAGTCATGTAATCAAGTTGAAATTTGAAGTTATACATTGTTAATATTTTTTACTTTTCCCAGCTGCAATAAATTCCCTCAGAATATAAATTAACGTCAATTCAAGTGTGGTAATTTGTCAACTTTTTTGACCTACTATTGCTAGGATTGACCGATGAAATAGGAAAGGTTTACTTTGCTTCCAAAAGAGACTTAACAGGGTTTAATCCTATTCCAAGACACTATTTTTGAATACTTGGAAGCCACTGTCCACATAATATCATACTTTGGAGCAAAGGAATGATTGAAATTACTATCGATGAACACAGAATCGATATTTTATAATTACTATTATAACACCTCACAGATGTAAGCTCTTCTCTTATTGGCTGAAGTGAGGTCACACAACATGAGTCAGAAATGACTGATGACCCAGCAAAGGAACTGTTGACCAGTCAACAGTACCTTTGGAACTGTTGACTGGTCAACAGTAGGGTACTGTTGACTGGTCAACAGTTCATGCCCTACTGTTGCCCAGTCAACAGTACTTGCAAAAAAAAAATTCCAAAAGAAAAAATTTTCATAAAAAAAAAATTTCAAAAAAAAAAGAAGGAAAAGAAATTCCAAAAAATAGAAAATTTCAAAAAAAAAAAAAAATTCCGAAATTTTTTTGTTCTTGCACTTGGGACGAGGTGTTATAAAACAATTACTGGTGTATTCGGGCAACAGTTCAACCTGTTTGACCCTCGTGAGTGATAGTCACCTACTGTTGCCCTCGGCCTTCGGCCTCGGGCAACAGTAGGTGACTATCACACCCTCGGGTCAAACAGATTGAACTGTTGCCCTCATCACCGGTCAATATTTGTATATTGTTGTTTTCTTGTTTAATGAGTGCTACTCTGGCATGAGATAAGGAATTTGTGGTATGAGAGAGGATTGCTGTTTAAACTGGATTAAAGTAAGCCGAAAACCACCCTGGTATGTTCATTGTAGCAGTGATTCCTTGCCAATTCAAGTGTGAAGGTGTCAACTGATCCATTATAGCATTTATTTGCAAATTATTTGCAGTTTTCTAACATATAGTGATTTTCAATAAAAATCATTGATTATAATCACTGATTTAAATCACGATTTAAATCAAGTGATTTAAATCAAATGATTTAAATCATGCAACCCTGACTCTGTGTGAACTAAGTTTACTCAATCAGTCATCAGCAAATATTCTCGGCATTATATTACAGAGGTTACCAGCCAAATTGGACGCATGGGCAAAGGCAAACCTCATTCAAGCCAATAAAAGACCATGAACAATGACACAGGGAAAGGTATCTTGCAACATGCCCTAATTTCAGACTAATCACAAGCAATCTATCTTCTTTATTGAATTGTTTGTCACAATTTTGAGCCATTGTAGAAAGCAAATGAACACTTTGACACCCATAAATAGATGCATGATAGGGACACCACTGCACATATTGGCTGTTTTAATCATAATGTGAGTAATGACAAATTCTGATTAATCTCCTTGGTTAAAGACTTTTGTGATCGAAACATCCATCACTTGTACATTTCCATATAACTTTTCAGATTAAGAGACTTTTCCAAACTCAATATAAAGTTGATAAGTCATTAGCCGGAAGGAGCAATCTAAATTCAAGGAGGTGTCAATAATGTAAAACAAAACAAGCACATATAATGGCACAGCATCGCCCATGCCCCGCATGTTTTATCCTATGTTTATCCTATCTGTTAGCCAGTTTATCCCGTTTGTTTATCCTATCCATTTATCCTCTCCGTTTATCATATCTGTTTATCCTATCCGTTTATCCTATCCGTGTATCCTAACCGTTATCCTGTTTATCCCGTTTATCCTATCCTTTTATCCTATCTATTTATCCTATCTGTTTATCCTATCCGTGTATCCTATCCGTTTATCCAGTACCCCATAAGCACTGGTTCAGCCCATTTATCCTGTTTATCTTATCTATTTATCCTATTTGTTTATCCTATCCGTTTATCCTATCAGTTTATCCTACCCATTTATCCTATCCATTTATCCTATCCATTACCCTATCCGTTGACCCTATCCGTTTAACATATCCATTTATCCTATCTGTTATCCCGTTTATCCCATTTATCCCGTTTATCCTATCCGTTTATCCTATCCGGTTATCCTATCCGTTTATCCTATCCGTTTATCCTATCTGTTTATCCTCTCCGTTTATCCTATCCGTTTAACATATCCGTTTGTCCTATCCGTTTATCCTACCCGTTTATCCAGTAGCCCATAAGCATTGGTTCATCCCATTTATCCTGTTTATCCGATCTGTTTATCTTATCTGTTTATCCTATCCATTTATCCTATCTGTTTATCCTATCCTTTTATCCTATCTGTTAGCCTATCCGTTTATCCTATCCTATCTGTTTATCCTATCCGTTTATCCTATCTGTTATCCTATCCGTTTATCCTATCCGTTTAACCTACCCGTTTATCCTACCCATTATCCTATCCGTTTATCCTATCCGTTTATCCTATCCGTTATTCCATTTATCCCATTTATCCTATCCGTTTATCCTATCTGTGTATCCTATCCATTTATCCTATCCGTTTATCCCATTTGTTTATCCCAGCCGTTTATCCCATCCGTTTATCCCATCCGTTTATCCTATCCGTTTATCCCGTTTATCCTACCTGTTTATCCTATCTGTTTATCCTATCTGTTTATCCTATCTGTTATCCTATCCGTTTATCCTATCCGTTTATCCTATCCGTTTATCATATCCGTTTGTCCTATCCGTTTATCCTATCCATTTATCCAGTACCTCATAAGCATTGGTTCATCCCATTTATCCCGTTTATCCTATCCGTTTATCCTATCCGTGTATCCTATCCATTTATCCTATCCGTTTATCCCATTTGTTTATCCCATCCGTTTATCCCATCCGTTTATCCTATCCGTTTATCCCGTTTATCCTATCCGTTTATCCCGTTTATCCTACCTGTTTATCCTATCTGTTTATCCTATCTGTTTATCCTATCTGTTTATCCTATCTGTTTATCCTATCTGTTTATCCTATCCGTTTATCCTATCCGTTTATCCTATCCGTTTATCCTATGCTTCTATCCTATCCGTCTGTCAACCCATCTATCCATTAAGCCATCCGTCAATCCATTCCTCCATCTATTTATCTATCTATCCTGTCTGTTTATCCTATCCGTTTATACTATCCATCTATACTATCTGTTTATCCCAGCCATCTATCTTATCCATCTATCCTATCTGTCTGTCAATCTGTCTATCCATCCGTCTATCTATCATTCAATCCATCCGTCAATCCATTCATTCATCTATCTATCTACGTTTCTGTTTATCCAATCCGTTTTATCCTATCCGTTTATCCCGTTCGTTTATCCCATCCATTTATCCTATCCGTTTATCCCATCCGTATATCCTATCCGTTTATCCCATCTGTTTATCCTACCTGTTTATCCCATTTGTTTATCCTATCCGTTTATCCTATCTGTTTATCCCATCCGTCTATCCTGTCCGTCTGTCTACCCATATATCCATCAATCCATCTGTCAATCCATTCCTCCATCTATCTATCTATCTATCCTGTCTGTTTATCCTATCCGTTTATACTATCCATCTATCCTATCCTACTGTATATCCCATCCATCTATCCTATCCATCTATCCTATCTGTCTGCCAATCAGTCTATCCATGCATCTATCTATCTATCTATCTATCTATCTATCTATCTATCTATCTATCTATCTATCTATCTATCTATCTATATGTCTATCTATATGTCTATCTTTTGTTTACATGTTTACATGAGTGTATATTATAACCACTATTTTATTTACATAAATATAAAACAGATTTATATAATATATAGTAAGTTGCCCGTAGATTGGAGGGAAGAGAATAGAATAATATGAAATAGATACAATATAAGCCTGTGCTACCTATATAATTAGTTGGACAGATGCATGAACTATACTGAGATGCAGGAATTGCTGAGTTTCCCAGAAATAGAATGTGGTGCAAAGGGAGGAAGTGGCAAAGGACTTGCAGGTGCTGCCCTCTTGTGTAATGTATCTGAGCTGCTTGCAGTGGCCATTCTGTGTACTAAAACTCACCCTGTGGAAGGGAAAATGGCCACCACAATGCAGGCTTTCTGGACCTTGATAGCCTCTAAAACTGATAATAGTAAATTTTCTAATATTGAATTAAACTGAAAATACGAACCGTTGTGCACATCTACAATGGTATCAATGTGTTATGCATATGATAAGAACTTCCAGAGTGGGCTGGTTGAGGCCACAGCATTGGTAATTTCACCCCTTCAGTAGATTTCAGCACTAAAGCATAATCGCCCTATGCATAGCATAGCATGGGCGATAATTAGGTAACTGGTGTTCAATCTTGGTGAATCACATCACCTCAAGAGACAAACTGTGCTCACACTATGAAATATGAAATGACAACATATTCAGTTTTCCTAATCCCCATGTTTAACTAAGTAATACATATATATATGGGTGAAATTTGCTAAATCTGAAATTATTTATAGAAACTCGCATTTTGAAAATGTAAAGTTTTGTTAGCAATAGGTGTCTCTTCATTAGTGACCAACGGTCACCTTGCCGCAGTGATGGATCCTTGGACCCCTCGGAGCCATATTTTGATGGCCTCGGCGGGTTAAGTGATGTGATTTAGATTAGCCCTACGTAGATTTGCTGTATCACTGAAATGCCGGTATAATGGGAATTGAACTTTTTATTACATTCTATTTCAACGAACATAAATGAGAAATTCTAGTGAAAAGGAACCAATTACAGGATTCGGATAATGAAGTAAGATTGGCAAACTTCCAAAGGCAAACGACTAATGTGGTTAAGCAAGATATCATTTACTGAAAATTAGCACTGGTTCACTTAATTTGGAAATGTATTAACTGGCATGCACCTCTCTGAACTGAGACTTCTTCTTTTTACGAGTTACAAGCTAATTACACAAGTGTGTGATGAGTTCAGAAAAGTTATGTCGCAACATCGAAATGTGCAAGCAACTGATGCCTCATTCACGAAATTATCAACCCATGAGATATAACAAAATTAATCACTACTTTCATCATTGCTGCAACAACTTTACGGTAGACAAATGACAATTGCTTACAGAAAAGTACTACACTGGAATGCTCCTGTGAGTTCATATCCCTATTCCTGTTATGTTATTCTGTAGGCCTATGACTTGATCAAGACATATACATATCACGATCAAGCACCTGCACCCTGTGTGTTATACTTCAACAGTTCTTCACAGTAACATCAGGCTTAAAGAAGTAGAAGTAGACTCGTATGCTGTTAGTGTGGTCATTTCCTATAGGCCTACATGCAATTCTATCAGGAAAAGTCATTTAACATGTCTCACCACTCATCAATGAGTAAAAAACTACCCAATGACAAATTGGCAGCTTAATTCAATGTGTTTAACTAGAAAAACCCATTGACAACATACATTACGTAAATGGCAGCATGTGTAAAAAGGGAATTATCCAATAAAAGTAGAAGGTAGCGCTATGGTAGATGATTAGGGGTTAAGAAAATGTAATTATCCATGTGGTAATTGAATATGAATGGTAAGGAGCTGTGCTGAAAAGGGGGAAAGAGTTTGTTAAATGGTAAATTGTGAAAAAGACAGGGGTGTGAAAGTTCATTGTGCAACATGATGGTAACATGAGCGTTATGTGGGATAAGCAGGTCATGGTGATAGGAAGGTTATTTTTTCTACAATTAGAACAATTATTGCAGAAGTGTGAAATGGATCCTTTGTAATACAACTGTAGCAAACTGAAAAGATTTGACTGTTTCATGACCCTGTCACACAAAATATGTAACTGTGTGACTTGTCATGGTAGATGTTTGCATTTCCAGCAGAGGGCAGGTAGAGAGCTCTGTTTATTTTCGTAGTAAATATGTTAAAAATGAACTTGCATGTAAGCATGCAAATTTGGTACAATAATATGGGTTTGATAGCGGTTTAGAGGTTTACAAAGTATGACTGCTATAGTTGGAAAATTGAAAGCAGGAGAAAAGAATTTGTAAGCTTTTTTGATGACTTGTCATGACAGATTCATGCAATCCTGGATTTGGGGCAGAGGTGTAGTCGAAAGGATGAATAAGGGAGTAGTCAGGAGGTTGATTGCCCTCATCAGAAGGACAGGATAGAAAAAGAAGGATAGGTGGATACTTTGGGTGAGTGAGCTGCATGGGGGTGATGTTTACAGTGGACAATGGTCAGGCCATGTCAGCTGAGGTTTAGTATGAATGTTAGAATGATGATGATTGTGAAGTTATTGTTTCCCACACACACAGAGCTATGTCAAAACCCAATGTCAGCATGACATTGTCCGTTGACCTGTTTTCTACTGACTTCAGACTGAGGTCAGAAATGGACCTCACAATGATGCCAGGGTATTATGTCGCATGGACGTTGTCCTTCCGCCAGGTTTTTGTCTGACCTTCTACTGATGTCATCTTTAAGTCCGATGACCATCTGAATGTAACTCCAATGTATTATGACGCAGTATAGAAATGCAATAGAAAATTTGCTCTGACCTAATTTGGCACTGAGCATGCCCGGGAGTGCCCTGATTCCACTGACCATGCTCAGACCTATTGAGCCTGTGCAGACAGCAATAACAAATGGTGGCCATTTTGAAATTTCCCTGATTCAAACTTTTAAGGCCAGTTTTCACTACAAGCTACATGGGGTTCACTCATCAGACAAGGCTCATATTAATCTAAATTTTTAAAGGAATTTTTTGGTGTGGGTCTGATCAGTGAACGTTATGTAGCTCACTTTTGGGTGATAATGGATCAAATTTTACCATGAATGACAAGGACAGTTTTCATAGTGTGATGTGGCGTTAACCAGTCCACCCAAGGTTTTAATTCATCACTTTTTTTTTTCAAAGCCATCTTAACTGAAACGTAATTTTAACATCAAATCCGACTACAGAAGCATGTCATATTTATGCCCCTTGCCCCCTGGGTTACAGCTGAATGTAAGTACTCGTTATTCATTGACTGTAACATGACAAATAATGTTAAAACTTCTCCATAGGTATGAAAAATAGTTTCATAGTTAAACTCTGTGTTGTGATGTGAATATGCTTGCTACAATATCAAAATGTGACTTATGTTATGCTTTTCTTATTTAACAATTTGTAGAAATTGTGACAAATCATGTAAAAACAAAGACAGATTGCCCATGACTGGCCCAGAGTTAGGCTTGTTGCATGAAACATTTCCCATTTCCAATATTCACAGCCTTCCTATTGAGGTTTCATCATGTGTCCAATTTGTCTCGTTACCAACGAAATCTGATTCTAATAATATTTGCTGCTGACTGATGAGATAAACTTAGTTCAGACAGAGTGGTAGAAATAGCATCCTTCTCGGTAGTGTGTGAAATGAAACTCCAGAATGTGACAAGTAGGCCGGGCCTTGGAGTCCCATTGATGGAAATGGAAAATTTTCTTCAGGGGAGTTCTCGGCTGGTGTGGCTGTGACGTGCCATTCCAAATTTTCAAAATTTCTACCACCAGGTATAATTTTGGCTAATAGTATCTATAGGACTGAAACAGTGAATAGAAAATTTATTTTCACCACTGATCATTGGGGGAGCTGCAGCAGGGAAGACCTGTTTTCTGATCAAGGGAGCCCAGCTCCCCTGAGGCCTGAAGCCCCCCCCCCATTTCCATCACTGCCTTGCACCATCAAGTCCAGCTTGCACTTGTAGTTACAATAGGGCAGGCAGTTATAGGCAAGAATATTCCTCTGAAACAATGTCCACATTTGGCTGACTACTTCCTAGTCATGTTTACTTTCTTGGTGAGTTGTTTTTCTGCCATGTAATCTTTGGATTAATAAATCAACCTATCTATTCTTAAACCAATCTATCTATCCATCTTATGTCTATCTATGTATTGTTTTATTCCGCTGGCCTATACATAAAAATATCATTCTTCCTACTATATTAGCTTATAAAGCAAGACGCCAGAGGATACGCTGTTTCAAAATATTTGTCTCTCCACATGTCTATACATATAAAGGCCAAGTTTGTTAAAAAATTCGCTTGTCCTTAATTAAGACATGTTTAACCATTGAGCTCCAACTCAATGATCTAGGCCAGCACAAAGCTAAGGTCCTGTTTGAACACTACTCCAAGTTTCAAGGCATGCAGTGTTCTTGATCCCAATTGACCAATTTTATGGTGAATCTCCTTCCAGCTCTTTTGAACCTTGGGCCAACAAACATTTATAAAACCATATGCACAGTGGGCAAAGGTGGCAGCACTGTCCATGCAAAATGTGGCTGCCTGCTTATGTGAGGGTTCCACAAAAAATCACTTTTTGACATTTTAACAAAGTGTCATCCACTGCTTGCATAACAAATAAATAGAACTAGATCAACTTGACTTATCTAACACAATTCACAGATTAAAATGTCATTAATAAAAGAGTAATAATCCTATTTAGCCGATTGTTTACTGCAGCTGGCTGTTCCAATACATGATCTGCCTCCCCCTGGGCCAAATTTCAATGGGCTTCAAACCTGATTTAAACCTTTCAAATGCCAAAATACAATTCACTATGAGTTCTCTACATTACTTCTGCTGACTTCTTTGGGGCACAAATTTCAGCACAAAGAATGAGGAATAATTCTATAAAATTATAAGTCACTTCCTGCGATAGTGCGTCTGCAAGATTAGCAGAACATTGGGACCCAGCCTGCATGGGTTGCAAATGATTGTAGGTGTGATAACTATATAATTCTGTTCACTGATCCCCTTAACTGCTGGTTTTCAGTGCCTGTAATACATACATGTGTATCCTAACATTGACGAAAATAGTACAACAACACTTTGAACACGACTTTAAGCTGAAATAAAGATAACTTATATACACAAAGCTTTTGTTGTTAATTATGATGGGTTAATGCACTTACAATCCTGTATGATTTGCTAATCAATGTCAACTTGGTTCATAGTTTTTTCAATTTTTTTGTGCTACATAGTTGCACTTCCAAGTGACAAATCGCTATAGAACCTCCCAGGAGTTCATGTCAAAGCCTGTGAATATTTGTATATCCCTAGCTTTGTAGGCATGCTTATAGACAATTTCATAATTGTAGAAATTGGACCTGAAAGTGAATTTTTTAGGAAATGCTAGGGCAGAGTGATGTCACAACTTTTTGATATCACTTTACCCTATAGAATACATGTCTAGAATCATGGAAATGGCTGTAATATATGTTTAGAAACTCAAATATTTTATAACTATTATATTCCGCGAACTTGGGCAATCATTCATGGCAAAGCATCAGAAGTGGGTAAACCATAGAAATAATGAAATATAGTTAAATCGATATAAATAATCAACAACCAATTAGCAATAAGCAACAAGCAAGTTCTCAAGAACAGCGATTTGTCAATTCCTTCCTCACAACCAAATATGGTGTCAGTCTTTATTAGAACAATTTGCCATCCTTGTTAAATAAAGCTGGGTTTGGTAACTTTTCCACATTTCATCCACTTCATGAAATGGTCTTATTCAGTTTGCATTATTAAAAGCATTTATTAAATCAGGCTTTCCAATTCAAGCAATTTCCAAGTCATTTAGAAATTTGTAGTGGGTGGATGGTTTTGAATAAATTTGACAACTTAAGCTAAGCCAAGCTATTATAGAGTGGTAAGCGAGAGCAATTTGCCACCGAAGGCGCCAAATTGTGATCACTTAGCGATCCTTCCCACACTAGTCATGTACGTACTGGAAAATGATGCTAGTCTGTCCCTTCAATCAGAACGTGTCATTGCCATTTTTGTTTTGTTTTCATGTAGCTTGATGTTGTAAGCGGCCGCATGACCTCGTTTCTGCCATAGCCTCTAAATTTCGACTTGGATTGTTATGTTATGTTATGTATGTTTATTTAAGCATATTGCTTAAGGGCTCCAGAGAAGCATTTTGCTTATCGGGCTGGAGCCCTGTACAGAGGTATGTAGAAATATTAATATGGTAGTATTATAATTAATTGGAATTTGGCAAATTTAAAATTTGAGATTACAACCATTGTCCAAACTGCTTGTCACTTGTGAAATGGTATAATCATATCAAAATGTATTAATTGAGAAAGAAAACTGTGGTTTTGGGTTCGTTTTCGGCATTTCAGAAGTTTTTTTCCGATTTTCAGCAGAAGTTTGTAGTTTTTACTTTCATCCGCCGAGGGCGGCTGTTTCAGTGCATCGTGACGCGTGGCGCCACCAAAATTTTATCCATCATTATCAAATTGCACAAGTGGTTCTCCCTGCAGGTTGCATCATAACCAATTCAATTTAATTTCAATTCAATTCAAATTATTTTTATGGATAAAAAATGTAATCAACAGTACATTCAAAAACTTCTCAAAGTCAAAATACATGTAATTTAAAAATTACATCAAAGAGGCATGAGCAGAGAGAGCAAGCCATTATTCAATTCAACTGTGTTGTCAGCCTGTATATCTATAGCCTATAGGTGCTTGCCGCTCACTCTGCTTTGGCAGATTACATATTATTTATTTTAATACCTGCGTACCATATCATCATATATTCTAAACTCTATTCAATTTCATAAAGAGAGATGGTGTGATTGATATGAAACAGAAAGTTAATTTTTCAGATGTTTGGCACAAGATACTTGAACAAAGCAATGTCAGAAAAATTCTTGAAGGTTCAGACTTACAAATGTCTCACCAATGGAGCTAATGTTTCTTCATGCGAGAAAATCAATACTGTAAAGAAAATAAATCACTAATGGAGCACAGGGAGAATTCATTATTCTTAATTAGCCCGAAGTAATTCAAGCACTCAATATCTTTCTTCATCATTGAGCATGTTCCATTTTGGTTCAAGTTGTCTTGTAATGTGATCCATTTACAATTTCTCTTCCCATTCATGTCTTTCGGGGTGATTAAGACCCTTAATGAACTACTCAACAACCTCAATTATCACGCGTAACACATTCTTCCTGGTTTCAATTGTAAATGGTATGAAAAAGACTTTCCAACAGAATGCAGGAAAATATTATTACCAAAAGACATGCCAGCCAGTCAGGGCCATATAGCAGTCTAGCGAAAATGAGACTTGCATGCTGCTGCCACCTCGCACAAAAGTTAGTTTTGTATGCTTCAGCATTGCAGCTCCAAAGAAATAGTTCCAATTTCATGGCACATTCACAAACTTTCTATTCAACATTGAGGTAAACCATGGTAAGACTCGCCAGTCACATGCTCTTTAGAAGGAAGTAGACAAGGCCATCAGCATACTCAGAAACAGCCCTGGTTTTTTCCCAAAAATATTTTGTGAGTTCTCCACAATGGGTTTATGTGGCAACACATGACAGCCTATGTTCTGCCCAGGTTAGAAAAGGTAGTGACAATGAAACAGCAGTCCACTTTTACATCATACAGTGTATATTTCTATTTATGTGAATACTAAATTCCAAGTGTTGTTTTAATTTGGCAAAGACCAGTATCTGAATGTTGTCCAGTCTTACTTGCAGAGATTAGGAAAACCGGATGAGTAATGAATATCCTTTTTCTATAGCATGATTTTGGCTTATGATATTTTTTGAGATGAACTTCCTATCAATCTTACGTAACTAATCAAAATTTATTTGCTAAGAATGAGCATCCTATTCCTTAATTTCGTTTTACATTATTGACACCTCCTTGAATTTAGATTGCTCCTTCCGGCTAATGACTTATCAACTTTATATTGAGTTTGGAAAAGTCTCTTAATCTGAAAAGTTATATGGAGATGTGCAAGTGATGGATGTTTGAATCACAGAAGCCATTAACCAAGGAGATTAATCAGAACTTGTCTTACCAGTGTTTTGATTAAAACTTCTTGACAACCTTCATCTGCTGATTTATTCATAAATACAAACTCATGGAAGTGTGAAATGTTCAATTTTTCCCCGATACGACACATAAAAAAAGGTGCATTTTTTAGATTTACAGACCATGCAGACGTCTGCAGGACATACACTCCTGGGCAAAAAAAATGGACCACCCTAGAATTCGACTTCATTTTGCTAGGCCTTGATTTTAACAGCATATGTGCATCAAAAAAGCATCATTTTCTGTCAGTTAGTCAACAAAAGCATTTTGTTAGTACTAAATAACTTTTCCACTTGACTTTTTAAGCAGAACAGTTTTTTGGCTGCACTTCTTGACGAATTTGTGCACTGCAAAACGTGCATATTTTCCCATCCCATTTCACTGCCTTCCAAAGCTCCCCAGTGTTACTAGGTTTGTATCTTCTTAGATTAACATCAGTATAAGCCCGCAAGTTCTGAAATTACTTGAAATCTAGACTTAGTCAAATATGGTGGTGGAAAAATAATGGTACGGCGAGCCTTTTCAAGCACTCTTCTGAGGTATCAAAAATTATCTAAGCTTCTAAGTATGTAAAAGGAATGCATCAGTGCCTTCTGCCGACCATTTGGAAGCTTTTCTAATGTAGAAAATGTACAAATATGCTGTTCCAGGCGAAGGTGAGCATTAGTATTTGCTGTGCAACAATATATAATTTTTTGGAGGTAGGTTATGTCATTCCATTGTGACTGTCAATGTTCAGCAACAATTGGCTAACATGTGTTTCTCATCGTTTGGTTTGTTTGCTACACTCTCCCAGCTGGATCTAAGTCATACACTGCTCATCTAATTGAGGGAAAGATACACATACATTGTGAAGAAAAACACCCGGAAAGAGATAGACCAGATTAATACAAGACAGAGATAGAAGGTGAAAGAATCTAACACACGGAATGATGAATGTGGGATGACCACATCAGTCAGCATCATCAACGTAAAAGAGAGCACTTCAGGGGCCCTGATGAGACATTAGTTGACTCTGCCATGGAAAGGGACCATTTAGTAGAGCAGTCTAGCTCATAATGGCTGGTTAACTGTTTGATAGCCTATCTACCATATCCGGCTGGAATTTTTAGATCAAGTGATATGCATGTCTGGTGGATATCTATCCAATTTCATCTCATGTATCTGGTTAAGTAGTTACAATCTCCATTTTGTCCACAGCACATATAATAAATTCAGTGTCATTCATCTCTTGCTGATATAAAAGGCTGTAAGCTTTTAAAGATTTATGTCTATGCACTTCAGCAGCTGGGTGGTCAGAGGCTAAGCCTTCTCCACTGAAGGTCTTTTGCCTGCATGGATTTGAAGTTCAACTTCAACGCCCTGGTGAGGAACCCAAAATGTTTGGTGGTCTTTCTTGGGCAAATGTCCCAGCTGGACGTCATTCGGATGAGGTATTAAATTGGCGGCCCCTAGTATCAGCGTTTGTGCTGGACAAGTTAAAGACTTTTTTTCCCCTTTAAAAAAAATCTAATTGACATTTTGGTGATGATATCCAGGTGTGGGGGAGGATTAGGTTCTTGTATAAATAAAATATTCCATTCAAAATTAGTGAAACAGACACTTTTTTTAAGTAAATAATTCATACTAAGTGGAGCTTAACTCTATATTGCTTGACTTACAAATTATAGGAAGTCATACACCCAAAATAAATAATAAAATGAATAATATCTCATTGAAAAAAAAATCCAAGCTTATGTGAAGGTCGCCCCCTATAAGTGATGCCATCATAATACAGAACTAACATTCACATCAATGGTATAAATGCTTACATTTACGTTCTGCGCATTCAACTTCAATATACAGCGGTGTAGTTATTCCAACATTCTGAAAGGTTGTGTTTAGAAATCAAACTAACAGTTTCCAAAGGCAAAGTAACAGTTTTGAATAGGAATCATCTACTGGAATTCATCGTGCATGGATGAAATATACATCGTAAAATGTATGCTTCAGTTATTCTATAGAATGTTGAAAATCCCTTACTCAAATACTTTGCATGTATAATAACCTTGTGCACCAGTTTATGCTTCACGTTTCTCCATTTCAACAACACATCGTTTGCATCATGACATCCAAATGTGTGTCTTACCTATTTACACCAAATATGTTCTTCGCTTTGCAGAAATTCTGAAGAAAGTTCTAAATCACTTTGATGTCACTTGCTGTAGCATGTGGCTGGTGCGATGTAATGTCTTCCCTTCTAGATCTATTTTAGTTCCAATCATTGCAGGAGGATCTTTTTGCAGCTTCATATATTCTGAAGTATATCCAATTCAAATACTTCCAAGACTTTTAATACATTTCTTAAAATGAATCAGTCAATATAATTTTCACATTTGTTACATGTTCTTAATAAGCTACCCAGACAAACTAGAGGAATTGTAACAAGTGAAGCTGAGGTAATATCAGAACTTCAGAAGTCATTTGACTTTCAAATTGGGAAAGTGTCACTCACAGCTGGAGTCTCTGAGAAGATTTTGGAATGAGGCAAATTACTTACAGCAATAATGTCATCTGATTAAAGTCGACACTCATACTGCCAGATGAATTAGCCCAACAGAGTTGGTGGCTCACATGGCTTCCAATGTCCCCGTTGGTTCGATTTCAGCTTTGATTGGTTCATCTGGATTTAAATATTTACAAGCATGACAGTGCTTTGGGTTCATCCTTGGCCTCATTGAAGTCAAATTTAAAATCAAGATTATATTATAGTTATTCTCCAGTTGCAAATATGGAAATTCAGTTTTTTTATCAATAAAAAGTTTACAAGATACCCATTTTGGATTCAGATATATAAATCTTCTTCAACACAAGCCTCGGGTCATTACTTTTGTTCACTTTCTGAACTTCATATCTCATATTGGATGGATGGACAACTGGAGCTTTACCTCCAGTATTTATGCACTTGCTTGGCTAATTGGGACAGGAGAAGGACACAGCTGTGAGGAGCAGGATAATTTAAGCTGCTTTCCAGCATAAGTTCTTGACTCCTGCCTCCTGGTGATGTGACCCGAGCTGGAGTCGAATCCAGGAAATATAGCGATCGGCAGCCCAGTGCGCTACCAAATCAATCTTCAAAAGACTTGACTCAATCCTTCCCTAATTATTACTCCACAGAACATGGATCACTGAAAGGAATCAGAGTTGATTCTTCAGATGCCTGGTGAGGATTTCCCTTCATCATGGGCAAATAAAAAGTTTAATGTAGGTAGTAATCATTTAATTTTGTGAAACTCACTATGCATGTGTTACTGAGACTGTTGTCAAGCAAATATAACAGTTATCAAAATCTTTGAGAAGTATCAAGATATCTTTCAGAATAAGAATCAGCTACTTTAACTGAATGGAAACTTAATATGAATTGGCTGATTCTGAAGTTAATTAAGACTATGTGGAATCACTGTAACAGTAGTTGGTTTATTGGAAACAGGAAGATTGTGATCATCGAAATTGACAAGTTAAGTTTCAGAAGAGATGACTGTCTTGCTTTTATAATGTAAATAACAAGTTTATCAACTTGATAATATGATCTGAGCCGATAACATAACTTGAATATGACATAAATTTATGTATATCTCATGGAAGTGCAATATGAAAAAAAAAAGAGTGGAACTACATATTTTTCGCATTTACATATAATACAATAGGCTCAAAGTCTGATTGAGTAAGTTCTTTCTCATAAACAAAATTAATTCAAGGACAGACAAGAATCTCGAAATCTGGCACGCCTTATAGGAATAAACATGTCACCACAATTCCACTGGATAGATGTTTTCCATGTTATTTGCAGTTTCAGCCTGGAAAATGTGCTACATGTAATAATCAAGGGTGTGAAGTAGTTCATTATGGGTCTCAATTTCCCAGAGCGACATGGATCGGAAGAGCAATTGTAAATGGGTCACATTACAAGACCACTCAAAATGAAACAAACTTAAACAGAAATGATATTGAGCATGTTGAATCACTCGGGACATTAAGAATAATGAATTTGCTGAATATGGTTCTAGTCTGACTTCTAGATGCAAGAAAATGCTCAATATTATGATTGTTGTAGGAAAATACGGAAGGAAAAATAGATTTGGTGTTGCTCCACGGAGCTTTTTGTTTGAAGATAAAATGCTTCCAATTTATCTGATTTAGTTTTTCTACTTGGTGAATTAGTAATTCCTTGCATCAAATAAGATAAGGTTGAATCAAAGTGCCTTTGGAAGGGATTGATTATTTTCAATTGACGTTTTGTCTGTCTTATAGTATATTTCAAATACGGTAATAAAATATTGTTAATATAGTATCATTTGTACGTATCAGCTATTCCAGCCAGATTGGATCACTGGTGGTCACTGACTAGAATGATAATCATGACAATCATAATTGTGCTAACTTCTTGACACAGCAATAGCAGGATTTGAACTAGTTTACATTGCGCACAGGGCAGACATTCTAAAAAAATGCATGCAAGCTCAAGGACCACATAATTATGATACATAATCATAAATGAAATTGGATTTCATACCCGGCTTTGCATGAAAAGTGTTGTTTTAGTTACTTGCCCAAAGTAACTTATTTCAGATTAGGCCTACTGATTACCTTGAAGAAATTAATCTAGTTATGTTACAAATAACTTTTTCCTTTTGGACAAAATTGATTCAACCCAAATACATTCCTCTGCATTCATACAGGAGTTTCTATTGGACTGGTTGTTAAAAAGATTCCGAGATTTTTTTTTATGAGAATGATTGTAGGTAAGAGTCATTGAGAAGTAGGCCTACTTAGATTGATTTTGCTTGCAGTCTGCACCTGATGCAAAGTCCTCTCATTAGCGCTGATCCTTCATTGGGTGCCAGAAAGGCATCTGCTTACTTCCCAGCTGTATAAATAAATGTTATGGCAATTTGTCTCTAGGGCTTTTGACATCCGGAAAAAAATTGGTAGAACTAGTGTTGCACTGTAGAAAATAAAAATATGTGTTTTGCTGAAATGAAGTCATATCATTTTGACGAAAAGCTATTGAAGAAAATGTTGAGGTAGGTCTAATTACTACAAGATTCTGGTCCTTCACAGTTTGACAGTGATCATACACTGTACCATTCAATGCAGGAAGTTCCACACATTACTATAAGAAAAAAAAAGTAATCAGAGAGATTCTGTCTTGTGATGCCTGAGTACAATATTCTGTTAAATGGCCAGAATGCATGTTTTCCTACCAGGTATTACTTCTTTTAAGAATGTATATTGTCAGAGATGTAATAATTTATTTGTACCAAAAGCGTTTTAATTTAGAAAGAAGTCTAAATGAAGACAACAGTTTGTAAATTATCTTAAGATATTTTTATGGGAATGATCAACCACACACATAGGCCTGTATGAATACCTTATCAGTCCCAGTGTTCGAAATAAGGGGGGGGGTCAAGGGGGTTTAGACCCCCCCAAATGCTTTAAGGACCCCTGAAATACATTTTTGACAGGAACCCAAGGGGGGGGGGGTTCTGAAAAAACCCCCCTAAAATACTGAATGTGCATGATATAATCCAGAAATGGGGTTTTCAATTTAAAATTTTCTACGATAATACATGCTTAAAACACTCAGAATTCATTTCAAAGTACATGTAGTCCTTTCTGAAACTCCTCAGCTACTGGGGCGCCGGCCTGCGCACCTCCGGCCCCAAAAGCTTTGGGCCTTGCCAGTGACAGACTCTCCCCAAATGACATGGGCTATTTCGAACATGGCTTATGACATCTTATTTTTGCAATAGGCCATCCAGATATTTCCATTGTTGATAAAATTAGATAGATATGTGAAGACATCCCTTGAATTTCAAAGTTTGGTAATGGTCACAAGCCATATGATCCTTTTTTAAATCAAATATACCTGCTGAAAAAGTCATGCTGGCGGTTATAGCGGACACATTTATAAATCATTATGGCATTTTAATGACTTTATCACCATAAATATTATACTATAGTCCAAAACTTTTCAACCGCTGGTCTTAATTTGTGATTGTACCGAACTCTCACATATGATAAGTTTGACATGTTAATTGATGAACTGGTAGGTTTTCGCTCAATAACATAGTTTTTGGGTGTATGGTTTCCAAGCAGTTGCACTTACAAGAATCAGAAAAAATTGTCTTTAAAAAATTTCTCAACCTCTCAGGCACAGGCATTCCAATCATTTGCCAGCCCTTCTGCTCTATGGCCTGCATGATGCTTACCTTCTTGAACAGTACAAGGAAAAAGAAGGTGGACCTTCAATCTACAACCCTGCACACCATTGGTACAACATCATAGCAGTTTGGTCGATTCAGGGGACTTGCCAACCGTGGTATGTCTGTTGTGGTCATGAGCACCAGTGGCTGTGGTCCAGCGCAGAAGTGGTCAATTGTAACGCCTTTGACCTCAGGTGGCGTAATACGATTCATATATTTAGCTATCCGTGAACATGAAAATATTCTTCCTATCTGGAAAATCTAAGGAATGACAAACCAGTGCCTCAGGACTGGCTTTGTGAAATCAAGCAGTACACATTTCCAAAAGATGACTACCATCAGGCAGCCGGAAGTATTAAATTGGCCGAAAGTATATTAATTGTTGGTATCTTCCTGTGATTCATACAGTTCACCATAATTCAACACAAAAAGGATGAACTTGATCACTACACAAATTCAGATTGATCACATTTCAGATAGATCACTACACATTTTGGGATTGTTGCACGCTTATTTTTATACCTTGTGACACAAGCTTTTGGCTAGACAATTTAATATCCAGGGGGCACTCAGCAAAGCCAGCTGGTAGGTTGTTCCTAGAGCGAATGGTAAAGAAGTTTGACCTGGACCCAGAAGGTCTTGAAACCCAAATACCATAGATATTATTTGTCAATTCAAACTATATATATTTTTTTTCATCAGAATTTATTGAATTCGAAAAAACTTTGTCTTGTTTTGCATCCTTGGCAATACAGCTGTTATTCATAGAAATCACAAACTTTAAACTAGCAACAGGTTGATGAAAAGAAGGCTATTTTCACGGAACATTTTATCAGAATTTCTGAGCTTCAACTTTGGTAAAAAATGAACATGTATTTTCTATTTCGAATCTCACATTTTTATTTGAAGCGCATTTAAAGTCTGAGTGCCCCCTTGATTTGGCCAAAATTTGCAACCCCACATATTAAGAATGAATGATGCACATTCTTTCATTCCTAAGTCATAATCAAGCCAGAAAACATTTTTCTATGCTGTTACATAAGATTAATTATACCAACTGGATGCGGAGTGGCACACCGTATTTTGAATTTAGCTGTCAGCTGACTTCACCAGCAGCTGAGCAGCTAAACTAAAAATAGCACAGTCATGTCACAATGGTTTCCCCTGGCAGCTCTCTGCTGCTGCCATGCTGCTGTCGTGTCGTAACCAACATTTTCAGCAGTTTTCAGTTGTCAAAACTTTTCAAGTTGGATTAGAGGGATACCATTGACCTGAGGTCACTTCACTTGGCAGAAATAATATATTTGGTATGTAACCTTGCAGCAGATAGAGAGTTGAAATGTGTTTGTCGTAATTCATATCGAGGGGGCACACTGACTTTAAGGCATCTCAAAATCTCCGAAGTGTATTTTAGTTGCAAGTAATTTGTAACTCAACTCTCATCTACAAGTGCAATATACTATGAAACTAATTTGGCCTTGAGCCGCAGGGGTTTGACACCAATCTTTTTCTTGGAATACCACCAACCAGAATTTATAGCAGGAAAGCCTTTTTTGACCTGATCAACACTGTAGCTAATTACTTTTGGCGAGTACTCATCTTACAATTCAAATTACCTATGGATAAGAATAGCAACAGTTATGGAAGTGAAAAGTTCATGTTGATCACACAGTTCAAATGCTAGTTAGTGAGTGGGACAAGGACCAACAAGTCAGAATTCTATCAGCAGATGAACTTACTACATATTAAAATTGATTGTTAATCAAATACTCAATTATTCTTATTGACCAAACATGCAAAGGATCACCATTGTGAGGTGTGATGGTCCAGTAAATGAGATGCTTGCATGGTAACTGAGGTGTAGCAGGTTCGAGTCCTAGCCATGGCATAGAGAAACTGATCAGACCTTCCATACAGTACACATTTCTAAATGTGGCTCAACTTAGCTGTCTGTAGCTATTCATTACTAGTCTTATCCATATCTATCCATAGCTATCCATTTGTATTCTTTTGTATACACTGGAATCTCTTTACTCCTTGTTTAAACAACAGTAATTGTGGGTAGTTGTTGATAGCTATAGATAAGTGTAGCTCAGTTTAGCTTGGACTGGCTACAGATAGATAGCTAAGGCTACATTTTAAATGACTAGCCACTTTTAGAAATTTGTACTGTATCTCTTTGCTACTCTCCCTTCAGGTGTAAATGGGTACTTGGCTGCAGGCAGTGATGGTGATTGTAGAGGGACTAAACACGTGGCGCTGAAATGACTGCCAAGCTGCATACTTCCTGGGGAGTTGAGAAAGGCTCAGGCTTGAACAGATCTGCCAAAGGTATCTTTGTAGAGACCGTGAAGATGGACTCTGTCTATTCAATGGAATATAGAATATTAAAAATTGACATTTATATTTACATTTACGTAGGAAATATTGGAAACAATCTTAGGAGAGTGAAGAAGCTTCAAGTAGTTACTGGTAGCTACTATCAAAATATCTGAAAGACATAAGTTACTTTCTACCTTATCTTCTTCCCATATTTATGGCCGCTATGTCAGTCTAAAAGTAGCATTTTAGAAACCATATCTTTTTAAAAACTTCACAAAAGATTAAAATACAATATGCAACTACCACAACATTCAATCCTTTGAATTGATATAATTTTGCATACTTCTCATAGCTTCAATTCTCACATTTATTCAAAACCATCCTTCCCTTCACTAATTTTCAAATGATTTGGAAAATGCTTTGATTCGAAAACCTAATTTAATAAATGCCTTTTATAATGCAAACTGAATGAGACCATTTGGTGAAGTGGATGAAATGTGGAAAAGTTAACAAACCCAGCTCCATTTAACAAGGAATGTCAATTGTTCTAATGAAGACTGACACCGATTTTAGAACAACATAAATAAGGTCACACTGTCACTGAATCCCTGCTGATCACATTACTTGTCAATAATAATTGCAAGCTAATCTGTGATGTACACCGTAAAATTGGGTGACAGATCTGGTTATTTAACAAAAAACAACAAGCTACTACAGTTAGCTCAAAGGAATTATGCAACCGTCTCGCTCAATCATATAAATGATAAGTGATCCAATTTTACAGCGTAGGCACTGTTCAGAATAAGTTATCTTTAATCATCTTTGACTGATGTAATTTTATAGTTGACATAGCCAACATCCTCTATAGCCTATACAAAGTGTATCAATGTCATATGATCTTCGTGATAAATGTGCAGGAATGCTCTGAACTAGACATGTATTAATCTTTGCCTATTCTATTCCCAAAAGATACAGCAATTATAAATTATCAAATAGCAAAACAGCCATTTTAAAAGAGCAGCCTTCCAATTTCAGAATGGTGCCTTTTCATGGCTGGCACTCCTCCTGCTTAAGGTGACTCAACCGTGGTAGTTTGATCATACAGATTTTTCTAAAATTTTGCACAGGTAGTCTATGGGACCCATACATTCCAAAAATGAAAAATAAAAAAATTTCACCGACTCGTTTGGTTGCCATGGTAACAGCATGTTTGGCCTGATGACTGCTTGAAAGTTATAAATTGAGTTTTTGGTTATGTACCACAGTATAGAGCATTACATGCTTTTGTCACACAAAAATGTCAGAAATGTATTCCCATGGATGTAAACTAATACATTTGCCACAAATTTGAAGAAAAAGGTTAAAATACTTTTTTCTGTAAGAGCTCAAAGGGCACAAACACACTAATCAATTGCAGATTTTGCATGCATCAATTTTGGCAGTAATCAAATTTTAGGAAAACGATCATACAGATTTTTTTTAAAATTTGCATATATCATAAACAGGTTATTGTCAAACAAATGTCCAAAAATAAAAAAAATTCACCGAGTCGTTTTTTAACTGCAGTACCATGACTATGCCAATGTCAATTTAAACAAATAAAGACAATTTTAGACACAGTTGACTGAAATTAGTTGAGAAAATTCTTTTGATAAAGATGAGAAGCTGAAACTTTGAATTAGCAAAGAGTAGGTGTTACTGCATTCAATAAAAAAATAATTATGCTTCTAGCTGCATTAGATCTCATTTAAATAGTAAATTACTGGCTTCCATGCTGTTAAAAAAAAGAGAGCAGAAAATGGTAACGTCACAACTTTTGCAGGGCCTGCAGGAGTTGTGACGCTATGTTGCTAGGCAACCAGGATGCTCAGAAGTGTGTGCAGTGTACCACGGTTGAGTCACCTTAATCAAAGCCCTTGAAGTGCTCTCTTTCATGCTGATGACACAGACCAATGTGGCTATGTCCAATTTGTCATCAGTCTGCCAGATTTATCTCCAGCCACTACCATAAGACTCTTTCTTTTTTCTTTCTTTCTTTTTTGCTAGAAATAAAGGAAATAATTAGACTTTTGATTGCATTTCTCTATAGTACTTGCATAAGGCAGATTCCACGAAAAGCAGCAAAATTACTTACCACAAGACATATTTACATTAGCACAAATAAGGGCAGACATAATTGATTCGTAGCTTCTCAGATTTTCTCAGGGTGCTTTTTCTAAGGATAGCTGGCAGGACAAAAAAAAAGTTGAAATCTAAATATTTTATTATGTCAATCCATTAAATAAAATCATGGGTAAACACTATTTGCTATTGAATTGGTAGATCAGAATAACTAAAAATATGGCCTTGTGCTAATGTAACAACATTAAATGATGGAGGACGGAATTTGCTTATGCTGATACTACTGCAATATAAATGAAAATACCAGCAGGGTACCACCCCTGGCCTGCTCCTGTGAGACCTGGCTTTCAGTTCAGAAAAAAATTGAGATCAAATCATGTGTTCCTTAACGTAATTTATATAGACAAATTTTGCTAATGTAACACTAAGTAATGGACAGATGCGAAATTGCAGTTACATTAGTAATAAAAAAACAGCTACTGCAGAGAGCTGATTATGTTTTTGGTGATGTTTATAGGCAAATAAGACAGATTTTTCAATAAAATTTCAGAATTTCACGTTCAAAATTTACATAAGTAGCAAGAACAAAGAAAAATTCCCATGTAAAAGTTGCTAATGTAACCTCAGTGTCCTGTGACGAAATCGACTTACATTAGCAGTCTTTTTTTATTTTTCATTTTTTTCAAGTTTTGTAATGACCAACACAATTAAAAATGGTTCCAAAATAATTTTCAAGATGTTTTTTATCAATCACGCATCATTACATTTTCCTGAATTGGTTTTAGCAGATTCCACAGAATGCCAAAGTAAGCACGTCTGATCACCAGTAAGTTTGGTCGTCCAAAATTGTCCTCATGAGGATAAAAAAAATCTTTTTAAGAGCAAAAAGCTACATATTTTGAGGATTATTTTAATGGTATTTATTCATTAGCTCACAGATGTACTGAGTAATAGGTTTACTTGATTCAGGAAGCAACAGAAAGATAACAAAAGGGTTGGAAAGTTTAAGGTACCCTCTGAGAGCACTTTTCGTGGAATCTGCCTAAAGCAAGAAACTTGGACGATTTATAAATACATACATGTATGGGGATGATCCAAGGAACCAGAGACAAATCCACAGCAAAATCAGTCAATTCAAATTAGGAAAATCACCATAAGGGAATGAGACAGTGTCAGGGTTAGGTCTTGACTACTCAACAGATTAGTTTAGATTACATTAGATTTATTTTCTTCAAAACCGATTGTATCATACAAACAACATGTTTTACATGAAGCAAGCAAGTAGCGGTTTTGACGGGAATACACCCGAGTATTTGCATACCATTACCTAAACGGTGGGTGCACCCCCAACTAACTTAAAATGCATATATATATACTATTGGTAAAAGTAACATACATGTACATAATATTCAACTTATCAATTTTTTCATGGTTATCACACATTCTATTGTCACTGGCTGTGACCATCTCCTAACTACACCTTAGCCGCGGTTGGAACTCAATTGTCCACATGGGTTAATTTAGGAAGACAGGGGATTTTTTTTATCACAGCATGGCCTGTGAACAATACTTTGCAGGATGGCAAGAGGGCATGTAACCTCGTGGTTCTCAATTGAAACTGTCTCTTTGGAAAAAATAATCATGTCCGAGGTAGCACTTGTAGTCACAAGAGGGCAGACATTTTATGGAGATGGGCAAGAGCATTCCATTGTACCTGTGTTCACGGTTGACAAGCATTTCTGGCCATTGGGTTTATTTGCTATGTTTCTCTGTTTTTGCAGAATTATCGCAAGGTCAATTTGGTTAATATGATTTATCTTTCTGGTGGTTTTCAAATGAAACTGTGGTGGGTTTCTCATTTTAAAATCTAAAGACCTGTGACATCGAAAATCAAGCATGATAAGAGAGAATCCCTCATAGAATCATTTTTCTTCAAGAGATTCCATGCCTCCAGCAAAGATGTAATAAGAATAAGAATAAGAATAAGAATAAGAAGTTTTATTGGTCACGTAGTAGCGCAGTACATGTGAAATTTTGGCTGGTCATTGAAATGGTACACTCAGTTAATCAGAATTAGTTTATATAATAATATGATTTTGATTAAGTAAAATAATGGCACTGGGAACAAAGGAATTTTTAAATCTAGACGTTCTCATAGGCAGTACACGCCATCTTCTTCCACTAGGGGTACGGGACAGTTCAGTGTTAAGAGGATGTAGTACGTCTCTGACAATTTTTGTTGCTGTTTTTATAACATCTTTAGAGTGTATTTCCTCAATACTATTCAAATTAATATCGTTGCCCCTGAGGATTTTTTTACATACTTTTCTCGGTTTTGTTAATTTACGTTTCAGATCTTCTCTCAGAAAATTATAGAAAGCGATAATTCCGTAAGTAAGTGTTGGCATAACAGTTGCATTAAAAAACATCACAATAATATCATTGTCTACGCCCAATCTCGACATAGCTCTGACATAATAAATCTTTCTAAAGGCCTTTTTACATTGATCGGTTACATGTTGTTCGAAACGAAGACGATTGTCAATAACAAGACCTAAATATTTGTAATCAGTACAAACATCAACAATTGCATCATTAATATAAATAGACTGACAATTTACATTATTGTTACGTCTGAAATCAATTCTCAATTCTTTAGTTTTTTTCACATTCAATTCCAAGAAATTGTCCTTGCACCAATGGTTCACAAAGTCTACACATTGTAGATATTCTGTTGCATTGTCCTTAGTAATCAATCCGATTATGATCGTATCATCGGCATACTTTGCGATCGTTACATTTCCATCACTTGAATTCCATCTAAGGTCATTAGTATAAAGCGAGAAAAGTACTGGGGAGAGCACACAGCCCTGTGGGGCTCCAGTATTTAGAGTTTTAACGGTTGATGTTTCCAGGCAAGTGCGAACATATTGGGGTCTACCAGTCAGAAAATCAAGCACCCAAAGTTGTAAAAATTCTGGTATAGATAGATGTTTCAGTTTGTCAATCATGAGATGGGGTTGCACCGTATTAAAAGCACTGCTGTAGTCAATGCAAAGAAGTCGCACTGTGTTGGAAGATGTTATATCGAGGTGTTTAGTTATCTTATGTAAAAGTGTCACCACTGCATCTGATGTTGATCTGCCTCTTGTATATGCAAATTGCATAGGATCCATTGAGGAATTGATGAGAGGTTGGAGCAGGTCTAAGCCCACTCTTTCTAGACATTTAGACAGTACGGCTGTTAGAGTCACCGGGCGATAGTCATTGTCCTGTTGCGGTCTTGGCTTCTTTTGCAATGGCACGATTTCTCCGATTTTCCAAATACTAGGGAAGGTACAAGTTCTAAAAGACATTTCAAAAATTTTGTGAATAATATACAATAGATTGTGTTGACAGGCTTTCAAAAGATTTCCTCCAATATTGTCGGGACCACAGGCCTTAGCCACCTTGATTTTCTTCAGAGATTTCCGGGTTAGTGCTTCATCAAGTTCGAAATTATCATTGTTTATCAAATTCGTAAGTTCTTGCCTGATTTCTTGATGTTGTTCAGTAAAGTCTTTATCATCAAATCTTGAGTAGAACTGATTAAGTCTATCGGCCGCACCTGGTGTGCTGATGAGTGAAGAATCCTTCGGCCGGCCTGACATACCAGTCAGTATCTTCAGACCACGCCACGCATCCTTGGTGTTGTTCGATGCAAACAAATTTTCAATTTTGTTTTTGTACTCTTCCTTTGCAGATCGTATCGTATCATTGAGTTCCTTACGTTTACCATGATAAGAATCGGTTCCATATGAATTATGCGTCTCCACGAGTAATTTCCTCAGATCAGACTTGACCCAGGGTTTGTTGTTGGCGTAACACTTAAATTCTTTCTTTTCAGAATGTAGATCTTGGCAAAAGTCGATGTATGATGTGACAAGTAGCAAAATCGTTTGCCTCAAAGCCAACACCATAATCAGTGATGTATGTTGTGTCCCAAACTCATCAATTCCTGGTAATAGAATTATGAGACAAATAATTTTGGTAATAAAGATACATTGCCCATGATAACATGGATCACATTGATAAGTGATCTGACTTGTACGCAATATTGTTTATGTAATTACTCCATAATACTAGCCCAGAAGCTAAATATTCCAGTTTGTACTAACAGCTGTATCAGAGGCAAACATAACGGTTACTGCGGTCTTCTTCTTGCCTCGGCATAGAACACTGAGTACAAACACTCTCCAGCTTTCCTCGGCTGGATTCGAACCCACACTCTCAGATGCTAGTGGTTGTGCAGAAGCACTTTTGAAGTTGGAGGAAAACTATTTATGGTGTACATTACCAATATGCTAATATCCATGCAAGGCCTTGTCATTGAAGTTTGGTCATATGTCCAAATTGGCTGGCTATCTCTGTTATCGGACACTAAGAATATTTGCTGCCGACTGATTGGATAAACTTGGCTCATCCAGAGCACCTTCGAAAGCATCATTCACAGTAATGTTGGACATGTACCTCCAGGACGTGACAAGCCAGTCTCATCTTGGTCTCTCACGTTCAAGCTAGCACTTGTAGTTACAAGAGGGCAGACATTTTATGGAGATGGGAAGGAGCATTCCACTGTAACTGTGTCCATGTTTGGTTGACAAAGGTTTCTGGCCATTTGGCTTATTTGACACCCTTTTCCTGTTTCTGCGGCTTTATCTCAAAGGACAATTTGGTAACATCTAATCACAATTTCTGATCTTCAACTTCGCTCAAAAATTATTTTCTATTTTAAATTGAAGTGCATTTAGGCATCTTAAAATTATCTGAAACATATTTCAGTTGCAATGAATTTGTAACTCAACTCCGATCTACAAGTGCAATATAGACCTATTAGGAAACTAATTTGGCTTTGAGCCGCAGGGATTTGACACCAATCTTCTTCTGGGAATACTACCAACCTAATTTCTGGCAGGAAGGCCTTTTTTGACTTGACCAACACTGTAGCTAATTAGTTTTGGCAAATACTTGTGAGATTTCTTAAAATTCAAATTACTTGTGGATAAGAATAGCAACAGTTACCTTAAATAGTGATAAGTTCATGTGGATCACATTTAAAAATGCTTGTTAGTAAGTGGAACTAGGACCCAAAAGTCAGAATTCTATCGGCTGATGAACTTGAGACATTAATTGCAGTACTACGTATTAAAATTAATTGTTGATAAAATACTAAGTTATCCTTATTGGCCAAACATGCAAAGGATAACCATAGGCCGTAGCCGATATATAATTATCTTTTTCAGTAAAATGAAACAAGGTTCCTCACTTGGCCTGAGTTTTCCTGGAGCCCAGCATAACCTCAGACTGACCTGACCCAAGAAGGTTGAGATAATGGCCTAAAAGGGTTGCACCGTAATGACAACATTTTTGTATTAACATGATTAAGGGGCTGTTTTGGTGTTAAGGGATATGTGTACATTTATCCCAAAAAAGCTCCAGAAAATCTTAGAATTTGAGGTTGCCAATTTATACTGTGGTCATTCACATAGCTGTTAATAAAAAAAATATTGAATTAAAACATTTCTATTTCACACAAAAGTTTACAAAACGATTACAACTAACTGGAACCAACACAACTTGAAACTGGAACCAACACAACTTGAAACAGAAAACAAGATGCTCTTATAATTAAATCCAAGAAAAACCATTCAGGCCTTTCAGGGTCAAAGGTGACCTTGGGCTTCTGATCACAGAGAACAATTAGTTCTTGGTTACTGCTACACCTTGTCAATATTTAGGTACATGTAAGTATAATCTCCTGTTGCAAACCCAAACAATAACTGTGAAAGGCTAACACCTAGGGATAACCATTGTTAGGTGCCATGGTGTTGCAGGTTCAAAATGCAATCCTTCGAATTGTTATAATTGTGCAAACTTGTCATAGCTTGACTTCTCAAATTTATTCTAAACCATCCTTCCCTTCACTAATTTCCAAATGACTTGGAATTTGCTTAGATTGGAAAACCTAATTTAATAAATGCCTTTAATAATGCAAACTGAATGAGACCATCTTGTGAAGTGGGTGAAATGTGGAAAAGTTAGCAAAGCCAGCTCCATTTAACAAGGAATGTCAATTGTTCTGATGCAGACTGACACCTAATTGTGAAAGATATAAAAAAGGACATAATGTCATTGAATCCCTGCTAATCACATTACTTATCAATAATATGATAATTACAACTTAATAGTGCGACAAAACCAACCTCAAAATAATTCATTTCCTCCTGTGTCTGATGTTATTTCACAGTTGCCACAGCCAACATTATCTATAGCCTACAAGCTATATCAATGTCAAAATTATGATCCACGTGATACACGAACAAAAATTCTCAGAACTGGAAGTGTATTCCTTATCAGCTATTATATTGCCAAATGATACAGCAGATGTACATTATCAAATAGCAAAACAGCCATTTTACGAAAGGCCGCACTTCCAGTTTCAGAATGGCGCCTTTTCATGGCTGGCACTACAAGTGCTTAATCTAAGCCCTTGAAGCAGTCTCTTTCATGCTGATGACACAGACCGATGTGGCTATGTCCCATTTGTCATCAGTCTGCCAGATTTATCTCCAGCCACTACCATAAACCTCTTTCTTTTCTTTTTTTTGCTAGAAATAAAGGAAATAAGTGTAAGTAAGTAAGTAAATTAAGTAAGTAAGTAAAATTTTATTTAAAGTCGGTTGTGATAACATACAACAAAAAAAACACAAGCTGCTAGAGCTTTTAGCCGACAATGAAACAAACTACAATTGATGATTATGTACAGGTGAAATATATGATGTTGACAATAAATCTCACGGTTAGCTTCATTAATCTTACAAATTGTCTTTCAGGCATATGGTCAATTCCACCGTGACTTTGGGACAATCAATGTATTTTCCACCTTAATAGGAGTCAAAATGTAATAGAAGGAATGAGAGGAAGATTTTGATGTTATGACATTTTGTTGTTGTTCCCATGAAGTTGCAAAATATTATAAAAACATCCCCGGAATTTGATTTTTAGTTTTGTTATGATGTCAAATATGCTCTTGTGACTGAAGGGACTTTTTTGACCACCGTTTTTTGTGAGTTTGTTGAACATGTAATTACTATCTCAGTTCACATGTCACAACTTATTGTCATAGTGCGTTGTAATTGTATTGAGATAAGCTTTCAAATCAGGCCCACATTTAGACTGGTGGATCAATGGTTCTCCAGCAGTGCCTCATTCATTCTGTGACTGATGGGACACCTCTTTGTGACTGATGGGACAGTATCTCAAAAGTATTTAATAAAGGTCTTTAGATTCAAATTATTGGCGAAATATAAGGTTAAAGTAACGCAATGATCCATCAGAAAAGAATGCATTGTCAATTTAATACATTTAACACAAAATTATTTTAGTGTAGGGCAAGAGTGTACAAAAAAATATTCACAGATATATCTCCATTGTTCAGGGTGTAGCAGTGTTCCAAATGTGAGTCCGGAAAAAAAAAACAGCAGAAAATTGGAGTTTTATATTGGCAAAATGACCAAGTGGGCAAATGTTCACAATAACTTTTTTTTGATGATTAGTTATGGTAAATATCTAACTATGTTCCAAAATTTGTGGATCAGTCTCAATCTCTTCATACGAAAAAAACAAATTATTGTTGAAATGGATATTTTTTTATGCTCGGCGCAGTTTAAACATGTGCAATATGCATATTATGGTCTATGCTATGGGCTTCAAATCATCTAGAGTGTATTTTCTAGGCTAAAAAAACTTGTCAGAAACATTTTTAGTAACATATCTATTAAAGGCCTAAATGGGAAACCAATTTGTTTGTCATGTCTGTCGGGAGACAGCTTCTATGCTTCTGGCACCAGATTTACCGAGTAATTGCAATCCTCTTTAATCCAAGCCATCCTTGAAAATAATCCTGTATATTTGGTTCCTGTGAATGCAGTATGGTGCATAGACACTCCGTGCATCTTATTTTTGAATTATTTCATGGATATCATATTGATAAGAGGCTAAGTTTCTGGACTCAGGTTGGCTTAATATTTAACTTGTATTCCACATGAACTTACCAAACAGTTTGTCCTTATATTTCCTATTAGCATTAATAGACCCTGCCATGCAGTTCAGCAACAAGTTATCCATCACCAAACTTTTCACCATGCTCCAAGTAAGATTTTTTGATTCAGGGTCAGGATTTCAATACTTTTTCGCCATAAAAATTATTGGAAATTAGAAAGGACAATCCATGTGTCACTTTATACAAAATAATAATGTTTTAAATCAGCAAAAAACAAGTAATTCGCTGCATGTGGTCAATTTATCATGTTCGAATGTGACTGAAGGGACAATATTTACACACCATTCTTCATACAAATGAGTGAGAATAATCTTCAAGACAATTCATGCCCAGTTATCTGTCACTATGTACTAGATAACAATGCAAAAAAGTCTGCCAAAAACAAATAATTCACTGAGTGAGGTCAATTTATTATGTTTTGGCGTGACTGATGGGACAATGTACCAGCAATGTCTAACTTAGATGAAGTGTGAATCCTCTTCAACATTAGTGTTAGTAAACATGTTTTCAAAACAACTTCCGAGTACCTTTGCAGGCACGAAAAACATGACTTAGCTTTTCTGCGATGTATGTGTGATCAGTATGAAGATAATAAGCAACTGCTTCTTTCAATTTTAATTTTTGCCTAAAATTCTGAACAGATTGGAGGAAAATGTTGATTATTTCAAAACGGAACACAATATGAGAAAAATTTAACTTGTTTTGGGCAGTAGAGACCATACTGGTTTGCTACTGTGAATGATTTGACGATCACTAAGATTTAAAAAAATACTAAAAGTGGTACACTTCTGTGGAATTGACCATATAATACAAGATCCACATTGGCATTCTCTAAAGTTTGATATTGCACGGATAGATTTTTTAAACAATTGAAACGATTCACTATGTTTCACTGGACAAGGGATATCATTCCATAAAACAGCACCCTGATAAGCCATTGACTTGAGTCCATATGTAATAGAATTGAACTTTGGCTATACTAATTTGAAATCATCACGAAAGGAATACGGGGCATTTTGTCTTTCAAAGAAATTTGGCTCGACGGGCAGTGCTAAATCATTGAGGATTTTGTAGACATGTTCTACTAAATAGAATTTCCTATGAACATGGAGCATTTGCTTATCAGTCATTTTTAGCAGTTCATTATAATTAGAAGTGTGGTCATTGCAAACGAGTCTAAGTGCCCTTTTATTCAACTTTTCAATTTTCTTGTCATTTTTTATGTTAAAAGTGTTGTATACTACAGAGCAATAAACAAAATTTGACATTATGAAAGAGTCATAAATTTTTAGTTTACATTGATAGTTAAGGTTTTTACTTAAACGACACAGCACATTGATTTGTCTCGCTGCCTTCTTACATATTGTTGATACATGATGACTGAAATTTAGTTTATTATCAAGGTGGACGCCAAGAAGTTTAACTACTTTTTCAGATTCTACTGTATTACCATCAATGTTATACTTTATTGGGGTATCTTCTTTACTGAAACAAATTGCTTTCAAGAAACTTTGAGGGATTGGCTTTCATAAAGTTGTTCGTAAACCATGTTGTAGCAGCATGCGAGGCAGTTTCGAGTCTGATTCTTATGACTTCCGGATCAGTGTGTGAGAAAGACAGAGTGTTGTCATCAGCATAATTATACACATTGCACAAATTCTGGATTTGGAAAATAAAGTCATTGATAAATATATTAAAGAGGAGTGGGCCTGTCACTGAACCTTGTGGGACACCTGTTTTAAGTGCTAACCAGTCACTTTTAAAATTTCCTATCTTGACCCTTTGTTTTCTTTTAGTCAAATAACTTTGAATATAAGCACATGAGTTTTCAGAGAAACCATACGCATGCAACTTAGCAATAAGTAAACCATGTGGTAAACAATCAAAGGCTTTGGATAAATCTATTAAAATACATCCAACATGTTGGTTGTTGTCAAGGGCTTTTCACATATAGTTAGGCTTTTGATTACATTTCTCCTTAACATAAGCAAGAAACTTGGAAGATTTATAAATATCACAATTTCTGAGCTTCAACTTTGCTCAAAAGTTATTTTCTATTTCAAATCTCAAATTGAAGTGCATTTAAGGCATCTTAAAATTATCTGAAACATATTTCAGTTGCAAGAAGTTTGTAACTCAACTCCCATCAACAAGTGCAATATACTATGAAACTAATTTGGCTTTGAGCCTCAGGGATTTGACACCAATCTTCTTCTTGGAATACCAACATCAGAATTTCTAGCAGGAAAGCCTTTTTTGACCTGATCAACACTGTGGCTAATTAGTTTTGACAAATACTTGTGAGATTTCTTGAAATTAAAATTACTTGTAGATAAGAATAGCAATAGTTATGTTAAATAGTGATATCATGTGGATCACACAGTTTAAATGCTTGTTAGTAAGTGGGACAAGAACCCACAAGTCAGAATTCTATCTGCAGATGACTTAAGACGTTCACTGCAGTATGTATTGAAATTGATTGTTGATCAAATACTAAATTATCCTTATTGACCAAACATGCAAAAATAACCATTGTTAGATTCCATGGTCCAGTAAATAAGGTGCTTGCCTTGTAACTGGGATGTTGCAGTGTAAATGGGTACTTGGCTGCAGGCAGTGATGGTGATTGTAGGTATTAGTTAGACATCGATTTGGAGGGTTCCAACATGCATTTTTGTCAGTTAGATCATAACCAGAGGCATCATAATTATGCTTCTTTTATTTTACCTTTCAACTTGCAATTTTTGAAAAATAAACAATAATCTGACTGTTTGTTTGCTGTTGTTAACAGTGTTAATCCTTATCAGGTCACTAACATGCAAAATTGTCAGTTAGGTCCAGGTTTTTCCAATGGTAAAAGTATCTTTGTGATGTCTAAAGGGACTAGGCATTTTGGTGCTGAAATGGCTGCCAAGCTGCATACTTCTTGGAGAGTTGAGAAGGGCTCAAGCTTGAACAGATCTGCCAAAGGTGTAATGGCGCAGTCTGTTGAGATGGACTTTCAAAAATATTGACATTTACATTTACGTTTTTATGTAGGAAATATTGGAAACAAACTTCAAGTAGTTACTGTAGGCTACCGATCAATATATCAGAAAGACATTAGTTACTTTCTACCTTATTTTCTTCCCATATTTATAGTAGCTATATATCTGTATCTAAGTAGCATTTTAGAAGCCATATATTTTTAAAAACTTCAGAAAGGTTAAAATAAAATATGCCACCTGACACAAAATTCAATATTTCAGATTGATATTGTGCAAACTTGTCATAGCTTGACTTCTCACAATTATTCAAAACCATCCTTCCTCTCTGAATGACTTGGAAATTGCTTGGATTGGAAAACCCAATCTAATAAATGCCTTTTATAATGCAAATGATCTGAACTAGACATGTATTCCTCTTCACCTATTTTATTCCCAAACGATACAGTACATATAAATTATCAAATAGGAAAACAGTCATATTACGAAGGGCTGCGCTTCCGATTTCCGAATGGAACCTTTTCATGGCTCACTACTAATGCTTATTCAAAGCCCTTGAAGTGCTCTCTTTCATGTTGATGATGTGGCTATGTCCAATTTGTCATCAGTCTGCCAGATTTATCTCCAACCACTGACATAAGACTCTTTCTGTTTTCTTTCTTTCCTGTTTTTTTTGCTAGAAATAAAGCAAATAATTAGACTTTTGATTGCATTTCTCTATAGTACATGTATAAGCAAGAAACTTGGACGATTTATAAATACATACATGTATGTGGATGATCCAAGGAACAAGAGACAAATCCACAGCAAAATCAGTCAATTCAAATTAGGAAAATCACCATAAGGGGATGAGAAAGTGTCAGGGTGGGGTCTTGAGTCTCTTGACTACTCAGCAGTTGGGGCTCAAATGATAAACATGGGTTAATTTTGGAAGACAGAGGATTTTTTTTATCCCAGCATGGCCTGTGAACAATAATTTTCAGGATGGCTAGAGGGCATGTAACCTGGTAGTTTTCAATTTAATTAGGATAGAAAAATTCAAATTTTCAATTTTGTATATGGGACCCAAATTATGGAATTCACTACCAGATAGTATGAAAAACTTTAATACATTAGTCCAATTTAAAAATAACATTAAGAAAGTCATGTTTGTATCAAACAATAGGAAATTCTGAATCTAATTATATTTTGTACCATTATTTAGTTTACTAATATTTCTTGTTTAATTTCACTGTACAAACTGATTTATAGTTCTCTCTTGTGTGTGTCTGAAGCTATATGCCTATTGCGTAACTGTTTTCCAGGCTAACAAGCCCCTCGGGGTTTTACGCCTGAATGTGATTGGAACCGCAAATGTTGTAATTTTTATGGTGAAATAAAAAAAAAAAAAAAAAAAAAAAAACTGTCTCTTTGGAAAAAAAAAACAATCATGTCCGAGGTAGCACTTGTTGTTACAAGAGGGCAGACATTTTATGGAGATGGGCAAAAGCATTCCATTGTAACTGTGTCCATGTTTGGTTGACAAAGGTTTCTGGCCATTTGGTTTATTTGCTACCTTTCCTGTTTTTGCAGCATTATCGCAAAGGTCAATTTGGTAAATAATTTATCTGTAGCCCGGTGGTTTTCTACTGGAACTGTGTGGGGTTCCTCACTTTAAAGATTTTTAGCGAAAGAAATGTGACATTGAGAATCAAGCACGATAGTAGAGAATAATTCTTCTTAAAGAGATAACATGCCTTCATCTAATTTGTAAAACACTTTATTGTTCATATACATTGCAAACTCAATGGAAAAAATAGCCAGATTATGCACTGTAGCCAATGGTGTATCTGTTGTGTCTCAAACTCATAATTTCCCGGTAATGGAATTATGTGACAAATAATTTGGTAATAAAGATAGATTGCCCATGATGGCATTGATCACTGATCTGACCTGTGCAGTATTGTTTATGTAATTACTCAATAATACCTGGCTTTGAAGCTATTTCAGTTTATACTAATTGAAATCTAATAAGGCTATGAGTCCAAGCAAAGATACTGCCATCCAAGGTTTGTTGTTCTACTTGCCTCAGCATAGAACACTGAGTACAAACACTCTCTAGCCAGGCATCACATAAAGCGATTGACATTCATGATTTAGTTCCTAGCATGATCGGGGAAACTGTTTATGGTGTACATTACTAATAATTATGCTAATATCCATGCAAGGCCTTGTCATTGAGGTTTGGTCACATGTCCAATTTGGCTGGCTATCCCTGTTATCGGACACTAAGAATATTTGCTGCTGACTGATTGGGTAAACTTGGTTCATCCAGAGTGACTCCAAAAGCATCATTCACAGTAATGTTGGACATGTAACTCCAGAATGTGACAAGCAGGACTAATCCTGGTCCATCATGTAGGAGCTAGCACTTGTAGTTACAAGAGCTTATGGAGATGGGCAAGAGCATTCCATTGTAACTGTGTCCATGTTTGGTTGACAAAGGTTTCTGGCCATTTGGTTTATTCACTCCTTTTTCCTTTTTTTGCAGCATTATCACAAGGACAATTTGGTTGATATAATTTATCAGTTATAATGTATAGGGGGGTTGAAATTTTCATTAAAAAAATTTCATCACTGAATTTTTAGTTCATACCATATACTTTAATGGTTGGATAATGACTTTGAGATTTGAGTGTAATTCTCCAGTTTGCAATAATTAAATCTTAAACGTCTTCTTTAAACATTTTTTAGGGTTCGATGTGACAAACCGTTTTGAATCATGCAATTGCAAGTGACGCCGTAGCATGGCACTCTCTCGGGGAGAGTGAACAGATCCATGGCACATTTAGCTGGTTATTTTTTGTTTTCCTAATAAAATGCATGGAAATATGACAACCAAAAGATAGATATACAGGGTAAGTGCAGCCCTTTAAGCCCAGTTCTGGGCACTCAAGAGGGTTGATTGATGAGATTTGATCATTGTGTGTCGCCGAGTTAGCCATTTTTATCCTAGAAATTGTCTGCCTCTGTCTAGCCAGTCAAAAAAGTTCTCCGTCATGTCCTGTGAGAACTAAGCATTACTTGACTGCAGTTATGTTACTGTGTTCCTGTCACAAATATACCAGATGTGCTTTTCAACGAATGTTGTGTTAGCATCCAAGCTGTCCCCCGGACAGTTGCTTACTCTGGCAATAGGGTCCATGTCTCTGCACAGGTTGTCACAAAATCATTACCCTATGACCAGGCACGTCCAAATTCAGGGGAGCCAGTTGGTCAAAGACTCCATCAAGGCAAGGTTCAATACTGCATGATTTATTATATACCAGAAATAGGGTAGACGGCCTATGCTATTAATTTATTCCATATAACCATATCATAAAAGTCCAAGTTTGGATCTTGAAAGTAAAATAGATCATTCCCATTCATGGTTTGAAAATTGGGAATGAAACTGTGATGCTCACTTTGGTGGATTCACATTGGCCAGAAGCCGGAGAATCTGACCCAGTTTAAAATGACATCACAGCTTGTAGTTAATTTACATATATTGCAATGCTAGAATAGAGTCATCTAGAAAAGAACTTGAGATTCTACGTAAAGGTTATGAGGACTGCAACAAAAACATGCTTCAGCAAAAAGGTAGCTTCAGGAAATGATGAAAAATAACAACAGAACTCCAATTCGACCTATGTTGTACATAACTGTAGAGCTGATTTTTGTTTAACTCAAATTAGAAGACAGTGTTGACGAATAAAAGAAAAACATTCCTTCACTTTCATCTTTGCATCAAAGAAAAATAACTTACATAATGTGATATACAATGCACAACAGACACTAATTAACTTCGTTTGTCCTTGTACACACCCTGGTCAACAATACATTCATTTCCCATACTGACAATGGATGCTGTGATTTTATATAATAACAGCTCATGTGACAGATAATTTGCCAAAAGTACAGAAAGATAATCACGATTTTTTATGATGGCTATCTTTGCAAATTAATTCAGGTTTATGTTAAAATTTGTTCTGATATGCAAACACATTATTTTAAATTGAAACACACTATATGAAACCACACCCTGTTTTATATGTCCTAATGAAGTTCTAGGAGATTGCACACACTCTAAAAACAAGTGCTTAAGAAACAACACTAAAATAAACACTTTTTTGTTCCACTTAATAAACGCGTGAAAGTGTTTATGATTTTTAACACATTAAGTGTTTTTTATTTTAAACACATTTAAGTGTCTTTGATTATAAACACAAAAACGCTTTAATAGCTTGTTACACTTTATTAACACTAAAAAGTGTTTATAACAATAAAAGTGTTTGATCTTAAACACTCAATGTTTTTCCAGGATTACTGCAGAGCAGGTGTTTATCATATTAAAGTGTTAAACTAAAAGTGTTTATAATTAAACACACTGGTGTTGCAGTATTAACACATTGTTAATGTACATCACAATATCAGTTGTTCAGCTGCTTTCTGAATAAATAACATGGTTACAATAGTGAAATCAAGTAACAATTTATAAAAAACAGTACAAATGAAAATAGATTTAATTGAATTTAAATACTTCATAATATTATGTAATTAAACTAACTATCCTCATTAATTTCAAAAGGCTACTTGTTATAACCAGATGATGACTGCTAATATTAATGATGGAAGGATGGGCGGGTGGTTGGTGCTTTACGTCCTTCATTTCTGCACTCGATAGGCTACCAAGGAAGAGGTCACAGAAATGAGGCAAATTTTACTTGAAATAGCTATGCAACATAGGCCCAGGTGACCCGACAAGAGCTGGATTCAAACCCTGGACCAAGCAATTACTAATGCTACTTAATGCATTTTACAAAAAACTGGATGGTATATATTTGTGCCTGCCCTCCCTCGAAAGTGCATAAGTGGGCTGTCCTCGGTTTTTTTTTTTATATTTCAGGGTGAGGTGGGGAAATCACCTTTGACCCATATTCTTTTCTAAAAATTTCATATTTATAAAAATGTGCATTTTAATGCATGGGATGATGGAATGGATTAACTATTGAAGCTTAAATTATTTTATTTGACACTTTCAAGCCACCATTAGATAAGTCATCACAGGGGCTAGATTTGCCTTAAAGTTCAGGATAATTTAGCCCCCTTTGAAACCCGATGAAAAATGACAAGAAAATAGATAATTCATGTACATATTTTATTCTTCAATTGAGCACTGACACTGACGGATATATTCAACCATTGTGTAAGTATACCATAAAACCTTGCAAGATTCTCAAAGAAATTCAACAACTGAATCATGTTCACAATCAACTGGTTTTTCATATTGTGAATACTGCATTTGAATTTCCCCCCATCTTACCCTATTGTGATGAAAAACAGAAGACCCTATGTTAGTACATTGGTGTACAGTCAAAATCTTACCATGTCATCATTTTGTCTGCATTTTAATGGTATCCCATTACTCCATGTGATAATCCATATCATTGATGTAATGCCATTCAAAAATGTTTTGATTCTCAATGCAATCCATTTAGGGGTTGCAGAAAAAGTGACAAGTTCTCACATAACAGTCAAATTTCTTTTAATAGCACTTTAAATGTGTTTCTTTGAAAATGGATATGACTATTTTAGAATACAATCAAATGATTGTTTTAACATTCAAGAAGCTGTCCAAATATTACTGGATAGTCAAGGTCCTTAACACAAGAAGTGCATTGTCTCTGTAAAAGCTTCAAATATGATTGCGACAATGATTTTCCCTCAGCAACGGTATAAATCCATTTGAGAAAGAGAATGGAGTGCAAAAATTCGGAATGAGATGTTTCCAGATCGAGGAACCTCCTTCAATGTTACGTCATTCTTGTTAATGTTGTCCACCTGCAAATGTATGAATCCTTTTTACTATTAAATGTCTAGGCATAATATCATGAATATTGACATAATATCTCATCATACATAATTTTCAGAAATTTACTGAAATGGATAAAAAAAATAGGAAGTGCAGCTATGCAGATCTTTAGGGAATCATGTATGAAGGATATGACTTGCAGTTCATCAGTGAGAATCACGGCATGCTTTCAACTTATTTTGGAGCAAAACTGTTCAGTGATAGCGGGGACCAGAAAATAGTTTTAAAATTTACCCCATATGATCAGAATAAAATAAACCAACAATTTAAAGGCCAATCTAAACAATGTCCAAGTGACACTAAGTCTTGGTAAATTAACTTATTTGAAAGTATTGGATGTATCAAAAGCAAAGCCACAGAACCAGGAGATTATAAACATAGGTATTGTGACAGGTATGTTAACCAAATGTTAATTATGCTAAATATTTACCTCCAAGACTTTGTGGCTTTTTCTTTCATTTTTCTCCTTTGCTTCATGTTGCAGCCGTCTTTTTGTCAGATCTTTTGGGGTCCAAATTGCTGTGGAAAGAAAAAGTTACAAAATACACAACTGCAATGAACAAATAACGTATCTTAAAGATATTTAGACGGATGGATGTTTGGGGCTTTACGTCCTGTATCTATGCACTTGGTAGGCTAATTAGGACAGGAGGAGGACACGGCAATGAGGTGAAGGATGAAACAGCCATCCAAGATAGGCCCAGGTGACCCGGCAAGAGCTGGATTTGAACTCTGGACCCAGCAATTGGCAGCCCAGCACGCTACCACTAGACCAACCCTCCGCCCTTAAAAGATATTCGGAAAAACTAGTTAGGGGCCGACCAGACGATAGTTTTGGGGAGGGCTATGGACTTTACCCCCGGGACGAACTTGCGGCGCGTAAACGAAAAATTTTTTCGCATGCGCACTCATGACAATTTTTTTTATTGGAATTTTAACATTACGGTATCCTAGCTACAGGTTGAAATAAACTTTTTTTTTTTTTTCCATGTGCTGAACAAACTTTTTTTTTCAGTGTCAAGTGGGAAACAATCTTTTTTTTTCACCAAATATCCATATTAAAGATCATCTGGTCGGCCCCTTAGGGCCTAAATTGGATATATAACATAAGACCTCCATCAAAAATCCCTGAAAAAAAAAAGTTTGACGTTCCATCAGATGCACAGCATGCCTTTGAACAATCATATGCCCACCCCCTCCTAATCCCGTTCATCCCAAAAATTTAAAATATGATTAAATAATATGATTGCAGTTTGATGGTTTGAAATTTTAACAATTACATGTGTTTATAAAGATGGTTGATTGATGTTATCAAAATAGTATTGCCTTACTATAATATAATGTGATATTTACCTCAGTGACTTGCTAGATACAGTGTAGATGAGAACTTTATATTTTTTTTGTTTGCCTCAAATTGTAGCTGGATTCTTCCAAAAATATTTAACACTCGAAGATTGAGTCCAGATATCTGCTGAAAATAAAATAAGTTTGTCTCATGATTGTCAAATAAATTTGATACAAATTATGAACACCAATGAAAATACAGGGCACATATGGCCCCAACTCCCCTATCTCTGCCCACTCCCCAGTGCACAGTGCAGAAAATATATTACATGTGTTTGAAATATAGAAATGAGATAGACTTCAAAATGTTTCTGATAAAATGAAAATTAATAATGTAAAAATGCATGTTATGCTGTGTACAGATACTGCCATTAACATGTTCTTCTTAGCAAACGTATGCATGTATAGTGTACATAAATACCATTTAATCAAAATGTAGTTTAATACCTTTTTTTGCTGTTTAATAAATAGCATTTAAATATACCATTATAAGTTGTGCTTACCAGTTATAAGCTACTTCAGTGAAGACTTAAGTCACAATGAATGCCTTCTAATCTGTGTTAAGTACAGAAAGCTGTGATTTCATGGTCGGTCGCATGTGATCTTGTTTTAAATTGTCTGCCTCCTTAAAGATTAACACTATAAGTGTTTATCCAGCAAACTTACAAAAACACTATGTGTTTAAAGAACTTTGAAATTTTCATTAAAAAGAAATAATAAACATTTTCTTGCACTTGGGAGCATTCAAACAAAGATAAAAGACACAATATGCTACCAACTGACATTTTATGACATACTTTCATCGTATAACCAAAATTTCCTGGTTTAAATTGATCATTAATTTCTGAAACCACACATGAGAAAATATTCTAAGTTTGATAAACACTTAAATCTGTTAATGCTGGTAGAATGTGTTTATTTTCAAACGTGTTTATGCAATTTAACACTTAAATGTGTTTAAAACAGGTGTTTGTTTTTAGAGTGCAGTAGATACTGTTTAAATTCGATTGCACCGTATGAATTTAGAAAACTCATAGAAAACAAGAAAGTATGTGCAGTGGGGTTTCTAAGGAGAGTGAAAAACTGGCAATTAAAGTTATAAATAACTCTAGCAATTTCTGACGGTAGGCACAGGTAACGTTTTACTTCGGAATTGTGTCAACTCAAATGAGGTCGATACTTGTGGAGAGTTTCACAATTTGAAATGCCAATATGAAATAAGTTCTTTTTTTCTCATTCATCATCATGTTGCATACAAAACAGGTGCAAGAGATAATCAAACCAATTGTTTTCTTGCATGTCGTATGAAGAGAGATCTTAAAGGTGATTTATGGGTTCTTCTGGACCTGAAATGAACTGCACCTTTAATCAAGTGGTGGTTTCTATGATTAAAGGTGCAGTTCATGTCAGCTCCAGAAGGAGTTAAATTGCAATTTGTTCACATGCATGGTGCGCAGACTGTACTTGGCCCCCTACATATTGAGCCTCCAACGTCTGTGGAGGGACAGTCTGATTTGGAAAAGCAAATAAGACCGACATATCACTGAGGAAAATTACTACACAATTGTCCATGAGGACATAATCAGGCAATAAAAGCCAGACACATGAACACTTTATTGTCAGCTGGTACACTGTCTTGACCAAATACTTAGATTCCTCAAATCAATCATTTTGACTAAAGTGTGGGCAATTTTTAATTTTGAAATGTTCAATTTGATATAAGCCCAGTATTTACAATTCTTTCACATACACTGTAAATAGCAGGAAGGATTTTGAATAAAGGCTGCGTAGAGTCACCGTTGTCAAACATGCCACAAGAGGCGACACCTATAATCTGCCAGGATTCAAACATTTAACTGCCACTGAGGGTTTTTATTATTTACACCAAGGCAAATACCTCAGAGGTGACTGTTACCACAAGAAATTGGCATTTTGAAGGCAGTGCTATACAGAGTGTATAGTAATTAAGTCATTCTTTATTATCACTTTTTATTTCCCCCCTATGATTCTAATTCATGCTGAAATCAATCAGACTGATCGCACAGCTCACACTATATTCTGAGGGAGCTTTTTCTTCTTTTCATTTGACTTCCCTTCTGTGTCAGGAGCACCTCCAAATCACGGAACCTTATGATGTGGTGCTTTTTGTTCAAGCAAGGGAGGGGGAGGAAGCAGTCTGGTTTCAGACTGCATGGTGCGCATACTGCATTCCAAATCCATACTGTATGAACTTGCTAATTTTTCTCGATCTGCAAACAATCACAACGAGCCTGTGAGATACACACCGTTTTTTTTCACTATTAACCTGTGAGTAACCCTTTCCACTTAGCCAAATTGTGATTTACTCATATTTCAACAACTATACCCCTGCGGTTACAACTTTTGGTATATCTAATACTCACTTTTATAATTGCAGTGTGGTAACGATGAACAGAAAGACAAAAAACAGTACTTCAGGAAGAGGCAGTGATTCTGGTGAAGAGTCCGACACAGATGTTGTTCATGTCGACAACAACACCATGGCGACCCAACTGCAGGAAAACTTAGCCCGCGTCACACGGCTTGAGGCTCAGATCCGGGATCATGAGCGTACGAATACCAACCTTACTGCCATGAACAAGGAACTAAGAACTGAGAATGAGACTTTAACATCTGAACTTGAAAACGCAAGGGAGAAGCTAGCGGATGAGAAAGCACTAACCGCAGATCTTCTTAACCGACTAGAAGACGCTCCAGAAAATGAGAACACTTGTGCGGTGCTAATAACAGACCGAAATGACGCAGGTTTCAATGAAATGCTGCAAAGCAAGTTGGCTGAATGCAAACTTGAAGTGATCGAAACCGAATCAATTAATGCTCTTGCTAACAAAGTAGCTAACCAACCTGAACCTAGTTTCAATGCTGACAAAATCTTTCTTCTCCTTGGAACAAACGAACTCTTGGCTGACCAAGATGGACAAGATGTTGCTTCTCGACTGATCAGAGCTGCTAAGTTAATTAGAGATCGCTGCGACATCCCAGTCAGTATTATCCAACTGCCCCCAATGCTTGACAAAACCAAGCTCACTGCCATTGCACTGTTCAATGCAAAATTACAACGTATTGCTAGTGACGCAAATCAGAACACAGAAGTAATTACCACCAAGGACAGGTGCAGTACACACCTGAAAAGCCAACTGCTTCTGGCTGATGGTCTCTCCATGTCCGCCCTTGCCCACACCATTATGAGTGATGCAATTGTTGAACAAGGTGCCATTGTCAAATTAGAAAGGAAAGAAAATAAGTCATCAACCATGGTCGAGGATGAAATTATCCAAGAGGCAGTATCGGTCCCTGAGGATTCGGCTGGCAGCATCATTGGAAACAAAGGTGCTGTGGTGAGGCAAATCCAGGCCAACAGTGGAGCCCAAATTAGCGTCATCAATTTCAGACGTAAAGACAACATCTTTTACTCTGCCCTGATCACTGGTAACCGTGCTGCCCGTTCTACAGCCAAGAGAGAAATCGGAAAGGTAGTCAACAAAAGTATCAACCATGAGCTGGGTGCTACTGCTTCTGCCAAACGAAGGACCAGCAATGACCCACTCAGGCCTTCAAAATTTAACAAGTGACTAGATTTGACTGACTCCTGTACTTATCCGCCAATTACGACTCCCGACCTTGCTCCGCCTCTCAATAAATGCTGTTCTAAAACGTACAAAGATGCTCTGTTGTTCCAATTAAATATGCACAACAACTTTGGGACCACAAAAAAGTACTTCCCAAAATCTCATAATCTCTCCAACTTGACAAATACCAAAGCTTCCAATATTTCCAAAATAGTTCATGTTGATGATCATGCTTCCACTACAAATTCAAATCATGAAAGCATGTGGGTGTGTTCTGGCAAGAAATTCACAGGACGAAACTCTGCACCACTTAAATTACGTAACTCAAACAGCCTTGGTCCAATTGCAAACAAAAACAGATTCTTGTCTTTGGCTACTTGTGATGATAATTGCTCAGATTCTAACAGCGAAAGACTATTGGCTAAGTCTAGTGCTGATGAGTTGAAGTTCTGTTTATGGAATGCGCAAAGCCTCAGACAGAAGACTGAATTAGTTAACGACCTCAGACATGAATTCCAGTTAGATGCTATCTTTCTGGTAGAAACCTGGTTAAAACCTGATGACAACTTGACACTTGGTGAACTTGAACAATATGGTCAATGCAAAATGCTGCATACCCCAAGAGAGGGTAGGACTGGAGGCGGTGTTGGCTGTCTTGTTCAATCTGGTCTCAAATCCAGGAAAATAGAACAACCACTGACAAAAACATTTGAGTCTATTGAAGTAGAAATTGATTCAAATGGTAAAACATTTACTGTGTTTGTGCTTTATAGACCTGAGTCATCACCCAAAAATGTCTACAACATAGATGAATTTTTTCATGAATTCACTCAACTTCTTGCTCATAGTCAATCCTACTCAAACGAAGTTATAATCACAGGCGACTTCAACTTTCACATTAACAATCCTGATGATCGTAGAGCGAAACAATTCATGAACATCTTGGATGTATTCGATATGATGCAGCATGTTACCTTCTCCACTCACAAAGAAGGTAATACACTAGACCTAGTGATTACCCGCAAGAACTCCTCCCTAATCAGCTGCACAGTGGGTGATCTCCTTTCTGATCATAACTGTATTCTGTTCAACGTGAAATGTAAGAAAGACAGCACTCCTGTTAAGATAATCACAGCAAGGAAAACTAGGAGCATTAACATTGAAAATTTCAAAACTGACCTAACGAATCATTTGTCACATTCAATGGATTGCACGCCAAGCTACTCACACAGTCGTCTGGATAAGCTTGTTACATTATATAACGAAATGAGTGTTATTTTAGACAAACATGCCCCAGAGAAATGTATATCAGTGAGGCTACGCAAACCAAATCCGTGGACAAACACTGACATCAAAGCACTTAAAACTGCAAAGAGGAAAGCTGAGAAAAAATGGCGATCCACCAAGCGTCCAGTGGAATGGGAGATTTTTAAAGGAAAGCGAAATGAACTGAACCAGAAACTAACCAAACTGAAAGAAGAGGACCTCAAACGCAGAATCCTTTCCACAAAAGGAAATTCAAAAGCGATGTTTAAAACCCTTAATGCCAGCCTTCACAGGAAGCAGGAACTTCCCCTGCCAAGTCACACAAACTCTAAAGATCTGGCAAACAACTTTAATAACTATTTTGATGGTAAAATCAAAAATATCAGAACTAAACTGAAAAACCTAGGCACATCGACTCCTAAGTCAAATGAAACTTACCTGGGTCCAAAACTGCACACTTTCAAACGTCTCTCTCATGATGACATCAGAAAACTAATAAAGGAGATGCCGGTCAAACACTGCAAACTAGACCCACTGCCATCATGGCTCTTGATGGAATGCATAGAAGAAGTAACACCTATCATAGCCAACATTGTCAACCTCTCCCTCCAATTAGGAGTAATGCCAGTTAATCTTAAACATGCACTCATCAGGCCACTGCTAAAAAAATCGGGATTAGAGCAAGTTGAAAAAAACTACAGACCTGTGTCAAATTTATCCTTCTTGGGTAAACTCATAGAAAGTGCAGTTATAAAACAATACACTAGTCATCTGTCAGTGAACAACTTGAATGATAAGCGACAATCTGCCTACAAAAAGTTTCATAGTACGGAAACCCTCTTAACAAAAGTTCACAATGACATCATGCTGAGCCATAGTAAAGGGGAGATCACGTTACTGGTGCTCCTCGATCTTTCAGCTGCTTTTGATACGATTGATCATGACATCCTCATCGATAGACTGAAAGTTCAGCAAGGCATCGATGGCACAGCTCTGAATTGGTTCTCGTCATATTTATCTCAAAGGTCACAGTCAGTCATAATCAACAATCAAGAGTCTGATAAGCTCCCACTCCTCTGTGGAGTTCCTCAAGGCTCAAAACTGGGCCCAATACTCTTCAATTCGTACATCTCGCCTGTAAGTGAAATGGCAGCACAAAACCAGATAAAGGATGAAAAATATGCTGATGACCAGCAACTGATACTCTCTTTCAAACCAACTTTCAACAATGAAAATGATGCAGTAAATAGTATGGAGAAATGTATATCTGACATCAGAAAATTTCTGCACGACAACATGCTGTGTAACAATGGGGAAAAAACGGAACTCCTGATCATTGGCTCATCGCATCAGCTGAAAAAACTGCAGGTGTCATCCATTAAGATTGATAACGTAGAGATCAGGTCAGCCAGCCAGGTGCGCAATCTGGGTGTATTGTTTGACTCAAAAATGACAATGCAAAAGCAAGTTAATCATATGTGTCGAAATGCCTATTTCAATCTGAGAAACATTTCAAAAATCAGGAAAAGCCTAGATAAAGAGACAACAAAAACAGCAGTCAATGCCCTGGTCACTCCACACTTGGATTATGGAAACAACCTACTTTTCGGGATCTCTAAGACTTGGGAGAGAAAACTGCAGGTGGCACAAAACTCTGCAGTACGACTCATTGAACGTTTGAAACGCCACGACCATGTAACCTCCCAGAGGAAAGAGCTCCATTGGCTACCTATCCCAGCTAGATGTCAGTATAAACTGCTCTTGACCACCTGGAAAGCATTACAAAACCAAGCACCAGACTATATCAGACAACTAATATCTGTAAAAGAACCCGTCGCAATTGGTCTAAGAAGCAGTAATCAATTGCTACTAAATGTTCCAAGATCAGCCGGAACCAACGTAGAAAACAGAGCTTACTCATTCGCAGCACCTCAACTTTGGAATAGTCTTCCAGAGAGTGTAAGAAGACCTCAATCGCTGCAGTGCTTCAAGAAAAATCTCAAAACCCACTTATTCACGAAATTTTATAACTAATATCTAATGCGCCGGTGAGCAGTTACACTGAAACTGGCGCTATATAAATCAATATTATTATTATTATTATTATTTATGATAGTAGGGTCAGTAGGGGAGACCGGGGCTGGTTGTCACAGGGGCAGGTTGTCACACTGTGTAGAATTTAAACATGCTCTATTTCTATTTAAAGCAAGTAGGAGCACAGCCATTGTATATATGAAAGTCAGTACAGGAGTAACTTAAATCTATCTGGTGTATATATACCTATGTCATTCGAAAATCTGATGTCATATTGGACATTTTTAAAAAATTCAGCACTCGGGGCAGGTTGTCACATTTTTGGGGCAGGTTGTCACACTTTCAGGGCAGGTTGTCACACTTTTGGTTAAGAGTTTGGATGCAGGAAGAGAGACTCTGTAAGCCAAGTCCTGACTAAGACAAGTTATTTTGGACATTTCAGGAATCCTCTACTTGCCCAGTGCAGACCTTAACAAGCACATGACTCTGTACAAGGGTGCTACAAATTTTGACTTATCAAGGCAACAGAAATGCATTTTGATAAGGATGAGGGTGAGTGTAGACTGCAGAATTTTTCTGAAAATTCCTTTTGAAAATTTTAAAAAGATCTATTTAGACGCAGTGCCTTTCTGCTAACATCATCAATCATCAGTAGAATGTACTAAGGGGATGACAATTTGATATCCACGAGAGCGCGACAACCTGCCCCGAAAGTGTGAAAACCAGCCCCGAAAGCATGAAAACCTGCCCCAAAAGTGTGAAAACCTGCCCCAAAAGTGTGACAACCTGCCCCATAATTTTGTGACAACCTGCCCCGAGTGCTCTTCATGGCAACAATGGCTGATTACTGCCATTTTGTTTACATTTCTTCACTTTTTACATTTTGATACCATGAACAGAAAAAAGCAAAACAAAATTTTTCAATCTGTTCAGTAGTATAACTTGTGTACGAAGAATAAAATGACATTCAATATGAAGGTGAAATTTAACTTTTGGCAGTAAAAAAATTAAAATGCTCATTGTGCTTTTCAGTCGTCCTTCTGGGTGTTAGAATTTTGTGAAGAGACCCCTGGTGATAATTTCTAAAATAAACAATGACAGGTCGGACAATACTGCCCCCTAGTTTTTCACAGTAAAAAGTGTGATAACCTGCCCTGTGACAACCAGCCCCGGTCTCCCCTAGGTCACCGTTGTAGAATTTTCTTCTTTGAGAATTCAGGAACACAATGTGCCAAGGTAAGCCTAGTAAATCCGAACATAAATTTAGATTAAAGGATTGATGTTGAACCAAGACCATACACACCCATAAAATTTGCTTGAATGCGGTGCTGTTTGCCATTATTAGCACATGTGGCATTATCCTTCCAAATCCCCTACTAATGTAGGGCCAAAGGGCCAACACAATCATGAGTCTAGTAGTGTCTTAATTCACCTGAATCGTTATGATGAACCCAGCGAAAAAAGCCATTGAGCGGGTCTCATTCATTCATGAATATATAACATATTGCGCACATTTGTATACAACAGCTTTAGCCTGGCAACTTCTAAAGAACCACATCAATGGACGTAAAACCCATTCATAAGATGAATGGAGCCATTACGCTGGTGTTATAATGTTAAAGCTGTGGATACAAAGCGACATGTGAACAGGAATTTTTATCCAATTTGCACATTTATGACAAGACATAATTCTTTTATTTACAAGATATTTGTATTATGCGAGAAAGCATGTGATCCATATGATGTAAGATGAACTTTTTATTTCTTGCAGTCTACCTATGATGTTGGGTTGTGTTTTGTTTGCACAGCATACAAGGTGAATGTAAGCAATTTAGTAAAATATGAGCCTTAAGGCATCTGCATCATATAATTCTTTCATGAAGGCAAGTCCTGAAAATTGCACTTTTGATGTTCATGTATCATTACAAAGATGAGGTAAAGCATTGATTTTTCCTGTTTGGCTTTACTTTTATCACCAACTGCAATATTTGATTTTTTTTAATGTGCATGCATGATTCTGAAAATCATTTATGTAGAAATAATTAGTTTTATATTTCATGCAATGTGAAATCAGTTGTTTTTCCTCAGACCTGTGATTGATTTCCAAAACCAATTAAGGTTATCATTTTCATAACACAAAATGCATGAGGGTCATGTTTTACTGATTGAAAATATCAGGCTTTCCATGTAATCAGATACTAGGGATATTTTCTGCTAACTGATTGGGTGAACTCTAGGGCTTACGAGCCACGAGTAAAGTCAGACACTTTGAGATCAGGTGCAGCATAAACATCAAAATTAACACAGTGGCTTCGCTTTTGACCATTTGGCAAACCAGTCGAATGCCCCCTGTTTTTCAGTTGTCTTTTTTTTTTCATTCTTCTAAGTTTATTTACAATTTTACAAATGATGCTACTGTATCATAAGCAAATCTGGCTAGTCAGTTGTCACCTATCTTGCATTGCAACTGGATATGCCATTATCTCATGCAACATGACTACTTTGATTTAAGTAAATCACTCCTTTTCATGCAAAATTCACAATAAAATCTCTCAAAACACTGGATTTGAAGTTTTACGGATTGGAAAACTGACCATGTGTCATAAGACTAAGGCATTTAATCAAATAAATCTTAGGCCTGAAACACTACATGCTATTAAGAATTACAATATTAGAATACTGAACTGCCAAATTGTGATTTAAATAAATCGCTCCGAAGAAATTCAATCGAGTATACCAGGATTCAAGAACTATGACATTTGTCACAATAACAAATATCATTCAGGGGAATACTAAGAAATTGCCTTGGAAGATGGCCAACGTCAGGGATGGGTAGAACAAGTTCGAGAGTGGCCTATGATTATTGACTTTCTGCAAATCACTTGGTTTTAACATACATATTTGAATGTTCCGCTGCAGAACACGAGTTGGAAATTTATGTTTAGTCTATTTCTTGAACTATCCGGTACCTTTATCAGACCTGGACATTGAGAACTCACAGCAGTGATTGAAATAAATCACTTCAAAGAGAATTAATGAAATTTCTGCTTCTTGAGATTACCCCAAATAGCAACTATAAAAGTTCAAAGTTACGCCCTGACGTGACGCTGTGGGTAACCCCTAGCCTAGTTATATAACTAGAAAAAATTCAAAAACACCATAGCCAGCAATACAATATAATTATCTTTACAAAAAAAAAATCACAAGTAGCCCACCAGAGGTGATCCACTACCTAGTTGTATAACTAGCAAAAAAAACCTAACAAGAAGGGGAGAGTGGGGCATCATCACTCAAGAGCCAAGGGTACCATGAGTTATGGCCCTACAAAACAAACGCTTTGATGAAATCGCTCGATAGCAAAAAATATTGAGTGATGCAACTTTTCTCCAGGTAGAAAAGGTAAGACATGTGCTAGGATAATGTCATAACATAAGAACGGTGGTATGCACCAACAGATGAAATTTACAAATGGGGCACCATTAGCTATTTGAGATGGGGCACCTTGAGCCAGTTTCAATGATGGTTTAATGTGTCTCCTTTATTTAATTAAAGCTTAGTTTTCATCAGCAACTGTACTGAACTACAGTGCAAGATTTTAGCAGCTAATTAGGACACATTTGTACTATTTTCATTGATCATAAATTATACAAAATCCATCTGAACCATGAGGTGGCAAATTATCTGGTTAATGAGGTCTCTTAACAATGAGAGTGATAATATGTCAACAGCCCAGGTGGTGGTGTGTGTATTAATCTAATAAAATAGTCAAATTAATTTCACTTGAATTTTTTATATTAATTTATTATATTACAATTTATTAAGTGACTCAAATATGGTAGTTGAATCAGATAATATCCAGTAAAAGAGTCACTTGATTTTTTTAATAAAGAATATTGGAATTATTAAAAATTTTACAACTAAAGTATTGACCAACACTTGAAGCTGCCCATCATGCCCCAACAAGGTGCCCATCATGCCTCACCCTTATGGGGCATGATGGGCACCTGTTGAAAGATTAAAAGTGTGCATATCTTAAACTGCATTTCATTGAGTGAAACAAGGTTTTGTATGCTTAAAGTAGAATCTAATGCAAAACCAGTCAGCAAGAAAAAGTAATTTTTGCAGGCATAGTAATGAAATGGTGGACCTCCGAAGTTAAGGTGTCCATCATGCCCCGCCTTCCCCTACTCATGAATTTTTTTTTGGAAAGAAAGCCATATTGCTAGCTAACCCAGGGGTCACCACGCGGTATTTGTGAACTTTTTTATTTTTCTAGTTATATAACTAGTCTGGAGGTCACCTCTGGTGGTACTCTTAAATTATGAATTAAAGTAGGCTTTGGGTGTCACCTGGGTGTCTCAGGGTATAATTGTAAAAAATTTATTTTGCTAGGGTCAGGGTATACTATTAAAAATTATATTTTGCTAGTAGTAGGTTAGCACACACACTTTTCATTGTAATGGTACATATCTTTATTCTTCAACATTGTGTAATTATTCTTGGATGGCCCTGTCATGGAAATAACAGCTAAATATTCTTTTCCTTGATTATTTACTGGATTATCATAAATGGCTTTTTTCACATGATTTAGAATGAATCAGAAATTCTTACCTGACATTTTTCTGTTGTAAATATGGTTCTACAGCTGAGTAAGTTCCATCATGATTATCTTTTGACCTCTAACTGAAGTTGTAATATTGAGGATTTTACTTCTCATTGTTGGTCTAAATAATATTTTACTGGATTATACTATGTTATCTCAGTTTTCTTTGGTTGTTGGTCACAAGCATATATATATGATATAATGTCCTCATACCTGTGACAAGCAATTTATTGAAAACAGTCAGTGTAAAGGATTAGACCGCATATTGTCAAAGACAAAGGTATTGTCTGACTTGGACTCATATAAATTGCATATTGTTGACTTTTTGGCCTGCAAAATGATCATACATACTAATTTCAACACTTGGAAGTTACATTACCAAGGACTATCTCAGTGGCATGTTTCATTGCTTTAAGGTATGAATTGAATTTAAACATTGACACAGGCAAATTATAATCAATTTGGAAGTTTATATATGATATAACCATTGTTAGAAAAAAAACTAGTAAAATCAGATACTGATGAACCGGCAGTTTGAGCTTGAGTCTAATATATATTCAAATTCTTAATTTCCTTTTTAGTATCAGCCATGTTGCAAATAGTGGAGGCATTTTGCAATGGTTGGAGGGATGCTACATGTTTTATGTCCTGCATTTTTTGTTTTCACTCTGTAGACAAATAGGATAGGATGATACAATTTAATTTATATGTACAAAATTGTATTTACAATTTAAATAAATAATTTATAAATGTAGGTTCTATATTTGTCATGCAGTGTATACCCATTTTCAAATTGTCTCCTTGGCCTAAAAAAAGGCAGTACCTTATTTGAGAGATGGTTTTGCCAAACAATTATGCGACCAATGGAAAGGTTATTTGTGCAAATCAAAAATTGGCTAAAATAATTCAAAAACCAATAAATCTGAAATTAATTTAATTCAATTCCCTTTTTACAAAAAAAAAATTAAAATCAAGCTCACTGATATTATTGAATGCATGTAAACGGCTCATCAGATTTTATTGGCATTTGTTTTGGGTGTGTACTGGGTTTTGTAGCATTCATGTACAATTATCCAATTTTCACCAACAAAAAATTATCCATGCTGAAGATCTGCTTACAGCAATAAATATTTGTGATTTTTTGACACAATTAATTTTTTTGTAATGTTTGATTAAAACAATTTTTTCTGTTTTGATAAATTTGCAAAAAAGTTGAATTTTGATGTTGCCATATAAATAAATAAATAATTTATAAATGTAGGTTCTATATTTGTCAGATGAGTCTGGTGGCAAGTCAAGTGTTTTATTGGCATTTCAAGCCATTTCATCAAAAATGTTAGACAAATCCGGATTTCCTCAGGATTGGACTGCTCTTTAAAAGATGTTTGGCATTCTTATCAAACTGTGAGAATGTTTGTTAATCCCACACCTTTGATTCTTCTTAATTTCAAAAGTAGTCAAAGTTTGTTCTAATTTTAAACTGTGGAAAACAGATTAAACAAAGCGTCTGCCCAATAAGCCTGCCTGCTGCAGCTTGCAATGGATGGATGGATGATTGGGGCTTTACATCCTATCATCCTATAATATAGGCCTGGGTGACCCGGCAAGAGTTTGATTCAAACTGGACACAGCGATTGGTAGCCTAGCATGCTACCACAAGACCAACCCTCCCCCCTCCAGCCTCTGCCGTAGTTGCAAAATAAACAGGCAACTTTAGCTTGGAAATTTTATCTAATTTTAGAAATGAGTAAATATAAACATGCAGTTCAATCATGCATTTTTTCCTACTTCCTGGACAGCTGCTTCATCCTTTGCCTCATCAATGTGTCTCCGTTTTGTATAAATCATTTTATTGTGCATGGATACTGGACCAAAAAATAATCATCCATCCATCCTACTCTGTCGGCTCCTCCCTAATTTGTCAGCTCCTCCCTGTCACCTCTTCCCTACTCTACTGTTCCCTCACTACATTGTCGCTTCCTCCCTATTCTGTCACCTCCTCCCTACTCGCTCTCTCCCTATTCCCCCTCCTCCCTCCTTTCCTCCTTCTTGCATATTTCCTCTGTTTTACATACTTTTTTTTCCTCTCTTTTCTTATCTACTCCCTTTTTCCTCCCTTTTTCCTCCCTTTTTCCTCCCTTTTTCCTCCCTTTTTCCTCCCTTTTCCCTCCCTTTTCCTCCCTTTACCTCCCTTTCTATTTTTTTTACAATAACCTGCTAACTTGTGTGTCACATGCCTTTCCAAATTATTTATTGGAACTGGTTTGTAATTCCTTTGTTCTAAAGCAAGATTTCCTTGTCATTTTGGCATCAGACACCTGCATGCAGAGACTTACTCAGAGCAAGTCTTAATTTTGCCTTGTTTGGGTTGTGACTTTCTCAGTTGAGTGTTGGATCTTTAGTTGGTGAAACAGTTTTGAGGATTTAGACATGTGTCTTGATATATAATAACATTGCAAACATAGGCTTAACCTTTGGACTGGTCCTAAAGTGTCTCAAATTTCTCACTGTTGGTGAAATGTTGCCTGTAAATCTGTGAAATACAAACGAGCATGGCTGATAAGATAACTGGCAATTGATCACCTGTGCAGTACACAATTGTAATTACATGTGTTTACTGGATTTGATATGGTTGGGTAACTTGAAATGTCATAGAATGTTTCCTTGTCTTGTAAGAGAACATGTTGCAAGATGTGGCAGTGGTAAAAAACTTCTTTTTTTTCTCGGAAGGTAATCATGCACTTCCATCAACAATTTTTGTCTTTTGTAAATGAAAATAATTCTCACTTGCATATTAGCTTTCAAACCCGAGGTATTGTCAAATGTTAAGTTGGTACGTGTTCCATGTTGCAGGTTATATTTCAATTTTGGCCTGATTTAACCAAGTAGATTATGCCATTATTAGAAATGCTATTGTGCCTCAAAAAAACTCAAGCAGTTGAATGATCATAGAAAATTTTCATATGCTTATACCAAGCTTGTACGTCACCAGAGAGTATCTTATCCGGTGCATAGGTCAAGGTTAATGTTGTTCTACAAAGTTTCCATAGAAATTTGTACATGAATACTTCTTTGGAATGTCCTGTGTAAAATTTGGGATACATTTCACATTGATGTAACTCTGGTTTTGTAAACTCTACTTATTATCTTTTATTAGTCAGGAGTCGCCAAATGAATTTTAGACTCCAAATATACTTGAAAATCAAAGTTCGACTCCACCCAAAAACCTCCGGCCTCAGACTCTGAAGTTGAATCCACTGTACTACATGTTCTACCCATGTCTGACGGTGGCCATCTTTCAAGGCAACAAATGCTATAGTTATTGAATCCTGGTGTACTCTCTTAAATTTCTTTGGAGTGATTTATTTAAATCACATTTAGCCAGTTCAGTTGTCCAAAACTGTCATTTGGTGCAGCTAGAGCATGTAAAATAAATAATATAATTTCTGCCATTTTTGAAAGCCTATAAGTTAGACAGTGATTTATTTCAATCAAATTAATTGACCAAGTCATCCAGACATTATTGTTCCTAGTTATACAAAGAAGTTGGAAGCAACTACAGTTCTGATAAATTTTTTATTATGTTGATTTTAGTTTACGATGTACCTTGAGATAATTTTGAGAATCATATTTCTTTTATAATTTAATATAGGTAGTCACATATTGTCATACTTATACATTTTTAAATTCTTAATTGCATGTAATGTTTCATGCCTGTGAGTTATTTATGTTTCTTGAATTCTGGTGAACTTTCTTTAATTTCTTAGGAGTAATTTATCTAAATCACAGTTTGCCAGCTCAGTTTTCCAAAAACTGTCGTTTGGTGCTGGTAGAGAAAGTATAATAACAAATACAATTTCCACCACTGTTGAAAGCGAATCAGTTGGATAGTGATTTATTTCAATCGAAGTGACCAAGTCACCCAAGTATAATTGATGATACATGGAAGTTGGAAGTGACTGTAGTTCTGATAAATTATTTATCATGCTAATTTCGTTTTATGATGTACCTTCAGATGATTTTAAGACTCATGTTCCCCTATATATCTTAACATAGGTAGACTCATACTGTAAAGTTGCAAATTAAGTTAGACGAATGAAAAAGAATAAGAAGACTGAAAAATAGGGGGCAATTGACCTTTTGCCGTTATGGTCAAATGCGATGCCACTGTGTTAAATTTAGGTTTTCAGGTGATGTAGAAAAGTCATTTGGTAACTCCTGACTAACTTTACAGTGATGTCAGACAAATACATTGTAACCTTAGACAGTGGCGTCCCTATGGGGGGCATGGGGGGCACAGGCCCCCCCATATTGGACCTGTGCCCCCAGGTGCCCCCCATATGAACTTTCCAACTCTGGCTAAAATATACAATAAGTATAAAGGGTGCCCCCCAGAGAATCGCGTGCCCCCCAGGTGCCCCCCCCCCCCCGCTCGAGACTCCCCAGTTACGCCACTGACCATAGAATGTGACATATCAAAGTTGTTTAAAGAATACCACGGTGAATGATTCATAACAAAACTGCAACGGAATCTTGTGTCTATTTCTTTGTTCAATTCAAAAGTCTGTGTGAATTAATATGAAAAAAAACATCCTCTTGCTTTCATCTTTCACATCAAAGAAACATATTAACTGACACATACAAATGAATAATTAGCTTAGTTTTCCCCAATGCACAGTGCACACCCTTGTCAACAATGCATTCTGTTTTCCCAGATTATCAAGTAAACTTTATTGGAAGAAGAAGAAGAAGAATACCCAAGATTTTGCATAACAACAGTTCATGTAACAGCATTTTTCACCAAAGCATGAGAAGAAAGGAAATATTTGTGTGCCAGCTTTTTGATTAATTATGTTTCAATTACACAGTGGGCTTAACAAACAAAAATATATGTATTAATAGAAGTTAACAATTTCATCGAACCACGCCCAAGTTCCTTCAGTCATTTGGGTATTTGGTACAGTGGATAATGCTGGCATTTGACTTTAAAAAGATTCCCCGGTGATTATTTGGAGAAACCTATTGCAAACCAAAGAAATGCCGGGGTCTTGCTAACTGTCATAATTGAGGTTTTTTATATCATTCTATTTGCACACAAAACAGGGATCATGGTCACGATCTGTCAATGCGCAAGATATAATTAGGCTGATTGGCTTCTTGCATTTTGTGTGAAGAGTTGCCTTAAAAGTGATTAATGGGTTCTTTACCTGAACATGAATACTGAACCTTTTAATCATACCCCAACTTTGTACGTTCTGCTTGATATCCCGCAATAGTAGGGGGGGGTGATAATTCCAAAATGTTACTTTGTGGAGTTTTTTGGGTGACCTGGACCTAATTGGGCAGCACGGTTGCCCCCGTTTGTCAATATAAGCCGAAAACCCATATGGACGGAGCCTTTGAAGGTTGACGCGAAGAAATAATGTCGAAAATTACCCAAAAAAATCATATCTCGAGAACTGTTGGTCTTAGAGACTTGTGAATAGGCTCAAATTAACCGGAATCCTCACTTTTATATCAGTGTTTCATAGTGACTATAGGCCTAAGTGCAATACTTTTTTTGTTATTGGACAAAAACTGTTTTTTTTTCCTCTTTTCCGTCAGTATACAAGCGTAAACTCAAGTTGCAGACTATGTGTAGTGTCAGAGTCTAAATATTCACACAAAATTGCTCAATCTATGTTTACATTTAATATATATATGCATTTGACAGTTCTATTCCATATTATTAATTACTGAATCATACTATACCAAGTTGTTGTATACTGTGCATAGATTATGCCTAAATTGATTTGATCAGCGAGATACTTGATTTACTTATAACAATAACATTAATGAAATTAGTTTCATATAACTGCATGGTACTCTATGTTGAGCTATCTTAAAAGTCTTGAGGTTCACTGACAAGATCTTTGACAAGCTTATAAAACAAGTAACATCCACATCACCATAATAATTCTATTTCACATGTGAGACAGCAGTAATGCCAATAATGGCATGAAATTAACTTGAAGAGTATAGCATATATAATGATTCTATTAATACTAAAAGTCCAATACTGGAAAATTATGTCCTGGATGGACAAGTAACTCTCAAATTGTATGCTCATCTTGCAGTAATGATATAATAATTTTATTATAAGAAGAAAATAGAGGATTTTTCAAAAAGAGAAACAAGAAGATGAGACAGGATCTAATCATTTTAACAGTAGTATGACTGAACAAAACAATTTACAATGTATTGACTGTGCCTGACATCTTAATGCACACAATTTGTATAAGGAATATTGGTCCATATCCTCAAAGATAGGGTTTGCATATAGCTCTGAAAATAGAGTAAGCAGTTTCTCTGAGGAGAGAAAGATAACGCTGAAACATCTACCTCTGCCAAGTGACCTTTTGCTAATCCCAGGGAATTCTTACAGATGATTTCATATTTGTAGACTTTTCTCAAATAACAAAAAATTTTGCAAAATTTTTGGTCTGACATCAGAGAATCCTGCGAGGTGATTGGTCAAGCTGCACAAAGCGTGTCACTTTTTTCAGTTTGCTTCAAGCAAGTGATGTTGGCTTGAAAAATTATGTCATAATTTCAACCAATAAACTGCTGGAAAGGCCAACTTGGTATTGTGGCAGTTGTTCACACATGTATGTCAAACCGCAATCCACATGAACTGTTACATTTCCTCATGAACTGTTGTATTTCACACTCCTCTGTTAGCCTACTATTGATTGCTTCAGTTGTATACAATCAGTCTCAAGCCAACCCTGAATGGCTTCACATCTCTGAACAATAAATTATCGTGCCTTGACCAAAAGTATTGTCTGTGATAACACAGTGAGGACTATTCAGAACTAAATTTTACGACTGGGTCGACGGACAGTGGTAGTTTCTACGGCTTTGCTTGATTGGGAACCACCTTTTGCTCATGCTTCTTGTGACTTGGGACAATGGGAATTTTTTCTGACAGGGTACAGCATTTTTTCACCCTTGTTTCAAGGGGGGTACTTATTTTTCACAACATGCTGAATTGTCGAATTAAATTTTAACAAGAGAAAGGGAGGTACTACAAATATTTGTGAAACCAGAGGGGGATATCACTTTTCACAGAAATTTCCATCAAAACACATAACCCCTCCCCCCTCCCAAGTCATAATTTCTGCATCGTCCCTTAGATAGGATGATCCAGTGATGTTGCCAACATTCATGAGAAAATCATAGTGGGGTTCAAACCAGGGTCCCAGCGATTAGTAGCCCATTGTCATGTCATCTGGGCAGAGCCCTCCTCTGAGAAAATGTCACAATAATTGTCACATGCATGAGTTTGTTTGTTTTCTGTAAAAATAATCATTATGTGGATCATCTGATCCCAATCATCTCAATGCATAGTATTAGACTTTGAGAATGTACAAGTAGGTTGTAAAAAAAATGTGTGAAACACTAACAGAAACTCTCACTTGAAACAGCTAGACAGTTCCATTAAGGAGATTAGAATGCCATGGTCACCCATGTAAAATGCTATGTCACTTTTCTGGAGAGAGTGGTGTCATACCTTCTCTCAACCAATGAAAATTGCAGGAAAAATGATGTATTTTCTGCCACTAATGTCTACAAATATGAAATCATCTGTAAATAAAAAATTCTTTAAAAAAAAGAATTGTAGCCAGCATTGGAATATTAAGAGAATTATTTGCATTGAATTTTAAATGCATGAAGTTTTAATGAGATTATTATGAGAGTGGGGAATTCGCATTTAATGGCATTATCAGTAGCTATTCAATTTTTTTAAACAGGTATAGATGTTCACTAACACTATCTGAGATCATAATCCCTTCACTTTACGAAATATATTTCCCCATCCAAGATTCGAACTTGGGCCCACAACCTCAAAGTCTTATGAAAAAGTTAACATCTTCACCTATGCAGGGTCTATGCATGTACATACATATACTTGTAAGTTCTGCGAGACCCAACTTCACCCAAGTGAGTTCCAAAGCTTAAATATTTCGTAATTATGCCCGTTTCAATGCTTTAATTAATTTTCCGAATATAATAATATTCATAAAAAGCCAAATGACTGGGAGAAAGTATTATATGTACCTAGCATAAAAAATTTGAAAATTCTTGTGGGATTCGAAGTATGGATCTTCTGCTCCCGGGGCAGATGACTTAGCCACTCAGCCACAGAATCTCACGCCACTTTGGTGATCAGAAAACTGTACGGTGTAGGTAGAGCTAATTTAGAAACTTCAGAACACAGAAACTAGTGACGTGCCTCAGTTTGTGTATCTGAAGTTGTAGAAGAAATACTAGCCAGATGAGCAGACGATATTCCTAAGCAGATAGTTCTGCTCTGGATCTGAGATGCTGTCTACAAAAATACAGTTCTTTCTCCAACACCCCCTTGCTTAATTCTGTGGTGAATGCCTTCAGTGACATTGAATTCTCCAGCATCTTGTGACTGAGCACTTTGTTTTTAGCACTCTTTATCTGATTGAACCAACTGACTTTTGAACAATGAACAGTTAACCAAAGAAAAGCAAAAGTTACACAGAAAACATATATATGTGACAAAAGATGACCAGCAAGTTCTACTTGAGAACAAGTCAATCAATTTCTTGTTCAGAAACATTTTCAGGCTTGAAACTTGGATGTTGAGAATCTTTCTTCTCTAACAAATTAGCCATGCAAGTCAAGATTCTAGAGTTATCCGAGCTCTCAATACTCTAAACGAAGGCTTTCGCCTACTGAAAGAGAATATATCAATTGGGTAAAAGGGTACTGTGTCTGAAAATATAATGAAAAAGGACCTTGATGCTGAAAGGTCTGTGCTCTCCATCAATGATTAACTGGAGAAAGGCAGTAACCAGCAAGAACACAGCCAGGGAAGCACACATGTAATGTTAAATCAGTTATTTTGTTGAACAAGAAGATGCACAATTTGGTCTCTGAGTGGTCTGATGCCCAAGCTAAGTTAGAAAAGTATGTATTGTTGAAAAATAGAGATGTTAACAATCTCTGTAAAGTAGCAAAAACTAAAAATTAAAAAAAAAAAGTTTTATTTGTCAGGTTAGGTTATTTATTTAGTCAAATCAAGTCTGTTTGAAAAATGGCTACACTTTAAAGTGGATGTGGCTGAACAGTAAGAGAAAAATGTTACACATATATATAAAGAATCATAGATAGATTGTAAAATTGGAGATACAACATGACAGAAATACAAAATTTCTCAATTCCTAAAATTAGTGAAATGTTTCTACTGAAGGTAGAGTAAACATATAAGCCTTAATTTTTTGTGACCGGGAACTACATATTTCGGCTTACCAATATAATGTTGAAAATTCAAGATCACCTTTGTATATCTGAATACCTGATCCATAACCACCATAAGAAGTCATACAAATGTCTCATTGAATACTTAAGACTTACACATTCACAGCTTCAACTTGATAATGCTGCTTCAGTTTTCAAAACCTGTCAGTGTCTTCGACAAAAAAAAGAAACAAAACAAAAATGTAAAAATACAAAAATAGTGAAATGTGCTGTCCCTATGACACTTCTTACATTTTCTTACATGAAAATTGGTAAACAAAATTGGGCCTACATTTCTTCACCAAACACACCCTCACTTTAAAATATGAGGGAATGACTGAAGACAAATAAATCCCAAGTCATTAAATTGCTGACGACGATAAAACCAGAACACATGCATCACCTAAGACAATCACCTAAGACAAAGATAGACACTGTTACATAGAAAGACTGATTTGGCTAAAACTGCAATATCAATCTTTCATGTTTAGGATGATACTTTAATTTTTGGATGATAAAGGGAATAGAAATTTTTTAAAGATAACATTCTTCAAATATAGCCTATAACGTTCCAAAAAAATCGAAAATATAAGGTTTTTGAACAAAATCAAGGTTTTTTGGCTATATCTTAAAAAATGATGCAGATAGGCATATATTTACTATGAAAGACGAATATAAACTTAGGGATTGCAAATGATTTGAGCCTATTTTGAAGTCTGTATGTGCATTGGTTCTCGAGATATGGCATTTTCGGGTAATTTTGGCAGTCGATGCAAAAGGCGTTATCTTCAAAGCCTCCGTCCATATGGGTTTTTAAAACCAAATAATGCAATTGAGGTACCATTGGGTTTCTTTTGACCTATATTTTCATATTCCATCCACAAAGGTATGATTTTCTAAAATTTTTAAAATAACACCCCCCCCCTAGCAATAGGCGGTGAAGTTCTGGCAAAAGAACCATTTGATTCACACCATGTGGTTCATCATTGTGAACAACATGCATATCGTTATCTGACGTTGTTATGTAAACAATGGGCAGTGAAGTGACGATGTCACATGCATGATGCTCTGATTTGTCGGTGTGGTTGCTACGAATCTTTTTGTGGCCATTCAAACAAAATAGTGCCTCGTGAAATTTTTTTTGTTTGGAGGTCTGTTTTTATTGTGGGATATACATTGTAAATAAAAGTTAATGGGAGTGTGGTTCACAGCAATGAACCTCACACACGTCAGGTCTGCTGCAGAATAAACACTCGTCCTTCAGACGTGTTGTTTTCTTCCGTGACCTGACATTCATGAGGTTCATTGCTGTGAACCACACTCCCATTAAATTTTATTATAGAAGGAGTAAAATAATTACTAATTAGAGTGCGCATGTTTAATGATATACTTGCTGAATGTTGTGGTGCATTTATGAATATGAATTGTTCATAATCCAACTGATTTTGATTAATTGAAAGAGATAAAATTAGACAAGCAAAATAACATGAAAGGTGCTCTTAAAAATTTTATTTTCACAGAGAGAAGTTTTGCTTCAGATGGCTAGACAGAGAACTTTTCTGCTTTATTTTATTTAGGGACACCCAAGGCCATAATTTGGAATCTGAACACGACACCTCATTTATCCAGGCTGATGATCATGAATCTGAATGGTCTTCTGAAAACAGGTGGGTAAGTAATTGGATTTTACATTCGGTATTTTTGCACTGGTTGATTAATAGGGAAGACATCGAAAACAGTCATGATCTGAGTGCACCATCCTGACAATGGATTTGCAAGGCCTGGAGTTCAACCTGGCTCCTGGATGTTAGCAGCCAAATGCACTACAGCCCTCTCTCAAGTATTTTTTGCTTGCTTTTAACATATGACCAAGATCAACTGCAACCTATTGGAAACCTACAAAATGGAGTTATGCTTCTTTCGCTAAGTCCTAAATTAAATTTATTTGAATGCTCAAAAGCATGGCCTTTAAAATTGCAAAACTTAACAAAAAAGGATCTGATGAGAGGTCAACACAATTTTGTAATTTCTTCTCTGTGAAACCAACCATAATCAGTTTAGGGGGAATATTCCAGAGTAAACATTGTAAATGTGCATTTACATCCCATTATTTTCAAATATAAACTAACATTGTGAATGTTTCGTTTGACAGAAGTTGTCCAAACACAAAATGTATTACTAGATATAGATAGATTTTAGCTGTATCGTATACAGTTCAATCATAAATCTGTCTTTAATCACAAAAGACCAGCTGTCTAACCACTGCCTTATCTTATGGGTTATCCATACTAGATATTAGATGGAGACAGGGTGCAATCACACATTGCCATGATAAATCATGTTTTGTTTGGCAGATAAAACACTGATCCTTGCGCCAAAGTGCTGAGATCAAAGAACATGTTTACTGAAGAAAGTGTGAAGTCAACCTCATATAGATTAACTTTGTTTTCCAGTGATAGCCACAAGGCATATCCCTGCTAAGCCCCTGCTAACTGAAGGCCAAAGGGCCAACATACTTCATGAATATTACCCAGGCCCCAGTCCACCCTCAACAAAATCATTATGGAGAGCTCAAGCAATAAACCATTGATGGGCTTTATACATTCATGAATAGTTAATGCAAAGTACAAATCTGTATGCAACAGCTCAGGCCTACCTATTTATTGGAGAACCTCACTAATAAAAGATCGAACATACAACTTGTTTATAAGCTTTTATAAGATGGAATGGACATAAGTTATCGAGTGCATAGCATGGCCATACAAATCTTTGAGCTCAGACGATCAGATTTGCTTTCCTTTTCAGTATACATATACAATTTGATTATTGTATACAGCATACCTGAGTACTAAATAGCAATGTTTGAAAAATGTCATATTGTGTCTGAGAGGTTGCATTACATTACTCTGGAAGTCAAATACACTCTACATTATGGCAATTTGGCCATATGCAGAATGAAGGGGAGCAAAAGTAGATTCCCAAAAAATTAGGTAAATCTACTCTAGCATTTTGGATTTGAATAATGTCAAAACGCAACACACATATATACATATATTACAGTGCCGTCTGTAAGTAAGTGAAAAGCATGATATTGTGCCATTCCATCAATGCTAAACAACCTCAACCAAACTGCTTGTGGAAGCATGAATTCTCATCCGATGAGAGGAAAACATATTGGGTCATAAAGGCTGATATGTGAGGTGTGTGGACGATAACAATGGCAGCCAATTTTCTTTGCTGTAGTCGGAGTTAGGCATGGGTCAAAGTCTTTGAAAAGTAAGTGAAACACAGGCCCAATGTTATTTAATAGGGAACGGTGGTTCACTTACTTATCAAAGACTTTGACCCATTGTTATCCAACATGCCTCACATATTGGCCTTCATGACCGAATATGTTTTGCTCTCATCGGATGAGTATTCATGCTTCCACAAGCACTTTGGTTAAGGACGTTTAGCGTTATTGAATTAGCACAATATCATTCACTTACTTACAGGCGGCACTGTACAAACGTTTTTGCTAGCCTCATATATGTCAGAAAAGGGAGGCTAAAGATACTGTTTTTCTTGTGAAAACGGAAATATATCAATCTCATAATTTAATAAAGCACCTGTAATATTGGATGTAAGTAGTGTTAACCTGGATCTACGGTTTCTATACCATGCTCATAAGTGGTATTTGCCTTGTATAAGCCAATTAATGAGTATATTTGAGAGAATGATTTCATACAAAATTCAGGTCATAAAACAAAAGACAATGAATTATTGATGGCAGAAAGTGAGTTTGCTTGTGATGCTCATCTGGAATAGCTATTGACTGGCATTGAGCATCTTGTCAACATTACAAGAATGGGACAGCATACTGAATTACTAGACCTGCATGAAGACTAACCACAGTCTGTCTATTAGCTCAAACTCCAGCCTGCATGAAAGATAAGGCCATAACCCATAAAACCTTACAATTTCTGAGTCTTACAGTAAGATGCCGTTATTAACACACCACACAATTTGTGTTTCTTTCTTTCTTAAAACACTATCTTTTACTTCATCAATTTTTTTACAACGTCAAATTCTGAATCACTTCTCTGATAAGCAAGACACCAAAAATTATGACTTTAAATATATGTTGAATTCAACATACTTCTCTTTATCTCTAGGTGCTCTTTCTGGGCATAAGTAAAAAAATTGACTCCCAGTTATGCACTTTGCTATTGAACTGTCTGTACAATCTCAAAGTCCCACACCCCCAGAGAATCTGCATTACAGGGTGCACCAAGAGATTGGAGCTTTCTTTATTTGACTTGGGATAGATTGTCCTCCTGTATCCCTAACAATGTCTGGTGAAAGAGCGTCTCCATGGAGAACCCTTTGAATCAAGTCAGACAGGAATGCAATTCGCTCTGATTAAGACCATTTGCAGGGGTTATCGGGTCAATCACTACTCCAAGTATGTCTCAGAATCCTCATGAGGCATATGTTCCGCTGCAGCTGAGGTTTTCACTTGAAAAACCTTTCACTTTATGCATTGCTAATTCTGCCACAAAGTATCTGCCATGCCCTTTGAATAACTTGTTTTTGAAAATACTTTTATAAGTTTCCTGTTGAATAGCCATAAAAAAGCTCTCTTTTCAATAATATCTAGCTTCAAAAGAATATATCACTTGTGCAATATGAACTTATAAATTCCTATCCATGCATTGGCGTGCTGTTTGTAAGAGCATTTTGATACTTAAGTGACCGTGAATTAAAGCAGCAACTTCATTCAATCACCGGCAATGTAGGATGTTCACCAGCAGTGCGATGATGCAGTGTAATCAAACCGAATGGCTGCTTTCATGTTGCATGAAGAGTGATCTTAAATGGGATCAATTTAAAGAAGAGCTGACATGCAAACAGTGCACGGCGCCTGCAGTTATTAATCATGTTGATGTATTTCTTGTCATTTTTATATCTGAGGACAAGTTGACCATCTGGCCAATCTGGACAATTCCTCATTATAATTGTAGAAATAGTAACTTCAATATCCCACCATACGCTGTTGAATGGACAAGAATGTCTTAAGTTTTTATGGAATGGGTAAACAATCCGAAATTGTCCATTCATTCAGTGTCAGCATGTATGAGCACTTTTGTCAGGACTAGTTGTAACAGAGGATTTCATATTTCTGGACACAAGGACTGAATATGAAAAAATGACATCAGAAAAATTATGACATCGCTTTCCCCCATAGGACAGCATGACCTAGAAAAAAAAAATCACTCATTCAGTCCTTGTGTCCACAAATATGAAATCATCTGTAGCACAAAGCATACACCAGACAGCAGCTTTTTGTGACAATGATCCTTAACACATAGGAATATCCTAATTACATTGATTTTTTACTCTTGTATTTCATAGTTGATCTTTAAAAGATGTGTTGAGTCTGCACAACAGCATCTTTTGATTTGTGTCTTAAATGCTGGAGCACGCATTCAAAAAAGGAAAGTGTTGTATCAGGTTCAGAAGCCAGACACTGCCTCCATGCTTCGGCATTGAAATGAGGCACTCTCTCTCTAAAAAAAATTAGTTCTGATACTTGAGATTCAGAGCACCTGGGCTGACGGAGATTTTTATGGTTATATGACCTAGGTTAAATAGTGTGCACAATAATGCTTGCTTTGTCATTTGAAGGACACAAACACATGTTTTAAAAAACATGTCTTTCGCAAGAGATAGTAGAAAAAACAGCCTGTTTACCTTGGCCACTTTCTAATCCTGAAAAGTGAGAAACAGTTTGTTTTGTATATAATTATATTGTTGATCTCCATGAGATTCCTCTACCAATGACAAAAGTTAATTGAAGTGTTTCTTCAAGCTCGTTTGCACAGTCAGTCTCTACTGTGGTATATCTGTGAATTGAATGTAAAATTGAAATGAACAGACCTTTGTTTTTCAAAGAATTGATGGAACAAAGAAAACATTTGGTGAATTGAAATTTTTTGAAATCAAAAATAATGAAAAAATTCAAGTTAGTCTTTCAATTGTTTGTTTCCAAATATGGCATGCAATTTAACCCTTTACATGCAATAAATCAGTTTTGGGTATTTTCATAGATATATATCTATTTATATGAATGACTGAAACCTGGCCCTGATGGGAAGAAAATTAACTATGAATAACAGCCCAAGCCTGACAGAGAAAAGTCTGCTGAACAGGAAGGCGAGCGAGCAAGGCTGCACACTGACGAAATTCACATCGAACTGGGTATCGAATTGGCTTCTAGGACACTAAGACAGTTGCCCCTAAGGTCCGCGCTCAGCTGAACTCAACAGAACTGAACTGGATTGCTTATTATCGTTTTCATAGCTACATGTTTTTTGAAAACTTCGTTTTGCAGTTAAACCGTGACATCATCAGGGTATCTGTGAATGTGATTGGTCTAATCTTCAATCTGTGACATATCAGTTCAGTGTTTGACATCACGGTTTATGACAAAAGAAATTAAAACTGCCAGGCAATGTTATCGTTTGTGCACAACAACAACAAACAACTTATGTCTAAGCTGATTGTCATACCTTACCAGAAGAGTCGCTGTTCAATGTTTCCCAAACAAAGCCTGTTTTATTGTTTGTCACAAGACACCTGTCATCACAATTTCAGATCACTTTGTTACATTTGTTGTTAGTCATTGTACACTGCAGGCCAAAAGTTTGGAAACAGAACATTGCTGGCGCAATCCCAGTTAAATGGGCAAATTCCTAAAAGAAAAAATATTTGAAGATTGTTGGCTGTCATTTCTAGCAGAATTATTTTACAATTTAAAATTTGGCAGTTATTTAGAAAACCTGTATAGAAATATAGTCATATAAAATCTACATATAATTTGTGATGGCAACTGGGGTAAATTGCATGTTGAATGGCCAAAAACCGGGAAAATGGCATGTCCAATGACTGCCTGGTTTCATATAAATCAGTGCTGTTGCACTATTTTGCAGGTATTTATTTGGAAAGTAAATGGAAATGTTCCTAACACACAGCGTCCCTAAATAAATTTTGGGGTTAAAAAAATTGAACAAATATGCCACTAGTGCAGTGTTTCAGAAGACAATCAAGGGAACATTTTAAGACAAAAACGAAAAAAATCTGTTGGGAATTCTCTGAGATATAACAATTTTAAATTTTGGTTTATCACACTATCATATTTCTGATTTTAGTGGATCCAAACAAATCAGATATCGTTCAAAATCTAATCAAAATGATCCCATTGACAATGGCAGACATTTTCATTTATGTCCCATTTTAATTTTTAGCTTGTATGTTTTGCGTTTTTGAATTTAACTTATTTGTGTGTGATAAACACTGCCTGTTTTAAGTTTATGCCAAAAAAGACATTTTACCTTTGTGTAGAATCATAACATACTGAAGAATCTTTCATAAAGCTTGAAAAAATGTCAGAAACAGCATATTTTTGGTTTAAACAGTTTTAATAAATGCCAATCTGTAGTTTCATATAGCATTATGAAAAATTAATCAAAATGAGTTTGTTTTGTGAAGTTATTGTGTCTGTTTATCTTAAAATTCGAAATGGATGTTGTTTATCACACTCAAAAATCAATTTTACATAAAAAATACAAACTTCTGAAACAATTACTTTGGAAACAACGTGTGAATACTGGCCTCAACTTATCATAGACTTAACTTCACTTTTAAACTCATATACAAGGTTTTACTGATCATTAAAGCATGACATTTGTGGTGTGATAAACTAAAATTTTAAAATTGTCATAACTCAAAGAATTCCCAACAGATTTTTTTCGTTTTTGTCTTAAAATGTTCCCTTGATTGCCTTCTGGAACACTGCGCTGGTGGCATATTTGTTCAATTTTTTTAACCCGAAAATTTATTCAGGGACGCTGTGAACAGTAATGGCTTTCAAGTCCAAGATGGTGGTGAGCAGCTTATCATTTCCAAAGTTTTGGCCAGCAGTGTAACTCTTCTTTGAGAATAATATAGGCCTAAGTGGTTTGTTTGCTTCAGTTACATTCTATTTAAGCATCTATCAACCACTGCGGGTATTAAGGCTAAAGCAGCTAAACATACCTTATCCATGTGTCAATGCACTTCGGTAGTTTCTTGAAATGTGTGCTTGTTATTTACAAAGTTATGCAACTGTTTCTGTGACATCACAGTTTTGAGATGAAGCAAAGTACAAACTGGAAAAACACGTATCTATGAAAACGATAATAATAAAATGCATGACTTGAAATACAACAGCTCCTGTGAAATATTGTAGCCTGAGATCAAGCAACACTTTACAAATGAATGTTTACAGGAGAAAATTCCAGGTTTGCGAGCAGCATGCTCTCAACCTGAGGCACTCTGAAATTGCAGAGTCCTCAGGGGGAATTGGTTATGAAGGATTTCATCTTCAATCAGAGTGCACATTTTCAAACTACTTGTAAATTAAGAGTACTTTCCATTTGTGGTTCATTTGTGAATCTGCAATATTCATAATCAAATTGATTTTGATTAAATGGAAGAACTGAAATTGGACAAGTCAATCAAAATGAAAGGCTCTCTTACAGATGATTTCATATTTGTAGACATAAATCAAATAATAAAAAATTTAGCAAAATTTTTGATCTGACATCAGAAAATCCTGCCAGGTGATTGGCCAAGCTGTACAAAGCGTGTCACTTTTTTTCAGTTTGCTTCAAGCAAGTGATGTTGGCTGGAAAAATTATGTCATAATTTCAACCAATAAACTGCTGCTAAGGCCAACTTGGTATTGTGGCAGTTGTTCACACAATAAAAATTCGACAGGTAAAAGCCATAAGGGTGTAAGTGCTTCATAAATACTGTTTACATACACCCTTATGGCTTTCACCCGTCGAGTCATGTCAAACCACAATCCTCATGAACTGTTGTATTTCACACTCCTGTGTTACAGTTGATTGCTTCAGTTGATATTAAATCAGTCTCAAGCCAGATCTGAATGGCTTCAAATCTCTGGAAGCTAAATTATCATACCTTGACCAGAAGCATTGTATGTGACAAAAGTAAAGGACTATTCAGAATTAAATTGTACGAGTGAGTCGAGGGGGTGGTAGTTTCTATAGTTTAACTTCAGTGGGAACCACCTTTTGCACATGCTTCTTATGACTTGGGAAATGGGAATATTTCCCAACAGGGTACCAATTTTTCCCGACTGTTTCAAGGGGGGTACTTATTTTTCACAACATGCTTAATTGTCGAATGAAATTTTAACAAAAGAAAATTGTGGTACTATAAATATTTGTGAAACCATAGCGGGGTATCACTTTTCAGAAAGTTCCGTCAAAACTCACCAACCCCCCCCCCCCCGTCATAAATTCTGAATTATCCCTTAGAATAGGGGGGATGATCCAGTGATGGTGCCAACATTCATTAGAAAATCATAATAGGGATCAAACCAGGGTCCCAGTAATTTGTAGCCCATTGTCATGTTGTCTGGGCAGAGCCCTGATCTGAGAAAATGTTACACACATGTTTGTTTGTTTTCTGTAAAAAATAATCATAGTATTAGACTTTGAGAATGTGTGTACTAAAAATGTGTGAAACACTAACAGAAACTCTCACTTGAAACAGCTAGAGTCAGTTCCATTGAGCAGATCAATGGATTAGAATGCCATGGTTAAGCTATGTCACTTTTCAGGAGAGAGTGGTGTCATACCTTCTCTCAACCAATGAAAATTGCAGGAAAAATTATGTATTTTCTTCCACAAATGTCTACAAATATGAAATCATCTGTAAGCATTTAATATTTAGGTGACTCGCTACCCACGAAATTACGTCACCTGCACATATTTCTGCGCAGCCAGGCAGGCCCTATCTGTGGTAGCGTCACCATTCTGCTGTCACTACTTTATCATCTTTTTTCAATTCTGATAATTGCATGCGACCGCCGCTTCGTTTGCGATTTGCGCCACTTCTATTGGGGCTAGAGACTTCTCGTTTAGAGCATTATATGCGCCATCAAGAGTACTATATACAGCCGGAGACTCAACTTGATAACCTAAAGAGAAAATTTTTACAGGCGATTTTCGGCAAGCTGGTCTAATTTCTCAAAAATGACTCTGTGATATAAATAAATATTTATATCAATTGGAAGTGTGGTAGGAAGGCCTGCCTATATCATCATGTTGTTCCCAACTATTTTTGGAAATAAATGACAAAGAAATGAAAAATCCTATTTCGTCAATTTTTTTTAGCGCCATGGTTTATAAAAAAAGATAAAAAAGGCAAAATCGAAACTTATAATCCGAGCCCTTTGGAAAGTCCTTTAAACTAAATATATCTCTTTGAAATTGTAATTACCTTTTCCATGAAAGTGTCTTCTTTAATTTCATGCTTCATTGCATAATATGGGATGCATGACCACTGAATGGCAAAACAAACTTCACAGTAGGAAAAATAAGAAAAAAAAATTGGTTTTTCAGGTTTGCGTGGACTGACTCTCAGGTACATAACCCCAAATATTTTTTTTAAAAAGCTTGTAGTGACCACTTTCGTTTACATATCCTTGCTATAAACTATATTTTGGATCATTCTAAACTGTTTTAAAGAAATCCTATCTTGGAAAGTTCACGTGTATCGAGCCACCTCAACTAACATAAGTTGCTTCAGGCAGTTAGTTTAGAGAGTCATGTTTATGATTAAGGTAAAGCTTTCAGTTTCTGTAGGGCTTGTCTTGTAAACAACACCTGTAAGTCTGCAGCTTATTTCGTCCCTGGCCATTCGTGCCTGTTGCCCAGTGCAACTCATTTGTCAAATCACCAAGTTAGCAATTCCCTCCACAAGCAGAGGCGTTTCTTTACTAAAAGAGTCTTTTTTAATTTTATGAAGTATTATGTGACACCGTATCTTTTGTGAATTGTTGATGTCAAGGACTATTTTGCCTTATTTTGATTACAAGATCAAATTGTGGCCTCTGAATGTGGAACATTACTTCAATTTCCTGTCCTTGCTTTCATTACATGATAAAATAATGGACATTTCTTATTGTCTTTCAGATGAATTCCTCTTCCTATTTGCAAATGATATATTACATGTCCAATTGTGCATCGGAAAGCCTCAAATATGAAATTGGTATACCATAGTGTGCGGAATAATTTATGCATCTTCTTACCAACTATCCATGTGTTTGGGTGACCTGAAACCGATACTTTATCAGCTATTAGCCAAAATAGCTATTTTCGCAGGAAAATTCAATGTTAAACCCCCATCTATCTTTGGAGCTCTTGAGCAACATCTGAAACACCTTCAAATGAGCTGAAATTTTACATGGGTGTCAGAGAGGGGCTATAGAACACATTTAGAGGTTAGTACGAATGAATTTCAGACTTTCACTTTTTTTTGGGACACCCTAATACTTACCATGTTAAAAACAGATGACAATGATTCACTATGGTCATAAGTACTCACCTCATATTGGTCCACTTGGCAAATGAAACAAGATTTGAAAGATAACACCGAATGCAAGTCACAAACTGAAACACAATGAATTATTGATGGCAGAAAGTGAGTTTGCTTGTGATGCCCATCTAGAATAGCCATTGACTGGCATTGAGCATCTTGTCAACATTACAAGACGGGAAAAATACTGAACTGACAGACCTGCACAATGATAGCCAACCACAGACCATCTGTTAGCACAAACTCCAGTCTGCAAAATTTTGCCTAAATGAAAAGACCAGAATCCATAAAACCTCACATAGTTTACAATTTGGAAGTCTGACAGTTAAATGTCATTAGCAGCACACCACACATTTGTATTTTTTTAAATTTTTTTGTATAATCACATGTTGATGACCTGGTAAAGACATGAAAGTTTACAGTTTAGTGGAGTTACATATTTACAGAAACGTGTCACCAGTCATTCTAAAATTATCATATTTTTCCATAACCAAGGTGAATGATTCACACTGTGAAGTGTAATTTTATGTGGCGGTAAGCGAGAGGAATTTTCTGATATCAGCAATTGTGTTCTGAGTTAATTCCGTGCAATCAACTCTTTTCAGTAAAAACTCACAGTACCTTCAAGAGAATCTGCAAGCATGGCGCACCAAGGATTGGGTCTTTCTTTATTTGATTTGGAACAGATTAGCCTCCTGTGTCCTTTATCCCTAACAATGTCTGGTGAAAGGGCATCTCCAAGGAGAACCCTTTGAATTAAGTTAGATAGGAAATGAATGCAATTTGTACTGATTAAGACCACTTGCAGGGTTATTGGGTCAATCACACCTCCAAGTGTGTTTCAGAATCATCATGAGGCATGTGTCCTGCTACTAAAGATTTTCACAAATTAAAAAACATCTCACTCTGTGCATTGCTGGTTCTGACACTTTGTATCTGTCATGCCCTTTGATTTACTTTTAAAATGGCGTGTTATTCTTGAAACATTTTTTTGCAAGTGTCTTATTGCAAGAGCACAAAACACACCAACATTTTTTGATTGAAAAAATGTGCTACTTGCGTCTTTTTAAGTGGTTTCTTTTGCCAAAAACGTTTGCAGCTCAGTTGTGCCTGGGAATATTAACTTGCCAATGAAGGTTTTTCATTTTGATATTGTGATCTTGTGAAAATATGAAAATACTGATTCCCTAGCTGTGCAAAGAAAAAAAAAGTTTTTGAAATGTTTACTGACCGTGCATTCAAGCGATAACTTGCAATGTCTCACTTGCAATGACTGATGTTCACCAGCAGCGCGATGATAATTAAACAAATGGCTGCTTGCATGTTGAATGAAGAGTGATCTTAAAGGTGGAGTTTTAGGTGAAAAGGAGCAGACATGATGTATTTCCTGTCATTTCATTTTGAGGACCAATTGACCATATTGATTGTCTGGATAATTCAACATACTTGCAAGATAAGTAACTTGAAGGTCCAACCGTAATCTGTTGAATGAACATAAAAGTCACATTTTAAAGTGTTTACAAATGCTCACTTGAATACATTTGACAATTATTAGGTCATAAATTTGCTGTTACATCCATATATTTATGAAACTGGCAAACAACTGGAATTATACTCTTTCCGCAAGTGTCAGCATTTATGAGAATCTTTGCCAGGATTGATTATCAGCATGAAGCATTCCAGACATTGGTGTTATGTGTCAATGATCCATAGACGCAAAGGAGAATTCTAATTATATTTTACCTTTTGCATTTCATAATTGATCTCGAAACGTGTTGAGTCCACACAAGTGACACAACAACATCATGTGACTTCGATCTTAAATGCAAAAGCACACATTTGAGAAAAGGAAATCATTCTATGAAATTCAGAAACCAGATGTTGCCTCCATGCTTCTGCACTACAATGAGGCACTTTCTGTATGAAAAAGAAAGGTTCAGATACGTGACATGCAGAGCATCTGGTTTGATGGAACTATTTTTGTCAAAATATGACCTTAACTATGATTCAGCAAAATTATGCTTGCTTTGCCATTTGAAGGAGACAAATAAATATGTCAGCGAACTGAATTTAGAACTGACTCAAAGGTGTCATTTGTTTTCGTCTACATAATCATTAGTACAAAAAAATAAATTGGTGCCACCTACTCCACAGCAGACTGGTAACTTGTTTGATGACAATAGTAACAATTATGTGCCAATCTTTCAATTTATAGATGCAAATGACTCAAACTTAACGCTGATTGGGAGTTGAATTGGAAAAGACAAAGTTGTAAAGTGACACTTAGAATCGCATAGCAGTGGCACGTTAAAAAGAAAGTTTACAGGACGAAATCCCTAGCTTTGAGAGAAGCATGCTCCCCACCTGCTCGAGGCACTGGGCAATAATTGCTGTGTCCTCAGGGGGAATTAGTTATGAAGGATTTCATCTTCAATAAGAGTGCACATTTCAAACTACTTGTAAATTAAGAGTACTTTTCAATTGTGGTTCATTTGTGAATCTGCAATATTCATAATCAAATTTATTTTGATTAATTGGAAGAGCTGAAATTGGTCCAGTCAAAACATGAAAGGCTCTCTTAAATATTTAAAATTAACTAACACAAGTTGCTTCAGGCAGTTAGTTCAGAGAGTCATGTTTGTTATCAAGGTAAAACATTTTGAAAGCTTGCCGTTTCTGTAAGGCTAGTCTTACAACACCTGTAATATTTCAGCTTATGTTTTCCTTGGCCATTTGTGCCTGCTGCTCATTGCAACTCATTTCAAATTACCAAGGCAGCAAGCAGGGCCATTTCTTTACAATTTTTATGAAGTATTATGTTAACCATATATATTGTGAGTTGTTGATGTCAAGGCCTTTTCTGCCTTATCTTGTTTAAGAAGCACAAGAGCAAATTGTGGCCTTTGAATGTGATATATTACTTCAATTTCTTGAATGTCTTCTTGCTTTCATTAGGCCAAGATGACAGATATTTTCTTATTGATTTACAGATGATTTCTTATGTCATACTTAGCCCATGACTTAGAATGCCACACATCCTACATTGCCGGTCAAGGTGCTCATATCACTCATTTCATTTTTCATCAATCATTTGATGTCAGCAGGAAAGCATGATGTCAGAATATTGGCTCGGATGGGGATATGAAGAGTTTCTCCATTAGTGTCAAGTTTAAGCTAATCCATGATGATTAATTATGAAATATTCATAAAGTTTATCACATTACATGTCCAGTTGTCCATCTGCAAGCCTGGGGCTGTAGTGCAAAGGCACCTGATGTTGGCTTCTTGGTTTTCAAATTATTCTATCTGGAAATCCCTCATATTATCCAGGAAACCACAAATCATTTGTGTAATCTTCTAAAAAATTGATGGGTGGGTGATTACATTCTGTAATCCGGATATACAATGAGAACAGTAATGAGATGAGGTGTACTTGTGACATAAGATAAAATGTCCTGCTTCAATTTGGATTTCCTGGGCTGGAAGTCTAACCCTTGTCTCTAATGGTAGCAGCCAGGTGCAGTACCACTAAGGTTAGTCCTAATTTCTTTAAAAAAAGATAAATCAAATTGAAAAAAATGGCAACTTCACCCTTTAGAATATATGATATTATATAGAGGCACAGCATTCCATCTGATGTTCACACAGAAAAAATCAGCTGTGCTTGTATTCAGCAGGAAAAACACCTTTACTGCACTGAAGTGCTGAGATTAGAGAGCATGTTTACTGAAGAAGGTGAGAAGTCAACCTCATAAAGGAGCTTAATGCTTCTAGTGTTAGCCACAAGGCATATCCCTGCTAAACCCCCACTGACTGAGGGCCAAAGGGCTAACTGACTTCATGAATATTACCAAGGCCCTAATCCACCCTCACCAAATCATCATAGAGAGCTCAGGCAATAAGCCATTGAGGGGCTTCATGCATCCATGAATATTTAATGCAAAATACAAATCGCTATGCAACAGCTTGAGCCTGGCAACTTCTAGAGAAGTAAAATTGAAAGGACATTGACCTTTTATATGAACTTTAAGATGGAATAGACCATTCATTCAACTTGATTTCAAAGAGCGCTTTTGATACCATACTTTATGCTAGTATGTCCAAACAATGCATCTTACACATGAAAGGGAAATTATGGTTGCAGTCAAATTTATATTAGGGATTAATGAAATACTCTCTCATGCATGTATGTCTGGGAAGGATAATACTTTTGCACTTTCCAAGTTTCCATCATACACATATTTGTGATATGTCCTGCAGGAGATACACCATTTGCAGATTTATTAAGACAATCACACCTCCAAGTGTGCCTCAGAATTCTTAGGCGGCATATGTCCAACTGCTGAAGGTTTTCAGTTGAAACAAAAGTACACTTCATCATGTGTTGCTAATCTTGCCACATTGTATTTGACAAGCCCTTTGGTTAACTATGAAAACAATAATTATGTTGTTCTTAAAATACTTTTTCCACATTGTACATGTGTCCTAGTGCATGTCCACAAAAACATTCATTTTTATTGATCTTTTTAAAACTGCAAAGCTATGCTATTTATGTCCTTCTTAAGTGGTTTCTTGGCTCTTAAAGTTTTGCAGCTAAGTTGTGTTCATTGGGAAACTTAACTGGCCAATTGAAGGTTTTTCATTTTGATTTACGATCTTGTGCAATAAGAATTTACTCATTCCCTATCCGTGCAATAAAAAAATGTTTTTTGACATGTTTACGGACTGTCCATTAGAGATCTTTGCAATCCACAGAGTTTCAAATGCACATTCACCTTGCTCTTGTGATGTCACTGGCTTAAACATGTTTTAATCATCTTGCATGTGTTAGTTGTCATTTTGTTCAACATGATATATCATATTTGGCAACATACATGTAAATAAACAAACTAATTAACCGGTTAAGTTTTTGGACTTAATAAGAAGATTAGAAAACAAACAAGTAACTGTTAATGATGCAGCAAAGCCAGTTTGTAAATTGAAAAGAAGAAAATACATTTTTCCAATGGACTGCCAATCAGCAAAGAGATCTAAAGCAGCTACTTCATTCAATCACCTGAAGTGACGAATGTTCACCAGCAGTGCCATGATAATCAAACCGAATGGCTGCTTGCATGTTGAATAAAGAGTGATTTAAAAGGTCGTCTATTGGGTGAAAAGGAGCAGATATGATGTATTTCTTGTCATTTCATTTTTGAAGACCAATTGACCATATTGACTGTCTGGAGAATTCTACATATTTATGAGATAAGCAACTTGAATGTCCCTCTATTAAACGAACTTAATTGTCACATTTTCAAATGTATAGAAATGCTCACTAGTTAAATACTGTTGAGAATTACTAGGTCATAAACTTACTATCACATCCTTATTTTTATTAAACTGCAAACAATTGGAAATTATACTCATTCCGTAAGTGTCAGCATGTATGAGAATCTTTGACAGTATTGATTGTCAGCATGAAGCATTCAAGACAGTGGTGTTAGGTGACAATGATCCATAGACACAAAGAAGAATTGCAATTACATTTTAGCTCTTGTATTTCATAATTGATCTCGAAATGTGTTCACTCCGCACGACAACATCATGTGACTTCGATCTTAAATGCACAAACGCACATTTAAGAAAAGGAAATCATTGTATCAAATTCAGAAACCAGAATGTTGCCTCCATGCTTCCGCACTGCAATGAGGCACTTTCTGTATGAAAAAGAAAGGTTCTGATACTAGATGTGCATAGCACCTAGTCTGACTGAAATATTTTCATCGTAGTGTGACCTTAGTTAATCATTCAGGAGGCTCTGGATGGGGGGATATGGGGGACAGGGAACTCAAAAGTGAAATAATAAAGGGACAGGGAATTCAAAGTAAAATGACCAAGGGACAGGGGGACACAAAACTCCATTCAGTGCTGAGGGACAGGGAATTCAAAAGTACCATTAGTAAAATTGCAAAGGGACAGGGAATTCAAAACCCTATCCAGACTCCAGAGCCTCATTCAGCAAAATAATGCTTACTTTGTCATTTGCACGAGAAAAATAAAAGTGTGAAAGACAATTTCTTGATTTTTTAACTTGGAATATTTTCTCAAAATTAAGGAAGTTTTTGTAATCCTGACCACGCGAGAAACAGTTTGTTATGGTTAATGTTGATCTGGGCAAGAATCATCTTAGCGGGGAGGGAATTCGTTAAAATCTCTAAGAATTGTGCACTTGGTGACAAGTTTTTGCAATTTGGCATGGATGTTTATATGACCAAAGGGGTTTCAAAAACCACCGCACACAAAGTGAGACCGCCCCCTGGTGGCCGGTATGCACAAAATCCAATATGGCCGCTGCAAAACACAAAAACTAGCATATCTCGGTCGCTATCTGTGCTATATTGATGTGTAATTCATCATTTTCCACTATTTTCTTTATGGAAAATGTGTTCTTGCTGTTATTTTGTAGCTCAAATATGAATATCAATGCCAAAATCAATGTTCGTTGCAGCAGCAAGATGTAAAAAAGACGTCACTTGGTATTTTGTGACATTTATTGTCCCTTTTTGGATTTTCACTTGTGCCTGACTTGAATGAATGTGAATTAACTTGACAATGTCATGACTAATTATTGCCATGGAAAGTAATGGGGATGAATCGGTGCTATAATTGTGTTATTCATGTAAGAATGAATACTCTTCTGTCTGGTGGGCAAGGGGCAAAAACGCTATTTGTATGCATGTTTAATGCATATTTAATAACCTATTATGTACATCAGAGGCTTAATAATTGCTGATGTGCCCTTATTCAATAAATATGTTGCCATGTGACTGATATGCACCAAGTCATTCATAACTCTCAGCTCTCTTTACTCTGCTTGATGTTTTATAACAGAGATCTTGAAACGTTTTCAGGGTGATCTTTAAAAGGACGAAACTATGATATCAAATGTGATATTATTACTCATTAGAACTTCTGATCAATCACATCAATGATAATTGAGAATTGTTAATTCAAATCAATATCAGTGTTATGTCTGAATCCCATGTATGACTATATAAGCACACAGACTTCGCTAGAAAACTGCAAGTTGAAGAACCATCTCTTCTCCGAATCACTGATATGAAGATGACACAATCAAACTTCAGCAAAAAATGTCTGTTGTATCTTATGTTATGAGTATGTGGGTTGATATGGTAAAGTGAGGCAGTATGCACTGCAAACCCTTGTGGAAACATTCCTACATAATAAAGATTTTCACTAGAGTCCTTGCTCTTAAGCTCTCTTAACCAAGCAGTGTTCCTGGTGGTGGCTTGCCTCTAAATAGCCCATACTGGTGCTGATGGGGCGTAAAACACAAATTCACTCACTCACTCACTCCTGGTGGTGGCTGTCACATGTTCTGGCTTGTTTTCTTATAATCAGTCAGAAAGCTTTATCCATATTGCAGTGCAGAAGCAATCTCAGGTCATAGTGAAGAATTCCATCAGTTTATAGAGCTAGGTGGGTTATAGTCATAGAGTTAAGCAGCTCATGGTGTGTAAAGAGGAAGAAATAAAGAGACATTTCAGTACAACATTAGGGAGACAAAAGTCAAGAGTTTTGAAAATTGGTTGCCCTAATGATATTGAGATTGGTATCTCAAGACCACAGACCTTGGTGAGCTGTTGGTTTGCTCTGGCTTCAAGTACATGATTGTTTCATATGAAAGTTTGGTGTGTATACTTTGTCCTTTATGTGGTTTCTTGAAGAAGCTACACAAAGATGACAAGGTATGCACAACAACTGAGAATTACTTAGCTCCATATCTCTAGAGCACATGAACATCTTGTCCTTGTCTGATTTTGCTTAAGTCAAGTGAGAAGAGCAATATACACTCACTCGCCAACCAATCTCTTACTGGTCTTTGATGTGATATCACTCTCTCATCAACAACCAGTGGTCAACAATCAATCAGCTGGTCTCTTCTAGAATCTTGCAGTGGTCTCTCTCCGTGATTTATGTTTGGAGACACAAACAATGCAATTTGGATGCCTCTCCTTCTGTGTGAAACATCCCAAATTCTAAACATTTACCCCTCCGTCTATAAAAGATGTGATTATTGTTTACCACTGTGAAAGGAAGTTCTCTCTGAGACTCTCATTGCCATTGTCTAAAGCGATGAGCATTGTGTCAAGTTTTAGAGAGAGGATGGAGAGCCAAAGGATCTCTATGGGCAACAGAAAAAGAAGACAATGATTCAAAGTCTGACGTCCTTAAAGCATTTGAAGAGTTTGGACAAGTTGCTGATAAATGATTTCTTCAGGCATGCAAGACTCCATCTCAATCAATGCAAGGTAAATGTAGCTCGGCCTTAATCTGCAGAACACCAAATAGCACAGCCTGAGCAGATGCGTTGTTATTCAGTTGGACACCTACAAAACCAACGTCTCAGGTCCCAGACATTAGCAAGGGATAAGTTCAGAAAGTCAAAGTCTTGCCCGATGTTCCTCAGTTCTAAAGATCTTAATCAGTGTTAATCATGGTTGAAGTTCTTGAAAGATGGCCACAAGACACAAGGAAGGCTTCATGCAGTTTATGGGCAAAGAGCAACACAGATTTGCACCTGTTATCAAAAACATAGGTCAAGTTTGTTCAGTTCTGAGCACCCAGACTTAGTGTCTTACATTTGTATCACCCTATTAGCAGGAAGAGGCTGACACTCCTGATATTGCACTTAAATCATATTACTCAGCAAGGCAATTTTCTAAGCCTTCTTCAGCACTTTACTAGTACTTCCAATCATTTTCTTCAATAATTTTGGCCAGTTTGAACTGTTGATAAAGTTTAGCCATGACCAAACCTTTAGATATTTAAGTCTGAGACCTCAGTAAGTCATAGTGCTCAGATAATGTTTGGACTTCATGGCGTAGTTGGAGAGGTATTCCTTAAGTCAATCTGTCACTTTTGGAATCAGCATGACTCAAACTTGATTCTCATCACATACAATGAAGAGGTCGTACATGCATGATGGAGAACTTTGTACTTATTGACAGCTAAGGGAGACAGAATCTCCCTGAATGATACAGGAAGGCAAGCTTTTATAAGCTTTCCCTTTTTGTAACATTCAAAAGTGGCCACTAGGTTGTGCAGTATTCATCTGACAACAGTCACTCAGCAACATTTCACTCCTGTACCGGATTGTATGAACACTTAACACGGGTTATCCTAAAGTGGTTAACTGCTATAACTTATCTTCTCGCCAGGTTATTGGCAAAAACTTTTGGCATGTTGTAACATGAGTTCAGTTAATTAAAATTAGTTATCTAACTCATGTTCAGCATTGAGACCATGTCAGTAAAATGAGTTAACCACTTTAGGTTAACCCGTGTTAAGCGTTGATACAATCTGGTACTGGTGGTTGGGCTGGACATGCTGTCAGATCAGAATAGTGGGTACCACACTGGATTGACCTGTCAGATGTGGTACAAGCAAGTTCTCTGTCACTGCATGATGGTTTTACAATAGTATGTTGGCTGTCTTGCACCTCCCATTGTTAATGCACTGGAGGTAGTCGGAAGTCAGAAAACCACAAAGAATCTCCTGTTTTTGCACATAATCTTGTTATTGACCTCCATCATAACAAAAAGAAGTAGCTGTGCAGCAATTATGATTTTGTGCTAAGCCCTTGATCACTAGTTACCATTTACCTTTACTCCTTCAGCTCTAAGCAACTGAAGGTGTCATGCTAGTGTTGACAGTTCAGACATGGGCCTGCGATGAATGTTCACTTCAGATGTGAAACATTCAGTGAGGTATAATAGTTGCCATGTCAATAAGTTCAATAATGGCTTATTTATTTAGGAGAGTCAATGTCTTTTTTGGGAATTACATCTCAATTAACATTGTTGCACAGTATGCAATGATCTTCTAAATGAGAGTCATAGCAGTGAGTGAGTGAGTTTGCGTTTTACGCCTCATCAGCAGAGTCGTAGCAGTTTGCCTCATTGTTGAGTTCTTAAAAAGATAAGACACTAATTAAATAAGACAGGTTATAGTTTGGACTTTGCTTTCAGCTCTGAGGAAATAATCTCCAAACTTGACTGAAATTCAAATACCTCACAAAAAATATGTTTAAGCCTTGAAGGGCAAAAAACACGAAAATCTGTCAACAAATCACCTGGAGCTGTACCACAGACCCATTAAATCACAATTTACAACCAAACCAACCCCAGAAACAGATTTGGCATAATCATAAACATTGAAAATAAGGTATTGCACTTGAATTTAGAACAAATAGTGACCAAGATATGGCTTTTTTTGTTTTTCGCGGCGGCCATATTGGATTTTGTGCATACCGTTCACCAGGGGGGACTCCCACTTTGTGTGCGGTGGTTTTTGAAATCCCCTTAGCCATATCAAACACCATGCCAAATTGCAAAAACTTGTCACCAAGTGCACAATTCTGACGGATTCCCTCCCCGCTATCTGTCAATGAAGAAAGTTAATTGAAGGGTTTCTTTAGGCATGTTTGCACAGTCAATCTCAGCAAAGTTATGTCTGCAAACTGAATTTAGAACTGAATATCATGTGTCATTCGTTTTCATTCACGGAATTGTTTGTAAAGATAAGACACATTTGTGCCACCTACTCCACTGCAGACCGGTAACTTGTTTGATGACAATAGTAACAATTATGCTATTCGTTCAATATATAATTACAAATGACTCAAACTTACTGCTAAATTTACTTGGAAGTTGAAGTGGAAAAGACAAAGTTGTAAAGGGACACTTAGAATCGCATAGCAGTTGCACATTACAGCCCTCCACTTTTATATAAACACAATGAAGATCAGTTCTCTGTGAAAAATGCATTTCTTGACTAATGATAGCTGATGAGGTGTCATCTCCTCTACTTCAACATGGGAAACATAGAGGCTGTTTGATTAGTCATGATCAATAGAAGGCCATTTGACTTGTCAAATCAGATTTTTGAGTGAAAATCAGATACAAACAGTTTGTCACGTAAAGCATTGAGACAGAAATATAGCATTGTTTGGACAATCCATAAAAATCAACGCAATGAGATTGGTGGATCTGTTGATACAAATTTGAGTAGAACTAAGTCTTGGGTGGCGCTGTGGTGCACTTTTGTGACGTCATTGCCCATTGTGTGTCAGATTGGTGGCATCAAAAATGTCAACTTTTTGCGAAATTGGACTGCCATTTTCGTAAATTGGCAAATATCGGACAAAAACGGCACCACAACATCACAAAAATGAGATATTCATATTACAAAAGAGCTAGGCTATAAATAGGTATGTGTATTTCTTCCGTGAGGCTTGTGGTTGCTGAGATATCTGGCAAAACGTCTGTCCTCTGCTTGACGTGACAAACTTTAATCCTTTTGTTTGGCTGTCACCAACAAGCGGGATAAGTATCCTTAAATCAAATTAACATTGAATGTATTGTGTATGATCATGACAAATCATCACCATGATGATACACCAAGTGCCGTTTTCACAGTATAAAAGTCCATTATTTTTCTTTATCAAAGTGGACGGCTGTAAAAAGAATGTTTGGAGGAGCTAATTCCTAGCTTGTAGCAGGGACTGTCCCTGCTTTGAGAGAAGCATGCTATCCACTTGAAGGACTGGGAAATTTCATTGTCCTCAGGGGAATTAGAGATGAAGGATTTCATCCTCAATCAGAGTGCACATTTTCAAGCTACTTGTAAATTAAGAGTACTTTTCAATTGTGGTTCATTTGTGAATCTGCAATATTCATAATCAAATTTATTTTGATTAATTAAAAGAAATCAGACAAGTCAAGCAACATGAAAGGCTCTCTTAAATATTTAAAATTAACTAACAGGAGTTACCTCAGGCAGTTAGTTAGCTTTTATTACATGATAAAATGATCGATATTTCTTACTGACTCACAGATGGAGTCGTATTGCTATTTGCATATGATATAAAATATGTTGCAATTTTTGTCGAGCATAAGAAAATCCCACACTGTTGGTCAAGGCACTCATGTCACTCATTTAGCTTTTCATCATTCATTTGATGTCTGCAGGAAAAAGTCAAAATAGTAGCCCCGTTGAAAAATATGAATACTTTCTCCATCAGTGTCAAGTTAAGCTGATCCACGATGATTAAGTATGAAATATTCATAAAGTTTATCACATTACACGTCCAATTGTCCATCTGCAAGCTTGGGGCTGTAATACAAAGGCACCTGATGTTGGCATCTTGGTTTTCAAATTATTTTACCAGGAGATCACTCATATTATCCAGGAAACCACCAATCATCATTTTGGGCTAATCCTCGGGAATATCTGTAATCTTCTAAAAAATTGATGAGTTGGTGGTTGCGTCCTGTAATCCAGATATATTCAATGAAAACAGTGATGAGATGAGGTGTACTTGTGACATGAGATAAGATGTCCTTCTTTAATGTGGCTAGGTGGCTAGAAGTCTAACCCTTGTCTCTGATGGTAGCAGCCAGGTGTAATACCACCAAGCTATGTGCCAATCCCTTTTTAAAAAAAGAGTAATTTAAATAAAAAAATTTCTAATTCATCCAAATTTATTACACCAAGAAAACCTTGGTTATTGCTGTGCTACAAGTACTTAGATTAAAGAGCATATTTACTAGACCAGGTGAGAAGTCAACCTCATAAATGAGCTTTGTGCTTCCAGTGTTAGCCACCAGTAATATCCTTGCTAAACCCCCATTAACTGAGGGCTAAAGGGCACACTTTATGAATATTACCCAGGCCCCAATCCACCCTCAACAAAATCATTATGGTGAGCTCAGGCAATAAGCCATTGAGGGGCTTCAGGTATCCATGAATATTTAATGCAAAATACAAAATCAGTATGCAACAGCTTAAGCCTGGCTACATCTAAAGAATGTCATGAAAAGACATAAACCTTGTTTATAAGGTTTTATAAGATGGAATGAATCATAAGGTTGCTATTAAGTTCAACATGATTTCAAAGAGCTTTGAGAGTGCTGTGTTGATACAATGCATTGCTACAAAATTAATCTTACATGTGACAGGGACACAACTATGCTTATTATCAAGTAAATATGATGGATTGAACTACTCTCTGATATATTTGTGATGGATAATATTCCAACACCTTTCATCATTGAACATTATGCTGGGGCAACTGAGGGGGCATGTGCACCCACTGTACTAATTGAGTTCAAACTTTAAATTCTATATACTTGTACATTTGGCAAAAGTCAAGAAGTTCACATGGGGGGGGCACCAGGGGGGCACAAGTCCATTATGGGAGGGTACTATCCCCCTCCCTCATGCCTCCATGTAAGGACGCCACTAAGCACAAGTCAGTCGGAAATATCCGCATGCAAGAACATCCTTCAATCCTTGGTGTAGACACCTTATAAAAAAAGACCTTAAACCACATTTGTTGAGAATGGCCATGTCCTAGACCAATCAGATGCCAGCAAGCTGCTAAGTATGGCAATAAGAAAACTGAAGGGGCTGGTCTATGAGACTCTGTGACTGCCCAATTGTCACCCCTAAGCCAGAAGTTTCTATTGTTCAGAGATAACTCCTCCCCTGGGAATGTCTCAAATGTGACTGATTACTGGCCATCCAATTATAATACGTTGATTTCAAATTGTCCCATGGATTATGAAAATACATGTAATTCTTTACAGTCTTGCCTGAGTCCATTTCCCTGAGTGGGTGTAGAGGGCTTGGCTAGAATACCAGTAGACTGAAGAGTTGATACAGGATGGTAATGCACATTTATGAGTAGTTCAGTGCATAGCGTGGGCCTGCAACTTGTCATACTCAGACAATGAGATTTCCTTTCATCTTGGTATTCATATAAGATTTGTTTGTAGTACAAGGCATAATTGTGTCTGAGAGTCTGCATAATGTTATTTCAACAGACGAGATACACTGTACATATGATATGTGGGCCGTAATACCTTCAGAAGGAGGGAAAGAAAATCCTACTTTCTTGATGCTAGCTGATATATCGAAATATTGATGTAAATACCTTTTATTTTAGGTGAAGGTAAAAATTTCTCACTTAGAGTAGGGCAAGTTGACCAAACTTCAGCCTACTTTGGTTTTTTGATCTCTTGTCAGTGGCTGGCTATTTATGGGAATAACAAGTAGCTATGGACCTAACCCCAGCCTCCACTCCTCTTCATGACCATATTGTGAAATGATGTTAGTGTCATTTTGGGCCGAAGGCCCAAGGCCAATATGGGCACGAAGCCCCTGTGGCCTTAAATTGTCAGTAGTTTGTACCCAGGTGGCCTTGTTTTTCTTCTCCGAAGATCAGATTTATGGGCCACCTGGGTGAGTTCATAGTCTTTTTGGGGGGGGGGGGCACTTGGGAAGGGATCCAACGGGTCGCCAGCTTTTTCGCGTCTTCTTCTTCTTTCGTCTGTGTGCGGGGTCCGGAGGGAGGCTGTGATGTTCTTGTAATGGTGTTCTTCTTGTTTTTCCTGAAAAGAGAATGAAAAGAGAGAGCAGTATCTGGGCTTTTGAATGAGACGAGCATTTAAGACAGAGGTGTTTTCGCATTGTTTTGTAGGAGTTGAGTATAAGAATGAGAGTCTGGTACAAGCCCTATTAATTCAGGGATGTCCAGGATCTTTCAGTTGCCCCGGCATAGGATACCGGATACAACCCGCCTCCATTTAAAGTCCCATGGGCTCGGACTGGATGTGCTGTACACAGTGGCTGCGGTGACGCAGGTGAGCTGTGTATGTGGAAGCAAAGGAGTGGGTCTGCGCGGGTTGGCAACAGGGCTCCCACCCACAGTCGAATGGCGTCGCCCCACCGTACATACTGGCTTAGGGCCAGTCATGATATGTGGGCCTCAGCCTGACTGCTTTTTGAGCTTTTTTTGGGTGAACATTTTGATGAAAATTTGGATGAGAGTGATTGATACACAGTGATAGGCTGCGTCTGCGCAGTTTTGGCTGTGTATTTGAGAAGCAAAGGAGTGGGTCTGCGCGGGTTGGCAACAGGGCTCCCACCCACAGTCGTTGGCGTCGCCCCACCTTACATACTGGCTTAGGGCCAATCATGATGTGTGGGCCTCAGCCTGACTGTTTTTTGAGCTTTTAGTGGTGAAGATTGATGAAAAATTGAGTGAGAGTGATTGATTGATTGGTACATTGATCGGTACACAGTAATAGGCTGCGTCTGCGCAGTTTTTGGCTGTGTATTTGGGAAGCAAAGGAGTGGGTCTGCGCGGGTTGGCAACAGGGCTCCCACCCACAGTCGGTTGGCGTCGCCCCACCGTACATACTGGCATAGGGCCAGTCATGATATGTGGGCCTCAGCCTGACTGCTTTTTGAGCTTATGTGGGATGATGTGATGATTGTGATGAGAGATTTTTAGGTTATTGAATATTGAGTGCGAGGTTTGGTGAATGGGAAGGGTAGCCTGCGGATGGGCCTGAGAGATTCCTGGAGCTCCAGGAGAAGGTTGGAGTCTTGATATCTGACAAGGGCTTTTGCTTTGAGTTCTTCATTACGGCTATTGATATCCCTGATGTTTGCCATTTCATAAAGAGCCTTGTTAGTTGTTCTACTTTGACCAGGAATGTAAAATTGTTTGAGGGCTATTCTAAGGGCTTTACATTCAGCTATAGCTAGTTGTTTTTTGGCTGTCTTTGAGGCTGAGACAGTGGCTACATGGCCTGTTTCCAGAACAGGACGGATGAAAGTTTTGTATAGATGGAGGAGGGTTTGAATGTCAGTTCCCCAATCTGTGCCTCGCAGCCTTCTAAGAAGGTTTATTCTACGGATGGCATTGGCTTTTTTCTCTTTGCAGTGCTGAATTAGGGACAGAGATGGATTGAGTGTTAAGCCTAATAGTTTTGCTGTAGGAGCAGTTTGGATGTGTGTGCCAAAAAGGGTGAAGTTGGAAGCATATTTGTTAATTCTGTTTGTTGGGAAGTGGATAAGTTGAGATTTTGAGGCATTAATTTTAATTCTCCATTTGGAGCACCATGCTTCTAGCTCATTAAGTGAGTTTTGAAGAGTTTTGCTTGTTTTCTTTCTGGCATTTTTGCCTCTGGCTGATGTCCAGAGAGCAAGATCATCTGCGTATTGAGAAATGTGGAGTTCTGACTCCTCTGAGAAAGGGAGGTCATTTACAAACATGTTAAATAGGATGGGGCTCAGTACAGAGCCTTGGGGTGTTCCTGCTGCCAAGTGTACTTCTTGGGATATGGTGTTTTGAACTCTAACTTTTATGGTTCTGGAATCCAGTGGTGTAGCCAGACATCTGCCACAGGTAGGGCAGTGGGTGGGGCAGGACTTCTTGAGGGGGGGCAAGACCTTTATCGACATTTATCGACATTTTTCGGATAAAATTCACATGACTCCCACAATGGTCATTATCATCATCATTAAACAAGTTAAATTGACCATGAAAACCTATCCAAAAACGGAGAATTTCCCCCCAAACAGGAGAAATTCTCCAGATTGGGAGAATTCTGAGAATTGTAGATCTCCCTAAGAGGAGAATTTCTCCCAATCTGGAGATAGTCTCATCATACTAATGAGTAGTAATGACAGACAACAACAACAAAATCTGAGGTCTTATAGGCCAGGATACAGGCAGTTGAGCTCGATTAGCAGTGCTGGAGTATTTCATATATATTACTAAAATTCCTCATAGATAAATATTTCAAGGTTTTAATTCCATTAATCAACTTTTTTGTTGTGTTTTGCACCAGGATCTTGTATAAACGTATTGAGTGTTATATAGAATAATGAAAAGCTATCTATATCCTTAATCAGAACAGAGTAGTGTAATAACAATAGCAGGCCTCCTAGCAGCCCTCCAGAAAAAAAAAATTGGATCATTAATTGTGGTCATGTAGGAGCCTGTTTTAGTCACATTTTGCAAAAAAACAAGACAAAAAGTTAGGTTAAATTGACATATCTTATGCATTAACAAATTCCATGAATAAGCAAATAGAAAATATTGAAAACTCCTTAATTTATGGAAGGAAACTAATTTTTCCTTCCTATGAAACCTTCTTTGAGTTGCCCCTGTTTGGGTGAATTGGTGCAGCCAAATCACAGAGTTAAAGTTTTGCCAAACTTTTTTTTCATTTTGTGTACTATTTGCATTGTAAAACAAGGAAATGCTTTCCACTATGAAAGCATGCAAAATTCCTCTTTCTTGTGTTGGAATGGTCATAAATTTTTCACAATTTATTCTAAACACATTGACAATGACTTCAAACTGAAAAACTGGCACCTTGGCCACATCAACATTTAATTACAGGGAGTTTTCTGTAGAGGGCTGAAGTTGGGTGAGAGGCTGAAGTTATGTCAACTTGCCCTAATTGTACTTATAATAAACAAAGAAGTTTGTTGATGACAATATGGTTATACTGTCAAAGAAATTATACAGCATAGCTGACGCCGGATGGTATTGACCAGTATATTCAGATAGAAAAAAGTACGTAATCTGACATCATCTCACAGAAAAATCCAGTACTATTAAAATTACAGATTATCAGAATCAAAGAAAACAATACCAAATTTTAATGTAAAACGAGGCCAAAAAACATAATCATTTTTGAAAGATGGAAGAATGTCAACCTTATAAAAATGTGCCTGTATTGACAAATGTAATCTTCCTCTATCAGCAGCTGGGCTGAATTTTAAGGTTATGCCATAGTATTATGAGTCTAACACTGACTCCCAATCCACCCTCAACACAATGAAGTGCTTAAGGCATAAGCCAAGGAGGTTTGTCCACTCATGAATATTTGACGCAGACTACAAAATCAGTATGTAACAGCTCAAGCCGGGCGACTGATGAAGCAATGTAAAAAAGACATCAACCCTTGTTTAAAAGATTAATCGAGCCATTTTGCTGATGTTTGCATGATCTGATGGCTGTGTCTGGCAAGTGATACTGGTGATAGTGTTTAATAGTCAGATTAAATTTTACTTATCACCATATTTAGTTACTAGTAACACAGGGAGCTATATATTTCTATTACTTATAAAAGTAATTTTGACTCTTTCAAAAAACCAACTTAGTAACAGCTAATAAGGTTGATATTACTACTTATTTGGTGACAACCAACAAAACAACATAATGCTTCGGACGGCCGAGCAACAGCTCAAGCAAGCCAAGCAATGACAGCTTGACTCAAAATATTTCTTATTCATATTATTTATACTTACCATGTTAAAAGTGTATGCTTATGATTTTAAAAATATGTCAATGAGATAAGCACTTATAAGCATATCTTATTGTAGCAAATACAAGAGGATTTGGGGAAATGAGTTAATACTGAATACAGGTCATAGAGGAAGACCATGAATTATTGATGGCAGAAAGTGAGTTTGCTTGTGATGCTCATCTAGAATAGCCATTGACTGACATTGAGCATCTTGTCAACATCACAAGATGGGGGCCAGAATACTGAATTGGGCCAGAATACTGAATTATCATATCCTGCCTTGCCAACCAAATTTTTTGTAAGCCCAATATACATGTACTATCTTCAGAATAACAATTATTGTCAGATATTGAATAACAGTCAATTTATTGTTCTAATTAGCAAGATATCTGAGTTTGATGAAATATAAACATTTACCATAAGTTATGAGTGATCTTCTACTTCCCCAGTACAGACTCTGATGCAAGGGGCCATCAATTTGCCATAGTATGATCTGAATGACATCCAGTTGGAGCTTTGCTTTTGAGTCGCCGCTAGAAACTTTTTGTGTTCACTCGGGGTTTGAACCCGTATGGGTAGCAAACTTCAGCAACGGGTAGCAAACTTCGGCACAGAAAGTGCTGGCCTCCGAACACTTAGCTACGTTGTACCTGGATGCTAACTACTACAAACAATGCCATCCGTTAATATAACATCATTATTGTAGTTGACATTTGATATTAATTTCAGATCAGATGAGTCAATGACCTCTGCCATCCAGTTTATCCACCTGTGATGAGTCCTGAGAATAACCTATGTGTTCAGTTAGGCCTACAATAGAAAGTTTCCTTTCTTCTGACTGATGTGATTGGAGGAGACTGATCACGTGGCAGAGAGGATGAGAACAAAGAAAAGGAGAGCCTAATCTGCCTCTTGTTGAATATAGTATGGATGTCTGTCACTTAAGATAAACTACCCTCACACTCTTAAGTTTGTAGTCTTAATGTCTCCATCACCACCAATTTGTTGATTGCATATTATCTTATTCAGAGGTGTTTTTGGGTTTACTTGGGCAAATTTAACCATTCCAAATTGTCGGCATTGGCCTTTTATCTAATTCAGCATTACATGTGGGTACTCACAATGCTGGCTTCGTTTGTCAACCTGAGTATTCTTGCTCATATCACAAATTCCTTCGTTTTCTGCAAATAGGACTCTGCAGATCGACTGAAATCTTTCAATTTCGCGCTGGGAGGGCGTAAAATGAGGGCCATACAGCCATAAAATCGGACCTAAAGTCACAGTCAATTCTAGGAAAAGTTATGGCCTAGTTCAAAAGTAATGAAGCCAAAGTGTGACAAGACCATGAGAATTTCAAAATGTTTATATGTATCAAATGACCACACAATATTGTGACAAACATGTCTAAGTTCTAGAAACTGTATTTACCATTTTGCTGTGGTTTGTGGAAATAACTGATAAAAGCTGAATATTACAAAATTTTATTTATTTTCATTTCCATGGCAGTAAAAGAAAAGTAGACTAAATGGTAACTTATCTTCAAATTAAATCTAATTTTTTTGTTGGATGACAAAACTCATGTACTCTTAAGTCTCCACGACGCTTTTCATCCAAATTCACCAAATATTTTATGAGGAAAACATTATTTTTCGAATTTTGTTGAAATATTAAATAAAAAAACTTAGATATTTTCTCCTCAGATGTACAAATTTTCCGATAAAATGATTTCACCTGTCCTCACTTCAGCAAAGCCTTCAGTGATTAAGTCAGACACACCCACAAAGCTGACCAATGAACAGGTCTTCAAGCATATGATGCAAATGAGGCCGATTCCGCCGTTTCACAAACTTCCGCAAATCGTACAGACTTGCAAGTAACTGGAATAGATAGATCTCTCTGAGAGCTTTAAAATGATATGTTAGGTCTCTGTGGACCCAATAGTCTCCACGCAAATCGCCGGTAAAGATTTGAAGTGGAGAGAAATACTGGGCGCTGATTGGCCATGACGCTAGTGACGCAAATCTATGTTAATATGAGGAGGCTGACAGATTCGTCTAGGGTAGATTCTCTGGGTGCCTGTCCTGTGTTATGCGTCTGAATGTGGGCTTTGAATTGGTACCAAATAAGTGCCACCAAAGTGAATACAAACAGAGCTAATGATGATAGAAGCGTGTTTTTTAGCCTATTTTTCCAGATAAAAAGCCAATTTTGGGTAATGCTGTGACACAAAAGTCAAAAAAGTGTTCTGGTTTTGAACGCAATCGATTTTATATGCATTATCAATAATAACTGAATGAAGCCTAAGAGTAATTACAAAATTAAAGTGAAATTTGTGTTAGTTATTGTCTTTTTTAAGAAATTGGCCCCAAATTTTGAGGAAAGCTTCACAATGAGCAAAATTTTGATAATAAAACATTGAAACATACTCCAACTACTGAAATATTGTGTTGATTATCAATACAAGTAATACTAGAATGATTGCGTTACTCCTGGCAAGAAAACCATGAAAATATGACCAATATTTCACATAGCGTTACGCTTGCGACAAAGCCCATTTTAAGAAATATTTACATTTTACCACCAGAAACCAGCTGCAGACCTGGATTACTTGATTGTTTCTCAAAACTACACATATTTTGCAGCATTGAAAGCCAAACCAGAATTAAAACGGAACTTTTATTTTTCTTTGGCACTACAAAGTATTCTGAGCGTTACGCTTGTGACGGATTCACCTACCCTGTTATTCATTGGAATTTTTTAGTGAAATAAATTTTCCACAACCATAAGAATCTCCAAAACGGATAAGCAGATATGAGACTAGGTCTCAAGGGCCAAAAGATTCAACTGACACATGTCAATGGGATGCTAGAGCATCCCAGATCAGTAAGCGTCAAATTTGACTAAATTTTTTGAAGCAACCTTTGAATCCAAATAGCTCAATAATGTCAACACAGGCAAATAGAAATACTTGGTTTTCAAGATGGATTTATGAAGCCTGAGGATATAGAGATTCCAAAAAGTGTTGAGAAATTGCCTTGGAATATGTCCAAATTTGTAAAACTGAAAGAATTCAAGTGGTCAAAAATATTATGTCACGTTTTATTTGTGAAAAAATGCTCGTTTTTCAATTTAATTCAACGCTATCTCAATAACTATGAGACAGAATGTCATGAAATTTTCAGGAAAGTTGCACAAGAATGTAGTTACAGCAATGGTGTATCATGAAGTTGCCACATACAGCCATTCTCATATTTTGAGACCCCTGCAGAAAATATTCTGTGAGGCTTCATTATTTTTGAACTAGGCCTTATGCATTGTAAGTGTGGACTGTAATCAAGAATGTCATCCAACTGGAGGTCTTTATTGATTGCTTTTTATGACATTCCCTGTAATCTATTGATTACAAAGCCCTACCATGCATGATTACCAGATTTGAAATTACTCGCACTTTACATGTTGTCTTTACAATAACTGCCTTTTGCATCTTGAGACTTGAAGTGAGATTTAGCCAATTAGAGTTTAATGCCAATTACTTATAGTCCTTGTCATACTTATGTGGAATCTCAATTTTTTTTCTATGCTGTTGATCTGTGATGTCAGAGATGATTCTATTCTAGCATTGCAATGTATGTAAATTAACTACAAGCTGTGATGTAATTTCAAACTGGGTCAGATTCCCCAGCTTCTAACCAATGCGAGTCCACCAAACTGAGCATCACAGTTTCAACTCAGTGTCAGAGTTAAAATTGGGTCTGGGAAAACCCATGCAAGTTTGACATCGCAGCCTCTCAGCCAATGGGCTGCCAATATACATAACACAAGCCATGTGTTTACAAACAAATTGTCAAAGCCTTCTGTTTATACCAACTTCCATCAAAGTTTAAAGTTGTAAGTTAGCAAGTTTGTAGATTTGTCAAACAACTCTGTGGGGATTATAACAGTTGTCTACTGTGAATGCTCACAAAGCTGCCATTTGGTAGGATTAGACTGGTGATTGCTGTGATAAATCATTGGGATCAAAAATGAAATGCTTCCTTCAATATATCAATGTTTGAACTGTGATGACATAGTTTACGTTCAGCCCATTGGCTATCAAGCTGTGATGACGTAGTTGTAGGGGCTATCCCTGTAGCGGGGAGGGAATTTGTCAAAATCTCTAAGAATTGTGCACTTGGTGACAAGTTTTTGCAACTTGGCATGGATGTTTATATGACCAAAGGGGTTTCAAAAACCACCGCACACAAAGTGAGACCGCCCCCTGGTGGCCGGTATGCACAAAATCCAATATGGCCGCCGCAAAACATAAAAACTAGCATATCTCGGTTACTATTTGTGCTATATTGATGTGTAATACATCATTTTCCACTATTTTCTTTATGGAAAATGTGTTCTTTTGTAGCTCAAATATGAATATCAATGCCAAAATCAATGTTCGTTGCAGCAGCAAGATGTAAAAAAGACGTCACTTGGTATTTTGAGACATTTATTGTCCCTTTTTGGATTTTCACTTGTGCCTGACTTGAATGAATGTGAATTAACTGTACCATGTCATGACTAATTATTGCCATGGAAAGTTATGGGGATGAATCGGTGCTATAATTGTGTTATTCATGTAAGAATGGATACTCTTCTGTCTGGTGGGCAAGGGGCACAAATGCTATTTGTATGCATGTTTAATGCATATTTAATAACCTATTATGTACATCAGAGGCTTAATAATTGCTGATGTGCCCTTATTCAATAAATATGTTGCCATGTGACTGATATGCACCAAGTCATTCATAACTCTCAGCTCTCTTTACTCTGCTTGATGTCTTATAACAGATATCTTGAAACATTTTCAGTGTGATCTTTAAAAGGGCGAAACACTAATATCAAATGTGATATTATTACTTATTAGAAGTTATGATCAATTTCATCAATGATAATTGAAAATTGTTAATTCAAATCAATATCAGTGTTCTGTGTGAATCCTATGTATGACTATATAGGCACACAGACTTCGCTAGAAAACTGGAAGTTGAAGAACCATCTCTTCTCCGAATCACTGATATGAAGATGACACAATCAAACTTCAGCAAAAAATGTCTGTTGTATCTTATGTTATGAGTATGTGGGTTGATATGGCAAAGTGAGGCAGTATGCACTGCAAACCCTTGTGGAAACATTCCTACATAATAAAGATTTTCACTAGAGTCCTTGCTCTTAAGCTCTCTTAACCAAGCAGTGTTCCTGGTGGTGGCTGTTACATGTTCTGGCTTGTTTTCTCATAATCAGTCAGAAAGCTTTATCCATATTGCAGTGCAGAAGCAATCTCTGGTCATAGTGAAGAATTCCATCAGTTTATAAAGCTAGGCGGGTTATAGTCATAGAGTTAAGCAGCTCATGGTGTGTACAGAGGAAGAAATAAAGAGACATTTCAGTACAACATTAGGGGCCCCCGCAGGTCTCGGGCCTCCTCGTGGCGGTGGGTGGTAACACTAAGGTGAAGACCTCTATCCTTAGTGGCCAACATGAGACAGTGCGCATGCACGGTGTGTCCCCTACCTTACAGGAGAATATCAATGAACATGTCATTTACCATGATTCCAAACCGGAACGTACGTCAACCGGGTTACCAAGGTGCGCGTCCCTCAGCGGGAAACCAGGCTGAGATCGAAAAATTTGCGACTGGACTACCAAGATCTCAATGGACAAGGACATCTCCAGATGACTTGACTGACCCTGACCGCCCCCACATCTGTCAAAGACTGAAAATTTGCTTGTTATAAAAGGTGTCACACAATCACTGGAAGACCTATCATCTGTTGCTATCTATGAAACAATTGCAGACCTTTGCGACACGACAATTGCAGATAGCCTGAGACGCCAAACCAATGGCACATTCCTTCTTAAACCTGCGACCTCTGACCATCAAGACAAATTGACCGGCACCCATGAGATAGGCAATACCAAAGTCGTCATTGAACCTTTTCAAAGATCAGGCAAAGGCATTATTTTCTCCAAAGAAAGTAAGACCTGCTCAGACAATGAACTTACAAATTGGTTTCACAAACACGGCATCGCAAAATTCAAACGTCTTGCTCACAAGAATGGTTATGAGTTACTGTTGCTAACATTCAAAGACGAAAGATTACCAAAGACAGTACCTGTAGCCTTTGAATGGTGCAGAGTGTCTCCATACTTTCCTCAACCAAAACGCTGTTTCAACTGCCAAATGTATGGGCATTTTAGTCGTACATGCATCAGGCCAACAATTTGTGCCGATTGTGGTGACCATGGTCATTCACACACACACAATAAACTTTGCTTTAAACTTTCACATTGTGTCAACTGTTCAGGGAACCATCCTGCCTTTAGCCACAATTGCAAAGTCTTCAAGAAGGAAAAAGAAATTCTACAACTACGAACTGAAAGACAACTATCCTTTCCCGAAGCCAAACGCCTTGTAGAACAGGACCCGGACAAACCTTGCCTAGAAGCAGATTACCCAAGACCAGCTCTTCATTCATCACCACAGAGAAAGATTCATCTGGACAGGAACCTCTTCACAGATGTCTTAATGAAAACACCTTCACCGCCTTGACCCCCAGACCGGCCAAGCAAGGAAGAACCTGTGAACTCCCCTGAATCACCGAAGAAGATGATCCAACAACGTCAAATTTCTCTTCTGTTACCGAAGGGACTGAGCAGTCCCTCAACCTACCAAAGGAAAAAGATGTTACTCCAGATAACAAGACACCACCCAAGACAACAAAACAAAAAAGCTCAACAATCGGATTGCTACCTCACAAAGACGAGAGTAAAACGACACTCACCAACAGCAAAAAAGAACTCCCCACTGGTCTCAAATTTCACATCAAGTCCAAAGATGGAAAACTGAAGGATGTATCACCATTTGTTAGCTACACAACAATGCTGAAGAAATTTGGAAAACCACACTCAGTCGATCGACAGCCTGATGGTAATTTATTGGTACAAGCCAGTAATGCCACTCAGGCAAGGAAACTTCTTGAATTGAAAATTATTGGGGATGTACCTGTCAAAGTGACACCTCAAAGATCTCGATGCCACCAACCAAGATGAGATGACTAACTCAACATGACCACAAACCAAGTATGTCTCTAAATAGCCCAATCAGGTGCTGATTAGACGTAAAACACAAACTCACTCACTCACTCACTCACAACATTAGGGAGACAAAAGTCAAGAGTTTTGAAAATGGGCTGCCCTAATGATATTGAGATTGGTATCTCAAGACCACAGACCTTGGTGAGCTGTTGGTTAGCTCTGGCTTCAAGTACATGATTGTTTCATATGAAAGTTTGGTCTGTATACTTTGTCCTTTGTGTGGTTTCTTGAAGAAGCCACACAAAGATGGCAAGGTATGCACAACAACTGAGACTTACTCAGCGCCATGTCCCTAGAGCACATGAACATCTTGTCCATGTCTGATTTTCCTTAAGTCAAGTGAGAAGAACAATTTGCACTCACTTGCCAACCAATCTCTTACTGGTCTTTGGTGTGTTATCACTTTCTTATCAACAACCAGTGGTCAACAATCAATCAGCTGGTCTCTTCTAGAATCTTGCAGTGGTCTCTCTCCGTGATTTATGTTTGGAGACACAAACAATGCAATTTGGATGCCTCTCCTTCTGTGTGAAACATCCCAAATTCTAAACATCTACCCCTCCGTCTATAAAAGATGTGATTATTGTTTAGCACCGTGAAAGGAAGTTCCCTCTGAGACTCTCATTGCCATTGTCTAAAGCGATGAGCATTGTGTCAAGTTTTAGAGAGAGGATGGAGAGCCAAAGGGCAACAGAAAAAGAAGACAATGATTCAGAGTCTGAAGTCCTTAAAGCATTTGAAGAGTTTGGACAAGTTGCTGATAAATGATTTCTTCAGGCATGCAAGACTCCATCTCAATCAATGCAAGGTAAATGTAGCTCGGCCTTAATCTGCAGAACACCAAATAGCACAGCCTGAGCAGATGCGTTGTTATTCAGTTGGACACCTACAAAAACCAACGTCTCAGGTCCCAGACATTAGCAAGGGATAAGTTCAGAAAGTCAAAGTCTTGCCAGATGTTCCTCAGTTCAAAAGAACTTAATCAGTGTTAATGTATGTATGTATGTATGTATCTTTATTAGCCAGGGAAGCAAAAGCTTATCAAGCTGGCCAGTCAAAACAAATTTACAATAACAGAATAATCAAAACAGTTGATCCATCATTAGCAAATTTACATACAATAGACATCATTCCAGACATACAATGCTTTTGCAAAGGTACATTTTGAAGTTAGTCTGAACATTCCAATTACAACAATTTTTATACTTTTTATGTAATATTGAAAATTACCCAGATATATATACATTGCCAAGGATAGTTGCATATAAAACTCCAATTTACAGCAACATGCCATATCTATACAATTATTAGTTTAGAACAGAAGTCCTCCCTTGTTACCTCAGTGTTTTATACACATACATCTTATAGTGAATGGAGTATCAGTGTTAATCATGGTTGAAGTTCTTGAAAGATGGCCACAAGACACAAGGAAGGCTTCATGCAGTTTATGGGCAAAGAGCAACACAGATTTGCACCTGTTATCAAAAACATAGGTCAAGTTTGTTCAGTTCTGAGCACCCAGACTTAGTGTCTTACATTTGTATCACCCTATTAGCAGGAAGAGGCTGACACTCCTGATATTGCACTTAAATCATATTACTCAGCAAGGCAATTTTCTAAGCCTTCTTCAGCACTTTACTAGTACTTCCAATCATTTTCTTCAATAATTTTGGCCAGTTTGAACTGTTGATAAAGTTTAGCCATGACCAAACCTTTAGATATTTAAATCTGAGACCTCAGTAAGTCATAGTGCTCAGATAATGTTTGGACTTCATGGCATAGTTGGAGTGGTATTCCTTAAGTCAATCTGTCACTTTTGGCATTAATCCATAAATCAGCATGACTCAAACTTGATTCTCATCACATACAATGAAGAGCTCGTACATGCATGATGGAGAACTTTGTACTTATGAACAGCTAAGTGAGACAGAATCTCCCTGAATGATACAGGAAGGCAGGCTTTTATAAGCTTTCACTTTTTGTAACATTCAAAAGTGGCCACTAGGTTGTGCAGTATTCATCTGACAACAGTCACTCAGCAACATTTCACTCCTGTACCGGATTGTATGAACACTTAACACGGGTTATCCTAAAGTGGTTAACTGCTATAACTTATCTTCTCGCCAGGTTATTGGCAAAAACTTTTGGCATGTTGTAACATGAGTTCAGTTAATTAAAATTAGTTATCTAACTCATGTTCAGCATTGAGACCATGTCAGTAAAATGAGTTAACCACTTTAGGGTAACCCGTGTTAAGCGTTGATACAATCTGGTACTGGTGGTTCGGCTGGACATGCTGTCAGATCAGAATAGTGGGTACCACACTGGATTGACCAATCACATGTGGTACAAGCAAGTTCTCTGTCACTGCATGATGGTTTTACAATAGTATGTTGGCTGTCTTGCACCTCCCATTGTTAATGCACTGGAGGTAGTCGGAAGTCAGAAAACCACAAAGAATCTCCTGTTTTGGCACATTATCTTGTTATTGACTTCCATCATAACAAAAAGAAGTAGCTGTGCAGGAATTATGATTTTGTGCTAAGCCCTTGATCATTAGTTACCATTTACCTTTACTCCTTCAGCTCTAAGCAACTGAAGGCGTCATGCTAGTGTTGACAGTTCAGACATGGGCCTGCGATGAATGTTCACTTCAGATGTGAAACATTCAGTGAGGTATAATAGTTGCCATTTCAATAAGTTCAATAATGGCTTATTTATTTAGGAGAGTCAATGTCTTTTTTGGGAATTACATCTCAATTAACATTGTTGCACAGTAAGCAATGATCTTCTAAATGAGAGTCATAGCAGTGAGTGAGTTTGTGTTTTATGCCTCATCAGCAGAGTCGTAGCAGTTTGCCTCATTGTTGAGTTCTTAAAAAGATAAGACACTAATTAAACAAGACAGGTTATAGTTTGGACTTTGCTTTCAGCTCTGAGGAAATAATCTCCAAACTTGACTGAAATTCAAATACCTCACAAAAAATATGTTTAAGCCTTGAAGGGCAAAAAACACGAAAATCTGTCAACAAATCACCTGGAGCTGTACCACAGACCCATTAAATCACAATTTACAACCAAACCAACCCCAGAAACAGATTTGGCATAATCATAAACATTGAAAATAAGGTATTGCACTTGAATTTAGAACAAATAGTGACCAAGATATGGCTTTTTTTGTTTTTCGTGGCGGCCATATTGGATTTTGTGCACACCGGCCCCCAGTGGGGACTCCCACTTTGTGTGCGGTGGTTTTTGAAATCCCCTTAGCCATATCAAACTCCATGCCAAATTGCAAAAAATTGTCACCAAGTGCACAATTCTGACGGATTCCCTCCCCGCTACTGATAAAACTCTTACTCTGACACTGTGTTGAAACTGTGACTCTCAGTTCAGGAAGATCAACATTGGCTAGAAGCAGGGGGAATCTGACCCAGTTTGAAATGACATCACAGCTTGAAGTTAATTTACATATATTGCAATGCTAGAATAGAGTCATCTCTGACATCACAGTTCAACAGCATAGAAAAAAAACTTGAGATTCCACGTAAGTATGACAAGGACTGTAATTAGCACTTTCATTACAGAAGTTATATAATGCGTTTCTACTTCTTTTTTTAATTCCTTATATTCTCTGTATTTTATGAACTCTTGTGTTGTTATGGAAATATTATGTCCATAACTATTATTAGTTTTCATTCGTACAAATAAAATATACAGTCAAAAATAAATTAGAACAAAATAGCAATAAAAGGCAAATAAAAACATTTACAAAAAGATAAGAAAACAAGAAGAAAGAGAATGAATCTGACCCCCGAGAGTGAACATCTCTCTAAGTCTCTCACTTTTTCCCAATTTCTTGAACAAAGCAACTTTCAAGTATTCATTTTGGCCTCATGGAGATACATTCAATTGGATGACATATATATTGATGTCAAGATGCAGACAATTTTTGCAGGCCAAATTACGACAAAATATATCAAATTGAAGGTGTCTCCATTAATTGCACTTTAAAGAGACATGATCACAATAAAAATTTTCTGCAAGGTTTGACACTTCTTAGAGGTCTGAATTAATATATTTTTCAATTCATACAAATTTGTCCATTTTAACTTAGAATGCAGACCAAAATTACTGTCATGCCGACCAAATTTTCTACCATGCAGACCAAGATGCAGGCCAAATGCTAACAAAAATATGCAGACCAAGCACATCAGTTACAATTTTTAATATTCATGAATATAGGGAAAGACAATAAGTGCCATTCAAGTTCAATGGCCACCTCCTTTCATTCCGCTTCGCGATATGAAGTCTAGTTTTTTACAAGGTCAAATTCTGAATCACTTCTCTGATAAGCAAGACACCAAAAAATTACGACCCAAAATATATGTTGAATTGAACATACTTCCCTTTCCCAATTCTCAGGGTGCCCTTTCTGGGCTTAAGTAAAAAAAAGACTCCCAGTTATTTACTTTGCCATTGATTTTAAATAAAAATATCAAACTACAAAACCCCCCCCCCTCCCGGAGAATCTGCATTACAGGGTGCACCAAGAGATTGGATCCTTCTTTATTTGACTTGGGACAGATTGGCCTCCTGTATCCCTAATAATGTCTGGTGAAAGGGCGTCTCCATGGAGAACCCTTTGAATCAAGTCAGACAGGAATGCAATTCGCACTGATTAAGACCATTTGCTGGGGTTATTGGGTCAATCACACCTCCAAGTGTGTCTCAGAATCCTCATGAGGCATATGTTCCGCTGCAGCTGAGGATTTCACTTGAAAAACGTTCACTTTACGCATTGCTAATTCTGCCACATTTTATCTGCCGTGCCCTTCGCTTAGTTCTGGAAGTGATGTTTTGTATTTGAAAATACTTTTATAAGTTTCCTTTTGAATAGCCACAAAAAAGCTCTCTTTTTCAATAATATCTAGCTTCAAAGGTATATCACTTGTGCAATATGAACTCATAAATTCCCTATCCATGCATTGGCATGCTATTAAAAGAGCTTTTTGATACTTAAGTGACCATGAATTAAAGCAGCAACTTCATTCAATCAGCGGCAATGTAGGATGTTCACCAGCAGTGCAATAATAATCAATCCGAATGGCTGCTTTCATGTTGCATGAAGAGTGATCTTAAATGGGATCAATTTAAAAGAAGAGCTGACAAGCAAACAGTACACGGCGCCTGGAGTTATTGATCATGTTGATGTATTTCTTGTCATTTTTGTATCGATGTCTCCACCTGTAGAAAAACTTACATGTAAGTATTCTTAACAGTACATCGATTCTACAAGATAAGGAATTTCGTTCATGAAATTTTTTCCGGGTAAAACGTCATCGAAGATTGTGTACATTTTCAAGAGGGGACTCAATGCAAAACTTGGCCTTAAATCCTTAATACACGTCCGATTTTCAAAATTTAAAAACCTACATGTATCAAATGAACTCATCTGAATTAATGCAGTCATTCGTTTTGCTATTATATGCAGTATTAAGTTCGCAAATTAGCTTTCATTGCATTAAACTGCATGAATGCAATATTGCTCAATCCCAGTGATCAAAACAGACCAGTGGCAAATCCAGGATTTTATAGGAGGGGGGGAGTTATTTAAAGTTTCCCATAATCAAATAATTCCGTTTCTAATGTTTAATATTTTTTATATGTTGGCAGCTGGGCTAAGCAAGCTGTATTCTAATAACAAAAATGTGGGAAGGGGGGGTTGAATTCTTTTCCTGGACATTATTTTATAGGATGCCTACTTTTAGATATTAGAGCCATTAATGTACATGCCATATGCCCTTAGGTCCATATTAAGTTCGATACAGTACCCTTTTTTAAGGGTACTTTTCTTGTTATATCTCAGGACAAGTTGACCATCTAGACTGTCTGGACAATTCCTCAATATATTTGTAGGATTAGTAACTTCAATATCCCACCATACCCTGTTGAATGGACAAGAATGTCTTAAGTTTTTGTGGAATGGGTAAACAATCGGAAATTGTCCATTCATTTAGTGTCAACTTGTATGAGAATTTTTGTCAGGACTGGTTGTTACAGAGGATTTCATAATTGTAGAGACAAGGACTGAATATGAAGAAATGACATCAGAAAAATGATGACATCGCTTTCTTCCATAGGACAGCATGTCCCAGGAAAAAAATCACTCATTCAGTCCTTGTGTCCACAAATATGAAATCATCTGTAGCATAAAGCATATACCATGCAGAAGCTTTCTGTGACAATGATCCTTAACACATAGGAATATTCTAATTACATCGATTTTTTTACTCTTGTATTTCATAGTTGATCTTTAAAAGATGTTCTGAGTCTGCACAACAGCATCTTTTGATTTGTGTCTTAAATGCTGGAGCACGCATTCAAAAAAGGAAAGTGTTGTATCAGGTTCAGAAGCCAGACACTGCCTCCATGCTTCGGCATTGAAATGAGGCACTCTCTCTCTAAAAAAAGAACAGTTCGGATACTTGAGATTCAGAGCACCTGGGCTGACGGAGATTTTTACGGTTATATGACCTAGGTTAAATAGTGTGCACAATAATGCTTGCTTTGTCATTTGAAGGACACAAACACATGTTTTAAAAAATATGTCTTTCGCAAGAGATAGTAGAAAAAACAGCCTGTTTACCTTGGCCACTTTCTAATCCTAAAGAAGTGAGAAACAGTTTGTTTTGTATATAATTATATTGTTGATCTCCATGAGATTCCTCTACCAATGACAAGAGTTAATTGAAGTATTTCTTCAAGCTCGTTTGCACAGTCAGTCTCTACTGTGGTATATCTGTGAATTGAATGTAAAATTGAAATGAACAGACCTTTGTTTTTCAAAGAATTGATGGATCAAAGAAAACATTTGGTGAATTGAAATTTTTTGAAAGCAAAAATAATGCAAAAATTAACGTTAGTCTTATAAATATATGTTCCAAATATGGTATGCAATTTAATCCTTTACATGCATAAAATCAGTTTTGGGTATTTTCATAGATATATATATATTATATATCTATTTATACGAATGACTGAAACCTGGCCCTGATGGGAAGAAAATTAACTATGAATAATAGCCCAAGCCAGACAGAGAAAAGTCTGCTGAACAGGAAGGCGAGCGAGGAAGGCTGCAGTCTGACGAAATTCACATCGAACTGGGTATCGAATTGGCTTCTAGGACACTAAGCCCCTAAGGTCCGCGCTCAGCTGAACTCAACAGAACTGAACTGGATTGCTTCAAAAACTGCATGACTTGAAATATAGCAGCTCCAGTGAAATTTTGTAGCCTGAGACCAAGCAACACTTTACAAATGAATGTTTGCTGGAGAAAATTCCCCGCTTTGAGAGAAGCATGCTCTCCACCTGAGCCACTGGGAAATTGCAGTGTCCTCAGGAGGAATTAGTTATGAAGGATTTCATCTTCAATCAGAGTGCACATTTTCAAACTACTTGTAAATTAAGAGTACTTTCCAATTGTGGTTCATTTGTGAATCTGAAATATTCATAATCAAATTAATTTTGATTAAATGAAAGAGCTGAAATTGGACAAGTCAAGCTACATGAAAGGCTCTCTTGAATATTTAAAATTAACTAACAGAAGTTGCTTCATACAGTTTGGAGAGTCGTGTATATTATTACTGCAATTTCAATAAGTATGAGTTTCTGCAGTTTGGTAGAAAAACATTGCAACTGTAGATCAAGTGATTGGTTGAGGCACTGAATTACATGGCATAAAACCCATTTGAATAGCATAAAACGTATCAAAATTGCTGTTACTTGTCTGAAAAATAACTGCCTGCATTAACTTACTAATCTGATCAAGCTGTCAAACTCAACAGCTCACTGAAGCAGAATAATACATATTTCATTGCTTTCTACATTCAACTAACCGATTTGGAGGACGTTTTACAGTCCAGGGTCCAATCAGAAAATTTGAAAGTGCTACGTAGACAGGGCCGTATTAACCTATGGGCAAACGGGGCACTTGCCCCGGGCCCATGACCTCAGGGGGGCCCATGATGAAGATGAAAAGAGCTGCGACAGTAAAGAAAGTGCGCCGGGTAACTGGCGTGAGAATGTACTTTTCAGAATTTAGAACGTTTTTGGGGTGCTAGGGGACCATTAGAAACAGTTTGCCCTGGGCCCAGAAATGCGCTAATACGGCCCTGTACGTAGACAGTGAGAAACCTAGCCAGAGAAACTCATACTAATTGAATCTGCAGTAAGGTAAACATTTTGAAAGCTTGCCGTTTTTGTTTGGCTTGTCTTACAACACCTGTAAGTATGCAGCTTATTTCGTCTGCAACCTTTCGTGGCTGTCACCCATTGTTAACTCATTAGTCAAACTACCAGGGTAGCTATTCCCCCAGCATGCATGACTGTTTCTTTGAAAAAGAGAGTGTTTTCATTTTTTATGAAAATTTATTATGTTACACCATATATTTTGTGAGTTGTTGATGTCAAGGTCTATTCTGGCTTATTTTGATTAAGAAACATAAGATCAAATTGTGGCCTCTGAATGTGATACATTACTACAATTTCTTGAATGTCTTCTTGCTTTAATTAGATCAAGATGATATCTTATTGATTTACAGATGATTTCTTATTTCACTTAGTCCACGACTTAAAATGCCATACATCCTACATTAACAGTCAAAATACCGAAGTCACTCATTTTGTTTTTCATCAATCTTTCGATGTTTGCGGGAAAGCATGATGTCAAAATATTGGCCCAGATGATGAATATGAAAATTTTCTCCATTAGTGTCAAGTTAAGCTAATCCATAATGATCAGGTATGAAATATTCATAGAGTTTCTCACGTTACATGTCCAATTGTCCATCTGCAAGCCTGGGGCTGTTATACAAAGGCACCTGATGTTGGCATCTTGGTTTTCAAATAATTCTATCTGGAAATACCGCACATTATCAAGGACATCACACATTGTCATTTCTGGCCAATGTTCAGGAATTTGTTTGATCTTCTATAGAATTGGTGGGTGGTTGATTACGTCCTGTAATCTGGCTCAACGGGATATAAATTGTGGCGATGACAGTTATGATTCGGGGTTGTGACAAGGATAAAATTTCCTTCTTCAAATTGGATTTTCTGGGATTGAAGTCTGACCCTTGTCCCTGATGGTAACAGCCTGATGCAATACCACTAGGGTAAGTCCTAATTTCTTAAAAAAAGATAAATTAAATTCAAGAAAATGGTGGCAACTTCACCTTTTAGAATATATGATATTATATAGAGGCACAGCATTCCATCTAATGTTCTCACAGAAAAAATCAACTGTGCTTGTATTCGGCAGGAAAAACATCGTTACTGCGCTGAAGTGCTGAGATTAGAGAGCATGTTTACTGAAGAAGGTGAGAAGTCAACCTCATAAATGAGCTTAATGCTTCTAGTGTTAGCCACAAGGCATATCCCTGCTAAACCCCCACTGACTGAGGGCTAAAGGGCTAACAGACTTTATGAATATTACCAAGGCCCTAATCCACCCTCGCCAAATCATCATAGAGAGCTCAGGCAATAAGCCATTGTGGGGCTTCATGCATCCATGAATATTTAATGCAAAATACAAATCGCTATGCAACAGCTTGAGCCTGGCAACTTCTAGAGAATTAAAATTGAAAGGAAATTGACCTTTTATATAAGCTTTAAGATGGAATAGACCATAACGTTCGTGGTACATTCAACTTGATTTCAAAGAGCACTTTTGATACCATACTTTATGCTACTATGTCCAAACAATGTATCTTGCACATGACAGGGAAATTATGGTTGCAGTCAAATTTATATTAGGGATTAATGAAATACTCTCTCATGCATGTATGTCTGGGAAGGATAATACCTTTGCACTTTCCAAGTTTCCGTCATAGACATATTTGTGATATGTCCTGCAGGAGATACACCATTTGCAGAGTTATTGAGACAATCACACCTCCAAGTGTGTGACAGATTACTCCGCCAGGCTTCAATGACGCAAACACCAGACTTTGTGTTGACAGACATTTTATTCAAGCAGGCAATCAAAATGCCATAAATGCCGTGACACTGCAAAAATACAAAAAATAGATATTATGAGAAATGAGCAACGAGATGAGCAATGAGAAACGAAATACAAATAATTCTAAGAATGGCTTAAAGTGAATAATTATGAATTAGATAAATACCTTTTTGCTGGTGTATACGCACATAAAGAATCAGTTGTTAGCTCTTGGCTTGCTTAAGATGGAATGAAATTGAATAATGAGGAAACAGGGAAGTGGAAGAGGGGGTGAAAGCTGTGAAAGCTGTGAATGACATGAATCAATGAATGAGGTATGAAAACATGAAATCAGTTAGCAAACAGCAAACAGTATCATACAGTAGCATCTGCTACACTCCCTCCTCAATGACGCAATGAGGCAAACCAGCAAAGGAGTGTGATAAGTTTGACTGACGCATTACGCAAATGTGTGTGTGTGTGTGTGTTTGGGCTTTACATCTCATCAGCACCTTGTTGGGCTATTTAGAGACATACTTGGTTTTTACTAAGTGTCTTTATAGTCCTGTTTGATTGGTAGTTAGGTATTCTTTTTTTGTATCATGTTTGTACTAATTGTCTGTATAGTTCTGTTAGCATTATGCAAATGATCACATAATTTGTATGAAATGAATGAAATAGTTTTACTTAATGGTAAGACACACACGCAGCACAAATCTCAAAAAGGAGTTCCGCATTTAAAATTAATGAACATTTTTAAATTTGAATTAGTATCCACCCGAGACCAGAGACCAAGCAGTATATAGAACTTGATTTTAATTTGAAAACGAACATTAAAGAAATTCAATTTAGACAATGTCAGAGTCAGTTTCTAAGAGGAGAAGCAATTTTTAAATTGGACAGGCCATCATCAGCTGTTTACCTTGTTCCACTAACGTCCTATTGACAATTTGACCAACATCAGGTGGCTTGAAACAACGAGAAATTCCAACATCCTGAAGTGCAGGCCACCTATCCAAACATATGTCCCAGAGAGCGTGAAGTGAATGAAGCAGAAGATCGCAGCAGTCCAATTGCCTTTGGCAGGCAGCTTGAACAATCATCTTACTCTTCAAAATCACAGGTGCAATGAATCCAAAGGGATCGAGGATTGAGCTCATATTGCTCAATAAGTCTGGACAAGTGTCAGACTTGCCATCCACAGGAAACTGAAATCCGTCTGGCACCCCGTTCCAAATGACAGTGAGAGCTCTCTCAACTGCTAGATAATCATGGGAAAGATCCAGAGACTTCAGACTATCAGCCTCATCTTCTTTTAGAGATGCTAAAAATCCCTGAGAACTGCTGACAAACTCTTGGAGCCTCAGACCATTTTCCTGGCAAAGATCCCTGCTGCAACGAATCAGACCAATAGCCTCTTCATCTTTATCACTCTTCAGTTCATAGTCCATAAAATTAAGATGTATGAAGTCCTTCATCAACTCTCTGACCTTCCCCGGGTCGGAAGGATTGTCAACATGTCCGTCATCTGCCTTGCGGATTCCTTCGGTCATGTCGACAAACTTGATACCATCAAGAGAATTGCAATTCCCAAAGAAGGGTGAAGTGTCAGGAAGCAAAATCTCATTAGCAGATGTTCGCAATGCAATGTGTGACCTTGTTTGTGTTGAAAACACATGCATGCAATCACTCTCAGACCGAATCAATCCAATGATGCCCCAGCCCAGATCAGTCCTTTGTGCAAAAGGGCTATTACCTTCACCTGGAATCACATCTCTTGGAGTAAGTGCCTGTGGGCAGTTATATCCAATTAACAAACCAATGTCATAATTACCTTTTGGTAACAAGTGTTGAGACATTGATTTTAAGTGGGGCCAGGAGTCATTCATTTCTGAAGTAGGGATGTTGTCTCTAGAAGCAGGGATGTTGTCGTGCAAATACACAGTAGGGAGTTGTATCTCAATATCACTGTTGTATCCTGGCACTGTAAGTCCTTCAACTCTCTTGCTGCGGATGACACGTCTATCTGATGTCATGGTTGACAAACTCAATTTAGTGTCAGCTGCAGAAATACCTAACTTGGAAAAGGTAGCTTTTGACACAAATGATGTATCTGATTGAGTGTCAAGTAAAGCGTAGACTAGAAGTTCCTCCTCACTATCTTTGCTGGATATCCAAACTGGCACAATCATAGTACTTTTACTGCAAGTACCATCATTTGTTAGCAAAGAAACATGACTGTTTGTCCCTGATGGTGTCGCAGAATCCTTCTGTTGAAGAACAACAGCGTGTTTCTTAGCATTAGATTGTGAGGAGTTGTCTGTGCTCAGACTAGAGGAAGTTCCAGGCTTAGGCTTCATATTACCATGTAATGGAGTAGGGGGCTGTCTATTGCACTCCAAACACTTGAGTCTGGCTTCACAAGACTGAGATACATGACCTGGTTTCAAGCATCCATAACACAATCTTTTCTCTCTGATGAAAGCCTTCCTATCTTCCATGGTCTTCTCCTTAAATTTGAAGCACTTTTCTATCATGTGATTTTCTCTGCTGCAAAAAACACATTTAAAATTTGTAGCCATGGTGTTGAATGACTTGCTATTCTCAGTAGTCACTGTCTTCTTTTCCTGAGGAGCTGTGAAGCCTGTAACTGGGTCACATGCAATGTCGCTTTCTTTCACCAAAAAAGAAACAAATTCAGCAAAACTTGGATAAAGTTGAAAATTTTCCCGGAATCTGTGTACCTGACGTGCCCATCGTGAAACCACTCCATCAGGAAGCTTGTCTAGCATTGCACGGTTATGACCTTCATCATTGAGCACTTGTAGACTTGGGTTTGTGTGAGAAGCCACCTCACACTGTCTCAGGAAGTCAGCAAATTGTCTAAGTCCTTGGCTATCCTTGTGTGTAATTTTCTGCCAGTTTGTTATCTTGCTCTTGAATGTATTTGCAATGGTGAATGGATCTCCAAACCTCCTTTCAATTAAAGCCATTGCTGCCTCATAGGATCCAACAGAAGGGGACAACAAAAAACCTTAAACACATTGTTTTGCTTTGCCACCAAGATAAGATTTAAGGTAATGAATTTTTTCAAGAGGAGCAATCTTTCTCCCTCCAATCAGAGCTTGAAATGCAGCTTTCCAACCTGGGTATTCTAAAGGATCACCTTTGAAAATTTCTGGTACAGGTGTGGGCAGTCTGTTAATATTAGCCAAATGGTTGATGGATTGTATCAACAAAGACATTTCTGAACAAGAATTATTTTGAGAAAAATTTGAATTATCATGCTCTGATGAAGAAGAAAGATTGCTATTTCTTTCAAGACCAAAGTTCTGCAAAGTTGTGGCATGATCAACTGGATCCCTGAATGTCACTCTTTGTCTAACAGAGTGATCAATGTGTTGATTGTTGGTTGACATTGTTGCATTGTTTGAAGGAACAAAGGCAGGAGCACAATGATTAAGATCCTGTTGTTTGCCAGTCAATGTTGTGTTGTGTTGTTTGACACTTGCCACTTTAACACCTCTGTCTGTTTCAGAAACACCAATACCTGGTTGGTCAACAACACCATTAACAATACTCAAGGAAGCAAACTGTGAACAAACACTATCAGAAACATTTCTAGCATGAACATCCTGAGAAATTTTGTCATTTAAAATTTCAGAAATAGTTTCAACATTGTCAAGCTGCTGATGAATGACCTGACCTTTGTTACCTGAAGTTGAATATCTACTTTGAGAGATATATGAACCTTGTGAGGAATGACTGGATTCAATTTCTTGAACAGCACTAAGCTTAGCCTCTTAATAATAATAATAATAATATTAAGTACTTATATAGCGCCAATTCCAGTAAACTGCTCACTGGCGCTTGGTTAGATTAGCTGGTATCACCGTAGAATTGTGCAAAAATATATGTTTTCAGTCGTTTCTTGAAGTTATCAAGTGTCTTTGATCTTCGCACATTTTCAGATAAGCCATTCCACAGTATCGGTGAAGAATAGGAAAAGGCTCTATCCTCAAACTTGTTTTGATTTTGTGCGGCAGGTACCTTTAACAGCATTTTTCCATTGCTGCGGAGGCTCAGGTCATTTTCAGGTTTATGTTGAATGAGATTTTTGAGGTACTGAGGAGCCTGATTATTCACTGCTTTCCACGTAGTTGTCATAAGTTTGAATTGGATCCTTGCAGGGATTGGAAGCCAGTGTAACTCTTTCCTGTAATGACTGACTTTATCTTGTTTTTTCAGACCTTCAATCAGTCGTACAGCTGAGTTTTGCGCCACCTGGAGTTTATTTATCACTTGTTTTGACGAACCATAGAGCAATCCGTTGCCATAGTCTAAATGAGGCGTGACTAATGCATTGACAGCTGTTTTGATTGACTCTTTGTTCAATGACTTACGCAGTTTTGAGATGTTTCGAAGGTTAAAATAAGCATTTTGACACATTTTGTTCACTTGCTTATGCATTGACATGTGTTTATCAAAGAATACACCTAAATTTCTGGCATGATCTGCTGCCTTGATGTCAACATTGTCGACACTGATTGATGACATGTGAAGTTTCTTCAGTTGAAATGGCGAGCCAATGAGAAGTAACTCTGTCTTGTCACCATTGTTACAGAGTTTGTTTTTGTGAAGAAAATTGCGTATTTCTGTGATGCATTTTTCCATTTTTTCCCTTGCATTTTCCTCTTCAAGAAAAGTTGGCTTGAAGGAAAGGATGAGTTGTTCATCATCGGCATATTTTTGATCATCAACCTCATTTTCTTCAGCCACCTGACTTATTGGAGCAATATATGAATCAAATAAGATAGGACCAAGTTTTGATCCTTGAGGGACGCCATATTTTAGTGGCAGTTTGTTTGATTTTCTATGTCATTTATGAGTACAGATTGAGATCTATTGGTGATGTATGATTTGAACCAACCTAAAGCAGAGCTATCAATACCATACTTGTCTCTCAACCTTTTCAAAAGGATGTCATGATCAATTGTGTCAAATGCTGCCGATAAGTCTAAAAGTACCAGCATCGTGACTTCTCCTCGGCTCATGTTCATCATGACATCATTGTGAATTTTTGTCAATAGAGTTTCTGTACTGAAATGCTGCTTGTATGCCGACTGTTTTTCATCGTCCAGTTTTACAAGTTCAAGGTGATCAGTGTATTGTTTGATGACAGCACCCTCTATGACTTTACTCAGGAAGGACAAATTTGAAACAGGTCTGTAATTCTTCTTCAGGAGATCAAGGCCATTTTTCTTAAGAAGCGGTTTTACTAGAGCATGTTTCAGTTCATTAGGCATTTTCCCTTCTCTGAGTGATGTATTGACTATTTTAGCTATAATAGGGAGGAATTCATCAATGCATTCCAACAATAACCATGTGGGTATCGGGTCAAGGTTACAGTGCTTCACAGGCATATCAGTGATGATTTTCTTAATTTCCATCTCTGAGAGTTGTTTGAATTGACTTAGTTTCAGACCTGAATAGGTCACATCATCACTTTCCGTGCTTGCGCCATTGGTGTCTAATCTCGATCTAATTGTTTTGATTTTATCATCGAAGAAATTGTTGAAATCATTCGCTAGATCTGCTTCATTTGTGTGATGTGGCAGAGGTAGTTCTTGTTTTCTGTTAAGGCTAGAATTGAGGATCTTAAACATAGCCTTTGAGTTACCCTTTGTTTTTTCAATCTTAGTCTTCAGATCATCTGTTTTTAGTTGATTGAGTCTCTCATTTAGCTCATTACGTTTCTCCTTAAATATCTCCCAGTTAGCCTGAAGTCCAGTACGTCTCCATTTTCTTTCTGCCTTTCTTTTACTGGTCTTTAGATGCTTTATATCAGCATTTGTGAAAGGTGTCGGTTCCCGAAATGTTACTTCTTTGATCTTTAAAGGTGCATGTTTGTCAAGCACCTTTTGGGATGAGTTGTACAGTGACACTAGATTGCTTAGGTCATTAGTCATTCGTTGTTGTGGACAATTCTGGTCAAAATGCAAGCGAATATCTTTCTTGAATTTTGATACATTAATGTCATGAGTTTTTCGGAATGCTACTTTCTTCTTTGGATTTTTTCCTTTTGCCATTTCTATATTGAAAAGGATGCAATTGTGATCGGACAGCAGGTCACCAACCACACAATCTTTAAGACTAGAATTTTTTCGGGTTATGACTAGGTCAAGAGTGTTCCCGCTTTTGTGAGTTGGAGATGCAACGTGTTGTTCAAGGTTAAACATTTCTAAGATATTTCCAAATTGGATTGCTCTGCTATCCTCCTGCTTGTTCATGTGAAAGTTGAAGTCACCTGTTATGATGAGTTCATTGTGACATGTTTGATAACTTGCGAAAAAAAATTTGTGAATTCTTTGTAGAATTCAGTTAAGCTGTACTTATTTTGGTTAGATGGTTCAGGGCGATACACAAGAAGGATTGTAAGAATTTTTCCACTCAATTTCACTTGGACTTCCATATGCTCAAAAGTCCTTGTCTTTACACTTTCTATTTTAACTGCACAAAGACCGGATTTGACAATGCAGCCAACTCCACCCCCTTGTCTACCTTCTCTGGGTGAGCTAAGGAAGTAGCATTGTCCATTTCTTTCAAGTTCTCCAATTTCAACTTTATCATCCTCTTTCAGCCATGTCTCAGTGAAAAGAAAGATATCCAAGTTAAATTCATTCCTGAAGTCATTTACAGATTGAGTTTTTTGTCTAAGACTTTGAGCATTCCACACACAAGCTCTTAAGATATTGTTTGAAGTGCTGTGAGGATGGTTGTCTGAGGAGCTGGGATGTGTAACAGAATTAGATAGGATGTCAAATCGGTTCGTAATTTTTACTGAGTTACTGTTACCATAGTTATTTCTATTCTGAAACCTTGCCAGCGAGTGTGTCTTAGTTGATTCTTTTAATCCAATACGCAAGACATCAGAGTACAGCCTTGCTTTTTTTGTCATGGTGATGCAACCACAATGCTTCAGAAATCCAGGTGAAACCCTGATTGCAATGATACTCCACAGGTGCTTTGTGAAAGTATCTGAGTGACTGGTTGCTATGATGCCTCACAGGGGCTTTGTGAAAATATCTTGAGTAACTGGTTGCTATGATACCTCACAGGTGCTTTGTGAAGGTATCGGAGTGACTGATTGCTATGACACTCCACAGGTTCTTTTTGAAAGTAACTTGAGTAACTGGTTGCTAGATGCCTCACAGGTGCTTTGTGAAGGTATCAGAGTTACTGGTTACTATGATACTCCACAGGTGCTTTGTGAAAGTATCTGAGCGACTGGTAGCTGTAATACCTCACAGGTGCTTTGTGAAGGTATTGGAGTGACCGGTTGCTATGATACCTCACAGTTTCGTTGTGAGAGTATCTGAGTAACAGGTTATCTCACAGGTTCGTTGTGAAGGTATCTGAGTGACTGGTTGCTGTAATACCTCACAGGTGCTTTGTGAGGGTATTAGAGCAACTGGTTGCTATGATACCTCACAGGTTTGTTGTGAAAGTACCTGAGTGACTGGTTGCTATGATACCTCACAGTTTCGTTGTGAAGGTACCTGAGTGAATGGTTGCTATAATACCTCACAGGTGCTTTGTGAAGGTACTGTGTGACTGGTTGCTGTAATGCCTCACAGGTGCTTTGTGAAGGTATTAGAGTGACGGGTTGCTATGATACTTCACAGGTTCGTTGTGAAAGTACCTGAGTGACTGGTTGCTACAATACCTCACAGTTTCGTTGTGAAGGTACCTGAGTGACTGGTTGCTATAATACCTCACAGGTGCTTTGTGAAGGTACTGCGTGACTGGTTGCTGTAATACCTCACAGGTGCTTTGCTAAGGTATTAGAGTGACGTGTTGCTATGATACTTCACAGGTTCGTTGTGAAAGTACCCGAGTGACTGGTTCTATGATACCTCACAGTTTCGTTGTGAAGGTATCTGAGTGACTCGTTGCTATAATACCTCACAGGTGCGTTGTGAAGGTATTGAGTGACTGGTTGCTGAGGGTTTGCTGCAGAACACTGTTATGTTCTTCACTGTAGTGTGTAATATTCTGAAAAATAGTAAATAAGATTTAAGGTAATTGGTTCAAATTGGTAGCAGAGACTGTTCAAGGGTGACCAGGTTGGCTGTTGAGTTGAGGTTATGTTGTCATGCAGCTTATGTTTCTTGGAAATCTGGAAAATAGTTAGAGTTCCTGGTAGTGTCTTGAATTGTTTAATAGTGAAAATCCCCGTTATTTAATGCTGACTGTTGATGTGGCAAGTATCTGTTAGAAGTTGTGAGTACTGAAGATAGATTAAAGTGATAATTAGATGCAAAACAGATGCAAAAACGATCGTAAAATGGGCGAAAATTGAAGCAAAAACGAATGTGGATTGGAGCAAATAGCGATGTTGAAATGTAGAGTCAGATAAACAGCAAAAATCTGGACTAAAATCACTTGAAAATAGCACAAATATGATGAAAAACGTTTAAGCGGCACTTTACCGACAATCACACAAAAATTCAGCAGTCAATTTCAAGGTCCCTCATCATTTGTAACTTATCCAGTTTAATCTTTTGAGCATTTTCAGCATCAAGATATTTAAGTTTAGTTCTCAAGATAGCTGCATTTGCAGCTGCAGAAGCCTTAATAGAGGATTTAGAACTGTGACCACTACTAACATGAGAACTTGCAGCACTGCCACTGTGCTTACTTCGCTTTGACTTGTGGCTTTTGCTTGCTGAGCTACCAATTGAGGATTTACTTTGTTTTGACACATGACTGTAAACCTCACTTTCTAAGTCTTGTATACATTTTGTCAAGGAAAACAAAAGGGACCTGTTCCTGTCTTGACAAATAAGAATGTCAGCCTGGAGTACACTGTAATAATAATAATAATAATAATATTAAGTACTTATATAGCGCCAATTCCAGTAAACTGCTCATTGTAGTGGTCAGGACTAAGCTCAACAACTCTATGAAATGATTCTGACACTTCATTCATACATATTTCAAGGTCAGACCTTGCTTGTAACAGTTTAGAAATATCATTTTGTTTGGATTCAGTTAACTCTCTGTACTTGGTCTCTTTTCTGTTATGAGAAGATAATGCAGATTTGAATTTTTTGACATTCATATCAACATTGTACAAAAGACCCTTTTCAGTTAACAATCTAGACCTGGAACTCTTTCTGAGAGAAGTACTAAAATGGTGCCTTACCTGATCTGCAGTGTCTTTGTCTGTTTGCAGGCTGTGGTAATGTCCATAGTCTCTGTTTTGCGGAATTTCGGTTTCCAAAAAGTCTCCCGTATGGGCTTTCAAAATTGGCTGCTTTGGCTGATTCACAAGGTGCTTCGCTCATCTGCACATCAGTACGGTACTTCGTGGCTGCAGACATAGAATCCCTTGCACTCGTCGCAATATGGGGATTTGACCGGCTCCCTTCAAAGGCATTCGCATTCGCAGGAGTCGCAGGATTCACATTTTGCGAAAAATTGAAGTAACGGGAGATAAGCGGTTGTAATCCAGCTGCATGGGAATGTGGAGTACTGGAGGTTCTTTCATCTGGGTTGCCAATGAAAGACATTCTGCAGAGTTATGTTGCAGTTCTTTCGCAGAAATTGAAGCCTTCAAAAAGTGTCACTGTGACAGATTACTCCGCCAGGCTTCAATGACGCAAACACCAGACTTTGTGTTGACAGACATTTTATTCAAGCAGGCAATCAAAATGCCATAAATGCCTTAAAATGCCTTAAAATGCCGTGACACTGCAAAAATACAAAAAATACATAGTATGAGAAATGAGCAATGAGATGAGCAATGAGAAATGAAATACAAATTATTCTAAGAATGGCTTAAAGTGAATAATTATGAATTAGATAAATACCTTTTTGCTGGTGTATATTAGGGTGGTCCAAAAAACTTTTTTTGTCAATATCAATTTGCATACCCTCCTATTTTGTGAGAAATGGCACAAAAACAATGCAGTTTAAATTTTATGAAAATCCCACAAGAGGAAGGGGTCTCCCAAAGGCCTTAAAGTTTCAATGCCAAATACGCGGTTCTCTATAACTTCATCAGTATTAGTCATACAACATTTTAATGGTTGGAAAGTTCTCAAAAAGACCTTCATTATGCATACCAACATCAATGGTCTAGGATGATATCTTGATTCCCATTGGCTCTTCAGCCTGCACTTTTTCGAATGAAAATGTTGCAGACTGTTTAATCCTGTTAAAAAAAGGTTTTTGAATTTTTTTCACTGATTAGTTGGAGTGATTTGTATACTCTAAGTTCCAGAATGACCAAATATAAAACCTTTTTGATTTTTACTGTGGGAGTGCCTGGCTTATGAGTAATGACGTTTTAATGTTAAAGTTAGTTTAAAACTCGTAAAATATGAGATGGGGTCTGTTGCATTTCATATCTTATCATCGTCAGAATGTATTGCAGAGCAACATGAGTGGGGTACCACATGAAAGAAAATACTCTCAGCATTCTCATGGTACCAGTGATGTTGCCCTATATTTAATTATTATGAAGTTAAAATACAAATATAACAGCCCCTCCCTGATTTGTTTCCATACTTCCGACAAAATTTAGCATTAAAACTTCCAAGCTCATAAAGCAGGATTTTCTATGGCCAAAAATTAAAAAAATATTTTATTTGCTCTTTCTGGAACTTGGAGAGAGTGAATCACTGCAAATATCAGTGAAAAAAATTCAAAACCCTTTTTTTAACAGGATTAGACAGTCTGCAACATTTTTGTTTCTAAAAAGAGCAGGCCAAAGAACCAATGGGAGTCAAGATATCATCATAGACCATTGATCCTGGTCTGCAAAATGTAGGTATTTTTGAGAGCTTTCCAACCATGGCAGTTAGAATGATGTAATGCAAATACTGGCAAAGTTATAGAGAACCGCGGATAGGCGGAAATGGTCAAAAACGAAAAAAAACATTGAACCTTTAAGGCCTTTGGGGGACCCCTTCCTCTTGTTGGATTTCATTAAAATTTAAACTGCATCCATTTTATACCTACCCTCATCAAATAAGAGGGTATGCGATGTGAAATTCACAAAATAATTTTCTCCCATCTAAAAATGAACCACCCTAGTGTATATGCACATAAAGAATCAGTTGTTAGCTCTTGGCTTGCTTAAGATGGAATGAAATTGAATAATGAGGAAACAGGGAAGTGGAAGAGGGGGTGAAAGCTGTGAAAGCTGTGAATGACATGAATCAATGAATGAGGTATGAAAACATGAAATCAGTTAGCAAACAGCAAACAGTATCATACAGTAGCATCTGCTACAAAGTGTGTCTCAGAATTCTCATAAGGCATATGTCCAACTGCTGAAGGTTTTCAGTTGAAACAAAAGTACACTTCACACGGTGCTTGTTCTGCCACATTGTATCTGTCACGCCCGTTGGTTAACTATGAAAATGATATGTTGCTCTTGAATTAATTTTTACATAATTGTACATGTGTCCAAATTCAGAAACCAGAATGTTGCCTCCATGCTTCCGCACTACAATGAGGCACTCTCTGTATGAAAAAGAAAGGTTCTGATACTTGTCGTGCAGAGCACCTGGTCTGATTGAAATATATTTATCATAATATGACCGTAGTTTAAAACTATGATTCTGCAAAATAAAGCTTGCTTTGTCATTTGAAGAAGACAGATAAAAAAGACAATCTTGATTTTTGAACGAAGAATATATTCTCGAAATTAAAGTTTTTGGCAAGAGATGGTAGAAATATTTTTTAATCCTGACCAAGTGAGAAACAGCTTGTTATGGTTAATTTTGATCAGTGTAAGAATCATCGATCAATGACAAAAATTAATTGAAAGGTTTCTTTTGCCTTTTTTGCACAGTCAGTCTCAGCTGAGTTATATCTGGGAACTGAATTTAGAACTACATTGAAAGTGTAATTTTTTTCATTGATGGAATCGTTAGTACAAAAAAAATAAATAGTGCCATCTAATCGACTGAAGACTGGTTTTTTTAATGACAATAGCAACGATTATGTGCTAATCTTTCAATTTAACATACAAATGCCTGGAACTTAACGCTGATTGGAAGTTGAATTGGAAGAGACAAATTTTTAATGTAACATTCAGAATCGCAGAGTGGCAACATATTAAAAAAGGATGTTTGCAAGAGAAAATTCCCTGCTTAGAAAGAAGCATGCTCTCCACCTGAGGCAATGGTGTTGTCCTCAGGGGGAATTAGTTATGAAGGATTTCATCTTCAATCAGAGTGCACATTTTCAAACTACTTGTAAATTAAGAGTACTTTCCAATTGTGGTTCATTTGTGAATCTGAAATATTCATAATCAAATTAATTTTGATTAATTGAAAGAGCTGAAATTGGACAAGTCAAGCAACATGTAAGGCTCTCTTAAATATTTAAAATTAACTAACAGAAGTTTGTTTCAGACAGTAAGTTGAGAGTCATGTTTATTATCAAGGCCAAATATTTTTAAAAAGCTTGCTGTTTCTGTAGGGCTAGTCTTACAACACCTGTAAGTATGCAGCTTATTTTGTCTGCCAAGGTAGCCATAGATCCTACATTGCTTGTCAATGTATCCAAGCCACTCATCCTGTTTTTCCTCATTCATTTGATGTCTGCAGGAAAATGTCAGAATATTAGCCCAGCCCAGTTGAAAAATATGAATACTTTCTCCATTAGTGTCAGGTTAAGCTGATCCATGATGATTAAGTATGAAATATTCATAAAGTTGATCACATTACATGTCCAATTGCCCATCTGCAAGCTGTAATACAAAGGCACCTGATGTTGGGATCTTGGTTCTCAAATTATTTTACCCGGAAATCGCTCATATTATCCAGGAAACCACCAATCATCATTTTGGGCTAATCCTAAGGAATTTGTGTAATCTTCTAAAAAATTGATGTTTACACCAAAAAATCAGGTGTGTTCTTGTTCAGCAGAAAAATGATCTTGGTGTGCCACTGCATGTATGTGCATCTTAGTCACACAATAGCATCAGTAAGTGTTTTATAGTTTTAACCTCTGACTCAAAATCAACATTTATTTATGCTATCGTTATATAGTTATTGTGACTAAGTACTCAGATTAAAGAGCATATTTACTGGACCAGGTGAGAAGTCAACCTCATAAATGAGCTTTGTGCTTCCAGTGTTAGCCACCAGTAATATCCTAGTGAAACTCCCACTAACTGAGGGCTAAAGGGCTCATAGATTTATGAATGTTATTCAGGCCCCAATCCATACTCATTATTATAGTGAGCTCAGGCAATAAGCCATTGAGGGGCTTCAGGTATCCATGAGTATTTAATGCAAAAATACAAATCAGTATGCCACAGCTTAAGCCTGGCTACTTCTAAAGAATGTCACGAAAAGACATAAACCTCGTTTATGAGGTTTTATAAGATGGAATGAATCATAAGGTTGCTATTAAGTTCAACATGATTTCAAAGAGCTTTGAGAGTGCTGTGTTGATACAATGCATTGCTACAAAATGAATCTTACATGTGACAGTAGGGTGGCCTAAAAAAAGACCAATTTCTGAAATTCATATCGCATACCCCTTCATTTTATGCGAAATGGTAAAATAAGCACTCTGTTAAAATTTTAGAAAGATCCTTTGAGTCTCCCAAAGCCACTCGGTTTCAAGCCAAAATTTACAAAATAATTCATTTTTGCGCAATCGCGGTATTAAATATCTTGCTTATTATTTGACATACAATGATAATATTTATACCATTGATCTCGGTAGAAAATTAGCTTCAATTTGAGTACCAGGAAGCTATATCTATGATAACTTTGAAGTTGGCAGGATTTTAGAAAACTCAACGTTTCATGTTGTCAAGCAAAATCGCTGAAATTGTTAGTTTATATTGTCAAATTTAGCTTAATTAAAATTCCTACTAAGAATAGAGTACATAAGGAACAATTTCTTGTTGAAAGTGAGAATATTGACATGTTTTCATGGTGTTATAGCCTTGCTGCAGAGACACACAAATCTACACTGTATATATGGCAATTAAATTTAAATTTTTTACACATTGCCATTTTCAGATGCCACCAAATTTCAATGAAGGTTGTCTATTTTATGATCCCGAAAGCCATTTCCACACTAAGGATCATACTTTTAAGTCTTAGAGCCATACTGATATTTAATCTTCACATCTTAAAATTTCACAACACCATTAAAAAACATTGGGTGCACAGCCGTTTGTGGCAGAAAATAATCAAGTTGGCATTCACTTTAAATTTCTCTTTCTCACAAATCCAACCAAACTATTAATAATTCTATGCACCCTAAGGATTATTGTCCAGATGCTGCATCTCTTCTACAAATTAATACTCACCATCTTTGTAAATATTGGCCATTATGATCTTACTGGCAATTTGAGGAAAAAACATGTTGTGCGGTCCCACCGCTCGTAGTAAGCTTGGTGCAGTAATGCAGGATGTAAAGCCCTATCACCAAACACTTGACAGACAATGCATCCTGATGATTATTGTCTGCCCCTCATTTTTCAAAACATCATATGCTTTCGTTGCATTATTCCCTTGTGTCATACTGGAAGCTCTGTAACATTTTTCAAAAAAAATTCAAAAAATCTAGGATTGGCTTACAGCTTTGAAGTTTTTTGAGGTGTGTCTATTTTGGTCATTCATGGTTATGCATTATATTTTGAATTTTTAATATCATAGAAGTATGCCTTTTTTTAAAGTAGGATTCAATTTTGCAAAATTTGAAAATTTAGATGAATTATTTCAGCGGTTTAGCTTGACAACATGAAATTTTGAGTTTTCTAAAATCCGGCAAGCTCAAATCGTCTATCTCAAGGAAGACTCAGTCAAATCAATTTGACTGAATTTTGAAATATATCTGAAAAATAATCTCGAGGATCTCTAGCACCAAAGGGCAATAGAAATAAGGTCAATGGGTCCATTTATTACCATTCACTACTCCTTCAAACTCCCGGTATTTTGGGACATTTTCCCTCTGTTTTATGGCAATTTTCCATGAAAAATTGACATCTTTCATGGCTTATCTGACTCAGCCCAACTGATTTGACCTAGTCTTCCGTGATACAATGAAAGAGGACAATCAGTCGTGTCAACATACAAACTGATTTAACCTTTTATGCTTATGCATCATTCAAAAAAATAGAAAGGTTAGTCTTAAGTAAAACTGGGTTTCAGTGGTTTGACTGAGTCTTCCACAACAGAATTTGAGTTGCACAATGGGAACTTTTGAGGTAAAAAACAGTTAAACCTGCTTTGACTGAGTCTTCCATTGATTTTTTCCCTCCAAAAAGTTGTTTGTTGTGCAAGCTAAAAAGGTCAAAGTGGTTTGACTGAAGCCGACTCTATGAATCTGCACAAGTCTAGTGGAAGACTCAGTCAAAGCTATGTTTTTTTCTGGGTCATCCTCCATTTTCTAGTGGAAGACTCAGTCAAAGCTATGTTATGACTGAGTCTTCCACTAGAAAATGGAGGATGACTCAGCCAAAACATAGCTTTGACTGTGTCTTCCTCTAGATTAGTGACAGATTCACAGAGTCGGCTTCAGTCAAACCGCTTTGACCTAGTATGGAAATTAAAATAATGAAGCCACTGTCTTGCAGCTTCCTGGAATAATCAGTCAAAATTACTTTATTAAATAAATTCTACAATTTTTAAACATTATTTATGTTTCTGCACGATCACAACACCAAGCTGAACACAATGATATAACTCTCAATACAATCAGCAACGGGAAACAGAAGTTATTTGCTGATTTGTTTAGTTTTCAGAATTTCATGTCTGCTGAAAATTGCAAAATTTGCTATATCTGAGTCTTCCATGAGATAGACGAAATGTCATTGTAAGTATAGCTTCCTGGTACTCAAATTGAAGCTAATTTTCTCCTGAGATCAATGGTATAAATATTATCATTATATGTCGAATAATAAGCGAGATATTTATAACCGCGATTACGCAAAAGGACATTTTTCAAAAATATTGGGCAGAAACTGAGTGGCTTTGGGGGGCCACTTAGACTTGAAGGATCTTTCTTAAATTTTAACAGCGTGTTTGTTTTACCATCTCACAGAAAATGAAGGGGTATGCGATATGAATTTAAGAATTTTTTTTTTTTCGGCCACCCTAATGTGACAGGGACACAACTATGTTTACAATCAAGTAAATATGATGGATCGAACTACTCTCTGATATATTTGTGATGGATAATATTCCAACACTTTTCATCATTGAACGTTATGCTGGGGCAACTGAGGGGGCATGTGCACCCACTGTACTAATTGAGTTAAAAATTCAAATTCTATACTTGTACATTTAGCAAAAGTCAAGAAGTTCACATGGGAGGGGAGGGGGCACCAGGGGGGCACAAGTCCATTATGGGAGGGTACTGCCCCCCGCATGCCTCCACATAGGGACGCCACTGAGCACAAGTCAGTCGGAAATATCTGCATGCAAAAACATCCTTAAATCCTTGGTGTAGACACCTTATAAAAAAAGACCTTATCACATTTGTTGAGAATGGCCATGTCCTAGACCAATCAGATGCCAGCAAGCTGCCAAGTATGGCAATTAGAAAACTGAAGAGGCTGGTCTTTGAGACTCTGTGACTGCCCAGTTGTTTCCTCTAAGCCAGTGTGTTCTTTTGTTCAGAGATAACTCCTCCCCTGGGAATGTCTCAAATGTGACTGATAATGCATTGAATTCAAATTTTCCCATGGATTATGAAAATATATGTTATTCTTTACAGTCCATTTCCCTGAGTGGGTGTGGAGGGCTTGGCTAGAATACCAGTAGACTGAAGAGTTGATACAGGATGGTAATGCACATTTACGAGTAGTTCAGTGCATAGCGTGGGCCTGCAACTTGTCATACTCAGACAATGAGATTTGCTTTCATCTTGGTATTCATATAAGATTTGTTTGTAGTACAGGGCATTATTGTGTCTGAGAGTCTGCATAATGTTACTTCCACAGACGAGATACACTGTATATATGATATGTGGGCCGTAATACCTTCAGAAGGGGGGAAAGAAAATCCTACTTTCTTGATGCAAGCTGATATATTGATGTAAATACGTTTTATTCTAGGTGAAGGAAAGAATTTCCCACTTAGAGTAGCCTAATTGTACTTATAATAAACAAAGAAGTTTGTTGATGACAATATGGTTATACTCTCAGAGAAATTATACAACAAAGACGTAGCCGACTCCGGATGGTATTGACCAGTATATCCAGATAGAAAAATCCAGCAAGTATGTAATCTGACAAAATTACAGATTATCTGAATTAAAGAAAACAATACCAAATTTTAATGTAAAACGAGGCCAAAAAAAATAATTATTTGTGAAAGAAGGAAGGATGTCAACCTTATAAAAATGTGCCTGTATTGACAAATGTAATCTTCCTCTAACAGCAGCTGGGCTGAATTGCAAAGTTATGGCATTATGAGTCTAACACTGGCTCCCAATCCACCCTCAACACAATGAAGCGCTTAAGGCATAAGCCAAGGAGGTTTGTCCACCCATGAATATTTGACGCAGACTACAAAATCTGTATGCAACGGCTCAGGCAAGGAAACTGACGAAGCAATTTAAAAGAGACGTGAACCCTTGTTTAAAAGATTAATCGAGCCATTTTGCTGATGTTTGCATGATCTGATGGCTGTGTCTGGCAAGTGATACTGGTGATAGTGTTTAATAGTCAGATTTAATTTTACTAATCACCATATTTAGTTGCTAGTAGCACAGGGAGCTATATATTTTTATTATCCTTAGGGTTTATAAAAGCAATTTTGACTCTTTCAAAAAAACCAACTTAGTAACAGCTAATGAGGTTGATATTACTACTTATTTGGTGACAACCAACAAGGCAACACTATGCTTCCGACAGCCTACTAATGACAGGTCATGACCTCAAGCAATCCAATCAACGACGGATTGACTCAAAAATCAAAATATTTCTTATTCATGTTATTGATGCTTACCATGCTGAAAGCACTTGCTTTGGATTTATAAAAAATGAGATAAGCACTGATAAGCAAATCATATTATACAAAATAAAAGAGGATTTGAGGAAATGAGTCTATACTGAATGCAGGTCATAACAGAAGACTATGAATTATTGATAGCCAAAAGTGAGTTTGCTTGTGATGCTCATCTAGAATAGCCATTGACTGACATTGAGCATCTTGTCAACATTACAAGATGAGGACCAGAATACTGAATTACCATTGCATGAGTTGCCAACCAAATTTTTTGTGAGCCCAATATACTATCTTCACGATAATAATTATTGTCAGATATTGAAAAACAGTTAATTTTTTGTTCCAATAAATAAAATAGCTGAGTTTGATGAAGTAAAGACATTTATCACAGGTTATGAGTCATCTTCTAGCCTACTTGCCAGAGCACAGACTCTGATACGAGGAGCCTTCAATTTGCCATCTAATTTGAATGATAACCATTTTGGTTCACTCGGGTTTGAACCCATACGGGTAGCAAACTTCAGCAGAGAAAGTGCTGGCCTCTAAACACTTAGCCACGTTGTACCTGGCTGCTAACTACAATGCAAACAATGCAAACAATGCCATCCGTTAACATAACATCATTATTGTAGTTGACATTTGATATTAATGATTCTGAGTGAATTGGTTCTCAACATTTGGTCTCTCTTCCTTACCTACTGAACACTTGACATTTACCTGGATTTTTAGTGTCTCCTAGTTCTGTAAGATTTCCGTTATCTGGAAGCTTATACAAAGTCTTATACACGCTGTCCTTATTCCACACCATTTGTGAAATGAGACTCATTTGCAGGTCACAGATCAAACGAAGGATGTAACATTCAAAAATGTTGAGGGATTCCCAGAACGCAGTAATAGTCCAGTAGCATTAGCTCCATATTGGCATGTACCCGTAACAAATTAGTAACAAGCTGAAATTTTCAGGAAACGTTGAAAAAATAGTCTAGAATAACATACTAAAAGTCCTCGAAAATCCTCCTATTGGCCCCTTGGGAATTCAAGATGGCGTCCAAGATGGCTGACTTGAGCGATTATACCATTTTTTGGCTCAAAATACTCTACAAATACAATGAAAGTGTCATGAATTTGATTCTCAAGACCATAGAATGAACTAGAAAAAGTTATTGTGTAATCAGAAATTCAAGATGGTATCCAAGATGGCTGACTTTATGTTTCTATTATAGTCAGGTAGGATAAAGTTTTTTCTCAAATGATTTGGGGTCCTTAGATCCTCCGTAAAACATAAATGGCGGGAAACGAGAGCGTATCCTTGAGCATTTGGAGAAAATGGCCGAATTCAAAATGGTTGCCAAAACGTGCATCGGTCAGCCTAACTTACTTAATTTTGGGTCTAGAAAGATGTGAAATACCTCTACTTCAGGTAAAATAGACATGGAGAACTCATTTGTCAGGTTTTTAGGTGGTTAAGACTAACCTATTGGATATTATTCGGAAAAATAGAATTTTTGTCTCTCAAATTTACAATCATTTCCGTGTAAGTCGTAGTTTTATAAATTATTAGGTTTTTAATGCAAGTACATGTCAAATTGTTTTTGACACTTATATATTTCCGTAAGATATATTTTCAGTGGATTATCAAATGGTGTTATTCTGGATAATGCTGATGCATTTAAGGTTATAACATTGACTAACATGTGATTTATGATTGAATTGGCGTATAGACATTGTCACAATAATCGCTGACACAATTTGCATTCTTTGACATGCAAATGGCTGTTTCATGTGTGAAACACATGGGTATGCTCTGCATAAGGAACTACTTGACATAAATTAAATTGAGATAATGGTTCTTCATACCAGATAAGATACCCCAAATTCGCATTTTCAATTATTTCATCAAGAAAAGAACTGCTGAGATGAGATTTTTCTCCTGCACCTAAAACAGGACTATCCTTGTAGTGGAACTATAAATTTACTCACAACGTAATTTGACTCGAAGAGCTTTCAGAGACCATCCAGTCTCCTTCCTCAGTTCTAAGTGTGGATGATGGGATTCAGAGCAAAATTTCAATTTTAACAAACACTTGACATTATTTAATTCATAGTATACAATTTTGACGCAGATCCCACCTGCTGTGCAACCGTTTTCCATCATGTCATGGCTGTTACTGAGTCACTGCAGTGGTCCATCTGACCAGCAGAAGCAGTTCCATGGCAGAGACTCCCTAAGAATATAAGAAGATGAAGGTTTTTAGATACACTTGTAGAAGAAGTTTGGTTGTGGACTATGATACTTTGATTTACAAACAATTTCATCAGCTGTTGCAGCCATTGGTTACTGCTGTTTGAACTGCATTTCTTCACACCAAAAACCTTGTCACAAAAATAGTGATGCCTCTTCCCATTGGCAGGTATGAAGAGATTGTTCGGACAGGAGCATCGGTTCTTCAGAAGATATTCAATATCATTTGGGACTTCATCATACTAATGATTTTTTTCAAGCCATAAGAGCTCCCTTCTTATCTGTCCGACAGCAAAATGTGTCGTTGTAGCCTCCTCTTAATATTCATTGTTTATATTAAGGGTAACATTAGAGCTTTCTGTGAACAAAATAATGGAGCAGATATTCTCTCATTAACTCTCTCAATCTGCCCTATTACAGAAGAGTCTGGAATAACATAGTTTGTGGTACCACAAATTGGTTGCTTGGAGATGGACTGTTATAATGTCCAGTATTTGCACTCCTCCAGCCTCCTCCAGCCCAATTGTCATTCCTTTCATTGCATTTTTCTTGATTTGTTGCGGGGCCATTTCCATTTTCCAACTGCTACTTTGTTTCTCAGTTTTGTGGATCAAATATTCTGGTTAGCAATGAACGAAAATGCAACGGATTGGCAGATTTGGCAAAAGCAAAAAAAAAAACACTTACATTGACTTATTGAGTCACAAGGAGGTCCAACACAAAGGATAGTCCTGTCTTTAGGTGCAGGAGAAAAATCTGATTTCTTCATCTCAGCAGTTCTTTTCTTGATGACATAATTAGGAATGCGAATTTGTGGTACCTGATCTGGTACGAAGAACCATTATTTCAATTTAATTAATTTTATACTTTATTGCCATGTTTTTATGTTTATAATTAAATTGGACCTTTTGCCTTGACAGATTGTCTGTTTGAACTGAAACGGTCATTTGCAAGTCAAAGAATGCAAATTGTGTCAGCAATTATTGTGACAATGTCTGTACGCCAATTCAATCTTAAATCACATGTTTGTCATTATAACCTTAAATGCACAGGCAGTATCCAGAATAACACCTGCCCATATATGTTAAAGAAATGTACAAGTGTCAAAAACAATTTGACATGCATTTGCATTAATAAACCTAATGATTTGTAAAAAAGTGGCATCGCATTTGACCATAACGGCAAAAGGTCAGTTGCTCCTTGTTTTTCATTTTTCTTAGTTTTTTTCATTTTTCTAAGTCTATTTACAATTGTACAAGCCATGCTGCTGTATGGTGAAGAACTTCAGCAAGCCAGTTATCAATTATTTCTCATTGCTACTGGATATGCCATTATTTCTCATTGCTACTGGATATGCCATTATCTCATCACTTGATAATTTTGATTTATTTAAATCACTCCTTTTCATGCAAAATAGACAATGAAGTTTCTCTCTCAAAGCATTGGATTAGGCAACAGATTGGAAAACTTATTGTGTGTCATAAGATTAAGGATTTGAAGCATATGACTCCTAGGCAGGAAACATAACATGCTTTTAAGAATTTTGAAAAGCATGGTGATATCAGTCTACCTACATTTAAATACAGATGGGAATATGATTCTTCAAATCATCTCAAGATGCATCGTAAAACAAAGTTAACATTCTAATAATTTATCAGAACTACAGTCACTTCCCACTTTTGGAGTTACATGTATACTAAGGTGACATGATCAATTTGGTTAAAATAAATCACTATCCAACCTATGGGCTTTCAACAATGACATAAATTGCATTTGTTGTTAAACATTCTCTGCCAGCACCAAATGACAATTTTTGGAAACTGAACTTGCTAACATGATTTAAGTAAATCACTCCAAAGAAATTAAAGAAAGTACATCAAGAATCACACACATCTCCAAGGCAAGAAACATAACATGCTATTAAGAATCAAGAAAAGTGTAAGTGTGGCAATATGAGACTACCTATGTTTAAATATATTCTGAATATAAATTGCTGAGCCAATCAAATGCCATGAAATCAACATAACGTTATTGGTGTGTAGAGTGTGTTATTGGCTTGTTTTTGGCATGGCTGTCTCCAGTATGTCCATGCACTTAAATGACAATTGAAGAGGTAAGCTTGGGGTAGGACTATGTAGTCCAGTAGAACTTGGGCAAAATAGGGGGTAACCGTACCACTAAGAGGGTACAGCTATTTTATTGTTGATCTTGCATAAGTGGAATATGGTGATTCCAAATCTGATATTTTCTTGTTTCTCAACCTTGAGCATTTTTAGATATTTTGGTTTCCATGGCAACCGTTTTGATAATTTGGATATCATACTTATAAACACTAATTTGTCCATAACTTTGTTAATTGTGATTGGAAATATGTCATTTTTACACAAATTGTTGTTTGGAATAATGTCTCTCATAAATGTGTGAAATTAACCAGATAGCACTTTTGGTGAAGTTGCCGTGGCAACTGATAACTAAAAAACAATGCAGTTTTTGAAAACAGTCTTCAGAAAGTTGTCTTCTGTGGCAATATTATAAGGTAAAGGTAGAAAATTAACATTGACAAAAAAAGTAAACTCTATGACAAACTGTATTATTAAGAAAAATTGGAAACCCAGCAGTAAATAAAGTTGCCATGGTAACCAACATTCCAAATAGCAATTTTTCTAAAAATACTGAAAAATATTAAAATTGTCTATATCTTGACAAGTATTGTTGGAAACTACTTCAAACTTAGCATCATCATGTATCATTTGCTCAGATTCATTATATGTGCATTTGTGGTTGCCATGGTGATTGTCATAACAAATGAAACTTCAAACAATATCAGCTAATTGAACCTGGACCGGTAGAAAATAAAATGAAATTTATCATACTTAGATGATGCTGATATCGATCAATTTTGATACCAAATGAAAGGTAATATTCACAAGAGTTGAGGAAGGTTGTTGTTTCTATATTTTGCCTGGAGAACACAAGCATTTCCATGGCAACAAGTCTGAAAGAAAAGGCAAGAACTCCCAGAAAATCCTTTAAAAGTGAATATCATTTGATGTATGCACACTAGAAACACCGTTTTAGTGTCTAAATATATGTTTTCAGGCATGCCGGTTTCAGGGGTCACCCTCATTTGCATATTCAACTTTTCTCATACGAAAATAACAGAATTTTCAATATATCTATGTCAAATTTTCCCAAACTTACAATTAAAACTTAAAAAATCGAAAACATGAAAAACATTGACATATGAAATTCTCAATTTCCATGCAATACTGCTAGTAGTGCCCTTCTATGGTTACAATTTACAAACTAAGATATCACCATGGCAACCAAACAAACTTTTATAAATCATGCTCCTAAAATATCAGGTTTTCCTAGTTTGAAAAGTTTGTATGCATGACTTAAATAAGAAGTGGTAAATAACTGCAGATATAGTTAAAAACACAAATTTATATTGAATTACTAGTCACATCATTTACAAACTAAGAACAGACATCTCTTATTAAATTGTTGAAGCATCTCAAATATCAAATTTGAGATATGAATATTCAATAGTCGGTTGGCCTTTGCTATAAAATTTGTGAGCTGGTCCAAATTAAATCTTCTAAGCTTCCCTGCATGTATTTCTGAAAAGGCCTGTACTCTCTGTGCTAGTTAAAAAAACAAATAATGTTGAAAAATTGAAGTAACTAAATGAATAATGGTAAATAATGTGAGATATCAAAACAATACAATTGTTTCCATGGTTATACATAATGTCACAATTAACTATTTATGTTATATATATATATAAAATTAGTATATTTCATTTATTTAAAAATATGTCAAAAGACTCAAAACACCAGTACTGTGTTGGTTTCAAACTCATTTTACGTGATCACTGCAAAAACCTTGGCCAGGTTTTATGGTTTCCATGGCAACAAATTAAGCATTTATTTTTATTTTTATTATATTATTTCTTGAAGATTGCTTGCAAATTACCTCTAATTTATTTGACCCAAATATTGTATGTCTGCGGTAATTCAAACAAAAGTTATGGAAAGTTGGACAGAACTTATGGAAACCCCATGTATCCTACCTGAGGTGTAGCTCCAATTGCAATAGCATCAGATTGCTTTTTAAAGGAAAAGCAGCGTGGCTGCAAAAAAAGTTCACTTGTGCCAGGTGTGGTTGACTATGGGCTTCACCGCTTTCATGAAATTGAATAAATTCTGATTCACAATGTCTTGTATTTCCCGAACTTTTGGTTTTGGATATTTATGATTTATGAGTCCAGATTCATAGTCTTGTGTTAACATTGATCATGTCTTGGATATTACTTTGGTATGCTTCCTGATCTTGCCATTTGTTATGTTTGCCCATTGCTAAGCCACAAAGTTTTAAAGATGTTTTATCATTTAAATAAGAGATCATTTGTTCCCAATTGGCTATGACCATTATGGTGTATTTGAACATTCCAATTGGACGCCAAAGGCTGCAGAAATTATCCCTATTTACAAAAAAGACGATGCACTGCAAATAAAAAACCATAGACCAGTGAGCATCATAACAAGCAGCTCCAAAGTCTTCAAGAAGCTCATGGAGCAAGATCTCAGCTCAAATCTTCTGAACACTGTGTACATGACTCTCTGGCAGCTTTTCGGAAGAATTATAGCAGCCAACACATACTTTTGGAGTTATGTGATAATTGGAGATCCCTGAAAGAGCAGAAAATTATACCAGGGGTCCTTCTGGCCAAATTGTCTAAGGCGTTCGACTGCCTCCCTCACTCCCTTATAGTCTCCAAACTCTAATCGTACGGCCTCAGCAGGCAAGCAGTTCCACTCCTCGCGGATTTTCTATCAGACCGGCCCCAACGCATTAAATTAGGCGGGGTTAACAGCTCATGGAATACCATTTTGAAAGGTGTCCCCCAAGGCTTCATAATTGGGCCTGTGATATTCAATATCTTCATGAAGGATATTTTCCTTGCCAACTTAGACGGTACTGTATTTAATTTTGCAGATGACAACACCGTCATGGTGCTGGACCCCACCAAAACTGTTGTCATTGATAAACTACACAAGGCCGCCAATGAAATCGTCACATGGTGTAAAAGTAATCAAATGGAGGCCAATCCGGCCAAGTTTCAGGCAATGATAGCAGGTGAAAAGGAACCTTCAGACTTAAAAGTCCTTGACAAAACAATCCAGATCGAAATGTCTGTGAAACTTTCAGGGGTATATCTCGACAATACCCTGAGTTTTAACAAACACATTACTGAGCTACCGCGCAAAAGTTCTAGACAGTTAAACTGCATGAAGAGGATAGCATATCCATTCTCCCAGGACATAAAAATGCCTTCTCTATAAATCTTTTGTTGCCTCCAACTTTAATTTCTGCCCCTGTAGTAATGCATTTATGTGGCAAGCAAATACCCAAAAAGTCGCGAAAATTCAATTCAGAGCCTTAAAATTTATTTTTCATGATTATAATTGAGATTATGAATCACTCCTAGCAAAGGCCAAGCTACCATCACTGGAAATCGCCAGGATTAGGGCCATAGCTCTGGAAGTGTATAAAATCTATCATAAGATCGGACCAACCTTCTTGTAGAAAGGGTTCGACCTTCAAAGATCATCTTACAATCTACGATCAGGCCCTGTCTTTACGCGAAATCACTCCAGAACTACCCGTTTTGGGCTGCACTCCTTCAGAAAATACGGCACAACGATTTGGAACTCACTGCCAGCAGAGCTTACAGATGATTTCATATTTGTAGACATAAGGACTGAATGTGAATTTTTTTCTGGGACATGTATTCTATAGGGAAAAATGACATCAGAAAATTTATGACATCACTTTTCCCCATAGGATACCATGTCCTAGAAAAAAATTCACATTTCGTCCTTTGGTCTACAATATGAAATCATCTGTAAGTCGAGTAAAGATTTTAAAACTTTCAAGAAGATGTTAAAGGACTGGAGTGGGCCAAGCTGCAGACGCAACTACTGTAGTTACACAAATACCCAACAACCAGAGGCTGTGATATGAAGCTCTTCAATTAAATTTATAAGACTTTTACATTTACATTACATTTGAGACTCTTAACTTCCTCAGGGTGCTTCCATCTACTAGTTGATTTTAACTGTTTTTATCCTGGTAATTTTATTTTATGTTAATTTTATCCTGAATATCCAGTTTTATTTTAATCTTCCTAGTCTCTGTTTTTCCCTTGTTATCTACCTCGGACATAATAGCATAAATCTTTGCTAACGTTTATTTGTTGTAAAATCCGGGTTTAAATAAAATTTTGTATCTTGTATTAGGAAACTATTGCAAATTCTTTTCACATAAAGTTTATGATGAAGCACACCTGGTGACCCAGGATAAAAAAGGAGTCTGGTTGAAGAAAAAAGGCCAGATATGTGTCTTAACTTACATGGCCTTAATGAGAGTGTCAACAAGCGCACAGGCCCAAACCACTTGTGACTTTTAAGACTAGACTATCAGGTACTGTAATGGGTCTGTGGTCTAAGGGTTATTTCTGATGGATTATTCTTAACTTGTGATTGTGAAACATGCATCTGCTTTCAGAAAAAAAACTTCTGAGATTGGTCCTACATAAAAATGGCTCATATGACCCAAAATTACCAATGACTTCAACAGTTTGTTGAACTTCTAAATACAACTGGTGTGGCGCCTTCTATGTATATTAGGATGATAGAACAAGGACTACTTTATTTGTTGATTGTGAGATTAGAATAGAGATTCAATTCCAGCTCAGATGAAGCTTAGAAGATTTATTTTTTTACCAGCTCACAAATTATACAGTAAAGGCTCACCGACTACAGTGGTCCCTGCGTTGTAAGACCACCCCTTCTGCGGACATGAAGCGGTCTCTCGTGGGGGTGCGGTTTCTCATTGGGGTACAAAATGCACTTAAAATACTACTTAGTGCGGGAGGAAGGCGGTCACATAACGCAAGGCGGTCTTACAACAGGGGGGGGGGCCTTATAATGCAGGGACCACTGTATTGAATATTCATGTGTCAAATCTGATATTTAAGGTACTTCAACAATTTAATTAGAGGGGTTTGTTCCTATGTGACTAGTAATTAATTATAACTTTGTGTTTTTAACTATATCTGCAGTTATTCACTACTTCTTGTTTAAGTAATGCATATACAAACTTTTAAAACCAGGAAAACCTGATATTTTAGGAGCATGATTTATAAAAGTTTGTTTGGTTGCCATGGTGATATCTTTGTTTGTAAATTGTAACCATAGAAGGGCACTATTAGCAGTATTGCATGGAAATTGAGAATTTCATATGTCAATGTTTTTCATGTTTTCTATTTTTTTAAGTTTTAATTGTGAGCATGGAAAATTTGACATAAATATATTGAAAATTTTGTTGTTTTCGTATGAGAAAAGTTGAATATGCAAATGAGGGTGACCCCCTACAAATATTGGCATGGCTCCATTGAAACCGGCATGCCTGAAAACATATATTTAGTTACTAAAACGGTGTTTCTAGTGTGCATACATCAAATGATATTCACTTTTAAAGGTTTCTTCAGGGAGTTCTTGCCTTTTCTGTCAGACTTGTTGCCATGGAAATGCTTGTGTTCTCCAGGCAAAATATAGAAACAACAACCTTCCTCAACTCTTGTGAATATTACCTTTCATTTGGTATCAAAATTGATTTATTTCAGCATCATCTAAGTATGATAAATTTCATTTTATTTTCTACCGGTCCAGGTTCAATTAGCTGATCTTGTTTGAAGTTTCATTTGTTATGACAATCGCCATGGCAACCAAAAATGCTCATATAATGAATCTGAGCAAATAATACATAATAATGCCAAGTTTGAAGTAGTTTCCAATAATACTTGTCAAGATATAGACAATTTTAATATTTATCAGTATTTTTAGAAAAATTGCTATTTGGGATGTTGGTTACCATGGCAACCTTATTTACTGCTGGGTTTTCAATTTTTCTTAATAATACAGTTTGTCATAGACTTGACTTTTTTTGTCAATGTTAATTTTCTGCCTTTACCTTATAATATTGCCACAGAAGACAACTTTCTGAAGTCTGTTTTCAAAAATCGCGATGTTTTTGAGTTATCAGTTGCCATGGCAACTTCGTGAAAAGTGCAATCCGGTAAATTTCACACATTTTGGAGAGACAATATTCCAAACAACAATTCGTGAAAAAATGACATTTTTCCCATCACAATTAACAAAGTTATGGACAAATAAGTGTTTGTAAGTAAGATGTCCAAATTACCAAAATGGTTGCCATGGAAACCAAAATATCTAAAAATGCTCAAGGTTGAGAAACAAAAGAATATCAGGTTTGTAATCACAATATTCCACTTGTGCAAGATCAACAATAAAATAGCTGTACCCTCTCGGTGGTACGGTTATCTCAAGGTTCTACTGGACTAATGTGTATGTGAAGTTTAATAAAAAATATTTACGAAAACAAGAAACTTCACCTGTGTAATAGTTGAAGTTTAATAATAATAAAATAAAAGAAAATAATATGATTCTCCTGTAAGTGGAATCATAATTATTTTGCAGCATAATCTCTGTTACTAGGGCCATGAGAAAACATTTTATCCTCAAGGGGCCGGATTTGCCCCGGGGCCTGAATTACCCCACGTTAACCTAGGCCTACATAAGAAAACATTTGTAATTCTTAAAGTCATAACAGCACAATGTAATTATCATACTATCATCCTGTCCTATTTGTCTAAAGAGTGTAAAAAACAAACAATGCAGGACATAAATCACGTAGCATCCCTAGTAGCAGCTGAGCACATAAATTTTCATTGTGATGTTACATTATTTCTTCTGCATCATTGTCTTACTACAGATAATTTCATATTTGTAGACAAAAGGACTGAATGTGAATTTTTTTCTGGGACACGTTATCCTATGGGGAAAGGTGACGTCATAATTTTTTTGATATCACTTTTCCCTATAGAATACATGTCCTAGAAAAATCTTCACATTCAATCATTTTGTCTACAAATATGAAATCATCTGTAATCATGGTTGACCACTGCCATGCAAATTACCGCTAAATATGGTTTGATTTTGATATTTTACTGCATTTTCATAACTGGTTTTTTCACACGGTTTAGAAAGAATGAGAAATTCTTACCTCCTATTTCATTGTTATCAATAAGGTTTTACAGCTGAGTTAGTTCCATCATGATTATTTTTTACCCATTCACTGAAGATGCAATAATGGGACCTTACTTTCCTAGTCCAAATAAGATTTTACTGGATTGCATTATGTTTTCTCAGTTTTCTTTAGTTGTTGGTCACAAGTATGATATAATGCTTATTCAAAACTTGCCAATAAAGGATTAGACTACATATTGTCAAAAACATAGGTATTGTCTAACTTACACTCATATTAACAGCTTGTTGCTAGCTGTTTTTCTTTGAAATAAGCAAACATAATATTCTTGTAATGCTCTTTCGAGTTCACAAATTATAGTGGAAATGATACGAAGGACTGTTTCAATGGAATTTTCATTCATTATAAGGTATGAAATATTATAATTCAATATATATAACATTCTTAATATTGACTCAGGCAAATTCAAATCAATTTGGTAATTTATATGATATCAAAATAGTTAAAGGAAAAAAACTAGCAAAACAAAAATTATCAACAAATGCTGATTAACCTGCAATATCACCTTGAGCCATACACGTATATTTTAATGCACAGTATCCTATTCAGTTCAACCATATGACAGATAACAGAAGCATTTGGCAATGGTTGGGGCATACTACATGATTTATGTCCAGCATTGTTTGTTTTTTATACTCTGAAGACAAATAGGACAGGATGATAGTATGATAATTGTATTGTGCTGTTATGATTTTTAGAATTATGTTTTCTTATGTATGACAAATAACAGAAGCATTTGGTAATGGTTTGGGGGGCTTCATTTGAGATGACCTTACAAAATTGAAAGTCCAGTCATCACTCACTTCTAATTTTTTTTTTTGCTGTTCAAGTTTTGGTTTTCAATCAAACTTTCAACAACAGACTGTATAAAATGTATGAATGTGCATATGATGGGTGCTTTTAATGACAGGTACTAAATTTAGCATTTAAAACATTAGATTTGCAATTGACCACAACGTAAATGGTAAAATGCATTAATTTTTACTCCAATGGGACACACAGGCACTTAATCTGTGAGAACTGTCTGGCACCTACACTGTCAGTCTGCAGCTTATTCTTAAACCAACTTTTCTGTCTGTCAGAAACATCAAAGTTTCATTTACTCTCTTTGAAGTGATTTATTTAAATCACTGTGGGTGAGTTCTCAATGCCCAGGTCAGATTTATGTATCGGACAGGTGAAGAAATAGTCTGAACATAAAAATGAGTACTCTTGTTCTACAGCGGAACATTTAACTGTTGCAGTTGTGGTGGAGTTTTATTGGTTTTTCTTGGTACATAAAGAAATTATGGTGAGATAAGTGCCATTTTCAATGTTCTTGATCAGATAGTGAAATTTTTGTCCTTGCTGGAAACTAATTAGTTTATTGTCAGTGAAGGAAATGAGACTTGATCTTTCTCAGTTTCTAGCGATTTGAATAAATCAAAATTACTACATCACATTGGTATATTAGGTCTTGATTGTGCAGTAATATTGATTTTGTTTTAAGATTGCCTTGAGATTATTTTAGGATCGGTATTTTCTAGCATGTTCAGGCATTGATGGTCTGAAATGGCCAAACTCGCACTTTTCACAATTTTTATTAGTATGTATTTTTCCCCAATGTGATTTACTTACAGTCAATAATCATATGGTAATTGACCAGTTTTCCAAATGGTTCAAAATGCGATTCAACTGTATTCTGGATTTAATAGTGATGTCCAGGTTAAAAGTGTCCCACTGCAATGGCTAAAATAATATCACTGATATTGCATACGTCATTGATTGAGACATGGGATGATCATGGTACACTTATCTGTCAAAAAGTAGCATTTTCTGGGCATGCCCCTGATCCCTATGATGTCTGCTCATGTATGCTGTTCACTGATTCATAGTTCTTAATTTACTTTCTTTGGACTGATTTATTTAAATCACTGTGAGTCATATCACTATGTCCAATACTCTGGTGAAAGGTAAACATTAAAAAGACAAAATTAAAAACAAGGGGCACTTGACTGGTTTGCCAAATGGTCAAATGCGATGCCACTGTGTTTTGTAAAACTATAACATACACTGAAAATGATTGTAAATTTGAGGGATAGAATTATATTTTTCCACATAATATCCAATATTTTGATTATAACTACAAGTGTATCTAAAAACCTGAAAAATGAGTTCCCCGTGTCTCTTTGACCTGAAATAGATGTATTGTACATCTTTCTAGACACAAAATTAAGAAAGTTAGGCTGACTGATGCTCGTTTTGGTGGCCATTTTGAATTCGGGCATTTTTCAAAATTCTCAAGGATACGCTCTCGTTACCCGCCATTTATGTTTTACGGAGGGTCTAAGGACTGCAAATTCATTGGGAAAAAAACCTTATCTGTCTATGCAGGGTTCAGGTAAAAAATCAAGTTTGGCTGCCTGACTACGGGACAACCTGGCTGTTGCGTAAGGTGCTGCCACCAGTAGGAAAATGTTTATGAGAAGTGGTTCCCTCTGTGGAGGAGTTAAATATGATATCATGCACTCCTGGTGGGAGACCAGTGGTGGAGTAGGGAAAGAGAAATGAAAGGGGAGTTACACCATTGCGGGCTCCCATCTGAAGTATGAGACCAAAAAAGAACGGTAGGTGGATAGTTTGGGCAAGTGACATGCCTGTGGGAGGCATATAAAGCTGGCAACTGGGTTGATCATGTGACCTGAGTTTTAACTCAAATATTAGTGGGGATTTCTTGTTTAATCACCAGTTATTGTTGGCTCTCACCACCTTTTATCCCTCTGACAAGAAGGCAAGACTACAAGGTGCTTTTAGAGTGTTTGGTATGTGCCTCAACATAAGCACTTTAATGATATGCACCTCTGGTGGTTCCAAATGTAAGAGGTATTTCTGCACGACCCTCTTGTCTGTAGGAGTATTTTAAATGTGTTCTCAAAATAAACTTTAGTCACAGTGCAAATTTTTCTTAATGGACCTTTTCTTTCTTGTCACAGGATATCTTGAATATCTTCCAAAGCTGAGAGCGATTTGAAAGAATAACATTCCTGAGGGATCAGTGGCATATTTGAGGAGTGAATTTGTCCTTTACTGTGAATTTGTCCTTTACTGTGACAAATATCTTCCTAATGTGTGACATTTACCTGGATGTTGAGTTTCTTAAAGCTCTGTAAGATTGTCATTATCTGGAAGCTTATAGAAAGTCTTCTGTGTCCTTATTCTGCACCTTTTGTGAAATGAGAGACACACTTACAGGCCACAGATCAAACGAAGGACTTAACATTCATAAGTGTCGAGGGATTACCAGAACAAATAAAGTAAAATAAGACCTTAAAAGACAGAGAAAAGTTGGAATAGCAGCCATTGAGATTGTCATATTTTCTGGCACTTTCTTGATACACTGTAAGTATGATAACAAGCATAATATTTAACCATTGTCTGTCCCTTAAAAGCAACTGGTATGACTTTTGAATTTTTGAGGATGAGGGAATTTAGACGGCAACTATGACATGAAATACGCCATCAGGAGTATCTTGGAGATGCACCCCAAACCTCTCTTATTCTTACTCTTCCTACATGATCCATTTCTAACCATTTATGTATCCTATTTGTGTTTAAATCAAGACATAACTAAAAAAAACCGAGACTTCTCTGTCTTCGAAAAGTGTGACTGAATAATTGTTTAAGCTGTAAAAAACGTTGAATTTTTATTTACATTTAGACTTTGTAGTATTTCCGGACTGTCATGAGCAAAATCCCAACTGGATATCATTCATATATGAGACGTTAAATTGGCGACCCCTGGTATTAGTGGCTATGCTGGACAGGTAAAAGATAGGGGAGAGTGGGGACCGATGGGCCGCTTGACAAATTATTGGCCGTGGAGGCGAATCTGTTTCAGATACAGAATTCATATTGTGCGCCCTTTTAGCCGATGTAATTCTCTATAAAACGATATAAGATCCACATAGATCAACCTAGGAAGAAAGATGAGAGAGCAAATTTTCTGACAAGTAAGATGGTGGCCCATCGGTCCCCAACCATTTTACACAAAACAGACTTTATTATCCAGTCCCATGCCAATACGCCACCTATTGACAATTCCAGGAAATAGTGGCCTTTGGTACCCATGATGGGTGGCCCATCGGTCCCCAAAAGCATGCAGAATAGTTAAACCCCCTTTTTTTGTGAAATATGGTTCTTGTTCTTGTGTAAATTGCAACCAAGATAAAGGGAAAATCTTCATAGAAAATATATTGCCTCAAGTCTACACAAATTGGAGATATAATACTTTTTCTGAATCAGTACAGAATTACTTTAGATGTTGAAAATATCATTTTGCCCACAAAACGCTTATGCTTTAACTTATCGATCAGTCATCAATATGGTGTTTATAGATGTGATAAGCAATACTAAAAATACAAATAAGATGTTTCAAAATGTTTTTGATGTGGAGTTAAGAGGATGGCCCTTCGGTCCCCATGGCCCGTCGGTCCCCATTCTCCCCTACCTCGCATGATCTAAAAGTATAACATGTCGATCACTCCCCAACTCTCTCTCTCATCTCATCAATCAATCCTTAGAGGGCAACAGCCATCATACACTGGTCTACAAATTTTTGGAGTCGGTCTGCTTCAGGGATAAAAGTGGCTAAATCTCATTTATATGGATAAGATGAACTGAAAATCAGTTGAAAGTTGTTCTGGTTAGCTAATGCATTGAAGATATACCAATGACCTTGAAATACATGAAAATCGCTTCTATTTATTCAATAGATTTAGGCATTTCTGCTCTAAAATGATATTTATGTTATGAAGTATTTATGTTGCAATTATTTATCTGTCAAGCACTGTTAAGAAATAATATCTTAAGACATCAGGTGATTGAAAATCATTTTAAAAAAAAGTTAAAGCATCACTTGAAACCGTAAAGATCCCCTTATTTTGTATCTGAACGACCCTTTTTGGCCCGTCTATTATATTTAGCAACTGAGTCATCCCTGACAACATACCAACAGTAGTCAGTCAGCATGGATGGATTCCACTTTCCCTGATACCTTTTCTTCATAGTTCTTGGAATTGTTTAATGTATTCATCACTTACTTCTCCACAGTTCAAAGGAAAGAAATCAAGAACGCAAAAATTGTATCTTCAGCACTTGACATATTAAAGCCAAGAGCTCTCTGTCAGAGTTCAGAAGGTGTTTATTACCAGTTCGAGTTGCTTTTAATTATCTGCCTTGCATTTTCCAAACAACTGGTACTGCTGACTGAAAAGCTTTGCATGCCTTCTTTTCTCTTCAACATGGTGTTGATTGCTCTGGGCCAAATGAATCCTGGTTCTTATCATGATCATCAGCTGTGTCCAAAGTGTACATGATTCTAAAGGGACAGGAATTCATCTCCATGTAGGTCAGGGCACAGAGCTGATAGAATAAGTACTTGGATAATAATCCACCGTCCATTTCTTTCCTGTTACTATTCCATATTGCAACTGGAATCATACAAAAGTAGCAGTAACTGTAGTTACTGTGATATGTTGGTTCTCGCCAAACCATTGAAATTTCAAAGGGCATAGGTTTACTTTTCTTGTTGAGCCTCTTTTGAAGGTTAGTTGCACTTGTCTTACAACAATAGTGGGAGGCCAAAATTGGGCCCTGACCTCCAGCTTTTCAACCAAAGTAATTGTGATATGCCTTTCCAACCACTGTAGCTAAATGTTGCAATTTCGTGAGGCAAACGTCATTTCACAAATGTAATAGAAGTTATCTGGGCTGTTCATACAAATTCCAGGTATATTTTTTTTATCACTAAATAGAAAAAGTGATGCAGTTGAGTTGAGATATCTGACAAATGTGAGCCATTACATGCAGCTTGTGATGCAAAAGTAAATTGATGCTCCCGTTCATAGTATAGTCTACACACATACATTTTGTGCACCTCCAAGAGTGAAATTCCAAAAAAAAAAAAAAATTCTGTATCAAAACTCAAAAACATATTAAAGATGCATGTATTGGCATGTGCAGACAGGCTTTAGGGTAGAAATGGTTGCTTGTGGATGCACTGTGCTTTCTGATATACTGACGTTTTTGCCTAATTTTGCATAAATTTCATAATTTGGCACTATACTGTATCTTGGAAACTATAGCCAATCTGCACATCTGACTTACCATTTCCTTATTAGTGACCTAATACAAGAAAAGTTTCACTACTTTTGTTCCAGAAGCATTACCTATATCTATCCTGTTTCCCTACCGGTTGTTTGGCCCATATTATACTATGGTATATGCTGCATCTGTCAGCTGAAGTAATGTTAAGCAGCCTCTCAGACACAATATGGCATTGTCATACATAGTTCTGTGATACTCAGGCTTGCTGTACGCAGTCTTGCTGCAATAAACAAATCTTATATGGAATACCAAAATGAGAGCAAATCTGATTGTCTGAGCACGACAAGTTACAAGCCCACACTGTACACTCGACTACTCTTATATGCATTGTGACACAGTATCGACTCTCCGGAAGGTATTCTAGCTTTTCATACTGCCAAGATTCATGGAGATCTTGGAAAGCAGACATTTCTGACTGAATGCAATGAAAAAGTAACTGTGTAAGGACTTTAATATGCATACAATTGTATCTTATTTTGCAAAAACAATTTTTGATTTCAGGCATTTGATGAAAGAGTGACCCAGTTTCCTATTAAAATATCATCACAAATAAAGATATGTTACAACTGATTGTAAATGTAAATGTCTATTTTTTCAAAAGTCCATTACATGGACAGAGTCCATCTCAACAGACTGTGAATTACACCCTTAAGGGCAAATTGGCAGACCTTTTCAAGCATGAGCCTTTCTCGAGTGCCCGGGGAGTATCCAAGCCAGGCAGCCGTATAAGGTGCCACAATGCTAAGTCTCTCTACCAATGCTTTAACAGCGTATAGCCAATTACGCGTTTACACCTGAATTGAGTGAAGCAAAGAGTTATTGAGGATCTGGTCAGTTCCTCCATGCCATGCATGGCTGGGACTCGAACCTACAATATCTCAGTTACAAGGCGAGCATATTATCCACTAGTATAGCCCACAGTATCTCTAACAGCAGCAATGCATGTGAACCTGCTATGAAATTTTACCATTGGGTCAAAGTTGACAGTCCTCAACTAAACTGTTCAGCCTTTTTTTCTGGAATTGGAAAGTTTCATTTTGTGTAAAAGAGCAAACTTCTTTGTATGTGGCATGTTTCATCTGGACAGCACCCTTTTTAAATATGATTAATCGAGCCATTTTGCTGATGTTTGCATGATCTGATGGCTGTGGTTAGCAAGTGATATTGTCGATGGTGTTTAACTGTCAGATTAAATTTTACTAATCACAATGTTTAGTTACAAGTACCACAGTGAGCTATATACAGTGGCGTAGCCAGAGGGGGGCAAGGTGGGGCAATTGCCCCACCTGTGGCTGCTCTTGCCCCCCTCTTGCCCCCCCCCTGGCTCTGAGTAAAAAAAATAAATTAGCCTGAAATTTCCAGTGCGTGACCTTTATTTACTACTCTGCTTAGGATGCCCTCTACCAAAAATCGTTTCAAATGCCAACCTAATTATTTGGTGGGCCAAGCGATTGGTGGAGCAAAAAAAATGCAGGGCCTTGAAAAACCATCTGGACTCTCTTGAATTTGTCATATTCATTCATGAACTATAGGCCTGCAAGCTCTGTAAAATTGCAATGACGATCCCAGTGTCCAGTTTTTCTTGAAAGCGAAGCTTCTCTACCATGAAGAGGATAAACACCTTTGTGAGAAATTCAATGGCAGATGAGAGGCTCTCAAACTTAGGAGTCATCCATATTGAATGACAAAGGTCAAATTCATTGGATTTGGATGAATTTGTAGACATATTTGCAAAACGTCACAACAGAAGGATCATGCTTCTTTAACTCATGAATATCAGAGACTGATGTTGCTACATTCCATTCAGCAATAATTCTATGTGAAATTTAGTATTTATTCAAAAATCTGTTCTAATCAAGGATCAAGACAGTTTTTCATTATTCTATATGACAATTATTACATTCCTATATATGCATATATATATTTATTTATAAATTGTTTATGTGCCTGGTCTGATGAAAAATCCACTTTTTCTGTTCTAGTGTAATTACATTTCTTAGAGGACGATTGCAATGTGATGAGAATTAAAACTTTTCTGTTTCTTATTCAAGACTGAAAGAAGATCTTCATTGTGATAACTGAATACCTTTTTGATAAAAATGGCACTATTCTAGTATTCTAATGTTTTTCCATGGGTTTTTCTTCATCAAAGGATCTATACTCATCTAGATTCAATATTTAGTAGTATATATATTCAGTTAAGCTAATTTATGTGAGATATACGAAATACCTTGACAGTTACTATTTATGATTTTGCATCAAAATATCTAAGGCCTTGAAATGATATGCAAACACCACATCTAATTAAGTTTCATGCACTTCATGTTTAATTTGACATGTTTAGTGATGATGAAGATTATCATTGTAGGAGTCATGAATTTTGAATTTTTTTAAGTCGATAAATGTTGATAAAATTGGTCATGTATCCTGCCCCCCCCCTCAAAAAGTACTGCCCCACCCGTTGCCCCACCTGTGGCAGAGGTCTGGCTACACCACAGGCTATATACAATGTATTTTTATTATTTGTAGGGCTTATAAAAAGTAATTTTGACTCTTTCAAAAAACCAACTTAGTAAAAGCTAACAAGGTATAATACCTGGTATGTATTACTACTTATTTGGTGACAAACAACAACACAACATAATGATCAGATGGCCAAGCGACAGCACAAGCAAGCCAAGCAATGACAGCTTGACTCAAAATATTTTTGTTTTCATATTATTTATACTTACCATGTTAAAAGTGCATGCTAATGATTTTAAAAATATGTCAATGAGATAAGCACTTATAAGCACATCATACGTATTATAGCAAAGAGAATTTGAGGAAATGAGTTTATACTGATTCCCTAGTGGAAGACTATGAATTATTGATAGCCAGAAGTGAGTTTGCTTGTGATGCTCATCTAGAATAGTCATTGACTGACATTGAGCATCTTGTCAACACTACAGGATGCGGACAGAATACTGAATTATCATACCCCGCGTTGCCAACCAAATTTTTTGTAAGCCAATATACTATCTGCATAATAATAATGATTGTCAAATATTGAATAACAGTAAATTATTTTGTTCCAATTAAGAAAATAGTGGATTTTGATTAAATATAAACATTTATCACAGGTTATGAGTGATCTTCTACTTTCCCAGCACAGACTCTGATACAAGAAGCCTGCAATTTGCAGTCTAACCATCTGAATTATAAGCAATTGGAACTTTGCTTTTAACAGGCACAATCGAAACATTTCAGTTAACTTGAGTTCGAACCCATATTGGTAGCAAACTTCAGCAGAGAAAGTGCTGGCCTCTAAACACTTAGCTCAATTGTAACTGGCTGCTAACTACAATGCAAACAATGCCGTCCGTTAACATAACATCAATATTAATTGTAGTTGACATTTGATATTAATTTTCTGATCAGATGGGTAAATGACCTCTGCCATCCAGTGTGTCCACGAGTGACGAGTTCTGAGAATAACCTATGTGTTCAGTTAGGCCTGAATAGCAAATTGTAATAGAAAAGTTTCTTTCTTCTGACTGATGTGATTGGAGGAGACTGATCATGTGACAGAGAGGAAGAGAACAAAGAAAAGGAGAGTGTAATCTGCCTTTTGTCTGATTATAGTAATGGTGTCTGTCACTAAAGATCAACTGCCCTCACACTCTAAGTTAGTAGTGTAGGTAACTGTCTTCATCACCACCAATTTGTTAATGTCATATATCTACCAGGTGGACAAGAATGGAAAACTACGCAAATTTCAGTATAGATCTGGTCATGATGACCTATTGTTTGTTGATATGTGTCCAACAATTGGACCAAAATATTAGTCACAATAGCCAAAATATCTGTTAGTAGCTTTTAAAACCTTTATCTTGGATGTGACAGCCAATATTCGCTTGACCAATGTAAGATTGGTTATCCATCTTACTTACATTCACCAGCAGATTTCTTGCTCTGCTCAGTAGCCCACCACTTCCAAATTTCAAAAGCATTTCTGCAAAATATTTTGTCGAGCTACAGAGCTGTGTTCTCACAAGACAGCACTGAAGAAAAGGATTGTCTGATAACAGACAGTCCATAATATGTGTCCGATCAAGCAATTGTCTAATCGTGACAATTGAATTGTTCAAAATATCAAAGAACTTGCTTCTTTCATTCAATTGATTGTTTGAACCAGGCAATCAATTGAAAGAAACAAACAAAGTTCTTTGACATTTTGAACAATTCAGTTGTCTTGATTAGACAATCGCTTGATCGGACACATATTAGACATTGACTGTCTGTGATCAGACAATCCTTTTTTTCAGTGAGCTTGAAGAAATTGCAACTTAAGACAAATTTATCGAATGGACCTTTTCTCAGGACCAGATATCCCAAAACCTACTGATTTTCAGTTACCATCTGTTATATTTTAAAAGGTGTAGCATATTTGAGAAATGACTCTAGAATGAATTTGTTCTTAGCATTTGGTCTCTTTTCTTTTTTAATCATATCGTTTGACAATTTCCTGGAATTTTAGTGTCTCCAAGCTCTGTAAGATTTTCGTTATCTGGAAGCTTACAAAGTATTATACACACTGTCCTTATTCCACACCATTTGTGAAATGAGACTCATTTACAGGTCACATATCAAACGAAGGATGTAACATTCACAAATGTTGAGGGATTCCCAGAACGCAGTAAGCTTAAGACAAGACCTTCAGAAAACTGAGAAGATTTATAGTAGCCATTGAAATTGCCAATTGTCTAGCACTTTCCAGACTTACTACAGTATCAGACGAAAGTTTAGGCCGCGTCAACTTTTTGTCAATATAATGGAAAATAGGAGATCAGCTGAAAAATTTCTACATGGATGTTCTTGCCCATTTGGTCTCCCAGTTACTATGTTAAAAAATGCACTGGTGACGATAGCAAAAACAAGTAACATGCTAGAAAGCTTTTTACGGAGTTAAAATAACAAAACTATTATATCCACAAGCAATAAGTTATCAGAATATACGTACATGTAACTATGTGTTTAGTTGACATTAGAAGGTACTCTTCATGTGAGAGGCCAGTCATGAGGCAGGGAAGAGCTGTAAATAATTTCTTGCCCAGCATTAGTGAAAAAGAAAAAGAATTCTTCCTGAGTAGTCTTCAAATGAATGCTTCCTTATGAGGTTTTCCTAAACATTGTGTAGCTTTATTTGGAAAATGAACATTTGAATACATATCATGCATGTTGAAAATAAACGACTGTCGCCTTTACTGCAAAAATAATAATTTCCGATGGTTGAAAACTACAGGCCCCCTGATTATCTAATGGTCGCCCCCTCACAAAGAAGTGGAGCAATATCTGCCTTTTCTATTGAAGATAGTGTTGGTGTCTGTCACTTAAGATTAACTGCTTCATACTCTAAATTTGTAGTCTTTCCTGTTTAATCACCACTAATTTGTGGCTCTCACAAACTTTTTTCACACTGACAAGAAGGCAATACTACAAGGTGCTTTTAGAGTGTTTGGTATGTGCCTCAACATAAGCACTTTACAGCCAAACACTTTGATATAGAATTAGAGTGGACTGTGGCACTGTGAAAATGACACTTTGTGTGTCACCATGCTGATGATTTGTCATGATCAAACCCAATACTTTCAATGTTAATTTGATTGAAGGAGACTTATCCCACTTGTTGGTGACAGCCAAACGAAAGGAGTATGCATTGGATTTTCACTCTAAAATCAGTCATGACAAGTCAACTGGCCTTCTCTTGATCATGACTAATCAAACAGCCACTATGTTTCCTATGTTTAAAGTGGAGAAGATGACACTTCATCAGCTATTATCAGTCACAAAGCGCCATTTTCACAGTGCCACAGTCCACTGTAATTCTATATCAAAGTGTTTGGCTGTAATGATATGCACCTCTGCTGCATGGTTCTACTTCAAAATGTAAGAGATATTTCTGCACAACCCTCTTGTCTGTAGGAGTATTTTAAAACTTTATATAGAAACTGCAACTTACTTCAACCCAGAAAATCTTTGTTGAAGTGCTTACTTCAGGCCAATTTATCTTAATGGACCTTTTCTTGTCACAGGATATCTCGAATATCTTCCAAAGCTGAGAGTGATGTGAAAGAATAACATTCCTGAGGGATCAGTTTCATGCTTCAAAAAATCTGTTATATTTCAGAAGAAGTGGCATATTTGAGGAGTGAATTTGTCCTTTACTGTGACAGCTATCTTCCTAATGTGTGACATTTACCTGGATGTTGAGTTTCTTAAAGCTCTGTAAGATTGTCATTATCTGGAAGCTTATACAAAGTCTTACTCACTGTGTCCTTATTCTGCACCATTTGTGAAATGAGAGACACACAGGCCACAGATCAAACGAAGGACTTCACATTCATAAACATTGAGGGATTACTAGCATAAAATAAACTGAAATAAGACCTTAGAAGACTGAGAAAAGTTGTAGCAGCAGCCATTGCAATTGTCATATTGACTGGCAGTTTTTCAATTAATTTTACTGTAAGCAACTAGCAGATATTTACCCATTGTCCAACATATAAAGATGAGGTGGGAGTTTCAATGCTAACTGAGTTCCATTTGCTTGGCCACTTCGCAGCATGTCTATCATCAGATGGCTCCCTGTCAGTATCTATATTTAGCAGTCATGTATTGCCATGCAATATAATTGAACCCTGGGCCTCCAAATTACAAGGCCATCATGCAATCCACTCTGCCACTGAGGTACATTTCTTTGCAGTGTGGGATCATAACATTATGGAATCTTTATGATTTAAGAGCAGATCTGGGAATAGAGGCATATAGCATAACTTGATTATGCACATTAAATTTTCAGAACAGCAGAAGAAGGCGGAATGTCTCATGAGGCCTCCGTTTCTTTTCATGCCAGATATCAATCTTTTTTACAAAGTGGCCAATCATAGTCTTGTATGATTACAAGTAAAATGTGGATTCCCAGTTGCAGGCCAGCATAGAAATCCCACAGAATGCTCTCGTACTACCAAATTCTTTTTTTTTTATCTGGAAGGTGGCGCACAAGACTGGCTCCAAAAATATTTTTTTGCTACAGAGCAGTATCCTATGTGTGTCCAACTGTCCATCCCTTGAAGGCAACTGGTATGACTATTGACGTTTTTCAGTATGAGTGCCATTGAGGAAACTCATCCGGCTAGTACGACATGGAATGTCCCCTCAGGTGTAGCTTAGAGCTACTGATATTAGTAGACATGGTATCAAACCTCAGGTCAGTTCATACTTGACACCAATTCAAATGTGACTACCAAATGTAACAAGAGAGCTGCGGGCCAATGGGCATGATTTAAAATAGCCTACCACTTCCAAATGGAACAGGTATTTCTGCTAAATCATCTGAGGAAATATTGATGTATTCTCACAGGTATTACTTACTTCACATTAATTTGTCTAAATGGACCTTTTTTCGTGACAAGTTATCACAAAAATCTTCCAAAGCCTAAAGTGATGTGAAAGGAAAAACTTTCCAGAGGAATCAGTTTCATGCTTCACATCATCTGTTATATTTCAGAAGGTGTAGCATATTTGAGGAATGATTCTGAATGAATTTATCCTTTACAAAAGTCTCTGGTGCTGATCTTTCTCATTTGTGACATTTACCTGGATTTTGAGTTTCTCAAAGTTCTGTGAGATTGTCGTTATCCGGAAGCTTATACAGTGTCCCACATGGTGTATCTTTATTCCGCACCATTTGTGAAATGAGAGACACACATACAGGTCACAGATCAAACGACACTATGAAGGATGTAACATTTAAAAATTCTGACCGATTATCAGAACACAGCTAGCTTTAAAAAAAAGATTGAGATTGCCAATAAATGCGAATGGTATGACTATTGGCACTACGTCCCATTGAATTTTTCACTCTCTTTTGTATTATTTCATACTAATTAACAATTCTTATATCGGTCCACCTGAGGGCACTGACCAAATATGAGAGGATAAGTACCCCCCAAGCCCCCTACACGGCTCCTGTGGCTCTCACCCCAGTAGGCCTATAGTTGTGCCCCTGGCGGTTATTGCTGGTATTTGTGAGCACTGCCAATCCTAGATCTTTCGTTTCATTTCCAAAATCTTTTTTTTCGGTTGGCCTCTTGCAGTAAATGGTATTTCTCCATTAATTTAATGTGACATCCTCCGTCTTTAAGGTCTTGTAACCTTGGCTTCATTGTGTGTGTTAAATCTTTTGGAAAAGAGCACGTTCTGAAGAGAAATGCTCCAAGTCTCAAAGTTGTCATGTTTTGGCTAAAGATCAGTCAAGTGTGATTCTGAATTTTATGGATGCACTAAACTGTAAATGCACTGACATTTTTGGGCACTGGTTCCAGCCAGAAGAGCATGGCGAAGCTTAGCACAAGTAAGATCAGCAGCTGTTCAATGATACACTCCTGCTCATAAATATGGAATACTTTTTTGAAAAAAAGGTGTAAAACAAAAGTAAATTTCAGAGTGTCAATGCAAGCAAGGTCCATTGTAAAGGTCAAGTCATCCTCTCTAATCACTCTTTGAAAGCCTCAACTGCATTTTTTGTAAGAATTTTTAATTTTTGGTTGAATGCACCTCACCCTAAAAAACCCCCTGAATTTCAATATTTCGTACTGATGTAACTTTTCCAGGGTCTAACGCTGCAGCATGCGTTTTACACAAGAGCGTGTTCTTCCCTTTAGTGGTCATTGGAAGTGGTTACCATGGAATCAGAACATCATGTGCTGTAGCATAAGTTGCTAAAGCTACCAATTTCTATGGAAAATGTTGAAGTATTCCATATTTATGAGCAATGGTGTATTTTGTGAATCTTTTAAATTTTTCGGTTTGGTATATATATGTGGTTTTTATAGCTTATTTCTCACTTTAGCTGAGAACATGTATCATTGTCCTTTACACATTGAAAACTGGAATGAGAGTATCTGTTTGTAAGTATTCTGCTGAAAATTGAAAAGAAAATCCAAGGCAAAATAAGTATTACATGGCTTTGTTAATACCATGATAATTAGGGGGCTACCATTTATCTCTATATAGGACACTATGCTGAAGTATTTGTTTCAAAATCAAACTAAATTGTGTTCAGAAATACCACCACCAGAAATGATTTATTTCAAGACAGCCAAAAAATAAAGAGTTTATTTCACCAAAAGTCCAAAACTGAGCAATAAATTATCTATTTAAAAAAACTGCAACCCCGCAGAGAGCAAATGATCGCCATGTAAACTGATGAAACAAGGCTCTCAACTAGATGACGGATGTGTGTAATTTCACATTCCTGCAAGTACATTTATCACACCAATTTCCAATTATTTAGCATGAGACTTTCAGACACAACTCCAGAAATTTTCGGAAACTCCGAAAAATCTTTGCAAAAAAAGGCCTCGTCAACATCTCTCAATGACAAGAAGGTGTGGTAAATACTATGGTGGGAAATGGCATCCAACTTGATCCAAGTATGCAATTAAATACATTTTTGCATGCAGTGCTTGGTGTTGCCAAACATGTAAAACCTGTGGACATGGCCATCAAAGGAAGCAGATGCACCAAAAACTTCTCTGATTCTGATTTACCTTTTTCACAATTCTTACTCTAACTGTGATGCATTTCTAACCATCTATGTATCCAATTTGTGGTTAAACTGAGGTGTAATTAAAATTAAGAGACTCTTCTCTCTTCGAAAAGTGAGACTGAATTATTGTTAAAGCTGTAAAAAAACATTTTATTTACATTTAGATTATTTCCAGACTGTCATGGGAAGTAAAAAATATGGATGCATGATTGGGGCTTTGCATCCAAATTTTAGGGGAGAGCGGGGCCAGTTGAACCAAATTTTTGAAATTGCTCTCCTGTGTGCGTACCTTTACAGCTTTCAAGGAGAACAAAGATGGAAAAGTTAGTTTGAAAAGTTGTCTAAACATCCCAACTTTAGGTTTTGGCGTGTATCTTACAACAGCCGACACATGAGCCTCAAAAAATGTTTAAAAAATAGGTTCAACTGGCCCCACCCGTGAACCAGTCGACGGTTAAACATTAATAATAAATTTATTTATTTATTTTAATCCATTGTAGTGGGCCTATTACAAAAAACTTTTTTTACTGAGTTGTACCTTTCATTGTAAGAGTATTTTATTAAAAATTTGATTAAAAAAAAACAAAAAAACTAGTATACTAAATTGCACAGCAATTTAAAGGAAGAACTTCCCTTCCCTTCCCTTCCAATCCCTTCCTTTCCTTTCGATCCTTTCCCTTCCTTTCTGTTGCCGCACACTGGATTCCTTTCCTGGCATTGATGAGTCTGTTTTGGTTGGCATAACTGGTACTTAGAGCTCACTTGCAATAGTGCAAGGAATTACACAAACAGTGACACATACAAAATCATACATTGCTTAGAATGGAGGGATTTTGTGGGCAATGGTACAGTAAGGCCATGGCTATTGAAACATTTTGGTCATGGAGCAATTTGTCCAGATACATGAGGCATCCATAGATCTCAAGTATTATCCCCCATCAAATGTGTTATCAGCCAGAAAAGAGTGTGATCTGTGGTGTATGATCTGCCTGCTGAGATCACACACCTTAGTTACCATAGTAACACAGCACAACACAGCACCTTGCTGCCTGCTGAGTAGTGAACGCTGTGCGAAGTTTTCAAATGACATGACTCAGATTAAAGGATCATTTTTCAGGCCATGATTATCTCAGCACCTTCAAACTTTCAGGAATCCTTTATCAGTATATATTCGGAATAATCCTAAAATGGCATGACTTTCTGGAAAACTGATAAAAAGTAAAAGAGGTATTGGTAAAGAAAAGTCGGGGAAAAGTAGTTAAACGTAGGGGAAAAGTTGTGAAAATTGATCAGAAAATCTTTGTTTCTGTTGTGGTTAAAAATGAATTGCTTTGCACCAGTAAACCATAGAACCTTAAAATTTTGCGTTAGTGTTGCCAGGCAAATGTAAGACACTTGTGAAAAAGTACAGTGCTATACACGGAATAGTTTTTTTGAACCAACGATATGAAGAACAAATGGGAATGAACCTTTGAAGTTCAAAAAAGCGACTAAATAGCCAAAAACTTTGTTGAGGTTTTGATTTTTTTGTGCTAAAAGTACTTGGTCTATGAATACCAAACTCGATGAGCCTCTAGAAAACTACCATAGCAAACACATCTGAGAGTTTCATCTTTCTATCATTCAAACATATTGAATGACGCCTTTACAAAGTTGTGAATGTGAAAAATCAAGAAAAAGTGCGAAAATTACAATTCCTTGTGAACTAAAAAAATTCTCTTTCTCCCACATACGAATGTAGCACCTCAATATTTTGCGTTCTCTAAGACAAATATATTTTGCAAAATATGCGGAGGTATCAAATTTATAGGATAATTTTCTGATGTTCTACACCTCCATGAAGTCCAGGAAAGCAAATCCCATAAAAGCAAACTTTGGCGTGTCAAATTGGCCCCAATTTCGGCATATTTAGCTTAGATTATGTTAAAATCAACATTTTATCATACTATAATATATATTAATTGATTCCTATGCTTCTCTTTGCCTATATTGTTAAAGGTGTGGCTGGGGGATAAAAGGGAAACCCAACTCGTCAGTGATCTGTTTGGTCTGATCAGACTCGGAGGGCGCTACGCGCCCACCTCGTCTGATCTGACCAAACAGATCACTGACTCGTAGGGTTTCCCTATATTATCCCCCATCAAGTGCGTTATCAGCCAGAAAAGAGTGTGATCTGTGGTGTATGATCTGCCTGTTGAGATCACACACCTTAGTTACCATAGCAACACAGCACAACACAGCACCTTGCTGCCTGCTGACTGTGCTGAGTAGTGAACGCTGTGCGAAGTTTTCAAATGACATGACTCTGATTAAAGGATCATTTTTCAGGCCATGATTATCTCAGCACCTTCAAACTTTCAGGAATCCTTTATCAGTATATATTCGGAATAATCCTAAAATGGCATGACTTTCTGGAAAACTGATAAAGAGTAACAGAGGTATTGGTAAAGAAAAGTCGGTGAAAAGTAGTTAAACGTAGGGGAAAAGTTGTGAAAATTGATCAGAAAATTTTTGTTTCTGTTGTGGTTAAAAATGAATTGCTTTGCACCAGTAAACCATAGAACCTTAAAATTTTGCGTTAGTGTTGCCAGGCAAATATAAGACACTTGTGAAAAAGTACAGTGCTATACACGGAATAGTTTTTTTGAACCAACGATATGAAGAACAAATGGGAATGAACCTTTGAAGTTCAAAAAAGTGACTAAAAAGCCAAAAACGTTGTTGAGGTTTTAATTTTTTGTGCTAAAAGTATTTTGTCTATGAATACCAAACTTGGTGAGCCTCTAGGAAACTACCATAGCAAACACATCTGAGAGTTTCATCTTTCTATCATTCAAAAATATTGAATGTCGCCTTTACAAAGTTGTGAATGCGAAAAATCAAGAAAAAGTGCAAAAATGACAATTCCTTGTGAACTAAAAAAATTCTCTTTCTCTCACATATGAATGTAGCACCTCAATATTTTGCGTTCTCTAAGACAAATATATTTTGCAAAATATGTGGAGGTATCAAATTTATAGGATCATTTTCTGATGTTCTACACCTCCATGAAGTCCAGGAAAGCAAATCCCATTAATTCAAACTTTGGTGTGTCAAATTGGCCCAAATTTCGGCATATTTAGCTTAGATTATGTTAAAATCAACATTTTATCATACTATAATATATATTAATTGATTTCTATGCTTCTCTTTGCCTATATTGTTAAAGGTGTGGCTGGGGGATAAAAGGGAAACCCAACTCGTCAGTGATCTGTTTGGTCAGATCAGACTCGGAGGGCGCTACGCGCCCACCTCGTCTGATCTGACCAAACAGATCACTGACTCGTAGGGTTTCCCTATATTATCCCCCATCAAGTGCGTTATCAGCCAGAAAAAAGTGTGATCTGTGGTGTATGATCTGCCTGCTGAGATCACACACCTTAGTTACCATAGTAACACAGCACAACACAGCACCTTGCTGCCTGCTGAGTAGTGAACGCTGTGCGAAGTTTTCAAATGACATGACTCTGATTAAAGGATCATTTTTCAGGCCATGATTATCTCAGCACCTTCAAACTTTCAGGAATCCTTTATCAGTATATATTCGGAATAATCCTAAAATGGCATGACTTTCTGGAAAACTGATAAAAAGTAAAAGAGGTATTGGTAAAGAAAAGTCGGGGAAAAGTAGTTAAACGTAGGGGAAAAGTTGTGAAAATTGATCAGAAAATCTTTGCTTCTGTTGTGGATAAAAATGAATTGCTTTGCACCAGTAAACCATAGAACCTTAAAATTCTGCGTTTGTGTTGCCAGGCAAATATAAGACACTTGTGAAAAAGTACAGTGCTATACACGGAATAGTTTTTTTGAACCAACGATATGAAGAACAAATGGGAATGAACCTTTGAAGTTCAAAAAAGCGACTAAAAAGCCAAAAACGTTGTTGAGGTTTTAATTTTTTTGTGCTAAAAGTATTTGGTCTATGAATACCAAACTTGGTGAGCCTCTAGGAAACTACCATAGCAAACACATCTGAGAGTTTCATCTTTCTATCATTCAAACATATTGAATGACGCCTTTACAAAGTTGTGAATGTGAAAAATCAAGAAAAAGTGCAAAAATGACAATTCCTTGTGAACTAAAAAAATTCTCTTTCTCTCACATATGAATGTAGCACCTCAATATTTTGCCTTCTCTAAGACAAATATATTTTGCAAAATATGTGGAGGTATCAAATTTATAGGATAATTTTCTGATGTTCTACCGCTCCATGAAGTCCAGGAAAGCAAATCCCATAAAAGCAAACTTTGGTGTGTCAAATTGGCTCCAATTTCGGCATATTTAGCTTACATTATGTTAAAATCAACATTTTATCATACTATAATATATATTAATTGATTCCTATGCTTCTCTTTGCCTATATTGTTAAAGGTGTGGCTGGGGGATAAAAGGGAAACCCAACTCGTCAGTGATCTGTTTGGTCAGATCAGACTCGGAGGGCGCTATGCGCCCACCTCGTCTGATCTGACCACTACATCAAGGTTTTTCATGACGCGACCCCTTGAAATTTCGGGGTGCCGAAACTTCGAACTCGTTTTTCTCGAAAATTTTCTAAGAGGCGCGAGATGATATTCCTTTCTGCACTGCGCATTTCTTTGGAGAGTCCAGGGAAAAAATTTTGAGGAAAAGTATGTCAACACTTTTCTCAGAACCGGAGCGAGAAATTTTTATTGAAAATTGGCCGTAATTCCCATGTCAAGCGTAATTCCGATGCGTAATTCCCATCGCTAAAGGGCATTTCTAGTGTCTATATGGTGCCGAAGTAGCTTCCTGATATCTTGCCTTGGCCATGTTTTATTCAACATTGAAAAATGACCAAAAACGCGGCGGAAAAGTGCAAATCCGTACAATATCAAGATGAACTTCCCAAGGGAAGTTCTGAATTCCCAAGGGAAGTTCTTAATAAATTGCCATAAACTCCCCCGGTTCAACTGGCCCCGCCTGGACCTCCATGTATCTATATATAGCCTGGCTGCACCCTTTTTGTAGGAAACCATTTTAAGGAGGTGGGTTTCCATCTACACATAACCCATTATCTTATGATGATATGACATCCCTGCAGACCAGGTATTTTAAATGCTATGAAAGCTCCAATCTCAATGTGACAAACTCAGTTTTTCATGCTAAAAACGAAAAAAGTGTGACAGTTTCATTACCATGTGTCTCAGAGCCAAAAGATCTACATGGAAAAGATTAGCCTAATAAGGCCTAACACAAGGTTGTATGTATATTTCCATGCCTGCTCCACCCAGTGAAAAATCAAGGGTGGTTCAACTGGCCTGCCGGTTCAACTGGCCCCACTCTCCCCTATATAGATATAGGTCTCTGCCTGCTTGGATTCCAACCCTGGGTGGGAAACCCGAATTTTTCAGTGTACCTTCATGACCAAAATTCCAACTGGATGTTGTTTGGATGAGACGTTAAATTGGCTGTCCCTGGAATAAGTGTCTGTGCTGGGCAAGTAAAAAATCCCTCGCATGGTGTGAAAGTGAAACATGTTGAGGACTGCCACTCTCTCTCCAATCTCTTCAATCAACCCTTAGAGGGCTAAACCTGTCATATCTGTCAACATGTATCTGTATCTATCCTGTATTCCATATGAAACTACGGTTTATCATTCAACTGTCTGCTAGAAAATAACATTGTGCGGCCTCTCAGACACAATATGGCATTGTCATGCATAGTTTTATGATACTCAGGCTTGCTGTACGCAGTCTTGCTGCATAAACAAATCTTATATGGAATACCAAAATCTGATTGTCTGAGCACGACAAGTAGCAGGCCCACGCTATGCACTCGACTACTCAAATAGTAGCCTACTCATATTATATGTGCATTGTGATACAGTATCGAGTCGAATCGACTCTCCAGTAAGTATGTCATAGCTTTTCATACTACGAGGATTCATAGATATTTTGAAAAAACAGACATTTCAGATAGATTCATGATGAAAACTTGGCTGTTTCATGATTTCAAAATGCCAAAAATGGTTTTTTATCTTACAAAAACAATTTTTGCATACAGTCATTTGAGTTGAGAGTGACATAGTTTCCTCTTAAAACATCATCGCAAATGAAAATATCCTACCACAGCAGCAGTGCATGTGAACCTGCTATGATATTTTACCATTCGGTGAAAGTGGACAGTCCTCCACTAAACTGTTCAGCTTTTTTTTCTGGAATTGGAAAGTTTCATTTTGTGTAAAACAGCAAACTTCTTTGTATGTGGCATGTTTCATCTGGACAGCCACGAATTACTTACTTTTACTACAGATGGTAACTTTCTTGTCTTTTAGAACTAAGTCATGACCCTGTCAATAGACCAATGGTATGGAGAGAATAAAAACTTTTGGGTTTGAAAAAATTAACCTAAAGAAAAAATTAGGCTGGCAGAAAAGACGTTACAGTAGACGAACGACGAGTACTTACATTCTGCTGCAATTGGGCCTCAATGACTTCACAACAAGTCCTACCAAATACATTGAAATGAGGTGTCAATTTGTCATTAGGCAACTTGTGACCTCATTGGAGAGTGGAGTGACACATCAAATGGCTTGCCACAATAACATTGCAAGTATAGGCTATGATCTCACTGACTGCTTACACGTCATACAGTTTAACATGGCATGGATAGGGCTGTGACCTCACAGGGAACATTTTAGTCCAATTCTGTAAGCATGTTCGTCTACTGTAAGCATTTCAGACTTCAGTAAAATATCCTGTAACTGGTCCTTGGGGCTCATGACTGAAAAAAAAGAAGAAGAAAACAATTATAGTTGATGAAGCATTCAAGTCATAAAGAATCAGTTGATTGAATGTTTAATCAAACACCTAGCTTATTCAACAGGCTGAGTACTATAGTGTGCTAACTGCTTCATAAATATATATTAGATAACACACTATAGGACTTTAATTTTTATTAATTACCAAGAAATCAACATGGACCCACTGAACAGTTCCACCTCTTCCTTTGAATAATTGTTCAAGAATGACTCTAATACAATTGTCTAATACTGCCAGTAAATTCACTTTATGTAACTGGGTAACGGTTCTGCATCAGTGATTTCCAGTGGAAATCACTGACCGAGAATTATGAAATTTCTCCTATTTTAACTACTGTTTCCATTTTAGCATCTCATCAAGTTCAGTGGCCATTCTTTTCATGCACATGTTTTACCAAATATCTTCTTTATAATAGTGTCCCTGTATTTGAATAAAGTGGTCCCAATACCAAAACACACCCCAAAAGAACTACAGTACAGGAAAAATCTTGCTGTAAAAACTACAATAATCAGCTGCAGTACAAGGTCTCCCTCCTGTAAAAACTACAGTAACTTACCATAATGCTTATAGAATAGAATTTATTCAAGTAAAGTAATATATAGTACAATTTAGTGTATGAAAATCCATTACTGTAAAAACTAAGGTAGGATGCCGTTTATCAAACTACAGTAAGATATATTGATTACTGTAGTTTTTACAGTAAGTACCGCACAGGAGAATCACAGTTGTGATTTTTGTTGCTGTAAAAAGCTACAGTAGTTGTCTGCAACTGAGGTGCCGGTAGTTACTGTAGTTTTCTACGGTAAGGTACTTACAGTGCATTTGACTTAAGAAAATCAGAAGCATAATCCTTTCCTTTGGCTGTGACCAACAAGCAGGATTAGTCTCCTTAAATCAAATTAACATTGTAAGTATTGGGCATGATCATGACAAATCATCAGCATGATGACACACGAAGTGCCATTTTCACAGTGCAACAGTCCGCTCTTTTTCTATATCGAAGTGACAGACAGTAAAAGATGGTATTAAAGATTGAGTGTAGAGAGAGTATAAGCTGGCCTGTCAAGCTCACTGAAATTACCATTTCGAATGGAGACAGATCTGTGAATCACCTGGTCCAAGGACATCAAACACTGACTGAGGACTTTTTGTGACCTTGCTTGTACAGGCGGACAGGTGTGTATGCCCAAAGCATATATCATCACTCACAAATATCCACGAATATCCACAAAAAGCAGTCATGGATTTTGGCATAGTCTTTTGACTCTGACCAAAGAGTCTATTTGACTATTAGCCTATTCGATATTAACCTCAATTTTCATTGGCTGTTGGATATTAGATTGGAATCTCATTGAATTCTCAGTGTGTCCAATGAGGATGCAGCTTAATATCCACTGGCCAATTAAGGCTCTGTGGATATTAGGCTAGTCTGTCATTGGCTGGGATATTTGGCCAGATTCTCATTGGAAAAGATATTAGGTGGCATTCTCATTGGAAAAACTATTAACTACAGTGCCCCCTACTGTAGATATTAGGGTGGATTCTCATTGGTCAAGATATTAGGGCGTATTCTCATTGGTCAGTTCCCTATTATCCAAAGTTTGATATTTGTCAAAATCCACAATAGTAGTTGTTGCTAGTGACTTGGGCATGTGTCAAAAGTATAAGGTCTTTGCCAAAATCCACTATAGTCGGGAGTGAGCGATAATGAGTGATTTAGGCATGCGCCCAAAGGACCTATATTTTGCCCAAAGGCCTCGTGGATATTTTGAAGGATGCGATGACTTTTGGAAAGTCATGCCAAAAGGAGTCATAATGCCCAAAGGCCCTATAGTTTTCCCAAAGACCCTATAATTTGCCAAAAGACCCTATATTTTGCCCAAAGGCCTAATATCCATGCCAAATAGGCCTATTGGGCACAATAGTGGATATTGGCGGTAACAACAGGCCATTTACTTGCTAGCCAGCAGAAGACTATCGTATAGTAGATTTTAAAAGTGAATTGCACCTTTTTCAACTTGAATGGCTGTTCCATGCTCCTCCTATAGCGTAACGGAGTATCAGTCTTTTGAGACATCCTGTTAGCACATCACTCACCACTGTTTTTTGGAGTGTTACTTTTAGCCCTGGAGATGGCCTTGGAAAAATCTCGTTGATCTCATGAGGTCACCACGTAAATTTGAAACCGTTTGAAAGAAAAAAAATCTGTAGTTTATGGCAACATACTATCTAGGTGAAATCCTTCAAATCAGGTGCATAATTTAGCAAAATCAGTTTCCATGGCATTCTGTCATATACACTCTTGATCAAAATGCTGGAATAATTTGGATTTTCACGGTGTCAGGATTTCAAAGTTCTAAAATTGGTATTTGAATGTGTGGAATTGCAAAGATTTTTTCCTCAGACGTTAGATTTATGTATAAATGATATCATAAACCATTTTCAGTTGCTAAAAATTATTTGAAAACTTTCTTTGGGTGACCTGGAAAAATTTATCATTTTTAGTAAAAAATCATCAAAAATCGCATAGTGGTTCAACAACAAAACATAGAATTTCAACATACACAAAAAATGCCAACTTAATCTTGATGTGTACAACCAATAAACATAACAATATCATGTTGAATGTCACATTCGTGACCTCAGCCTTCACTTAACTTGACATGGAGTCCGCCAACCTGTTTTTTGGTTCTTTTTGACCGAAATGGCCATTCTTCAGTGAAAGTCACTTGCACCTGGTCCAGAGTAGTTGGCTGGACCTCCATCTTGTGTGCAGAATGATCAAAGATGTCCCTATAATGTTATTTAGGTTCATATCAGGTGAAGTTGCCAATAACGGCAAATTCTTAATTTTTCATGGTTTAGAAGGATTTGTGTTGCCCTACAAGCTTGAGCATTACCATAAATGAATAAAATGATTCAACTGAAGCGTTCTCTACACTGAGGTACCATTTCCTCTTCCAACAAGTGTACACTCTTAACAAAAATGCTGGAATATTTTGTTAATTTTTCAAGTAAATTCCATGTCAGTCAATATGTCCTAGCACATGTTTCAAGGAGCTTATGGAGAATTTTTGTGTGATGGGAAGGTGGCCAGATACTGTCCAAAAATTTCCTAATGGCCACAAGGGCTGAGGGTGGTAGTTTAACGCTTGTTTTGTGTGTCATCCATTATTACGGAAATTTGTGTCTGGTAGTGTGGTATAGAAACATCCCGGCAGTCTCCTATCTAAGTTTACTGGAAGAGGAAATGGTACCGCAGTGTAGCGAACACTTCAGTTGAAACGTTTTATTCATTCATGGCAATGCTAAAGCTTGTATGGCAACGCAAATCCTTCTAAACCTTTAAAATTGAGAAAATTGAGAATTTGCCGTCATTCGCAACTTCACCGGACATGAACCTAAATAATATTATAGGGACTTCTTTGTAGAGGGATGCGCGGTGCATAATTTGTAAACCGCAACCGCACTGCACCGCAAAGTTCAGAACCGCAACTGCACTGCACCGCAGTCACATAGAACCGCACCACACTGCACCGCAGCTATGCTGAACCGCACCGCACTGCACCGCAGTCATGTAGCACCGCAACTGCACCGCACCGCACTAAAAACCGCAAATTACCCGCACCCATTTTCGCATACTAAAGATATAAATCTATGAAAGGTGAATTAATTACACACATAAATATGATGTAGAATGAAAATTACACTCAGTATTAGAGAATTGAACCGAATTTGAGAAATTTCATTAGTCAAAAGTTAATACTGCAAGTTTAAGTACACAGATTTACCAAAAATATTAAAGCAAAAACAGACAAGTTTGTGGGGCTTAGAATTGTTCCAAAAAGAATTTGAAGATACCTATAGATATAATATTATGCAAAGGTTATATTAGTCAGGGTTTTATATGTTGATGCATATTGAACTCAGTTGATATGTGAGCATTGTAGCAATGCAATCAAGACATACCATCAGATTATCTTTCTAATTAGGAATCACAAGATTGATTAAAATTGGAAGTGCAGTAAACCCTTATTGCATGATATTTAATGGGAGTGTGTAAACTTGTATCTGAAATTCGGAATTGCAATTTCTTCCTATTTTCAAATGACTGGGATTTCTCTTCTCAAGTTCATAAACGTTATTAAATTTCAATGTATGACAAAGGTAGGGCAAATGTAATTTCCAAACGTTGCACTCAGATGGAAAACCAAACGTAGGTCGCAATGTTAGTAAGAGGTTGGCAGATAGTTTGTTTTATAGTTTGGCCTAACGTTCGAGTCACACGTAAGTCATACCTTTGGTTGAGAGGTTGGAAGAACGTCTTGTTATAACGTTTGGATAAACGTGTCAGTCATACGTAAGTTATACCTTCGGTTGAAAGGTTTGAAGAACGTTTGACTATTACGTATGACCATACCTTTGATTCAAAGGTTTGTCGAACATTCATTAGAGAGGTTTATAAAACCTTAGACTATTACGTAAGTCATACCTTTGGTTGAGAGGTTTGAAGAACGTTTGACTGTTACGTATGACCATACCTTTGATTCACAGGTTTGTCGAACATTCATCTGAGAGGTTTTAGCAACCTTGGACTATTACGTATGACCATACCTTTGATTCATAGGATTATCAAAGGTATGGTCACACGTTTGGTCATACGTAAGTTCCAAGGTTTCTCCAACGTGTTTTTGAGATGTATGGACAACGTTTGAAAGTAATGTTCAGGTCAAACGTCTGATCATACGTATCTGCCAAAGGTTTGTTGAAGGTTTGCACTAAGTTGCAGAACCTAGGATCCTGATTCTCAGAGAGCTTGTAGCGCCATCTATTCCATACCTATTCCATTCTATCTGGTAACTTTGTAATATATAAAAACTCCAACAGGATGCTTGCTGTTGTCGATTAGATGAAGCCATGAAGAAAAAGTTGAAACACCAGTAAAAATTAAATCCACATATGTACTTTTAAAATGTGAAAGCTTATCCTGGTTTAAAAATAATTTAATTTTTTTCCACACCCACAAAGATGCATATGAAAATTTAATGAGACCCAAGTTTATTGGTGCCTCATTGCAACTGTCCTAGATGCCGAAATGTTCCAATTTTATCAAGGTAAAATTGCAGTAACATTTTCAATTTTACCATGCAAGGTAAGTGTTTTTTATATATAATTTTATCTTATAGTCCCAAGTGGACTTGTAGACTGCTCAGTAAAATGAGGAAGAAAAGTCTATTAATTTTGGGAGCAATCCTTTTTGGATAGCTCTGTTTGTACTGCTTTAATTTTTTGTTTTATATTTGCAGATCTCAATCAAAATAATTAAATCCTCCCACCAGTGGCAGTGGCTGGGCTGCCCCCCCCCACCCCACCCTACCCCACCCTACCTGGACAATGATCCCGAACACGCTATATATAAATCAAACCTGAAAACAACAGAACCTGAACAGAACTAAACAGAACAGAACTAAACATTGAACTAAACAGAATTGAATATAAACCCCCCCCCTCCCATCAGACGATCGGCCCCTGAAAAAAAAATCGACATCTTGAAGAGACTTACCTGTGAGTCCAGTGCCGGTGTCCAACGACGAATTCTGGCCGTATCCACGTCCATGCGTCCTCCCGGGTTTGGTAACCGGGTATATCCATCCAGAACAGGGTATATATGTCCAATATTCAGTCCATAATTGAATCACAAACACTGAAACAGCTGATCGGGCTATTCCTGAACCGGGCGCTCTGACCATGCGGTTCGATCTGGCACATTGCCGCGGTAATATCTTTCACAGTATTGAATTCCGAGCGTCCAAAACCGGCTTAATCCATAGCCAAGTAGTTACCCTAAGTAGCTCCGAGGGTTACAAGGCTTGTTAATGCGTTTAATCCTTCGTTATCAGCGAAAACGACATCCTAGATTTCACAGATTCGAGTGGACCCGCCATTTTGGCTTCTTGTGCGCGAGTGCGCATGCGCAAGAGGGGGCAGGTCCTCTGAAACGCTGGATCCCAGAAGGCGGGAAGACGGTCAGAGCAACGTTAGAATACTTCGTAGAGACAGATACGGCTTGTATCACTCGTATCAACGTCTAAAAGTACGTATTAACGTCTGAGAAATGTGTCGACAAATTACGTAGTTTCAGAACGTTGGGTCCGATGTGGGTAGGAGGTTAAATGCTACGTTAGACCAACATTATATCTACCTCAATGTCCGCGAGGGTTATTGCAAGTAATTGTAGCCAGAAAGTTGCACAAATTTGAAAGGGGTAATACAGTTCTTTGTTCAACCCCTATTTAAACAACATTTGCCTGGTGCTAGTTTGCTAATTAGCAAGTTGGGTCGCATATAACAATACTTAATATCTTAAATGTTAATAATACCCAAACATTGTGATAGGAATATATTGAAAATTCAGACTTTTTAAAAATTTTGTTCATAGACTAAATAAATAGATAAATTGATTAATTGATGGACAGATATGCCTATGGCATGTGTGTACGTCTTTGTATGGAGAGATAATAAAGATAGACTGATTGATTGCATCATTTGCATGATTGAAGAATGGACTGATTGATTGCACGATTGATGGATGGACTGATTGATTGCACGATTGATGGATAGATTGATTGTTGTGAGATTGATGGATACACTGATGGATTACTTTATAGATTTATTGGTTTATTAATTAGTGCTTACAACAACAATTAAGGAGGGGTGATCATAATCAACACTTTTGAAAAATACAATTAACTTACTTTAATGCCATCACCTGTTTCTATCGAGAAAGATAAGTGAATTTGAAATATAGGCTTAAAATTTTTTTTACAAGGAAGTAATATCACAATAATTATTGATAATACAAAGACAGCAGAACAGTTATTAGGCCTACTTCAGCAAAGCTCGGATTTTCTCCTTAATTGGTTTTTGGAGTAAATAAATTGAATGAATAAACATACATAAATGCATGGGTCTAGATCAGTGATAAATGGTACAAGAAACAGAAAAAGTTAATTTGGAAACAAATTAATATATATGGTAATTTAAAAGACAGCAAAAATTTAAGTAAATAAAATTTAATCAACCCAGTGTACAAACAACTGATCCTGAAAGAATGAACACAAGTTTTTTGAAAATTTTTTCACGTGTCATTAATGAAAATCCGCAACTGCACCGCACCGCACCCATTTCATTTGCGGTGCACTGCAACCGCACCGCACTTGTTAAGTTCAAAACCGCAACCACACTGCACCGCACATTTTCAAACCGCACCGCACTGCACCGCACACTGCACCGCAACCCGCTCGGTGCGGTGCTAACCGCGCAGACCTCTACTTCTTTGACCATTCTGCACACAAGATGGAGGTCCAGCCAACTACCCTGGACCAGGTTCAGATGAATTTCACTGAAGAATGGCCATATTGGTCAGATGAAAGCAAAAAACAAATCGGCGCTATCCATGTCAAGTCAAGTGGAAGCGGAGGTCAATGAATGTGGCATTCAACATGATATTGTTATGTTTTTTGGTTGTACACATCCAGATTAAATTGGCATTTTTTGCGTATGTTGAAATTTTATGTCTGTGTTGTTGAACCACAATGCGATTTTTGATGATTTTTACTAAAAATGATCAATTTTTCCGAGTCACCCACATAAGTTTTCAAATAATTTTTAGCAACTATAGTTTATGATATCATGTATAAATAAATCTAATGTCTGATGAAAAAACTTTGCAATTCCACACATTCAATCACCAATTTTAGAACTTTGAAATCCTGACACCTTGAAAATCCAAATTATTCCAGCATTTTGATCAAGAGTGTAAGGTGATATATGTAGATGAAATATATGACAAATGCATCCCTGAAGTATATTAATAATTTTAGTAAGACCTCATATTGAACTTCACAGAAACTCGATGTGGGAAATTGGTGATCTCAGAGTAACATAACCAATGTAAGCTATCAAATTGGTTGCCAATCCATTACCTGGTGTGTCCAACACTTTAACAACTCTAACTGTAAATTGGCAAACTAAAGGATTGAATATATTTTTACGTAACTGCAGAACTTGTAAGCATTGCACACATCAATTTGTTGCAGAATACAATGCAATTCAGCGAGCGAACATTTAATTGATTTATATCAACAGCTTTCATGCTTTGTTACTTGTGCTTAAGGCCTCTTAGAATTATTTTCCATTTTTGCAAACCAATTTCCTGTGTTAAAACCATATCTGGAGGCCAGTGGAGGGGTATTAGTTTGTTCTATGAATACAACTTTGGGAAAACTGGGACTTATTACAGCCTCTTTTTAAATGTAAATTTGAAACAATATCATAAAAACCTTTGAGCCTGAAACTGATGAGAATGAATAACTCTCCCAAGGAATCAGCTTCATGTTTTATGGCATCTCTTACATCTGAGAAGGTGTAAGATATTTAACAAATGCATTTTGTAAAATCGGTAACTCGTCCTCTTTTTGTGTAGCACTTTCTAAGGTAATTCATTGCTTCAGAGTCTGAGATTTTGTTATAAGGAAGCTTATACAATATCCCACGCAATTTTCATATTGAGAATTGCAGCACAGATGCACCTCTAAGTCAATCATCAAAAGAACGGAGACTTGAGAGCGTCATTATTCAAATGTTCAAAAGTGTTCAAACGCTTTGTATCATTACTTATCATAAGTATGGCATAATTCCATTGACTGCTACTTCGGGCAACTGTTGCAGTGCAATCTGTTTGACCCTCGGGAGTGACAGTCATCATGCTGTTTCCATCCGCCTTCGGCCTTGTGCAGGGGTGCCGGAAGGAATCGCGGGCGGCAGGGGCGGTCGGACAAAAAAGGGCAAATCATATTTGAGCCTTCACATGACAAAATGTAGATAGAGAGTTAATAATAATTTGAATATATACTTACTATTTTGTGCCCAAAATTGATAAAAATAATGCCCCCCCCTGCCCCCCTGTTCCGGCACCCCTGGCCTTGTGAAACAGCATGATGACTGTCACTCTCTTGGGTCAAACAGATTGCACTGTTGCCCTCGTATCAGTCAACATTTGTGTGCTGGTATCATTCACTTACAGCATTTTGTAAAATTGGTATTTATTCACACATACTTAATACTCATTGGTAAAATTCCACAACGTGGTTTTTGCTTATTAACTGCAACATTTCCTTGAGCAGGACAATGACACCTCGACATGAACAAACACAATTTTAAATAACAGTTTCATAAGCTGCATTATCTGTACATAATTAATCCATTCAAGCTAATGAATTATCACTTGTATCTTTTTAATTGGATTATGCCTTATTGGCGACTTTTTCCAAGGTCATGATTTTTCAGCTTACTGTCAAAACTTGAGTCAATTAGATACAACACCATTACAATGAGTCGATTCTTGCCCTGTAACTACTAAGTGAATGAGAATCATTATTATGCAACAGATGTTAATGATATAAGCTTATTCTGCACATAATCAATTTGTTATGGAATATTATGCAATTCAGAGAGCAAGCATTCAATTGATTTACATCAATAAATATAATGCCGTGTAAGTGTTTAAAGTTACTAGGAAGCCATATTTTCTCTTTTCAATTTGTTAAAACTTTCTGTTGTTCTATGAAGCCAGCTTTAAAGAAACTGTCACTTACCTCAAGCTCATTTATTTTATTGTAAATGTGACAAAGTATCATGAAAAGCCTTTAGGCTGAAAATTATATGAACAAATAACCCACTCCAACGAATCAGCTTCATGTTTTAAGGCATCTCTTATATCTGAGAAGGTGCAAGAAATGTAAGAAATGCATTTGATCTGAAGCTGTAACTCATCCTCCTTATGTGTAACATTACTCAGATCATCACCTGGATGTTGAGTTTCTTAAAGCTCTGTAAGATTGTCATTATCTGGAAGCTTATACAAAGTCTTACTCACTGTGTCCTTATTCTGCACCATTTGTGAAATGAGAGACTTACTTGCGGGTCACAGATCAAAAGAAGGATGTAACATTCATAAATGTTGAGGGATTAAGTACAAGAAAACAACAAGCTTGAAAAAAGACCTAGATAGACTTAGAAGAGTTGTGTCAGCCATTGACATTGTCATATTGTCTAGCACTTTAATTATTTACTTTTACTATAGCAACTAGCAGATATTTACCCATTTTCCGTCCCTTGAAGGTGTCTATTTTGACAATTGAAGTTTTTCAGTAGGAGCGAACCTTGACGTCTGCTAGGAAATGCGACTCAGGAGTAGCTTAGAGCTACTTATGAAGACATAGTATCAAACATCAGGTCAGTAGTCTAAATTTGGCATCAATTTAGATGAGATTACCATAACAATAGCCAGGGTCCAAGTGCATTGTTAGTAGCCTATTATTTCCAAATTAAACAAGTATTTCTAAAACATATCTAAGAACCACGGATGTGTTCTCACAACACAACTTTAAGGAAAGCGAAACTTACTTCAGGCTAATTTATCTAAATGGGCCATTTTTGTCGTGACAAGCTACCACAAAAAATCTTTAGGAGCTGAGAGTTGTACGAAAAATATCACTCTCCAGAGGAATCATTTTCATGCTTAACTTCATCTGTTGTATTTCAGAAGGTGTAGGGTATTTGAGCTCTGATGCCGAATGAATTTGTCCTTTACGTTAAATCTCTGGCGCTGATCTTTCTCATGTGTGACATTTACCTGGATTTCGAGTCTCTCAAAGCTCTTTGAGATTGTCATTATCCAGAAGCTTATACAAAGTCTGATATGGTGTATCCTTATTCTGCACCATATGTGGAATGAGAGACACACATTCACTGTCATACAGGTAACAGATCAAATGAAGGATGTGACAAATGTTGAGGGATTATCAGAACACAGCTTATGATATGATTGAGATTGCCAATTGGCCAGCACGCCCGATAAGCAAATGGTATGACTATTGGTAGTATGTGTTTTCGAAATTTGTGCACTCTTTACTGTATTATTGAAATGTTTTAACTATTCTTAAATTGAGCAACCTGAGGGCACTGACACAATGTGAGAGGATAGGTAGCCCCAACCCCCGCCCCCCGGCCCGATGGCCCTTACCTCATTAGGCCTATAGTTGTGCCCCTGACGGTTTTTGCTGGTATTTGTGAGCACTGCCAATCCTAAATCTTTAGTTTTATTTCCAACTTCTTTTTTCGGTTGGGCTCTTGCATTATATGTGTTTGAAATCTTGTAACCTTTGCTTTATTGTTTGTGTTAAATCTTTTGTAAAAGAGCACGTTCTGAAGAGAAAGACTCCAAGTCTCAAAGTTGTCATGTTTCGGCTAAAGATCAGTCAAACTGTGATTCTGAATTTGATGGATGCACTAAACTGTAAATGCACTGACATTTTAGGGTACTGGTTCAAGCTAGAAGAGTATGCAAAGCTTAGCGCAAGTAAAATCAGTTATGCAATGATATTTTGTGATTCTTGTAAATTTTTCGGTTTGGTATATACATGTTATTTATAGCTTATTTCTCACTTGAGCTGAGAACATGTATCATTTGCCTTTACACACTGAAAACTGGAATGAGAGTATCAGTTTGTAAGTATTACTGGTGATAATTGAAAAGACCATTTATTTCTATATAGGACACTGTGCTTAAGTATTTGTTTCAAAATCACACTAAATTTGTGTTCCGAAATACCAGCACAATAAATGATTTATTTCAAGACAGCCAAAAGAGAAAGAGTTCATTTCACCAAAAGTCCAAAACTGAGCAGTAAATTATCTATTTAAAAAATCTGCAACCCCCAGAGAGCAAATGATCGCCCTGTAAAATGATGAAACCAGGCTCTCAACTAGATGACGAATGTGTGAAATTTCACATTCCTGCAAGTACATTTATCACACCAACTTCCAATTATTTAGAATGAGACTTTAAAACACAACTCCTGGATTTTCGGAAACTCTGAAAATATTTTTTTTTTAATGGCCTTGTCAACTTCTCTGAATGACAAGAAGGCGCAGTAAAACTATGTAAAACTATGGTGGGAAATGGCATCCAAGAATGCAATTGAATACGTTTTTGCAATGCTAGGCATTACCAAAACATGCTGAACCTGTGGACATAGCCATCAAAAGAAGGAGATGCACCCCAAACCTCTCTGATTCTGATTTACCCTTTTCACAATAATTATTCTTACTCTAGCTACATGATGCATTTCTAACCATTCAATTTGTGGTTAAATCGGGATTAAAAAACCTAGACTTCTCTCTCTCTCTTCGAAAAGGGTGACTGAATAATTGTTTAAGCTGTAAAAAACATTCAATTTTTATTTACATAAATTTAGAGTATTGCCGGACTCTCATGGGAAGTTTAAAAAAACGAATGTATGATTGGGGCTTTACATCCAGATTTATATATAGGTCTTTGCCTGCTTGGGTTTGAGCCCTGTGTGGGGAACCCGAAATTTTCAGTTTACCTTCATGAGCAAAATCCCAGCTGGATATCATTCGAACGAGATGTTAAATTGGCAGTCCCCGGTATCAGTGTCTGTGCTGGACAGGTAAAAGATCATTCGCATGGTGTAAAAGTAAAACATGTTGATCACTCCAACTCTCCCATCACAGTGTCCTTGAACAAAGTTTAGGGTTAAAAAAAATGTACAAAGAATCTGTCAATGCAGCATTATAGTATGTGGTCTCAGCTTCGATTTGACGTAAAGATCAAAAAAATCTGTTGGGAAAATTTTGAGAAAATTGAATTTTAAAATTTTAGGTTTTTCACACCCTTGTTGCATGCAAAATATCCATTATGAAATGTTTAAAATGATAAATTTAACATAAAAATGCTTTCCTTTCACACCCTGGTGCTTATATTTGCGGTGGACCAAATTCAGAATTATGATTAAGTTGTTTTTCATGGAATATCACATTCTGAAGGTGTTACAAACTTGCTAGACTATAATCTGCATTCTCCGAACCCATTTTGAGTCCAATCAACTGAACCTGCATAATTTTCCTAATTCATCGACTGCATTAGTTAAGTAGCAGAACACTGTAGCAATACAGCCAATAATAAGACGTATCTAGGGCAATTACAGCATTTCTATGTCCATATATTGAGATGTAAGTTGCAAAATTTCAAAGTGAATATCAATATCAAAACCTATAATCACAAGCTGAAGACAATAAAGAAACATGATTGCCTCAATTGTCTATTGTGTAAATTAGACATTTTTGTTTAGGGACTTAATTTCCGATGGTATTTTATTGATTTTCTTCAATTGTGCATATTTCTCAATTTAGTACTTTCTGTGCAGATTTTGCATCACTCATGCAATGAATAGGCTAAAAATATTATAGTATGCATTTTTGAGTGTTGTCATTCATATCATGAAAGAAAAATGAATAATGTCACCAATTAATATGTATTTCAGAGCTTCAGGTGTGAAGTTAACTTTTTAAAATCAGAATATCTCCTAATTCCATCTGGAAAGTTCACAGATAACCAATATTAATTATGTGACCATGGAAGAGAATCTGTTGACTAATAGTTTAATACTATGTTGGTTGCACAAAGGCATGCTACAACTGAACAACAGAAGTTGGTGACCATTAAATTCCATGAAATGATCTTAACAATTGGCAAGAAAGCACTTAAAATTCTTCAGAAGACCATAAATTGCAACCAATATTTCAATAAGAACATAGACATTGTAATAAAACTTGGAATTGACCATTTCAGCCATTAGGCCACTTGCATATGTTCTTTTTTACTGATTTAAACAAATAATTCTCTCAAAAAAATTATTTCCTTAGATATCAAATGCATCTTACATGGAAAGCTGCGGTGAAGATATACACTTGTCAGATGCCGACAGTAGGTATTTCTACATGTGTCTACTGTTTATTGTCCAATAACTTTTACAGATGTTTTGTGAATCCCACTTGAAAAACATTGACCGGTGAAACGCTAAAAATCTCAATTTCCATCACTAATGGAGTTAACAAGACGTTTTCTCACATTCTGGTGGTTCATTTGCCACTTTTCTTTCATTAAAGAAATAATAAGGCCAAATGGCCATGTTTATATTTGATTTTGACAAATTATAAGGTTCACTGAGTTTGCAACACCCATAAACGTTGAAAAGATGTAAAAAATTAAGATAAAATGCTTTTTCTTTTATTTTTTTAACATGCTTGAGCAAATTAATGTATAACTACATAATTTAAGATGTTTCGATAACACTTCGATGCCATTTGATATATATCCATAACTGATATTTTGCATGCAACAAGGGTGTGAAAAACCAAAAATTTTAAATTTCAATTTTCTCAAAATTTTCCCAACAGATTTTTTTGATTTTTACATCATATCGAAGCTGAGACCACACACTACAACGCTGTGTTGACGGATTCTTTGTACATTTTTTTTAACCCTAAACTTTGTTCAAGGACACTGTGCCATCTCATCAATCAATCCTTAGAGGGCCAAACCTACCATATCTGTCTACATGTATCTATATCTATCCTGTTTCCTTCACAGTTTTTTAGCCCATAATATACTGTGGTATATGATGCATCTGTCTGCTAGAAAATAACATTAAGCAGCCTCTCAGACACAATATTGCATTGTCATACATAGTTCTGTGATACTCAGGCTGGCTGCACACATGTTTGCTGTATACAATAAACAAATCTTATATGGAATACCAAAATCTGATTGTCTGAGCACGACAAGTAGCAGGCCCACGCTATGCACTCGACTACTTAGGGGAGAGTGGGGACCGATGGGCCGCTTGACAAATTATTGTCAGTGGAGGCAAATCTGTTTGAGATACAGGATTCATACTGTGCACCCTTTTAGCCGATGCATTTTTCTATAAAATTATATAAGATCCACATAGATCAACCTAGGAAGAAAGATGAGAAAGCAAATTTTCTGTCAAGTAAGATGGTGGCCCATCGGTCCCCAACCATGGGGACCGATGGGCCATCCCATGGGGTCCGATGGACCATGTCAATAACTTGCCAAAGGGTGGATGAAGAATTTCAAATTTGGATTCAAGATGTTTTTGTTGATCCAACTGAGTGTATAGGATAATAAGAGATCGAAAAATTATAGATATGCCCAGATTTTTCACAAAACAGACTTTAATATCCAGTCCCATGCCAATACGCCACCTATATACAATTTCAGGAAATAGTGGCCTTTGGTTCCCATGTTGGGTGGCCCATCGGTCCCCAAAAGCATTCTCAATAGTTAAACTCCCTTTTTTAGTGAAATATGGTTCTTGTTCCTAAAATTCAATGTGTAAATTGCAACCAATATATAGGGAAAATCGTCATAGAAAATATATTGCCTCAAGTCTACACAAATTGGAGATATAAAACTTTTTCTGAATCAGTACAAAATTACTTTAGATGTTGAAAATATCATTTTGCCCACAAAACGCTTATGCTTTAACTTATCGATCAGTCATCAATATGGTGTTTATAGATGTGATAAGCAATACTAAAAATGCAAATAAGATGTTTCTAAACGTTTTTGATGTGCAGTTAAGAGGATGGCCCTTCGGTCCCCATGGCCCGTCGGTCCCCATTCTCCCCTATATATATGTGCATTATGACACAGTATCGACTCTCCAGTAGGTATTCTAGCTTTTCATACTATAAGGGTTCATATAGATTTTGGAAAGCAGACAATTCGGATTGAATGCAATGAAAAATTAGCTATGTAATGACTTTAAAATGCAAACGATGGCGTTTTATCTTACGAAAACAATTTTTGCATTTAGGCATTTGATTTAAGTGACATAGTTTCCTCTTAAAACATCATCACAAATGAAGATATCCTACAACAGCAGCAATGTATGTCAACCAGCTATGATATTTTACCATTCGGTGAAAGTGGCAGAAAAGATTATCAGTTACTGCAGCTACTGAAAATGATAATGTGAGACTAGACGATTATAGTTTGTCACTGTGATATAAAAAAATGAGGACCAGTTCACTGTGAAAAATGCACTTCGTGATTGATGATAACCAATGAAGTGTCATCTTCTCTCTACTTTCAACATTGGAAAAATAGAGGCTGTTTGATTAGTTATGATCAATCGAAGGCCATTTGACTAGTCAAAACTGATTTCAGAGTGAAAATCAGATACATAATCCTTCCGTTTGGCTATCACCAACAAGCGGGAGCGGGATTAGTGTCCTAAAATCAAATCAACATTGCAAGTATTGGGTATGATCATGACAAATCATCAGCATGATGACACACCAAGTGCAATTTTCACAGTGCTACTCTTTTTCTTTATCAAAGTGGAAGGCTGTAAAGATTGAGTGTAGAGAGAGTATAAGCTGGCCTGTCAAGCTCACTGAAATTACCATTTCGAATGGAGACAGATCTGTGAATCACCTGGTCCAAGGACATCAAACACTGACTGAGGACTTTTTGTGACCTTGCTTGTACAGGTGGACAGGTCATTTATTTGCTAGCCAGAAGAAGACTATCGTAAGAGTAGCTTTTAAAGTGACTTTCACCTTTTTCAACTTGAATGGCCGTTCCATGCTCCTGCTGTAGCGTAGACGAGTATCAGTCTCTCTGAAACATCTTGTTAACACATCACTCACCACATTGTTTTGAGGTGTTATTTAAACAGCTGATACATTATCTGATGTGTAAAACACTGTAAGAACTCAAACCGTAAATTGGCACACTAAAGAAGTGAATATATATTCATGTAACTTCAGAGCTTGTAAGCATTGCACGTATCGATTTGTTGCGGATTACAATGCAATTCAGAGAGCGAAAATTTAATTGATTATATAACAGCTTTCATGTTGTTTAAGCTTGTGTTTAAGGCTACTTGGAATTATTTTTCGTTTCTGCTTGCAACTGTTTGTGTCAAAGCAATATCTTGAGGGATATTAGCCTGTTCTACGAAGACAGCTTCAGGAAAACTGCAACTTATTCCAGGTTCATTCTTAAATGTAAATTTGAAACGGTATCTTAAAAACCTTTGAGCCTGAAACTGATGAGAATCAGTAACTCTCCCAAGGAAAATCAGCTTCATGTTTTAAGACATGTCTCACATCAAAGAAGGTTTAAGATATCTGAGAAATGCATTTGACTTAAAATCTGTGACTCATCCTCCTTATGTGTAACATTTGCTCAGATAATTGATTGCTTCACAGTCAGATATTGTGTTATAAGGAAGCTTATGCAATATTCCAATCAATTTGTAATATGAGAAACTGCTCAGAGGCTGCTCAGAGGCATCTCCAAGTCAATAATCAAAAGAAAGCAGAGATACAATGTTCAAATTTTCATAAAATTATGTTCATACACTCTTAAGCATGAGTATATACAGTACAACCCAAAATAAAGTACGATTACCCCAGCAGGAAGGAAGAATCAGCCACTACTTTACCCTTTCACACCTTTTGACTACCCCTGAATCACTACCTACCTTTACCTACTTGAAACTACCTTTTAAAATTACATTAAAATCACATTTGAACAACACCAATTTAAACTCAACCACCCTAATTGTGTTTGATTTACTATATATTTTGCACCTATACCAACTGCAGTTACATTTAGTCCAGTAGAACTTGGGCAAAATAGGGGGTAACCGTACCACTAAGAGGGTACAGCTATTTTATTGTTGATCTTGCATAAGTGGAATATGGTGATTCCAAATCTGATGTTCTCTTGTTTCTCAACCTTGAGCATTTTTAGGTATTTTGGTTTCCATGGCAACCATTTCGGTAATTTGGGTATCAAACTTATAAGCGCTTATTTGTCCATAACTTTGTTAATTGTGATTGGAAATATGTCATTTTTAACAAATTGTTGTTTGGAATAATGTCTTTCCAAAATGTGTGATATTAACCAGATTGAACTTTTCACGAAGTTGCCATGGCAACGGATAACTCAAAAACAACGCAATTTTTGAAAACAGACTTCAGAAAGTTGTCCTCTGTGGAAATATTATAAGGTAAAGGCAGAAAATAACCATTGGCAAAAAAAGTCAACTCTATGACAAAATGTATTATTTGGAAAAATTGGAAACCCAGCAGTAAATAAAGTTGCCATGGTAACCAACATCCCAAATAGCAATTTTTCTAAAAATACTTAAAAATATTAAAATTGTCTATATCCTGACCAGTATTGTTGGAAACTACTTCAAACTTGGCATCATCATGTATCATTTGCTCATATCCATTATATGTGCATTTGTGGTTGCCGTGGTGATTGTCATAACAAATGAAACTTCAAATGATATCAGCTAATTGAACCTGGTCCAAAAGAAAATAAAATGAAATTTATCATACTTAGATGATGCTGATATCGATCAATTTTGATACCAAATGAAAGGTAATATTCACAAGAGTTGAGGAAGGTGGTTGTTTCTATATTTTGCTGAGACAACACAAGCATTTCCATGGTGACAAGTCTGAAAGAAAAGGTAAGAACTCCCAGAAAATCCTTTAAAAGTGAATATCTTTTGATGTATGAACACTAGAAACACTGTTTTAGTGTCTAAATATATGTTTTCAGGCATGCCGGTTTCAATGGAGCCATGCGAATATTTGTAGGGGGTCACCCTCATTCGCATATTCAACTTTTCTCATACGAAAATAACTAAATTTTCAATATATCTATGTCAAATTTTCCCAAACTTACAATTAAAACTTAAAAAATCGAAAACATGAAAAACATTGACATATGAAATTCTCACTTTCCATGCAATACTGCTAATAGTGCCCTTCTATGGTTACAATTTACAAACTAAGATATCACCATGGCAACCAAACAAACTTTTATAAATCATGCTCCTAAAATATAAGGTTTTCCTAGTTTGAAAAGTTTGTACGCTTGACTCAAATAAGAAGTAGTAAATAACTGCAGATATAGTTAAAAACACAAATTTATATTGAATTACTAGTCACATCATTTACAAACTAAGAATAGTCATCTCTTATTAAATTGTTGAAGCATCTCAAATATCAAATTTGAGATATGAATATTCAATAGTCGGTCGGCCTTTGCTATAAAATTTGTGAGCTGGTCCAAATTAAATCTTCTAAGCTTCCCTGCATGTATTTCTGAAAAGGCCTGTACTCTCTGTGCTAGTTAAAAAAACAAATAATGTTGAAAAATTGAAGTAACTAAATGAATAATGGTAAATAATGTGAGATATCAAAACAATACAATTGTTTCCATGGTTATACATAATGTCACAATTAACTATTTATGTTATATATATCTATAAAATTTATATATTTCATTTATTTAATTAAAATATGTCAAGACACCAGTACTGTGTTGGTTTCAAACTCATTTTAAGTGATCACTGCAAAAACCTGGGCCACGTTTTATGGTTTCCATGGCAACAAATTAAGCATTTATTTTTATTTCAATTATATTATTTCTTGAAGATTGCTTGCAAATTACCTCTAATTTATTTGACCCAAATATTGTATGTCTGCGGTAATTCAAACAAAAGTTATGGAAAGTTGGACAGAACTTTTGGAAACCCCATGTATCCTACCTGAGGTGTAGCTCCAATTGCAATAGCATCAGATTGCTTTTTAAAGGAAATGCAGCATGGCTGCAAAAAGAGTTCACTTGTGCCAGGTGTGGTTGACTATGGGCTTCACCGCTTTCATGAAATTGAATAAATTCTGATTCACAATGTCATGTATTTCCAGAACTTTTGGTTTTGGATATTGATGATTTATGAGTCCAGATTCATAGTCTTGTGTTAACATTGATTATGTCTTGGATATTACTTTGGTATGCTTCCTGATCTTGCCATTTGTTATGTCGGCCCATTGCTAAGCCACAAAGTTTTAAAGATGTTAAAGAGATCATTTGTTCCCAATTGGCTATGACCATTATAGTGTATTTGAACATTCCAATTGGAAGCCAAGGCTACATCGAACAAGATCTCAGCTCAAATCTTCTGAACACTTTGTACATGACTCTCTGGCAGCTTTTCGGAAGAATTATAGCAACCAACATGTACTTTCGGAGTTATGTGATAATTGGAGATCCCTGAAAGAGCAGAAAATTATACCAGGGGTCCTTCTGGCCAAATTGCCTAAGGCGTTCGACTGCCTCCCTCACTCGATTTTAGTCTCCAAACTCTAATCGTACAGCCTCAGCAGGCAAGCAGTTCCACTCCTCGCGGATTTTCTATCAGACCGGCCCTAACGCATTAAATTAGGCGGGGTTAACAGCTCATGGAATACCATTTTGAAAGGTGTCCCCCAAGGCTCCATAATTGGGCCTGTGATATTCAATATCTTCATGAAGGATATTTTCCTTGCCAACTTAGACGGAACTTTATTTAATTATGCAGATGACAACACCATCATGGTGCTGGACCCCACCAAAACTGTTGTCATTGATAAACTATGCAAGGCCGCCAATAAAATCGTCACCTGGTGTAAAAGTAATCAAATGGAGGCCAATCCGGCCAAGTTTCAGGCCATGATAGCAGGTGAAAAGGAACCATCAGACTTAAAAGTCCTTGACAAAACAATCAAGACCGAAATGTCTGTGAAACTTTCAGGGGTATTTCTCCACAATACCCTGAGTTTTAACAAACAAATTACTGAGCTACCGCGCAAAAGTTCTAGACAGTTAAACTTTATGAAGAGGATAGCATATCCATTCTCCCAGGACATAAAAATGCCTTCTCTATAAATCTTCGGTTGCCTCCAACTTTAATTTTTGCCCCTGTAGTAATGCATTTATGTGGCAAAACAAATACTCAAAAAGTTGAGAAAATTTAATTCAGAGCCTTAAAATTTATTTTTCATGATTATAATTCAGATTATGAATCACTCCTAGCAAAGGCCAAGCTACCAGCACTAGAAATCGCCAGGATTAGGGCCATAGCTCTGGAAGTGTATTAAATCTATCATAAAATCGGACCAACCTTCTTACAGAAAGGGTTCGACCTTCAAAGATCATCTTACAATCTACGATCAGGCCCTGTCTTTACGCGAAATCACTCCAGAACTACCCGTTTTGGGCTGCACTCCTTCAGAAAATACGGCGCAACGATTTGGAACTCACTGCCAGCAGAGCTTAAGTCCAGTAAAGATTTTAAAACTTTCAAGAAAATGTTGAAGGACAGGAGTGGGCCAGACGTAACTACTGTAGTTACACAAATACCCAACAACCTGAGGCTGTGATATGAAGCTCTTCAATTAAATTTATAAGACTTTTACATTTACATTACATTTGAGACTCTTAACATCCTCACGGTGCTTCCATCTACTAGTCGATTTTAACTGTTTTTATCCTGGTAATTTTATTTTATGTTAATTTAATCCTGATCATCCAGTTTCATTTTAATCCTTCTAGTCTCTGTTTTTCCCTTGTAATCTACCTCGGACATAATAGCATAAATCTTTGCTAACGTTTATTTGTTGTAAAATCCGGGTTTAAATAAAATTGTGTATCTTGTATTAGGAAACCATTGCAAATTCTTTTCACATAAAGTTTATGATGAACCACACCTGGAGACCCAGGATAAAAAAGGAGTCTGGTTGAAAAAAAAAGGCCAGATATGTGTCAGACTCATCTTAACTTACATGGCCTTAATGAGAGTGTCAACAAGGGCACAGGCCCAAACCACTTGTGACTTTTAAGACTAGACTATCAGGTACTGTAATGGGTCTGTGGTCTAAGGGTTATTTCTGATGGATTATTCTTAACTTGTGATTGTGAAACATGCATCTGCTTTCAGAAAAAAAACTTCTGAGATTGGTCCTACATAAAAATGGCTCATATGACCCAAAATTACCAATGACTTCAACAGCTTTGTTGAACTTCTAAATACAACTGGTGTGGCGCCTTCTGTGTATATTAGGATGATAGAATAAGGATAACTTTATTTGTTGATTGTGAGATTAGAATAGAGATTCAATTCCAGCTCAGATGAAGCTTGGAAGATTTATTTTTTTACCAGCTCACAAATTATACGGTAAAGGCTGACCGACTATTGAATATTCATGTGTCAAATCTGATATTTGAGGTACTTCAACAATTTAATTAGAGGGGTCTATTCTTAGTTTGTAAGTTATGTGACTAGTAATTCAATATAAATTTGTGTTTTTAACTATATCTGCAGTTATTCACTACTTCTTGTTTAAGTAATGCATATACAAACTTTTCAAACCAGGGAAACCTGATATTTTAGGAGCATGATTTATAAAAGTTTGTTTGGTTGCCATGGTGATACCTTAGTTTGTAAATTGTAACCATAGAAGGGCACTATTAGCAGTATTGCATGGAAAGTGAGAATTTCATATATCAATGTTTTGCATGTTTTTGATTTTTTAAGTTTTAATTGTGAGCATGGAAAATTTGACATAAATATATTGAAAATTTTGTTGTTTCCGTATGAGAAAAGTTGAATATGCAAATGAGGGTGACCCCCCACAAATATTCGCATGGCTCCATTGAAACCGGCATGCCTGAAAACATATATTGAGACACTAAAACGGTGTTTCTAGTGTGCATACATCAAATGATATTCACTTTTAAAGGTTTTTTCAGGGAGTTCTTGTCTTTTCTTTCAGACTTGTCACCATGGAAATGATTGTGTTCTCTCAGCAAAATATAGAAACAACAACCTTGTTCAACTCTTGTGAATATTACCTTTCATTTGGTATCAAAATTGATTGTTATCAGCATCATCTAAGTATGATAAATTTCATTTTATTTTCTACCAGTCCAGGTTCAATTAGCTGATATTGCTTGAAGTTTAATTTGTTATGACTATCACCATGGCAACCAAAAATGCACATATAATGAATCTGAACAAATAATACATAATAATTCCAAGTTTGAAGTAGTTTCCAACAACACTTGTCAAGATATAGACAATTTTAATATTTATCAGTATTTTTAGAAAATTTGCTATTTGGGATGTTGGTTACCATGGCAACCTTATTTACTGCTGGGTTTCCAATTTTTCTTAATAATACATTTTGTCATAGAGTTGACTTTTTTTGTCAATGTTAATTTTCTGCCTTTACCTTATAATATTGCCACAGAAGACAACTTTCTGAAGTCTGTTTTCAAAAATTGCGATGTTTTTGAGATATCAGTTGCCATGGCAACTTCGTGAAAAGTGAAATCCGGTAAATTTCACACATTTTGAAGAGACAATATTCCAAACAACAATTTGTGTAAAAATGACATATTTCCAATCACAATTAACAAAGTTATGGACAAATAAGTGTTTGTAAGTAAGATGTCCAAATTACCAAAATGGTTGCCATGGAAACCAAAATATCTAAAAATGCTCAAGGTTGAGAAACTAAAGAATATCAGATTTGGAATCACCATATTCCACTTATGCAAGATCAACAATAAAATAGCTGTACCCTCTCGGTGGTACGGTTATCTCAAGGTTCTACTGGACTAATTGGTAGCTGTCTAAATAGAGTTCTTAATTTGGGCTAAGGTTGTTGTAAGGAGTCAAAGGGATTTGTAAGGAGATTTGGGGTGGAGAGGAGAAAAGAGGGCAAAATAGGTAAACAGAGGACTTCTGACAGAAAATTTTCTTACTTTATTTTGGGTTGTACTGTACATGTAAGTGCACTGTAAAACCAGCCATGTCTCTTTAACGGCAGCTGCCAAAATAAATACAAGAAACTGCAATTAACTGTTATATAGTATAGTAACCGTTTTTATGACATGTATTGTTGTGTGATGGTAATGATGTATAAGTGACAGAAGCTTGTTTTGCAGTGCAGTCAAATTCTTTTGACTTAGCAAGCTGTGAAGGACTACAATACCATGCAGAATAGGTGTGTCAGGAGGGTGTTGAATTTGCCAACAACAACTCATTGCAAATTTCTACCACATTTGACTGGCACTGTTTATCCGAGGGATCAAATTTGTCAAGCGTTTATGAAAATGACAAAGACAATGTACCTGAGTGAAAATGACACTGTACGATTTATTGCCTCAAGAGGGTTGTTGGACAAAAGAACTTTGATAGCCAGTAACCTGGACTTCATCAAAAGCAGAACTTTATGACATGCCTTATGCCTTTATCAGCTTATATCGCTCTTTCAAAGTCTCATCCACTATTTTCTGCAGAATAGGGCTAAAATAACTGCTTAGAGCTGCAAGAAAACTTTATTCTTCTTGAAATGGTATGCAAACACTGAGGCCATCTCAGACAAGCATCAAACAGCAATATCATCACAACAGCAATCTTCACTGTAAAAACAGTACATAGGGTACATGTATATGTGTCATTACTGGGATAATTATGCAACAAGATGTAAAATGGTGTACTCTTATTTTCAAAATGTATACTAAATCATTCGATTGATTTAGATCAACAGATTTCATGCCGTGTTCTGTTCTGTTCAAGATATTCCTTGGCTTAAGGCTACTGAGAATTGTTTTGTCGTTCTGTTAACCAATTTCTTTGAAACTATCTGTGGAGATATTAGCTTGTTCTATGAAGAAAGCCTTAGGGAAACTGCATCTTACTTCAGGCTTATTTATTTCATTGTAAATGTGACAAGGTATCATAAAAACCTTTGAGGCTGAAATTGATATTACAAATAACTCTCTCAAGGAATCAATTCCCTGCTTAACGAGAGCATCTCTGAAATCTGAGAAGGTGTAAGATATTTTAGGAATGGGTTTGCCTAATCTTGACACTCATCCTGGTAACATGACATTTACTGGGATAATTGATTTCTTTGCATTCTGCAACATTTTGTTACAAGACGGTTTAATATTCCAAGCAATTTGTGAAATGGGAAATGCTGCGCAGATGTACCTTGAGTCCATAATCAAAAGAAAGTAGAGGCAAACATTGCTAATATCTCTTTTAAAGGTTCGTCTTCAATTTCACAGGCATCTCAGAATGAAGACAGGTGTTGCAACTGTTTGCCATGAACTCCTTTTGCTGTAAACGTTATGCATGCACTCAGAAGCCATGTCAGGTGAATATTTAAAAAGCAACGTTCATTAACATTTATCCTTTTTGATAATCATTAAATAATATTGCTCAGTCATTTAATCATTGATGGTACAGGATTTCCTCCAAATTTCTCCTAAATGACCTATTTAATGAGGCCATCCTTGTGAGACCGTACCATTTAGAAGATAGAATCAAAGACAGAGTCTTGAGAGATTGAGCTTGCCCATCAGGCAAACTCAAATGACCCTCGCGAATGAAGACAGATCTGTGAATAACCTGGACCAAGGACATCAACATTGACTGAGGACTCCTTGGGCCACACATAACTGATCTTTAGCTACTCGGATCTTCTCAAGGCTCTTTTTGTTTGGTCGTTCGGTAGGAGAAAAAAAAGGGGAAATCTCAAATTTTCACAATGTCAATATGATAAAAATTGTGGGCATGCTGAATTATTTCTGTCCATAGGCAGACAATCTGTTGGGTCGGTCGATCCAAGAAGTTAAAAACCAAAAAAGTCTGGCCTTGAGGTCTTACGTGTTCATTGTACAGTGTAAAGACAGACTGATGTTTTTGCCCCAGCACATTTTTCAGGTGTTTGGTAATCAATTCATAGACTCTTTTTAAAGTGATTATGGCCTTTTCCGATCTATCAGACTGTGTCAATAGTGGCACCAGGTTGGAAGTACCTTTTATTTTCTCCTTTGACCTGACTTTTGCAAATAAATCAAACAATTTCAGTAAACAGTGCTGTATTTAAGGATATCACCAAAGGATTGTGATGTAGCTTGAGGTGCCAAGGCATTATTGACTGAAAAGAAAACAATTCGTAAGCGTAAGTGCAATCTCCCTGATCCTTTTGTACTGAGTTAAAGGTTTAGAAATATCAGATCGTTTTGGTTAGCTGGGAATGCAAGTGCAGTGTTTGCTTCTGACCTGACCTCTGGCTCCTGTTACAAAAGAAAAAAACACTGTACTGATCACTCTGAGGGATTATTGAAATCTTTCAGATTCTGTCAATGTTTAGCCATAAGTACTAACTACCCTATTTCCAAATGCAACTCCTGCAGATATTTGCTTTTAGGTCATCAGATCTCTGCATGGGCGTAATTACAGATTAATTCTATTTTAGCCTTTTCTGATTCTTTATGCATGGAGATGTTAATCAAGGTTGTGCTCAATTTGCAGAGCACACTGTGTGCTAGTTATTTTAGATCGGAAAAGAATAACATCAAACTTCAATAGATGAATTGCTCTTAATTTTAATGGATGACAGGGAACTGCATCAAATGACTAGCGCTTCCTGAGATGCATTGAAATGTTCCTTTTTGGGGATATTGTAGCTGGGATTACCTACTAATCTTTGATTGAAGATCAAGAAAACAAGAAGGTAAACATGATGACAAATCATGGAATAATGATTAATGTTCTATTTTAAGATGCAAACTCATCATTATTTCACGCAAAGTGTGATAATCAAGTAAATACAATGAAAAACTGAATTAGAATTATAATTCTGTGGTATTACTATGGATCAGTGTAGAATATCTTGTCTCTTGAATACTTGCCAAACAAAGAACAACTTAATCTTTGAAAACTTATTTCAATGCTATAATTTACAGAAAGTCAAATTTCTAGAAGGCCTACTATTTTCGAGGATGTCCATTTACTACAAAATAGGAAAGCACTGGTTAGGTTGGCCTTAATCTTTAGCTTTAATTCAAGCCACCAATTCAATTTTTTTTGGTGAAAATCGGCCATTTTAATTCGGAAAAGCTGTAATACACATTAAGATTGGAACATCTATACACCAAATCAAATGGAATGTTATGGAGTTCAGAGAGCTATAGCATTCATTTGATTCACATCAACAGATTTTGGACCATGTTATGTTCCTCTGCTTAGGGCTACTTAGAAATATTTTGTCTTTATGTTTACCAAATTCTTGCTGAAACTATCGGTGGAGATACCACTTTTTTCATAAAGCAGCTTCATGAAAACTGCAACTTACTTCAGGCTCATTATTCCGTTGTGAATGTGACAAGGTATCATAAAAACCTTTGAGGCGGAATTGATATGACAAATAACTCTCTCAAGGAATCAGTTTCCTGCTTAACATGAGCATTTCTGAAATCTAGGAAGATGTAAGATATTTCAGGAATGGGTTTGCCTAATCTTGACACTCATCCAGGCAACTTGCCATTTACTTTGGTAATTGATTTTTCTGCATTCTGCTAGATTTTGTTGCCCGGCAGTTTAATATTCCAAGCATTTTGTAAAATGGTAAACGCTGCACAGATACCTCGAGTCAAGAATCAAAAGAACGGAGAAGCAGACAATATTCAGAAAAGTTTTTACTCTGATTATCCCATTAATTTTGTAAGTTTGGTCCAACATCCTAACATCTCTTTTCGAGATTCATCTTCTATTTTGAACAAAAGGCATTTTAAAATGAAAACAGGTGTTTCGGATTCAGATTCAGATCGATACAATTTATTTCAATATTTTTCTCAGCAATGCAGTACAGTCATTTATTAATATTTGGTGGGAACCCCAATGAAGGCCCAATGGACCGCCATGTAGGGGCCACCAGAAGTAGGTAAGGTACATGAGAGGATGCCTATGGGGTGGCAGGCAGCACAGGCACAAGTAGGAATTCGTGTTGCAACTGTTTGCCATGAACTCCTTTTACCCTTGCTGAAAAAGGCATGCTTGCACTCCAAAGCACACCAAGCGAACATTTAAAATGCAACAATAAAAATCCTTTTTAATAATCATTAAATAATATTGCTTAGTCATTTAATTATTGATGGTACAGGATTTGCTCCAAAATCATCATACTATTAATTCGTGGACCCCTTACGCCACTCCTACCAAACTACTGATTTCCCAGTGCTGAAAACTTGCAAGCAGCTTTTCTACTTGTGAGACAGGACCATTTAGGAGATAAAATCTAAGATCGAGTCTTGATAGAGTGAGCTGGCCCATCAGGCACACTCAAATGACCCTTGGGAATGGAGATAGATCTTTGAATCACCTGGACCAAGGACATCAAGCAATGACTGAGGACTCCTTGAGTTTTACTCTACGTGTTCATTGTACAGTGACTACAGCGTAAAGATAGACTGATGTTTTTGCCCCAGCGAATTTTTCAGGTGCTTGGTAGTCAATTCATAGACTCTTTTTAAAATGATTAGGGACCGTTCAGAATTTATGACTGGGGGGGATGGGAGTTTTGCTGTAACTTCCCGTCAAAAATTGATACCTGTAAAAATATGTTTTTTCCTGTTTCATGACTAATTGCCTTTAAATCACATGAAACATGATGGAATAACTTGTCTAAAATAACATTGAATAATTTAGCCACCTTTCCTCTAATGCACAATGCCATTAAGGGCATTTGTGGATGTAAGCAGCATCAGACATAAGTTTAGACCACTTGAAATTTTTGTTTATCACACATATTCAAGGAAGTGATAAAAATAGATCAAGTTTTCTCTATTGTAGAAGTTCCCTGCCACATAGGTAAGAAAATCCGTGCAGAAATTTTTCAGCTGAGCACCTACTTTCCCTAATATTGACAAAAAATTGAAGTGGCCTTAACTTTCGTCCGCTACTGTAGCTCTAAGCTCCTTTTTATTCTGAATAACTACAGAAACCAGTCGGCGCAAAAAGGAGCTTAGTGCATCTATGCTCCTTTTTTCACAACTGATAATGCTTTCTTTGATGCAAGAAGGAGCATTGGTTTTACATCATGAAAAATTATCGTATTAGTATAATTATTTTACATATAGTTGTAGAAAATCGCCATATTTATATACATACCAAAAATCATTCAAATCGGACCAGTACTCATCGAGCCAGACCTGAAAACAACTGTTCAAAAGAAAAGCGCCTTTTTCTCAAAATCACATTTTTCCACTAAGCCCCTTTTTGCGCCGAGCAGTCGATTTTGTACTGAAAATACTGTATGTGTGAAACTGATCGCATTGAGGGGTAACTGAAATTTTTCAGATTCTTTCAATGTTCAGCCATAAGCACTACCCTATTTCCAAATGCAACTCTTGCAGATATTTGCTTTTACGTCATCAGATCTCTGCATTGGCCTAATTACAGATTAATTCTATTTTAGCCTTTTCTAATTCTTTATGCATGAAAACGATAATCAAGGTTGTGCTTAGTTTGCAGAGTACACTGCATGCAAATATTTTAAATCAAAATTAACAAAAACAAACTTCAAGTGAATGAATAATTATTGCTCATTATTTTAAGAAGGGAAAAGATACTGCATTGGATGAAAAGTGCTTCCTGAGCTGCACAAAATATTCTTTTTTAGGGAAATTGTAGCTAGGATTACTTTTTTAATGTTTGGATTAAGATCAAGAAAACGAGAAGATAAACATGATAGTGAATCATGGAATGACATTTAATAATCTATTTTCATCATTAGTTCATATAAAGCGCGAAAAGCATGTTAATAAAACTGAACTAGAGTTTAAATTCTGTGGTATTATCAATATGGATCATGTTGAACATCTTTGCCCTTGAATACTGGCTAGACAATTGCCAATTAAAAGACGACCAACTTTCTGCTATTATTGCCAAGGACGTCTTTTTATTACGAACTGAGAAAGCACTGGTAAGGATGGCCTTAAACTTCAGCTTTATTTCAAGGCACATTTTCTACTGAACTTGACCTCACATTCTGCAAATGGTATTCGTTCTGTGACATGATGGGACATCCTTCATTTTGCAACCTTGAGCTTTTGTGTTTGGCCAGTCGGCTGGAATAGAAAGACTGCCCTTTGGAAGGAAAATACTTTAAGTCTATAGAAGTTGTCATGTTGTGTTGGACTTTGATGGTATGTTCAGTCATGCGAGATACTAACTATGATTGATGCATTGAACTGTAAATCCACCAGTTGGCATTTGGGGCACGGGTCCAAGGCAAGAGTGACTGTGACATGAATTCAGGAGTTTGGCACAATAGACAAAACTAGATGATATATAAATTGTATCCTGAGGTAGTTTCACACAGCTGGTGTTTCTGTTTGCATACATTTACATCTTTTGCTGCATTTACTATATCTATGTACATTGATACATTTTGAAAAAAGCAAGTCATTCAATGAAACAATGGCACCATCAATAATTATATAAGATAGATATCAGTGACAATTTAATTTGCATTTCACTTCAGCTTTCACAGTAAATGGTTCATTATGAATTATAAACAAACCAAACAAATTCTTAAATTCACAGCAAGAAAATTATTGCTCAAAAATTGCTATCATTTTTCATATTCATTTCAAATCCTAATATTCGCTTTTAACATGCACTAGAGGCAACAGCAGTGAGAAATGCCACAAGCAGCGAAGGAAAGAGGGACTGGGGCCAGTCTTGTTCATGTCTAGAAATTCGTAATAGAGCTCGAGGAATTTCTGTAAACTTTGAAAGTAATTTTCAACCACATCCAAAAACTGCTCAGAATGATGATATTTGCGTTAAAACAGTAGTTATGATACGATTTGGAATTTATTCTTTTGCAGATAGGTGTCTCTCCTTCAAATTCCGCCAGCTGGGGAAACACGCGAGAAACTGGGGAAATGTCTTCTGATTTGCAATTCATAAGAAAATTATTTTAAATAACTGATGTTCAGTTTGCCTATTTAGCAACAAATGGTAAGTGACTGATTTGTAATGTAGGCACAGGCATTACAAATTGTTCACAGCACTCCTGCACTCGCTAACATGCAGCCACTAATGCTTATGACCATAGAGTGAAATGCAGAAGATTGGCGAGTCCCCGTTTGAAACAAGGACGAACACTCAGAGAGTCTACACATGGGTCTGCAAGCCTGCCATAATATATATGTATGTGTTATTAATGCACCAGGATAGTTGCGCTAAAATTGACAATGTGCAGTGGTGGAAGTCTGTATAAATTAATTAAATCACCAAGCACTCAATGTAGATAGAAGTTACGGAGATCTGTCATAATTTAAAAGAGCTTGTAGTGTGCACACAGGATAATCTGGTGCATCACATTAGGCCTGCCCACTGAATAATAATTTTAGCCCCTAGACTGCATGTAGTATGATGCAAATGCCCAATGTGGAAGGCCTGTTAGACCTCCAAAGTTTTTTAAATGCAACAAGGAAATGCTTTTGTGAGCTTCTGCTTTCAGATTGATAATGATTTATGGAAAGGCAGCCAAGCAGATGGAATGGACAAACATAAATCTGACATGTTTCGCTTTGATCATATTTCTGCCTGGGATCAACATGAAAAGATAATCTTTATCATGGTGAGTTATACTCGGACAATTCAAAGGAAAAGGACATGTGGAATTTTGATCTGCTGAAACCTTTTGCCTTTGAAATTTTATGACAGGTAACTTATTTATATCAAGATAATTTTTATGAAAACTTATCACTCATAAAAATAGGAGTTAAATTTCATCTATAACAAACAACGGTTTGCATGTTTTACATTAAAATTACATTCCACCTTTCAAAGGGTCCATAAGTAAATAAAAACCCTAAAATTCCCCAAAATTGACACAATAATGTAATTCACAATAATGTAAATTATTGCCAGGAAACACAGTGCCGAGAGAATTGCTTTTTACAACACAATTTTCCAACAGTGGCTCAATTATAATCCTTACCTGCTGGTGCTAAATTGAGCATACAATCCAACAGTGCCCAGAATTGGACAAGGTCAGGATGATTGGATCTCTTTCTATTTCGGGACTCGGAGACGGATTAGCCCCTTGCATGTCTCGTGCTATTATATGACAGGGCGTAACCCAGAAAGTTGTTTCCGGTGAAAAATAATGTGAATGACCTTCAGATCAGGAAACTACGTTTATCATAAAGAAGGCACATCACCGATTCACCATTTGTACGAAGTCTTGCGCTATACAGTTGACAGGGCGTTACCTGAAAAGTTGTTTAGATTGAAAGATAATGAGAATGCGCTTGATATAAGGGAACTAGGTGAAGATTGCACTTCACCGTTTTGCCATAAGCAGGGACATAGATCCTGGGGGGGGGGGGGATGCATCCCCCCTAGGATAAGCCTGGGGGGGGATGATCATATGATTATCCCCCCCCCCCTAGAATCTCAAATCATTACTACTTGGTCTTGAGAATTATTAGCTATATTTAGCTGTTTTTTCCATTATACTTGTTGTATGTTAAGATAAAATACACCCTCCAGGCTGCTCAGAATTTACCATCCAATAATCTAAAATATTTTGGCTTCTGGACCCTGGGATGGCAGCGAAATTCTCCGCTGCACAATTTTCGGCCCATTGGGCATAACGCGTAGTACGCTTTTGCCAAAATCATCCCCCCCTACAAAAATGAAAAATCTACGCCCCTGGGCCTAAGTAAAAGGACACACTTATATGTTCTAAGATTGGTATGTCTTGAGTATGAGGGTTGCCTTAGTTTGCAGCAGTCTGGATTTGCAATCACAGAGAGGTGGTTCGATTCCAGCTTGACCACAATCATACTTTCATTATGTATCCTCTTCATAGTGCCATTCTCAGTTGTCCGAATCAGCCTGTGAAAGGACATAAATAAAACATGTAAACCCCCAGTCATCCATCCATCAATCCTCCAGAATTGGTGCATTTGTATCTTCTTATTCTTGTAACACCCCCAAAAGGCACAAGCAGAAACCTGTGCCAATTTTATGTCTCGTGAATATAATTGTTATTTGACTGATATCCCTTTGTATGATTAGTTGAAATGAAGTCCTTAAATTAAATGTTGAGACAATCTCCATGGATATAAAGGAGAGATGGTTACTAAATGACTCCAGGTGTCTGGCTACTTTGTCCTTAAAACCTCTCATCAGTGTGACATCCGATTAATATTATTTTCCTCACAAAACATTAGCGTCGAATGAGATCATTTGGAAGTACTCTTTTTTTTAATTGTGGAAAATTGGTCCATTTCAATCAGTTAAGGATGAAGGCCGTCATTAATTATGCCTCAATGAATTCCGCTTGCGAGTGTGGATTGCAGTTGGTGTCCTTGTAGTCCAGAGGGAATTTTTCTCGAAGCGAGTTCTTGTCCTAATTACTTGTAATGCTGCTATTGGATCTCTGATGTGGAAGCATTGTTTTTGTTTGCGTTTGCCCAACTTCATCAACGGCATTGCATTGCAGAATACATGTTTCCTTCGGTTAAAAATCTCAAGGCAATCAAAAGCACTGCAAAGCAGTTAATCATTTGAACTTCTCCAACAATTTGGATTATGGACATTTCAGATTAAGAAATGAGCGGGATCTTGGAAAATGCTCTAAGTTTAAAAGTTGCTTGAAACATGCATCTTAATAGGAGATGAAGGTCTGCATAATATTCAACTTTAATTCTCTCTGACAGTGAGAATTGCGGTTTTGTGATGCCTCAGGTGCCGTGAATGCTTCTCTCAAACAAGTCCCTTTGTCATTGCACAAATTCTTTAAAAATTTATTTTGGATTTGAAATTAATGAAATGAAGAATAAAGCAGCTGAGGGAATGAATACAGGATATTTGGATAAATACACACACAAATAGATCGAAACAAAAGTATTTTTTCATATAACAAATTGCTGGGCCTTTGATACTCTTGATCATGTCTAGTCAAATATTAACCTCTTTGTTTCCAATTGTCTGATCATGCAGTCATAATTCACATTAATTAGCACGTAACATAGGACAGAAAAAAGGCACATTTATTAGTGTTGCATGTATACATGTACATGTATGTATGTTGTATATTTATTACGGTACCAGAAGAAGCAATGTGCTTATATAGGTGAAGGGTATACAAATCTGTTGCATGGGCATTGAGCGGTTCCTGGTTTGTCACACTGTATATTTCACAGTGGAAAGGTCCTCTCTTTTCTTATGAATAATGAAAACTGTGGTGAAGAGCTGAGATTTTTGCATTCAACATTTCAACCTTCATGACCCCATTTGTTTTTTTTTTCTCATCGGAGGAGTACGCAGTAAAATTTGAAATTTTGAGTCAGCTCAAATGATAGAGTGAGACGGTTGCAAAATGTGTTTTGAGTTATGATAGTCCGTCCTTTGTCATTTGTATAACTTAAAAACAACAGGCTATGTTAGTCCAAAGGAAATGTGCGACCATCCTACTGAATCATTTAAGCTTTAAAAAAGTTCAATTTTTGCACTGTATCCTTGCTTCCACAAGTGGTTTAGCTAATGATGGTTCGCATGCACTGACTGAGTAGCAAAACATTACCTTATGATGAGTCTGCACCACTACAAATGTTTTGTTGTCCATGTATATTACTAAAGAAGCAGCTACTAAGGGTTTTTTGTCAATTATTTTGTGAAAATGTGTGTTCTCCTGCAGATCACAGATGTATCCCTTGAAAAAGGCTCTAGAGTACCTGATTCTTTTGGACAGGGAATGAAGGTTTGACGTTTTTACTATTTGGAGGATGCTTTGTCAATGGTCTTGTTGCATGGCTGGCACATTGTTGCTGTGTAGGCATTTTCCATCTAAATACAGATGGCACTCACACAAAAGATGAAACTCATCTATATATATAAAAGATTCTCTCACCACTGTAATATTATCTTCATTCCTTCTTGAATGCAGCTAAATGGCTTCCCACATAATAGTCACATCCTTCCAGTGAGGTCTCAACTGACCAACGTCATTGTCACCAGGTTGAAGAGGGACAGCTGCAGACAATGGCCATTCTCATCCACTCAAGGGTGATTGACAAAAGCACATGCAATGGGATGTTTTACTATCCAAGCCATTTCACTGCTATTGGCATCTTGCCTTGTCCAGGACCATTCCACTGAGAGGGTGTTTCCTCTAGGAGTTTTCCGCTATGTCATTTTGAGTCCATCTTACATATATGCCACTGGATTTATCAGGTAAATTATGCCACTTAGTTACCCTTGACTTCAGACATACAGACAGAGAGGTATGGATCATTACTTTTCCAATATTCATGATTTTACCACCTTAGCAGATTAAAACAGTAAATAATGATGACCTTAAATTGACCAAAAAAGCATCCTGACAACAGGACAGCATCTGCACTTGCATGTTTTCAAAACACTACCTGAGTACATACAGTTTTTAATCTTGAGTGCCAACTTCCCCCAAAAAAAGCAGAAAAAAGGGTCTGAGAACCTGAGATAAAGCAAGCCTAATCAGCGCCTTGCGTGTCGTTGAAAAGGTGTTTTGTCAGTTAAGCGTGATTGATTTGGTGTAAACTCTGACATGAACACCTCCTGCAATGATAAAATCCACAAGTTGCTTGGTTACTTTATGCTTTGAATGAAGTAAATCAGTAATTTGTCAAGATCACACAGTGTGTGGTAGTGAATTGCAAGTAAACTAGAAACTCAGGTCATAAATTGTACTTGTGAAGGGGAAGGAAGGAAACAAATTTAATGTAACCAATAGTTCTGCCTGGCAGCCTGAGATACATGTTACGAATAATGATGATTTCACATCATGCCAACATGTTACATTGTTCCACAACCATACATATGGACTTCACAGTTAAACTTGTGCACTCCGCTGAACTGAGGTTCGAAACAGGTGATTACAACAAACAGTCGATGAGAAACAATGCTAAACATTATAATCCTGCCTGCTACTTTATAACAGGGCCACTTAAAATACAATCAGAACATAAGAATATGTAGTAGAACCAGGGACTTTTTGCCAAAGAATTGATAATTTGAACATTTGAATATCCATTTATCCACATGGAATTGTTCATGGACTATATATATATGGCATGGGATGTCTATTATTTGGAGTGGCTAACAGGACAATATTTATTCGAAAGACAAGGTAAGATAAATTCTCCTATGGCCATGTTAACACAGAATTTTTTGCCAACTCACATTGAAATTTTTGTTGAAGTTATTTGAGACCCTTCTTGTCATGCTTGAAAAATGAACACTCAAGGCATTACCAAACTAACATTAAAAGAGACTAAATCACAGGTTTATGTTTTGAGGGTGCTCTTTGATAGTGCCCCCTACACCTTTAATTGAGCATGACATGCATCTAAGTGTCCTTTTAAAGAGAGTATAATGTAACTTTATGGTGTCGTCCATGTACGACTTGTCCATAAAGAAGATTTAGTAAAAGATTGATCATGGGGAGAGTGAGCTGGCCTGTCAGGCACTAAAATGACCATCATTTTGGAAATAGATCTGTGAGTCACTTGGACCAGGACTTCAAACACTGACTGAAGACGTTTTGTGACCTTGCATGTCTTTGTACAGTGTACAGACGGGCAGATGGTTTTGCCCCAAGTGTATTTCCCTGGTGTTTGGTAGCCAATTGTGTGTCTGTTGAAGTAGCCTCTTTTTAAAGTTACTCCCACCTTTTTCAAGTATTTTAGTGTGCCAGACAGGCGAACACATGCAGTACATTCAACACACTCCACCCAAGTCTAAGTCTAAGTCTAGTATACTACAGTATGTATCTCCTTAATGGACTAGTCCTCTCACATGGATTCCTGCCTATCCAGCACTATTCCACTAAGAGGGCGTTTCCTCTAGGAATTTTCCACTGTGTCATTCGGAGTCCGTCTTACCGTTATTCTTACGTATATGCCACTGGATTCATCAGGTAATATATGCCACTTAATTACAATTTGGAGAGACAACAGTGGCGTCCCCATGGGGGGTATCGGAGGGGCATATTGGACCTGTGCCCCCCCAGGTGCCTCCCCATATGAACTTTCCAACTCTGGCTAAAATATACAATTAGTATAGTGGGTGCCGCCCCAGAATTGTGTGGCCCCCCAGGTGCTCCCCCCCCCAATCGCTCCAGACCCCCAAGTCACGCCACTGAGAGACAAACCGTCAGCTAGCTATGCATCATTACTTTTCCAATGCACATGATTTCACTACCTAAGCAGTAAATATTGATTGCCTTGAATTGATCAAAAAGGCATCCTTGCAACAGGACAGCATCTGTACTTTCATGTTATCAAAACACTGCCACCTTGTACAGAGCCTTTAATCTTGAGTGCCAACAGTCCAAAAAAGCAGAAGAAAAAAAGGGTCTGAGAATCAGAGATAAAACCAGCCAGATCAGCTACTTGCGTGTCGTTGAAAAGGTGTTTTAACAGTTAAGCGTGATTGATTTGGTGTAAACTCTGACACAAACACCTCCTTCAATGATAAAATCCACAAGTTGCTTGGTTACTTTATGCTTTGAATGAAGTAAATCAGTAATTTGTCAAGATGACACAGTGTGTGGCAGTGAATTGCCAGTAAACAAGAAACACTGGTCATAAATTATACCTGTGAGGGGAAGGAGAGAATACATGTATTTTGAAGGAGAGGACAAAAATTGAAATGTAACCAATAGTTCAGCCCTGAGATATAAACCACAAATAAAGATGATTTCACATTGTGCTAACATGTTACTGAGTAATTCTGTCATCGTAAATTCTGATCGTTTTAGTAGTTAGAGCTGATGCGTATTATCAATTAAACCCTGCTTGTGTGGGTGTACAGGAATAAGCACCTCGAATGACTGAGTGGTGTATGGAGGCCTGAGTGGTGTGTATTCACGCACCCTCCAAAAACAAGCAGGGTGTACTAACAAGCAGGGTGTAACTGTTGATACCACATGGATTATATCCACTATTTTTTCATGCGGTATTTTAAATATTTTGGGATATGTGATATGACTCACTCACTTTAAAAGTCATCAAATGAGTCTTTAAGATAACTATTATAATGTCAATGCACTCATTATGGTCATCACTATTTTCCTTGGTGTTGAAGTTTTGAGACCCTTCTTGTCATGCTAGAAAGGAGAAAATTTATGGCATTCTCAAGGTGACATTAAAACAGCCTAAATCACAGGTTTATCTTTTGAGGGTGCTCTTTGATAGTGCCCCCTACACCTTTAATTGAGCATGACATGCATCTAAGTGTCCTTTTAAAGAGAGTATAATGCAACTTTATAGTGTGGTCCTTGTACGACTTGTCCATAAGGAAGATTTTGTAAAAGATTGATCATGAGGAGAGTGAGCTGGCGTGTCAGGCACTAAAATGACCATCAAGAATGGAGATAGATCTGTGAGTCACTTGGACCAGGACATCAAACACTGACTGAAGGGCTGTGCAGTGAAGGCGTTTTGTGACATTGCATGTATATTGTACAGTGCACAGACAGACAGCCACAAGTGTATTTCCCTGGTGTTTGGTGGCCAATTGTGTGCCTGTAGAAGTAGTCTCCTTTTTATGTGAATGTCGCCTTTTTCCAGTCATTTAGTGTGCCAGGCAGGTGAACACACTCTATCGTAGTTTAAGAATAGTATACCACAATTTGCATCTGCTTAATGGGCTAGTCCTCTCACATGGATTGCACCATAAAGCAACATTACATTCTCTTTAAAAAGCCATTTTGGTGCATGTTATCCCTTACACTCAATTGAAGGCATAGGGTAGCACTATCTTCCAGGTTACTAAAAACATGAACCTGTGATTTTGGCTGTTTGAATGTTAAGAATGAAGATAAATTTATGTGCATCATTACATTACATGCCTGTGTATCAAATTGTACACAAAATTTTCCCTGACTACTGTAATCCTTATTCGTTCTTGAGCAAAGTTAAACGGCTTGCTTTACAATAGTCACATCCTTCCAATGAGGTCTCTAATGACCAATGTCATTGCCACCAGACTGAAGGGGAATATCTGCAGACAATGGCCACTGGTCTCATCTTCTCACTGGTGATCGACAAAAGAACATGGATATTATGGTATGTCATCCGAGTCATTTCACTGATATTGGCATCTTGCATGTCCAGGACTATCCTAGTGAGAGGGCATTTCCTCTGTCTTATAAATATGCCACTGGATTTATCAGATAATTTACATCACTTAGTCCACAGATAGGCAGATGAGCATAGATCACTAACATTTTCAACATTCATAATTTCACCACATTGCCATTGGAAGTCATCATCGATGACATAGAGTGGATCAAAAAGGTATCCTGACTATAGGAAAACATCTACACTTGCATGTTTTCCTTACATTGACATCAAGTACATAGAGCCTTTAAAAGGGGAATGATGGAGGAAGGAAGAAAATGAGGGAATAAAGGAAAGAGAATGGTGTGGGGGAAGAAAAGCAGCGAGACTTATTTTAGGAAGAACACGAAGTGCAAAGGGAAGGAGAAAATAATGAAAAAAGCACCACGATGGAAGATATATATATACATGTATATATATAATAACAACAAATAGGAATGGTGGAAGATAGGATGATTAGGCTTCATGTCCTGCTTTTAGTCACTCCAATAAATTAATGTATATTGGAGGGCGGGACAGTAATGAGATAAAGGTTGATTACAGCAGCTGTGAAACATACATGTACACAGGTCATTCAAGGAGGACACAGGCAAGTATGAAAAACAAAGGAATAAACGACACGTTCACATTAACTCAACTCTAGAATTATATCATAAATAATGATAAGGGGAAAGTTTATCAGAAATTAAAAACAAGCTGTATGGTCCAAAAGCACACTGGCTTGTCAGTCTGACACTCGGTTTAATCTCTGTCAGCACAGTTTTTGATACATTTGGAATTAAAATAATCTAAATGGTACAATTAACAATCATTTCCACTGGACAGTTTGGTAAGAATGCCAAAAAACAGCATTTAAAAAAAATGTGGGACTGGTCGGAAAATTGTTTATGAAATGCCATGTAAACACTTGACTTCCCCACAAGAGACATGCCTGAAGCCATTTTTTGATAATTTTTTTTATAGTTTTAGCAAAATGTTGTCGATGAAAATATTTGTCCCATCTTCAGGAAGAACCATAACCTAGTGGTCAACAATATATGTCTGCAGAGTGAAGCTATTGTAAGAGAATCCCTGACCACTGTAATCTCAACTCATTGTTGAGTGAAGTTAAATGGCTTCCTTAACAATAGTCACATCCTTCCAATGAGGCCACAACTGACCGACTCCATTGTCACCAGACAATGGCCAGTCTCTTCCATTCTAGGGCGATTGACAAAAGCACGTGAAATGGGATGTCTTGCTATCCAATCCGTTTAACTGATATTGGCATCCTGCCTATCCAGGACTATTCCACTGACAGGGCGTTTCCTCCGGAGTCTGTCTTACAAAATATGCCATTGGATTTATAAGGTAAATTACTTTACTGTAGCCCTCACAAATTATCAAGTTAGTTACTCAATTGAAAAAAGCCATCAGTCAGATTGATAGGCAGATATGAATCATTTGTTAAAATTCAATATGGGACACACACCAGAAAGTTTTGACCATGTGTATGCAAATAGCAGTTTGACACAATGAAGATCCCTTTCATTATGTTTAACCATGAGGTAGTCGAAACCAGCACACTTCAGCAAAAGAGTATGTGCAGTAATAATTCAATATTTACAACCAGGTATGTAAGCCTTTGCTGTACTGTTAGAGATCAACAGACTCAGACTCAGATACAGTTTATTGTGCCAATTCGATGTTACATAATTAGTACAAATTAATATGTTACGTTAATAAAGGAAAAGGAGACCACTCCAAGGACATTAGTCCGCTATCGAGGGGCCAACTTGTTATAAAATAAAACAACTTATCATTAATTTTGATCTTACACTACTAGTTGAATGGACACACAGAATTATTCTATAGGTAAATAAATCAGTAGATATTAGGTTGAGTAAGTTTAACATTATATTAATAATAATTATATGTTAATAACATTTTAGAGGCTTAATAACAGTTGTTGGCAATACAAGATAGATTAATGTTACCCAAAAATGAATAAAAACATTATGCTTAAGTTTCTTAAAAATAAGAAAAAGAACAACAATAGCAGAATAGATTTAGTTAGATTTATGCCACAAAACAACTTACCTGACCAGCATGAGGGACACTAACGACCACAGACATAACAGTTCGGAATAATGCACTGAGTATTGTATTTTTCTATGAATTTCTTGTTTACGTACAGTTTAAAACCTGCACAACTGTGAGTGTACATTTTTTCTTTAAAAATCAGACTCATCGAATTTAGACATGACGGAAACCTGTAGTTCATTGAGTGTTTGGCGAAGTCATGACTCACAGCAGGTAAGCGAAGATCACGGCCTTGTCTGGTATTGTATTGGTGAGAGTAACTGTCGTGTTGCAGTTCTTCATAAAAAAATTTAGGAAGTAAACAATTCTCAAATTTATAACAGAATTTTAAGTCTTGCAGTCGACCTATATCAGTTAGTTTCAGTATATTTAGTTTGTGAAATAGAGGATCAGTGTGAGCATTGAATTTACTTTGCGTTATTACCCTTACTGCCTTTTTCTGTAATTTAAATAGTCGACAAGATTTCCATCCCCAAATAATATTGCCATAGGTTAGGTGTGGCAGAATAAGTGTATCATAAATATTTAAAAGTATGTTTGAAGGAACAAAGTTTTTTATGTTATTTGAAATACCTATTGTTTTAGCTATTTTCTTGGCAACAGCATCAGTGTGCTTTTTCCAATTTAAGTTTTCATCAAGTATGATACCTAAATAATTGAATTCTTTAACAAAATCTATTTCATGATTTTCAATAAATAGTTTTGGATAAGTTACTTTTCTTTGAGGGGTACGAAAGAGCATTGCCTTAGTTTTGATTATATTTAGAGAGTGTTTGTTAACTTTGAGCCATATATTTATCTTATGAAGTTCAATATTAAGATTTTGCTCATCAATTTCATGAGAATTCAGTGATGTAAATAGAGAGGTGTCATCAGCATAGATAGTCATTTTAAAAACATTTGAGCTCTGTATTATATAATTTATGTATATAAGAAAATATAATGGCCCCAGAATGGATCCTTGTGGGACTCCACAAGTGATTTCTAGAGTTGAGGAAGTAACGTCATCAAATACAACGCTCTGAGTTCTCTTCGTAAAATAGCTCTTAATCAAAGTAAGTGCGCCATTGTTAATTCCATAGTATTGTAGTTTGTTTAATAATATTTTGTGGTCCATAGTGTCAAAGGCCTTTGAAAGATCTAGGAATACACATAGTGGCAACAACCTCATAGGTTTATTTCCGTCATGACTACATGTATTGTCAATGATCTCAATCAAGGGTCTGAGCAAGAAAGCAATCAAGGGTCTTAATCATGCGTAGTGAATAGCATTCTTGTTAGTCCAAACTCAACAGGTTCCCTGGGAGACACCCTTTTACCAAATACTTTCTTGCTTTCAATGTGTCCTTCAAGGACTCGAAGGAGGGAAAAATCCAATCACCTTGAAACCTGTGTCATGAACTATAGCCTTACAGTCTATGCTGATTGAGCTTGAGGATGCTTTGATTTCTACATATAAAGTAGATTACACAGGGGTAATAAGTTACATGTGGCATGCACCAGAAGGTTTTCTTGGCTCTAGCGGCCACTCAGTCGGTTTGATATGCCAATAGGAATGAACAGTTGGCTATTAAATTTTTGTTTTGCAGATAACTGATGCACAGTTGAGGTGAATCCCCATTTGATTTGGGCTGGGGATTCCAACCCAGTATGATACAACGTCACAGCCTGCACCTATTTTACATGTACACTGCACACATTGCCAGGAAAAAAGGACTAAAGCAGTAACATCCGGTCCTCACATGACATTACACCTTGCCAGCACTAGTGGTAAGAGGGGTTTATATTATCTACTCCTCGTTCTCAGTACATTGACAACAGTTACTGATACATGTATGCAAACATTCCATGTTGGGCCTAATTGTTGGCATTTACGCCTTTGCACTTTAATACGTTTCAGTTTTCTACAGAACAAAGTGTTTTTCCGCCCATCAAGCTAAAACCATGGTTGTCTTTTGGGAGTATCAAGAATCTTAAAAGCAAATGCAGTTTTTATTCGTCCTCTTCATTTATTGTTATTTTGGTGGGTGGAGTGACATTTTGTCCTCTGAGTATCTCTCTTAATTAGGCTTACACATTTGGAAGATTGCTGCAGCTATGCAGCATGTGTTTATTGGACGAAAACATGTACTATTAAGCTATTTTGACTCTGATTTCGTAATAGCAAATTTGTATCTTTTCCAGAAAGTGAGCTAAAGCTTCAGAAGCCATGAGCTGTGCTCATATACTCGTAAAGGGATGGGCCTGGCAAAACACTTAAACTAGATAATGTTTAAGCTTCATTGAAAGCCTGCAAACCTGAGAACTCTCTTTTAGTGAAACATGCTCAGCACCTTGGGCACCAAGAAACACAATGCTCCAGGAGAAATTAGTAACCAAGGCTTCATTCCTTACAAAAAAACATGCTTTCCAGCAATTTAAAGGACTTTCGTGTGTTTAAAGGACTTTCATGTGTCTGAGTTTTTCGTTGGTAGAACTCATTTCAAACATTGTTTGAGGTTGATGGGAAACACCTTGAAGTCCATTCATTTTTTAGTCTGTATATCAGACCACTTTATTCTCTATGCAGTATGGAAATTTATTGTTGCTGTCCTCTTTTTTAAAGACACCCAAACACCCCTTTATTCTGCATTATTTATCAAGTTGTATGTGTCAAGAAACAGACAAATACATGGTGTATATAGTAACAATTGTTGTAGTAGAATGGTTCACCACCTGGATTTACAATGCCCACTTTTTCGTAAATTTTATCAAATGCTTTCAAGACTAACTAATTATTCATAGCTTTAGAGTAAATCACTCCCGAAAATCGTAATGTATAAACCAATCTATATGCACAGAAACTGTTCCTTTTGAACTTGGAGAGAAAAGTCCACTTTAATATGTGATGTTCTCTCCAGTGACCTTGTTCCTTGCTCAAAGTACCTTACACCATCAATTCCCAAAGGACTCATTCTATCTTAAAGCCTACTGTTCCTCTTCATCACTCATTTATATTGACCAATAGTTGGAAGCCTACAGAAACACTATACAGCTTCAGTGTCAAGTGACTAATTGTCGTAGAATGGCCATTCCCGTGCACATGACAAGAAAACCCACTTTCTATCTCCTCAATTATTCAGTCTCTAATTATGTGAACCGAAATAGCTCATTCAGCCCAAAATCCAGATGGTCTGATCTATAGGCTTACAGTAGTTTCTGTTGATTTAACATGACACTGAATGCAAGACATAAGGTTACATGTAAGATTTTGATGTGGTGGCTCTTGACATGAAAAATATCTCTGCATCTTGCCATGCAAACGGAACTTCCAATATATCAGGTCTCACATGTTGTAGAACCTCATAAGATCATGACATTGTAAAACACTAGCATAATGGCTGAATTAATCTTGTGAGGAAACATTATCCCTCTCGGACATTGAGGTAGATCTAATGTTGGTCTAACGAAGCATTAAACCTCCAATCCACATCGGACCCAACGTTACGAAACTACGTAATCTGTCGACACATTTTTCAGACGTTAATACGTAATTTTAGACGTTGATACGAGTGATACAAGCCGTATCTCACCCTACGAAGGATTTTAACGTTGGTCTGACGGTCCCTGACCGTCTTCCCGCCTTCTGGGATCCAGCGTTTCAGACGAGCGGCCCCCTCTTGCGCATGCGCACTTGCGTACGAGAAGGCAAAATGGCGGGCTGACTCGAATCTGTGCAATTTCGGATGGCGATTTTGCCAATAACGAAGGATTTAAACGCATTGACAAGCCGTATAGCATTGGAGCTACATAGAATAGCTGCTTGGCTATTCAATGAGCCGGTTTTGGACGCTCGGAACTCAATACTGTGAAAGTTTAGGCCCGCGGCAATGTGCCAGATCGAACAGCATGGTCCAAGCGCCCCGGCCCAGGATCAGCTGTTTCAGTATTTGTGATTCAATTATGGACTGAACATGGACATATATACCCCGTTCTGGATGGATATACCCCGTTACCAAACCGGGGAGGACTCATGGACGTGGATACGGCCGGAATTCGTCGTTGGACACCAGCGCTGGACTCACAAGTAAGTCTCTTCAAGATGTCGATTTTTTCCAGGGGCGGATCGTCTGATGGGAGGGGGGGGGGGTTTCAATTCTGTTCAGTTTAATTCTGTTTATTAGCTATTAAGGTCTTTTGGTTCAGTTCATCATGTTTTCAGGTTGATTTATATATATAGCGTGTTCGGGATCATTGTCCAGGTAGGGTGGGGTCGGGGGGGGGGGGAGAGCATCCCAGCGACTGGTTCGGAGGATTTAATTATTTTGATTGAGATCTGCAAATATAAAACAAAAAATTAAAGCAGTACAAACAGAGCCAAAAAGGATGGCTCCCAAAATTAATAGACTTTTCTTCCTCATTTTACTGAGCAGTCTACAAGTCCACTTAGGGACTATAAGATAAAATTATATAAAAAACACTTACCTTACATGGTGAAATTGAAAATGTTACTGCAATTTTACCTTGATAAAATTGGAACATTCTCGGCATCTAGGACAGTTGCATTGAGGCACCATTAAACTTGGGTCTCATTAAATTTTCATATGCATCTTTGTGGGTGTGGAAAAAAATTAAATTATTTTTAAACCAGGATAAGCTTTCTTATTTTTAAAAGTACATATGTGGATTTAATTTTTACTGGTTTGTCAACTTTTTCTTCATGGCTTCATCTTATCGACAACAGTAACCATCCTGTTGGAGTTTTTATATATTACAAAGTTACCAGATAGATTGGAATAGGTATGGAATAGATGGCGCTACAAGCTCTCTGAGAATCAGGATCCTAGGTTCTGCAACTTTGTGCAAACCTTCAACAAACCTTTGGCAGATACGTATGATCAGACGTTTGACCTGAACATTACTTTCAAACGTTGTCCATACATCTCAAAAACACGTTGGAGAAACCTTGGAACTTACGTATGACCAAACGTGTGACCATACCTTTGATAAACCTATGAATCAAAGGTATGGTCATACGTAATAGTCCAAGGTTGCTAAAACCTCTCAGATGAATGTTCGACAAACCTATGAATCAAAGGTATGGTCATACGTAACAGTCAAACGTTCTTCAAACCTCTCAACCAAAGGTATGACTTACGTAATAGTCTAAGGTTTTATAAACCTCTCAAATCAATGTTCGACAAACCTTTGAATCATAGGTATGGTCATACGTAATAGTCATATGTTCTTCAAACCTGTCAACCAAAGGTATGACTTACGTATGACTGACACGTTTAGCCAAACGTTACAACCAAACGTTCTTCCAGCCTCTCAACCAAAGGTATGACTTCCGTGTGACTCTAACGTTAGGCCAAACTATAAAACAAACTATCTGCCAACCTCTTACTAACGTCGCGACCTACGTTTGGTTTTCCATCTGAGTGCAACGTTTGAAAATTACATTTGCCTTACCTTTGTGATACGTTGTTTGGCCCAACGTTTGATTCTAACCTAAATAATTACGTAGTGAAAGGTTTGATTTACGTTGGTGCTCAGGAGGGATATCCTTTCATAGGCTTCTTTGTAGAAGTTGCACTGCTTAAGCTGCTGCATACAGATTTGCATTCACTATGAAATATTCATGAATGTGTGAAAACCCTCAATGGTTTTTTGCCTGAGCTCCTAATAATGAATGTGGTGTAGGTGGAGTGGGGCAATGTCATAGTCCAAATTACACTGACATTCCAGCCCTTTGCCAGAAGGGATCACAGACATTGGATCACCTTGGTCACCTTTTGCCTAATTTTATGTGGATCATTGCATAAAAAATTACAGCCGAACATTTTGGTGTTAGCAGCTTTTGTTTAGATAATATAAAGATACTCCATGGATATTGTGAAAAGGTCACAATTGTCATGAAACTTTTGAGAGTTGTAGACACTTTCCTAGGTTTGTTTGCTTGCTACTTAAAAATCAACCTGACCTTGTGTAGTCAAGCTGTAATTCAGATTAATTAACCATAACCATCTATTGTTTTCATGCCGTTCGAGGGAACTTATCTTACCAAGATGATTTATTCATTGATTAAGTGATTGAATTAATGGGAGTGGGTTTTTTACTGTTATCTTAGGTTCATAACGTATGATTTAGGGTGGTCCAAAAACGCTTTCTTCTGAATTTGTATGATTTGATCTTATATGTATAGAAGGTATTTATTAAAAATTTCAGGAAAATCAATCAATATTTAGAGGTGGCACAAAGCCGTTGAATTTTAACATGCGATTGCCCATCGACAGACCTCAAAATAATTTGTATAAATTTGTAAATCTTGCTATCACCCAGTCCTGATATTCTTTCAGACTTCCAATGTTTCGTAGCAGGTCAGCACAGATATTACATAGGTTAATTTCATAAAAAAAGCTACTTAACTAATTTGGCAGAAATTTTGCATGTGCTTGTTTCACTTATGTGGTCATCAATTTTCACTTTCAACTTGGGGGTTTTAGGAGTTTTGATTTTCCCATTGAAACGTGTCTGAACCCATGGGACATTAAATGGGACATTAAATGGAGGAGGGTTGTATCCAGTATTCTATGCTGGGGTAACTAAAAGATCATCCCAGCGGAATGCTGGGAGTAACAGGGTATGTTCCAGACTCCCAGTCTTCTCATCTCATCGTCATAAGGCGGTCACCAAAAATTAAAAGTGCAGCTCCCTCCACAAAGATGGTTGTTGAGCTGCCCCGGCTGATTCGGGGTACACCAGTACAACACAAGTCAAGTCAACCACCCTAGTATGACTGTTTTGCCTCTTAGTTCTTTTTTCTTTGAAGTTTATGAAACTTACATCAGTTAGCATTATTTTATTCACTTCTGATTCTCACTACAGTTACAACTGACACATGTATGCTAAATCTCATGTTGGTGTTTCATTTTTCTGAAGACACAAACATTGTTTTTCCACTAATCAAGCTGAAACCATGGTTGTTTGTTGGGAGTAACAAGAATCTGAAAAGCAAATGCAGTTTGCATTCTTTCTCTTCTTTTAATGTTATTTTGGTAGGTGGAGTAATGTGGTTGTCCTGAATGTTGTATTGTACATTGTATCTCTCTAAATTTGGCTTACACAATTGGTCGATTGTTTCAGCATGTGTTTTACAGATGATTTCATAGTAGTAGACTCAGAGATTGAATATGAATTTTCTTCTGAGACATGTAGGCTATAAAAACACATACTATTTTCAAAAGCTTTTTCGTTTCTGATTCCTTAATAAAGCATTACCCTATTCAAGAATTACTAATGGAGGTTCGCATTTTAGAAATTTAGGTTACGGAGTGACCCTGAATGTGAAATTGAAGCGTGACATGTGAAAAAAAAGCATATATATCACACTCAAAAAACCACACGCTGCAATAATCTTCTGACATTGATCTCATAGAATACTTTAAAAACCAGTTGAATATGATCACAACAGTTTACCACACATCTAGACAGAGTGACAGAATAAAATTTCTATTCTAATGAAGTTCGACCATGGACTAAATAATCAAAATGACAGACCTGTGAGATTCCCAACCTTCGCACTGGTGTACAGTTGAAAAAGGGGAATATGGTACTGAAATGGCTGCATATGCAGTTGTGCTTGAAAATTAGTGAACCCATAGAGATTTACCATTGAAGACAATGATAAAGTTGTCTCACTGTACTGGCCATAACATAAATGATATTGCATGAATCATTGAACCAATGACTGTATTATACCATTGAGGTTTCCCACTACATGTACCAGCCTGGCCATTGGATTTGTATCAGGGGTCTTTGCGCTAGATAGGGGTTATAATTGTGCAAAAGTAAGTGCACCCTAGGCGTAATGTTAAAAGATAGGAGCAGTGGAAAAAGGACACTAAGAATTGTTAGCTTGATAATTTACAGACTTCTCTGTGGGGCTGCAAACCTGTGAATTCTCTTTTAGTGAAACATGCTCAGCACCTTGGGCACTTCAAAACATAATGCTCTTGGAGAAATTAGTTACCGAGACTTTATTCCTTACAAAAATGCATGCTTTCCAACACTTTAATGTCCTTTTATTAAGTTTTCATTAGCAGGCCTTACTTCAAACATTGTTTGAGACTCATGGGAATTACCTTAAAGCTTTTTTCGTTTTTTAAGCTTTAATATCAGGGCAAGTTTCACTGTTTGCCCTATAAAGTATTTTTCTTGATTGTATCGCAGAATTCATGCTAAAAAGACTTTTTATTCCTCATAATTTATCATGTATAACTTGTATGTGGCATGATATAAAAAAAGGAAGGAGTAAAATGGTTAGGTACCAATATAATATTATAACACGCAAATCTTTTAAAGTATTGTCAATACTTTACGTAAAGCCCCAATTATCCATTCATCCATTCTATCCACCAAGAGAATCTGATTTTTTTTTTTTGATTTATTGGTAATTTTTTCTGAAGTGACTCTATCTTGAGGCCATTTATGCTGCTGTCACAGAAATGGTCCCATACAGTTGGCAGTTAACAGTCACACCAAGACTCCGCTCTGTTTGTCCATTGCATGTCAAGTGACTAATTGTCATTGAATGGCCTTTCCCATGCTCATTACAAGAAAACCCACTTTCTCTATCCTTAATCATTCAGACTCTAATTATATGAACCGATATAGATCCTTCAACACAGAATCCAGAAGGTCTGATGGTCTTACGCTCGTAGTAGTTGATATTTACACATGACAGTGAATGTAAGAAATTAGATTACATGTAAGATTTGGATGTGGTAGCTCTTGACATGAATAATATCGTTGTTGCATCTTAGCAGTGCAAAGGGAACTTCCAATATATCAGGTCTCATATGTTGCAGGACCTCTTAAGATCATGTAAAACACCAGCATATATAATGGCTAAATTAATCTTGTAAGGAAACTTTATGTCCTTTAATATGCTTCTTTAGAAGTTGCTAGGCTTAAGCTGCTGCATACAGATTTGCATTCGCCATGAAATATTCATGGATGTGTGAAAACCCTCAATGGCTTATTGCCTTAGCTCCTAATAATGAAAGTGGTGTAGGTGGAGTTGGGGCAATGTCATACTCCTAATAACATCTGTACTTTAACCCTCAGCAAGAAGAGATCATGGACCTTAGATTACTTTGGTTACATTTAAGTTAATTTTAGGAAACTCTTTGCCCGTTATGCAAAATACCACAGCCCATTTTTATAGTGTTTACAACTTTGGGTAATGCTGATATTAAGATTTTCTTGCGAAAAGGTCAGACAATACTTCTTTTTGGCAACTGTACACACACATTTTGTGGCTTGCTTCAAACATCTCCTGACCTTATGCAATTGTGATCAAAATGCTGGAATAATTTGGATTTTCAATGAGTCAGGACTTCAAATGTTTTTTTTTAATATTGGCTATTGAAAATGTATTTCTCAGACATCATAATTAAGTCTATTTTGTATAATAAATCACTATCTGAACACTATTTGAAACCTTTTTTTGGTATTCCTCAAAAATTGATATTTCTATTGAAATATTATTTTTAAAAAAAACACTGCATGGCATGACCAAATAGATACACTCTTGCTCATAAATATGGAATACTTTTTCGGAAAAAGTGTCAAATAAACGTAAATTTCAGAAAGACAATTTAAACAAGGTCCGTTGTAAAAGTCAAGTTATCTTCTCTAATCACTCTTTGAAAGCCTCAGCTACATTTTTTTTTCAATTTTTGGTTGAATGCACCTCACCCTTAAAAACCCCTTGAATTTCCATATTTTGTACTGCTGTTACTTTTCCTGGGGTTAAAGCTGCATCATGCGTTTAAAAAGACAGCATGATCTTCTTTATAGTGGTCATTGGAAGTAGTTACCAATGAATCAGACCAATATTTGCTCCAACAGAAGTTGCTTAATTCGTCAATTTCAATGGAGAATGTTGAAGTATTCCATATTTATGAGCAACAGTGTACAAAATTATGATAAACTGAACCAAATAAAAAATGCAAACTATTTCTAGGGCTCTAATTGTCTAGATATGCTTCATATGGGCTGTTGAGTGTATGCTTCTGTGCAAGCAGGTGTAAAAGGACTCAGTTGCATGAAATCACTCAAGTTTGACTATTTTTCGCATGTCTGTTGCCAAGTTTATCACATTGGGGTAAGGTGAGTGGACAGGGGTATTAGGCGCCCCATAGGGCAAATCTAATGATTTCATGTTGAAGTTTGAAGAAAATGATGCAAAGGCCACACAATTCATTTCATTTAGTGCCACCTGACTTGTTAAAAAACGTTTTTTAAGATGTCAGGTGAACATCTTCCACACACCATTATATTCCAATGGAACAATGGAACTACCAAAAATAAGTCCTCAAACAGCTTAAACAATAGCTATGGAGTGAAAAACAGAGTTTATCTGAAAGACTTCAAACAACCTGTGTGTCAGCTGCAGAGGTAAACATCAACACTTTCTGTGCCCTCCTTTTGCTATTCTCACAACCACACATCTGCCTGATAAGAAAAGAATAATAAGGGTACAAACGGTACTGTCATTTGTCCTACAGATGCCATACAGGTTGTTAGAGGTCTTTTTGACAGACCCTAGGCCTTTTTCACTCAGTTGCATGTGTATATAGGCCATTCCTTGACCTGTTTCCATAGTTGCTGTATTTCACTGCAATATCATTGTGTGTGACAAACTCTGACCTGACTTCTCGAACAACAACATTTTAATAAGTTACGAGGCACTAACTGAAACAAATTGTGTGGCCTTTTTCATCATTTTCTTTAAGCTTTCACACTAAATCATTAGTTTTGCTCTTTCGAGTACCTAATATGCCCGTCGAGTCACCATACCCCTGTGTGATAAAACATGCCACAGATGAGGATACAATGGTCAGAATTTAACAATGTCATAAAACTGAGCCATTTGACACCTGATTATACATATGCATCAACTCAACAGCCCATCTGACTGATATACAGAAAAATACAGCCCTGGAAATCGTTTTGCATTGTTTATTTGGTTCAGTTTATATGCAAAAGGTGTTAACTTAATCTTGATGCAAACAGCCAAAAGGTGTGTCAGTATCATGTTGAATGCCACTAATTTGACCTGAGCTTTTACTTTTCTTGAAATTAATTCTATAAACTTGCTTTTTACTTCTTGGCGACTTCAGTGAGAGCACTCATGGTTCAGGTCAGTTGACTGAGTCTCCATTGTACACACAGATAGGAAAAGCTCACAAAGGTGAACCCAACTTTAGAATTCTGTACTCACTTTTCAGAATGTAATGAGACAAAAAGAAAACTTCTCCTGATTACTCCATGACGTGATTTATTTGTTTTTGTGAGTTTTCTTTTTCTTTGTTTTCTGAGGTTCACCATACGATATGGTTGTATTACAGTAACTGTTGAGTTCTTCTTTTTCTTTGAAACACTATCAGTCACTGAAACTTCAAGAAAATAAAGAATTCTCAGTGCAAAGGCTTTCCTAAAATCCAGCCATTCTTGAACAGATATTACATGTACTATCCTTCAAACAAATAGTATGGTCCCTGCATTGTAAGACCACTTTGACTTATGTGACCGCCATCCTGTCGCACTAAGTTTTTTTGTGTATTTTGCACTCCCACAAGAGACTGAACCCCCACGAGAGACCGCTTCATGTCTTCATCAAAAACGTCCTGAAATTGAACTTCGAATCTTAGTTGGTCCGGGTACGCGACCCTATTCAGTAATCTAGATGGGAGATCATGTTGGAGTCCTGATGTATCAGTATCTCATTCTCATTATGCAAAGCATGTTAAAAATTTCTATCTTTTTACCTTAACAATAACCAACAAGAGCAGCAAGAATGTCCCTTAGAAGGCTACACTACAAATAACATGATATGTATAATTGCCCCACCCCGGAACTCAATTTAGTCCTAGCCCATGGGACATTAAATAGAGGTGGGTTGTATCCAGTGTTCTATGCTGGGGCAACTGAAAGACCCTGGGCACCCCTGAATTAATAGGGTATGTACCAGACTCACAGTCTTCTCATCTCATCATCATATGGCGATCGCCTGCCTCGATATAGCCCACTAAGGTGCTGCAGAGGCATAAAACACAAACAAACAAACATGTATTGCACTGTGAATATCAGTCGGTTCCCTTTGTGTAATTACAACACTTAAACAGTCTGGTGAAAATGAGAACTGCATGCTGCTGCCACCTGGCGAAAAAGTTGATTTTGTATGCTACATCATTGCTGTCCCAAGAAATAGTTCCAATTTCATTGCACATTCACAAAATTTTTATTCAACATTGATGTATACCAGAGTCAGACTCGGCAATCACATTCTCTAAGGAAGTAGACAAGGCCATCAGCACACTCAGAAACAGCCTCGGTGTCTTCCAGACAAAATTGTGTGTGTTCCTCTGATTGAAATGATGTGGACGCTCGTAGGAGCTCGCGGAATAGCACACTAATCACTAGGTGGCAACACATTACAGCATATGTTCTGATCTGTTGCAATGCAAGGGAAGTCCACTTGTAGACAGACACTTAAAGCTCTTTTTAAGATGTGTCAAAAATACACCTCTCTGAATGCAGTGGTCAATTGGAGGAAGTTGGCCGTTTCACTGTGTTGGTGAAAATTAGAAATATTTAGGTATCAGTCAAAATTGTGACGTTTGTCTGCACCTATTGTCCTTTATTCATAAGGTATCAAGTGACGGTACCCACATTGGTGTTAGACAAAAATAGATGTGATACAAACATTTCCTTCAAGTAGGCAGGCGTCCGCTGTATGAAAAACATAACACAGCCTCTCGACACAGTATGTCACACACAGTTATGAAATACTCTGTCTCTCTGTATTCATATCTATAGGCAAATCTTGTTTGTTCTGCTTACATATAAGCACAAAACAAAGGAAATCTGATTGTCTGACTATGACAAGTGGTAGCATTGCGTTCTCTTGTGACTAGCAATGTTGTGATTCAGTATGAAATTCTTCATTATTTTTCCTCCATATTTCTGAGTTTTGGATGGCAATTTAATTAAGAGCTGATTCAGATGAAAATTCAAAAGCAAAAGGCAGCCCATTTTATAAATCATTATGTTGCAGATTCAAAACCTTTCCATGGATTTAGAGACCATATATTTTAGTACATTTTCTTGAGTTGTGGTTGAGCCTAAGACCAATGATAAATGGAGACGGCCGAATCAGTCTCTAGTCTCGAATTGCAAGAGAACACTTCAAGGGTTCGATAAGACATCAGGAGTGATACAAGCCACAAAAAGGAGGTATATATTTTTCATTATTGATATATGCACGATTTTGCAAATATTAAGGCACATACACGAGAGTTAGTTATTACACATACACGAGCACCTATGCTCGTTTTTTCATGCCACAAATTCGTACATGGTCGTTTTTACACCTCCACAAATTCGTGTACATGTAAAATAATGAAAAATACATACATGCGAAAAGGGACCATAGAGATGGGCATTCACACCAGAAAGTTTGGGAAATAGTAAGATCTGGAAAAAAAGACTAAAAATTCCATTTGATATGGTGTTAAATTTAGATCTTAAGAGTCATTGTCAGAGAAAACTGCAGATTTGGTGGCGCGGGGGGGTCAGTGGATCTTGATGAAATTCGGTGGACTGAATACTTATATTGTAAAACTAAATTTCCCAAAAGGATTTTTTTCCAGATGCATTTCCCTATGAGCTGGAGCTATTTGAATAAATTGGGCAAATGACGGCCAATAGACAAAATTCAACTTTTTAGCATCCTGAAATTTAGACATTTCCGCTCTTCAATTTTTCGCAAAGTATCTAAGTTATGGCAATAATGTTTTACCCGTGGCAAGACTAATACTTGGAGATACTTCAGTGTAAATTTCATCTCATTTGGGGTTTTCACTGAAGTTGCAGCAGACGCTGAAACGGGGTCCTATTCTCAAAATTGCCAATTTGCTGCATGCTCGGAAATCGGCAAAATATAACTGCATATTGCTAACTTGAGCATCGGTCCCTGGGTAATCTGGTATAACTGTGGTAAAATATAGGCCTTGTCAACTAATTTCCAAAAATAAAACCGTGGTGCACTCTGTAAACTTTTTTTTTACACCATCTTGAAAATGGGGTGTTTCCAAATTTTCCGAAAAACATGAAATTTTAACATTTTGTCAATCCTGCTGTCCATTTTTTCTCAAAGTAAAAAATCTATGTTATTCATTTTTTGCACATGGCATGACGTGTGCTTTGGGATACCCTAACAAACAATTCAGCTTATTTAATGTTTTAGTTAAAGCTGCAGTAGCCACTGAGCAGTGTTACTTTTCTCAAAATTGTCAAATTTCCAAATGTCTGCAAATTGGCAAAATATAACTGCATATAGCTCACTTGAGCGTGCTTTCATGGATAATCTAGTATAACTGTGTTGATATATTAGATGTATCAACCGATTTCCAAAAATAAAACAGTGGTGCACTGTGTAAACTTTTTATTCAAAGCATCTTGAATACTGTGTGTTTCCGCATTTTCAAAAAAATGTTAGATTTCAACATTTGGCCATTTCAGCGAAATATAACAGCATATAGCTGACTTGATCATCCCTTCATGGCTAATCTTGTATAACTATGTTGTAATATAAGATGCATCAACCGATTTCCAAAAATAAAACAGTGATGCACACTGTAAACTTTTTATTCACACCATCTTGAATATCAGGTGTTTCTGTATTTAAAAAAAAAACGTTTAATTTCAATATTTGGCCATTTCTGCGAAATATAACTGCATACAGCTAACTTTAGCATCCATTCATGGGTTATCTAGTATAACTGTGTTGAAATATAAGATGTATTAACCACCTTCCAAAAATAAAACAGTGGTGCACTGTGTAAACTTTTTATTGACACCATCTAGAATTTTGGGTGTTGCCGCATTTTCAACAAAAAAAAATTCAATATTTGCCCATTTCAGCAAAATATAAACTGCATACAGCTAACTTGAGCATCCATTCATGGCTAATCTGGTATAACTATGTTGAAATATAAGATGTATCAACCAATTTCCAAAAATAAACACTGGTGCACATTGTAAACTTTTTATTCACATCATCTTGAATATTGGGTGTTTCAGCATTTTCAATAAAACGTTAAATTTCAATATTTGGCCATTTCAGCTAAATATAAACTGCATACAGCTAACTTGAGCATCCATTCATGGGTTATCTAGTATAATTGTGTTGAAATATAAGATGTATCAACCAATTTCCAAAAATAAAACAATGGTGCACATTGTAAACTTTTTATTCACACCATCTTGAATATTGGGTGTTTCCGCATTTTCAAAAAAACGTTAGATTTCAATATTTGGCCATTTCACCGAAATATAACTGCATACAGCTAACATTGAGCATCCATTCATGTGTTATAATTATCTAGTATAAGTGTGTTGAAATAAAAGATGCATCAACCAATTTCCAAAAATAAAACAATGGTGCACTCTGTAAATTTTGTATGCACAATGCCTTGAAAATAGTGTGTTTCGGCATTTAAAAAAAAAGCACAAAATGTCTTCAAAATTTTTTCTATACATTTTTTTCTTTACTTTTTTCAAAGTAACTAAACCATGGGTTATGTGTTTTCCCCAATTGCAAGACTTACATTTATTGTGACATCTGCAGCAGGTACTGAATACTCCTATAGACAGCTAAAGTGCCAGTCATGTCATCCATGTCCAAGTGTAATCACATCAAAGCAGAATTGAACACATTCACTGGGTAATCCAGTGAATCTGTGTTAAATTATAAATATAATAAAGACATATTATAAATATATGAAGTCATATCAACTATTTTGAAATTGGAAGCTGTAGTGCACTCACTATACACAATTTTGAAATGGGGTTGGTCACAGATTTTTTAACATCACATGAAATTTCATGTTTTTGCCCATTTTTCATTTGCTGACATTCCTCAGGACAAAAACGTTTTTGCCAATTGACTTGGAGACACCTTTGGACACAACCTAGTATAAAATCAGGGAATGCTGAATAGAGAAATATGTTTCACATAATGTTTTGATAAATAGCTGTGTATTCACCAAAAACGGGCTGAAAATCATCATTTGTGAATATATATATATATGACTACATGTATATGTGTATGTCCAATATTTAAAATCCATCATTGTGCTGGCACTGGGATATTTCCAACTGCAAGATTTGGTGCAAGAATTAAAATGTCACAAATTAATCTTTTAATGTATTTATGATCAGTATTTAAAATCCATCTTAAAGTTTGTGCTGGCACTGGGAAATTTCCACACCAGTAACCTCAGCCAAACTGAGAGTGAGGCTCTGTAACTTCACTATAGCAACCCTTTTTTTCCACCCATCTCCTTAGGTTACCTTTTTAAGAAAAGGCAACAAATACATTTTTATCATAATAATAATCTATTTTATAAAGTGATTTTTATGGCATCTCACTGCTTCATAGGTGAGCGACAAAGCAAAGGGATACCATAATACTAACCTAACAGTACACCAAAATAAAGTCTTAGGGGTCACCAATATTATGACAGTCGGACAAGGCTCTGGATTTTACTCCCTGGAACAAACTGGTTTTTCTCACAAAAAGTGATGACAAACTTTTTTTTCATAACCCAGTGACAAACATTTTAATCGTAATTGTAACATTACAGTTCCCCAGCTACAGATTGAAGCTAATATTTTCTTTTTTTTCATGTGCAAAACAAACATTTTTTCAGTTAATCTTATAAATATACAAAGCATTTGGCATTTTCCGTATTTTCTTTATTAAAAGCACGCCACTTGATAAAATTTTAATCAAAATTCCATCATCAAAAATTGGACTTACCGTAATATGGGGTGAATTGGGACACTGGGGTGAATCGGGACAGATGAGGGAAACATTGTATTTGCTAAAGAAACACATACTTCTACTTGCCTGAGGAAATTAATTTTTGGCATACTTGAAGTACACATATTAGTGCATATTGTGACAGAATTTTGTATTGATAACTGCAGTCAGTCAGGAGCTACAGGACCTTAAACTTTACACTGCAGAAATGGCCTTTTACAAGTTGGTCAAAACTTTCCTTGTATTATATAAAGCATAAATATCAGAGCCATCAAACTTGCAGCAAACTTTAAAATCAGTCTAATATAGTTATAGGGGAACCATAATTATAGACTGGATATGGGTTTGTGTATGTTTGGTCCTGGGTGCAGATCCAGGTTGTTGGATTCTATAAGAATCAAATCATCAGCTGATCATACTGATCAAATAAATTGTATGAATTTTATTGTGTGTTTCACAGTCATGTTGTTTCTAAACATTCTCATCAAATCATTGTTGGCTGTATAGCATTGTTTTAGGCAAATCACAGCTTGTCACAGTAAGGTGTCATCATCAACAACATGTGTCAGTTGCTTCCTTCTGTTTGCAATTGTTTCAAATAGTCATTATAACAGAAGACACCCAAATGTATACACTCATCTTATGTAGAGCTGAAGCCTCACATTGTTGTAAGTAGTATCATTTATTATTTCAAACTTTCATTATATATATATATAGCCAAGATCAATTAATAACACAATGTTCACATAGTATGTAGTCTTCTGTAGAATTCTACAAGGTAATTATTTATACTTGTACATAATATTATCTTCTCAATTGCATTGTATTTGATTCATACCTTTCCATAAATAATTATTGGTGGTTGATGTGTTATGATAATGTTATAATTAGGATGGTTAAGTATTGATCTTGTGAAGTGGCCAATGGCTAAATTCTGCATTTGTATTTATTGTAGATTACCGGCACCATGCTGTGTGAATAAAAGTGAGGATTAATTACAACCACTCTTGGAATGTCATCATTTCTAAGCTCTACGTAATAGTAATAACAATGGCTGAACAACTCAAAGGAACTCGAAAGGCAAGAAAGGGACTTGTCACCAAAGAAATAAATGCTGCTGAAAGGTACATGGCTGAGGATAATAGAGAGGAAGTAAGGGCAAGATTCAGCAATATCAAGAAGAATTTTGAAGACTTTGAAAAAGCGCACAATGACTACCATGCTCTTTTAAATGATGACAAGGAGAAGGATGACAGTGAGGAGGACTTTTATAAAACCCAGAAGAATTATGTCCAGTCAATCAATTCCATAAAGTCCTGGCTAGCTGCTGAAGAAAGTAAAGGCAAGGTGAACACGGACAAGGTTGTCATCCCAGAAAAGACAAGTGAAGACATTTCCCGGAGTGAACTTATGGGCCTGCTGAACTTACCCAGTGTCAAGTTAGAAGAGTTTGATGGCGATCCGCTCCAATACTACAGCTTTTTTGCTGCATTTGATGAGAGAGTAGATCGCATCACTTCCGATTATCGAGTGAAGTTAACCAGACTGCTACAGGCTTGTACAGGACCTGCAAAGAAGGCCATTCGTTGCTGCTCGCTGATTGAAGGAGAAGAAGGTTATATTGAAGCAAGGAAAATACTGAAGCAACGCTTTGGCAGTGACTTTGTCATATCAGACCGTATTATTAAAGGTCTCATCAATGGAAAACCAGTGAGGACAGCAGAGGAGATCCAACAGCTGTCAGATGACCTATGTATGGCTTATGCAACTTTGAGTTAATTGAACAGACTTAACGAGGTAGATACGCATTTGCCTATCAGTGATATTGTCAAGAGAACGCCTGACGAACTCCAAAGTCGCTGGAGGAAGAATATCTTTAAATGCAAGCGTAAACATGAAAGATATTCCAACTTTAAGGAACTGATGGAATTTTTCCTGGAGGTTGCTGAAGAAGCAACCGACCCGATCTATGGCTCTACTACGTCTAGGAATAAGTCGTTGAGTGAGTACAAGTCGAGAAGTCCGAATGCAGCGTTTACAACACTGACTGATCGCGACCACCTGACGAAGTCTCCCGAATGCATCTTGTGTCATGAAGGTCATCGACTGTTTTATTGCGAGAAATTCAAGTCAATGAAGCCATCAGAACGCCTGCAATTGGTAATATCACATGAACTTTGTCACGTTTGCTTATATTCTAATCACATGACCAAAGACTGTCGAAAGATGTATGTTTGTAGTGTGCCTGGGTGCGGTCAGAGGCACACAAAATTTATACATGTAAATGCCAAAAATGGCCCTGATCAGTATGTAGGTCAACGAGGTGCAGCGGTGAATCAGGCTGAGATTAATAGTTGCAATACTGACACAAATGTTGATGTTCTGGTTCCCTTGGTTAAAGTTACTGTGAATGAAATCTTTGAAACCAGTGCTCTGCTGGACACAGGTTCCACAACTTCCTTTTGTACGCAGCGGCTGGTGGATAAGTTGTGGTCTGACAATGGAACAAATTTTGTTGGGGCCAAAAATGAACTTGATAAAAGTGCTGGACAACTTGATAAGAGACTTCAATCTTACTGCACACAAAATGGAGTACAATGGACCTTCCACCCCCCTAGTGCATCCCACTGGGGAGGAGTGTGGGAACGTATGATTAGAACAATCAGGAAGGTTCTTGCAGCAACACTTGGAAATGCAAGACTCACTGATGAAATTCTGTCCACCGTACTATGCGAAGCTGAAGGCATAGTAAACAGCCGGCCCATTACAAAGATCAGCAGTGATCCAAATGATCCAGATCCATTGACACCTCATCATATGTTGATGTTGAAGGGAGGTCCACCCCCACCACCTGGAAAATACCTGTCCGCTGACACATTCAGGAGGAGATGGCGCCACGTGCAATTCTTGGCAGATCAGTTCTGGAGACGCTGGATCAAGGAGTACCTGCCAACACTTCAGAAGAGAGTTAAATGGACTGATCAACAAAGAAATGTTGAAGTTGGAATGCTGGTCCTGGTGGTCGATGAAAATACGCCTAGGGGCTTATGGCCTTTGGGATTAGTGACTGAAGTGTCGCCAGGGAGAGATGGTCTGATCAGATCGGTGAGCGTAAAAACAAAGTCGTCAATTCTTAAAAGACCTGTGACTAAAATTGTTCTCCTGGAAGTTGAGTGAATTTCCAACACTGTATATACATGCATACCTATTTATTTCTCAAATTTTTGTATATCAAATTTAATTGATTGCCGTTTTCTGTTTGATCAAAATTGATGCATTAAATTGTGATTATTATTGTGTGTTTTGAAAATGTAAAACTCTCTAGAGATCCTTTGGGGAGGAGTGTTGGATTCTATAAGAATCAAATCATCAGCTGATCATACTGATCAAATAAATTGTATGAATTTTATTGTGTGTTTCACAGTCATGTTGTTTCTAAACATTCTCATCAAATCATTGTTGGCTGTATAGCATTGTTTTAGGCAAATCACAGCTTGTCACAGTAAGGTGTCATCATCAACAACATGTGTCAGGTGCTTCCTTCTGTTTGCAATTGTTTCAAATAGTCATTATAACAGAAGACACCCAAATGTATACACTCATCTTATGTAGAGCTGAAGCCTCACATTGTTGTAAGTAGTATCATTTATTATTTCAAACTTTCATTATATATATATATAGCCAAGATCAATTAATAACACAATGTTCACATAGTATGTAGTCTTCTGTAGAATTCTACAAGGTAATTATTTATACTTGTACATAATATTATCTTCTCAATTGCATTGTATTTGATTCATACCTTTCCATAAATAATTATTGGTGGTTGATGTGTTATGATAATGTTATAATTAGGATGGTTAAGTATTGATCTTGTGAAGTGGCCAATGGCTAAATTCTGCATTTGTATTTATTGTAGATTACCGGCACCATGCTGTGTGAATAAAAGTGAGGATTAATTACAACCACCCTTGGAATGTCATCATTTCTAAGCTCTACGTAATACAGGTCAATGGCAAATTTTCCGGATTAACCACAATAACCATACTAATTTTCGTTTGAGTGCAGTGGCGTGGCTTTTTGATGAATAATATTGAACTTAGCATCATTTGCAGCACATTTAGTCCAAAATTATTAATTACTAGAAAAATTAGAAGAAAACTGCAGTTTTTAACAGTTTTCTGTCATTTATCACATTTTTTAAAATCTGCATATTATCAATGAAATTAATTTCAGATTTTCCTCACATTTTTTTTCTGGCATCTTAAACATGTTTTCTAATATTTATTTACAAGAAGCAATCACTCAAAGCAGGTAGAGAGTATTAATAGTGGAAATAATGGAGTGTCCCGATTCACCCCAAAGTATGGGGTGAATTGGGACAGTGGTTTTCCTGGCCTAGAGCAATGGGGATTTAAGATATCATTTCAAGCTTCTAGGGGTACTTAGACCTTGTGTCCAGACACAATTTGACACCAAATTTTGATTTCTAGATTGATTTTTGTCCATGCTATGTCAGAAAAACGGCCAATTCTGTCCTGATTCACCCCATATTACAGTACCTGAAGTTTTTGATGCATAAAACTATAATTCGCCATCTCTTTGTTACATCTGCCCACCAGGCATGTAATGCTAAGAATAGGGTACCTAAGTAAAACGTTTTGACTTCTTACGGAGTCAAGTATGATAAATCCTAACAGGACGGCTTTACCAGCAGGGTTGACAGATTTAGGTGCACTAACCTTCAATTTTTGTTCATGGTTTCCGCAACACCATATGAATAGTTTTCTTTTTGGCATGAAATTATAGAAGGAATGTGCCCATCCAATGGACTAAATAATATTTGTACCTATTCCAATTTTCCAGGAAATACAGCTTAATCCAAAATTGGATGGATTTACCCTCCTTGGCTCTAGTATTGTCAGGCCGATTTATGCAGAAAAACATTGACTTCACATGTGTCAGATGCTGTTTTCCCATGGAAATAGTTGTCCTACAGGGCGAAACCAATATCAACTTGTACGAAATTGAATTTACAACATTATTGCATTACTTAAAAGTTGCTGCACCCTAAATTTATCGTGCTGCTGTGGTAGTACTACATGCGTTATATTTTCAAGCAATTTAAGTAGAAATAGGATGGAATGGAAATTCAACCCTACTCTGCTGATACCTTGTCACCAATACCCAAGAATGATATTTCATTTACTTATAAATAGTTAGACATGGTCTTATTTTTACACCTGAGAGCTTTCATATATAGCTTTGTATACAGAGCTAATCCTGGATTCAGAAATAGAGCTCTAACCACAACATGATACATGATAATTATATTTGTGCATTTTCACTCATTTTTCCGACTTTTGTTCACAAAACCTCCCTCAAATCGGATTTATTACTCAGAAAATTATGCCATGTTAAGACAAATATCCAGAATATTGTTTTCAACAACTTCTGAAACTTTGAAAATGATCAGATAATTGAGAGCTGAATTATTAAGCTAAAAACAGACTCCATTTTGTTATAGTTACTCTCATAATCTCTGCCCAGCAGGATGACGTCACATTTCAGCAGCATCTGAAAATTGTGATGCAGGGCCAACTTTGAGGATTCTGTAAGACCATTTATATTCCCACAATTGGCTCCTATATACCCTCACTGTAAAGGCGATGTTTTCTAGTATTTTCCAGGACTATAGACTTTCATTTCAAATCATTTTCCGTGCATTGGTAATTTGTTAAAGTTATGGTACTTTTGCATTTCATGAAAACAAGGTTTACTTATTCACATCTCACAAATTAGTTTATGAATTGCACCACGATTTTATTTTTGCTTTTTGATGTACTAAAGTAACTCTATTCACCAGTATATCCACTTTTTTATGAGAGGGATGCTCAAGCCAGTAATATTGAATCAAAAGTGAGCTATTTTCCTTTTTTACCACAAAACTAAAAAAACTGGATTTTACCATATTTCAAAGTGGAATAAAATGAAACCTGCAAGAGATATAGCAAAAGTGAAAAGCTATACGTAATGTACAACTCCTAAATGTAATTTACCTAAAATTTCAACCTTCTATGTTTAATAGCTTGGCCGCTGGGAATTTTCAAACATTACCTAAATTTCAAAGCTGAAAAGTGCAAATCGGCCAGAATCGGCCCAAATCGTCAATCTGGGTTGCCATGGCAACCAGGCGATATATTAAGAAAATGACCGTACCATGGAATTTAGTTACCTATAGGGGTAAAATGAGCCAAGTATCGCGGAATTTGGTCGACCACCCCGTGCCACTTTTTTCTCAAAATCTGCAGTTTTCTCTGACAATGACTCTTAAAATTCGGGCATGTGTTGCGGACTCCCCCCCCCCCCATAAAAAATTGTTTGACCTTTCACATATGAACTTCACTGTCACTTTACACTTTCCAATTTCCTAAAAATATACATAATGTTATGCAGAAGCATAAATCACAGCTTAATTCAGCAGCATTCTTGTGATCCTTCTCATGTTCATCAGAGGTTACCAATGCTTATTTTTTTGCCATTGAACTACAGGTAAGACTGGCAAGTATTATAATTTAAATATATATATATATATGCTTACAGAACGCTTAAATTGAATAGCTTCTATCACATGGAATTTCCTGGAAATCATTAATTTTCAATAGTGTTTATTTAATCATCTGCCCAAATTGTTTAGCCCTTTTTTCCGAATCTTACAAAATATTCCCAAACTATCTGGTGTGAATGCCCATCTCGATGGTCCCATTTCGTGGCTCTTCATAATGTCATTCGGGTAGATTGAGTCATTATTTTGCCCAAAAATGTATAGCTAATTCTTAAAGATAATTATTGCAGATAAAACCCTGGTACTCGTATGAACTCAGTGCTTTGGCACAATATAAACATCACATTTAAATACAAATTTACATATGTACATGTAAAAACTGTACATCCCTGGGACATAATGCCCAACCATCCATCCACCTTAGCATACCTTTTCCTCTTGCACTACCCGTGAATAGACTGCCGTGATTCAATTCATTATGGTTTTTGTCACACATCTCTTTGCACATCTGTGCAAATATGGCACCAAATCTGATTGTCTCTGTGTATGTATATGTAATCCTTCCAGTTTCCACAATGTTCACAACTTCACACTCTAGAGTTTACATCCTTTGCTACCAAAAACAGCAACAGCTCATATTTTTCGGTGAATCGTGTGTGTACACTGTATGAATAATGACCAGACACCATTATACACACTTTTCATTGCATTTACACAAGCAAGTATCCATAAATATAAAACTTGAGGATATTGCAAAATACAACTTCTATTTATAATGGAGAGAATATATCCAAATGTTTTATTTTTACCAAGGCACCTGCACTTATTTGCAAAAAGATGTTTACACAACTAGAGCTTTGAGTCTTGGCTTTGGTGGTACTTAGCTGCAGATATGCTTATCAGAAGAAACTGTTTGCAGTACTTAATTGGTTGTATTATAGCTGGAGACAGGTGGGAAGTTTCTGACAAATTGGGATGAATGGGATAGCCATATCCAAATCTACATCACCGACTTACAAGAGAGCATTTCAAGGGTTTTGATAAGGCATCGATCAGTTGTGCCAGCCATGGAAAGGGGCCATTTAGAAGCACTCCTTTTACATAATGGCCCTTTGAGTGTTTTATAGGTTATCAATGATATTAAAAAGGGATATAGATCAATTGATCTAATGTTCTCAATGGCATTAGCTTGTTGAGAACATGCTCAAATCATAGCTCTTGAAATTAGTGTCAGAGTTTGCTGCGTGTCAATGTATTGACACAGCAAGGTATCAATGACTCTTTTAAAACTTATGTAAGTTTTGCAACAGCAATAGATTAAACTTATAATGGAGTTTTATTGAATTTTTAAAATGTGTAGAATACAAGTTATATCCGAAAGGATAGAGTTGAAAATTCTATAGAACTGCATGAGACATTAGGATTGCATTACAGTGAAGATCATCTTTCATGAATTTGTTTATTAGATAATAAGTTAAATTAATGGCACCTTTCAGCTACAGTTTTATTGTCTGTGCTTCATCTGAGTGATAAATATGGCATTTGCAGTGTAATTAAACGTTAAGTTATGTTTTCTTCATCTCCCATTAATTTTCCAAAGCTTTATTTAAGAATGTTAAAAATTTGCCCACATTAATTCTTCAAATCATTATGATTGCAATTTATGGTTGGCACCTGACCAAATGAGTATTCATTAAATAGATGTCACTTTTGATTAGTGCATTAACTTCCTGCAGAATTGAACTGCTTGTTCCCCATTCTCAATAACCACATGATCCATATTACAAATGGAAATGTTTAGTTTTGGGGCAGAGTGACCAGGGGCGTAGCCAAGGGGGGGGATATACGGGTCAGAACCCCCCCCCCCCACCCCTTTGACCCTAAACTAAAAACACATTTTACCAGACTTCTAAAAGTAAGTCCTCACAAGTGCCAAAAGTATGTGAATCTGATGCAAAAATTTACAATCCTAAAATTGTATTTTTCATCACAAAAGTTTGTTCCAGGGGTTTCCCTCGATGTCAGACCCATATTTATGCGGCAATGAACGCGGATGTCGCAAAAATCTGAAATATTGTTTTGACTCGTTCCATTTAGATCTAACCTCTTTTAACATAAATTCCATCTTTTGCAAGTTTAGTGTAGTTAAGTGTATTGTCTCCAGATGACCCCTGTATAACAACTCGAATAGGTAAAGAATATAAATCAGAGGATCTCTGCTGGTCGGCTTTTATGTAAAAATATTGAAAATCAAGACTTGCGGGCCTAAAAATTGTTCTTCTGAAACGCCACTTATATTTTTAAAAATTGTCTTTTAAATGTATGGTTTTTTCTTCTGAGAGACGATATTTGCATTCGTTCACTTTACCAAAAGACCAACCATAACAGGTTGCCAATTGTTGGTCCTTTTAAGCCCAGAAGTCTATGATAAAGTTTAAAAATCAATGGAGATTCCAGAAAATCACTGTCTTGCATATTGTACATGTATTTAGAGTAGGGCCTGACGTATAATGGACATAAATTTATGTTTGAAAAGGAATCTCCAGTGCTGTATCTGATTATGCTATCAACCCAAGGTTGCGAGTTTATATTCACACACTCCCTTGCAACCTGACAAATATTCATATCCAATACAAAGCACAAAACAAAATTTTAACAAAATATTATTCGACATTTTTGCAGTATCCTGATCATGGCGCTGAGTAAGGGGATATTCTCAAATCGTTTGTTTAATGATAAGTTACAGAATAGTTTGAAAAAAAAGAACAGCATTTTAAGCTTTTTATACAAGACCATCCATGAAAGAATTATAGCCTTATAATTGCTCAGAATCAATATCAAGCAATATAAAATTCGTCGGCTTTTGGGGGCCTAAAGCGGCCCCAAACCCCCCCCCCCGGATAGGCTTCGGCCCTATGGGCCTCACTAAGGCAATCTGGAACAAACTCCCCCCCCCCCCTTAGCTAGTTTCTGGCTACGCCCCTGATGAGTGACATTTATTGAATCAAACATTCTAATTCAAATGATTGCATTGTAACTTAGTTTGCAATCTGATTGTGAAGGAAAGCACAGTGCAAATCTTAAAATTATGAATTCCAAGGATGAAAAGGCAAGTGAAATTTATTTGAAATGCCGAAAAAGATGTTATTGTTCTTCCAAAAAAAAAGCAGCTTACGAGAAATCCAACCCAACTGGTATGTGATGTACAGATAGGACATTGTGATTGGCCATGGCGTGCAGTGTGACTCAGTTTTGGAAAGTGATGCTCTCTCCAGAATAGCCATATATGGCATGAATTTGTCTCTTGCATGTGACAGAGACAGTCTACACTGTATTATGAATGACAACTTTATTTTAAATGTCAAGAGTCGCTTGCCCAATGCCCCTGTTGGCGACTGCCATTGTGCTGACACCATAATTATGCAGTCTGATCTTGCCAATATTAGGACAGAAATGGACTGAAATTGATTCATCAACATTCATTTTTAGGGTTCTAATTTTTTTTCCTACACAGATATAGACTCTTTTTTGTCACTTCAGCAAGTTTCAGAAGCACCATCCACTCCTAATGAGTGTACATCATTATCCTAAGTGCATGGAGATTGTTCTCCTCTTCCTCCAATACTTTGCTCATTGTCTTGTGTCCACCAACAAACATCTCTTCAATGGAGAACAAGAGTAAGCTCAGTTTCAGAAGTATTCTAAGCTCCTGGAAATTGATTGCATGTAGTGTCGGTTGTCAAACATCCAACTGGATCAGTAAGTAACCCTCACATATAAATAAAAGGATGAATTATTTACATGTTGAGATCTTCTGCTCTGTCTCATCTTGTCAATCACCATGACTTAAAATAAATATTTCTTATTCTTCTCCTGCTCATCCCTTGTGAGCACCCAGAAATGGAATTTATACTTTATCTAATAGTCCAGTGGCTTAGGGGTAAAATCGTTACAAGTGTGATAAAAGCACCAAACTTCCCAGATATGTTCTATAAGTCATTTCTGATGATTTCAGTCGAGGAGCCCTTTTGAAATATCATTATGTCAGAATTTAGGCCCATTTTTTGAAAACCGCGGAAAATATGCATTATTTTGCCTCCGTGTCAAAGAAACAAACACTTTTATCCTATTTTTTAAGTCAAATTTCTTCCTATATATACATATTATACATCAAAAGGAAGCTTAAGATCTCCTCTTTCCAAATAATTAATATATTTGATGGTTGGGTGAACTTATAGGTCACTAATTATTAATTAATCGCCTTACGACGAGGAGCTTAACATGCTTAAAGGCCGAAAATAGCAATTCACTGTACACTTGATTTCATGGCATATTTATCTTAAACTAGTAAATTTCTGACCATTAATAGTCCCACAGTTCATGACACAACTTCTTAAAAACAAACCATGATGGTTTACACATCATGTATGAATGTTTAATGCATGCGCGGTCACATAAACATGTACTGCAAATCTCCCCAGCTGCTGGAAGTAATGAGAATTTGCATCAAAATGTTCTAAAGTTCATTGGCTTAACAAGTACACATGTGATATAGAAATTTCTTTTTCAAAATCATCCTTTGCTTGACGATGTGGACATCGTTCCCTTTGTCAAAATGTACTTACAGAGTTAGGGCAAATACGCTTTTGAAGTAACCGAAGTCCAATGATATCAGACCTCCTTACTATATTTAGATAGATAGATAGATGGATAAATAATATGATAGGGAAGTCTTCTAACCTAAGTTCTATACACTTGCTTTGGTTGATTGATGAGATGAGTGGAGGGAACAAGACTTGTTATATTTTGGAGTCCTCAACCTGTTTCACATTTATCGCATGTGAGGGATCTTTACTTGCCTGGCACATTGGTCATCGAAATGGCATCCAGCTGGGATTTTATTCCTCAAACTCCACTGACAATATTTATGATTCACCACTTGGGGTTTGAACTCAGGTAGGCAAACACGTCCAGTGGAGCAGACCCAGACTAACACTACTCAGCCATCAGCTGCTATTGATCTGCGGATATATGTTTGATGAAAGTGCATCCTCACACCAAAGAGCAACCAGAATTGTTGCTCAGGATTACAACTATTGCTGAGTCCACATTACGGACCAGTAGTATTTTGGCCATTAAGTATACCTTTAATAAAGCACCACAGGATGTGGGTGATGCTGGTGACTGATTCCTGTGGTTTCAACCTGTCATGAGAATGCTTTTTCCGGAGAAAGTGACAGAATCTTTTGTGAATTTAGAAAGACAAAGGAAAGCTGGTATCTATGTCTTCAACACAACTGTTATTGTCAGCACACATTTACCATTGAGGTTGTTGGAATCTTAGCTACACTGGAAAGAGGGAAGGGTGTGTGCAAGAGATTGTCATGCTGGTGCTTCTTTAGACACCCAGAATGAATTATTTCGGCTTCTCACTTTGAAGGTTACCAGCCATAAATTCTTTGTCATATCATCTAGTAAGAATGAAATGGTCTTTTGCGGCTATTCACATGATTCTGTGAAGCAGTCCAAGAACTTGGATGTAATATGTGTTGTGGTGAAGACGTAAAACTATCTTTCTATAGTGACCGGCTCCAGCAAAATGAGTTCAAAGTAGGCATTCTACATTTCCTACAAATGAGAAAAATTAGTCAAAAAGTCACATTTTGGTCTTTTTTTCTATAATTCTTGTATTAAAAAGACATTTTCTTGGAATATTTAGATTAATTTTTAACCAGAAATTGGTTTAAACTTATTTCTACATGGTGTCATTCTTGATATTTTTAAGTCTTTCATAGTAATGGCGTGAAATTCAAACACCATTTTCTCAAGTAAAGATGTTTTGTATTATGATTATCTGGGGTACCATGTCTCGGGATGGAAATGAGATACCAAAACATATGAACCACCATTCTGAAGCCAATTCTGGCAGTATAAAAGTCATTTTAAAAACTAAATATGCTGGGAGGCCGACCTTGAGCTTGCAGGTCACATTATATATTCAGGAGAATCTGTGACTGTCTCAGGCACAAGCATTCCCATACCAGGTTTAAACCATGAAATATTTTCAGACATCAGAATTGTCATATACATCCTGAGGTCATCCCCCATGCTCTTAATTTGAGCTAAAATACTACTTGTCCTGCCCAATGAGTGTCCATGCTTCTCGTCCTGCACTTGGACACAGATATAGTGATATAGTTGTCATCCTGAGCACCATCCTTTCTTGAGACTTGCACCAAATGGAATTCTTTGTGTTACTCCAAGATGTGGGGGCACTTTTATCACACCTACATGCAAGCTACATCAATTATTGCTGGCCTGCTATGAAGATGTTAGCCTGTGTGAGTTAAAACCCAAAGCATGGAATCTTAAATATTTTCATCGGAGCAAAATACCACCAAGATATTCTTTGGATGACATGTTACATTGGTGGCCTGTGTATCAGTGTCTGTGTTGGACAAGTAGAAGGTCCCTGTTATGGGGTAAGACTTAGTGTGTACAATTTGAGGACTCCGGCTAATTAATCTCTCATTAATCAACCCAATCAAGTGGCCAGAACTGGGCTGAAGAGACTGTACTTACAATATATATACTACTACGTATGGATATTAAACTAAGTATCTGTCTGTTTATCTCTCAATGGTTAGGAGATCTGAGATCCATTGGACTTCAACAACAGACTAATTCAAACACTAACTTAGCTGCAAAGCAATAAGTATACATACTGTCGAGGAGATGTAGAGAAGTCTGCATGGCAGCCATCATCATAAACCCTGTGATGATTTCAAAGAAGGAATTTCTATATCATAATTATGTGCACTTGTTAAGCCAATGAACTTTAAAATACTTAAATTCTCATTACTTCAAACAGCTGGGGAGATTTGCAGTACATGTTTATGTGACACGGCCAAGTACATTAACCATGACACACAAATGGCACTGTCCTGTCACACAAACATGCTATGTATCCAGGTGAGTGTGTTGTTAAAGAAGCATTTTCATTTGAATTTGCAGTGATTTCATATAATATATTGACTTTTAATTATAGGATACACTTCTGCTATATATATAAAGCAAGTCCTTATCCACGATTGAATTTGGAATTTTAGTGATCGTCCCAAAGCGTTTATCAGAAAATAAGTAACTCCCTGTATGGATAACAATTCTGAACTACCTTTATCCCTTCAGGAAGTAATTCAAGTTCCTGCAAATGAGATTGTTCACATTACAATTGTGAAAGAAAGCTGCAGTTGTACACCACTGTCCAAAAACAACTGATTAAAATTACTCGTGGCCGCGAACGCATTAAACATTCATACATGATGTGTAAACCATCATGGTTTGTCTTTAAGAAGTTGTGTCATGAACTGTGAGACTATTAATGGTCAAAAATGTATTAGTTTAAGATAAATATGCCATGAAATCAAGTGTACAGTGAATTGCTATTTTCGGCCTTTAAGCATGTTAAGCTCCTCGTCGTAAGGCGATTAATTAATAATTAGTGACCTATAAGTTCACCCAACCATCAAATATATTAATTATTTGGAAAGAGGAGAAAAAATTGGATAAAAGTGTTTGTTTCTTTGACACGGAGGCAAAATAATGCATATTTTCCGAGGTTTTCAAAAAATGGGCCTAAATTCTGACATAATGATATTTCAAAAAGGCTCCTCGACTGAAATCATCAGAAATGACTTATAGAACATATCTGGGAAGTTTTGTGCTTTTATCACACTTGTAACGATCCAGCCAAAAATTGTCCCTAAGCCACCGGACTATAAATAGATCCTCTTGTTTGTTCTGTAATAACCAATGCAACCTTAAACAATGTCACACAACCTTTATTGCATCCAATAACATCTCTGTCACGTGACAGGTGTCATCCAATCACTGTTCCCAGAATAAGAAGTTCTTCGTTGCTCATCAGAAGTGGGCGGAAAGTCATTTAGGTTGTCTATCATATCAGAAACCTAATCGGCAATGAAAAAGAATGACAAGTCAAAACTGTTCAGGTGATGTTTTCTGTTCTTATGTTATCTTTTTTCCGATAAATCAACAATTTTAAAGACTTCTTACGAAGTTTGACAAGGAGATCCAACACATCGTAACTTTTTTGAGGTGCATGTCAGCGTTAAGAGGTGTTATAGGTCATGGAATTAACCTCACATATATCAATAGCAGGGTAAGATATGAAAGTTCTGGAGCCTGTTCATGCTGAAAAAGGTAGATTTGCCAATGTGTAAAGGTCAATATCTGGGTCTTTTTTATGAATCTTGCAATCAAGCACAACCTACTCCAAATATATATTCCTTGTTTATGAACAGCAGTGAATTATATGAGACATTTCACAGGATTCTGACTCTCTGATAATTTATCATCTGACAATTTGCAGATATCAATCACTGGACATATGTCACTTTCTTCATCCTCTTATGCTCACTTGACAGATCATCCCTTTAATCCGAAGCCAAAAAAGGATATTGCAGAGATCTCCTTGGTATTCCGTATTACTTTGCAGCCTGCATGATCATATAGTTAACAACATTAACAAAACGAAGTAACCAAACTGCCAAAGGACATTGTTGAAAATAATGCTGACAGCCCAACCCTGATTACTTTTATTTTACTTCAAACATGATGTCAGATCTAAAATATAAATATTTTTAAAATACTGAAAAATCTCATTAGTGAGTGTTGGGCTTCTTACCATTTAATTTGAACACATTTACAGTACTTAGAAGGCTTCTTGGTCTATAAATTCTGGACGTTTCTTTTGAAAATGCTGTATGTGAGTTACAAGTCATGTATCTTTCAATTGCGACACACTTTAAAACTGAATTACACAGAGTCGAAACAGAGGAGTACTTGTTTGGTTGACCAACACCACTTGCAAAATCTATGAATATCCGCACTCTGCGTCTTGGAAATGCATAAACTGAGAGAATGTTTGGGATATTTGGTCATTTGGCATATTTTTATTATATGTTTTTCTCACCAAGCACTTCACATCTTTTATACGCCTAAGAAGTTTATAGAATGCATACACACAAAAGGTAATTTTTGCCAATGAGAACCAGGCTTTTTATAAAGTTCTTGTTTTGCAATTTTTATATCAGGATAGTTTGGGGTACATAATATGATCAAAAATGAGTAATGTCATGTCCATGCTTTTGTTGCAAATTGGATACCTTACATGAGCTGTAATCATATTCACTTGGCATAACAAATGCCCATGTTCTCACAAAAGAGATTTGCTCATGTGTCCAATTTGATTGTTACCACTGTTACTTAGAACTTTGGAGCTGGCTGATTGGACTCAAATCAGGAAGGGCAATACCATGTGACAAGCCTCTACTTCAAAGGTCAATTTAGCCCAATAAGGTGTTGTAGAGGGGTCAAACCCAAACTCTAGTTCATCCAGATGTTGACACGTAGCACTATTATAACGGAAGCATGTGAAGAACAAGACATCAAATCACCAATAAATAGTATTGGATAAAGGCAGATTTCAATCTATTATTCTATCAAACTGCCTTTCTATTTTGTCGGAAGTCAGTTCATGATTTTGTCAAGATCATGCACAGCGCACAAACATTAGCTATGTTTATAACACTGGTTGTGTGTTTCAGTACATCCACAGAAGCTTGGACAAGCAGCTGTACATCAACTGGTTGGATACATAGGCTTCAGAGAGCCATTCATTAGACTTTTTACTTACAGCTGGTCTAAATGTATGCAGAGCAAAGTTAGTTCGTTGAGACTTTTGAAGAACGTGACCTGTTTATTTTGTCTTTTAATCAGTAGGTGCAGACAGAACTGCTAAAGTAAATTTTGTCCATCTGCCAAACAGTTTTGTGGGAGAGCAACCCATTCAGTAGCAAGCATCCAATAACCAAAGGAAATCTGGTGACATGATACTTTTGTAGTAAGTCACCCACTGATATTATTATAGGGATATTTTATGCTTGGCAATGTTCAAGAAGAAAACACTTCTAAAGACAACATTTCAGACTTATGTATTTGCATTTACAACATTTGTTGACATTTAAGGAGACGCCATTATACATATAATGCAAATATGCTTTTAAGCGATCTTCCTCTCAGTGGAGAATCAGAAAAGTACACTGTATTACAAATTAATTTTGAATCTTTATAACAAGATTCCCCTGGAAACATGACAGCAGCTTCTTCTCAAGTTTCCAAGATTTTTGGTATTGTCTCTCACAAATTTCATCAATTATCTTACAAATTTGTGCAATACTCTTCTGCATATCACTTTCAAATTTGGCTCTAAGGGACCTTCATACGAAATGCACAATTAACCATTAAACATTATAATATTATCAACTCTGCACATTTTCTATAAGGCAAGTCTTGTTGAAATGCCTTCAGTAGCCAAACATCACACCTAATTGTTGATGTATCTTGTGTTGCTCTGGAATACTTAAGTGTAAACTTGTATTCTTCACATGTAATACCATTAATAGAGATTATAGATATATTCCTTGCTTACTTGCTTAATTTAGATATAAAGGCAAATGTATTTGGAGATACCGCCAAGCGGCCATTATTCATTTACGAAAAGTTTGTTATTTGTTTCCTCGAGCACCCAGTCCTAATGCACCCCCAGACTGATTTTTGTCACACACCTCTTTCAGTTTCTTTCCATGTTTCTCGGATATTGCACAAAATTTTTTTTCCGGATTAAATCTGTGATCTGACAAATTTATGCACTTTTTTTTTTTGCATTTTTTGCATTTACATAAACAGTTCTGTTTACATGAAAGTCTGCATTTATTGATGATTATAGGACTGATAGTTTATCTTTTTGTATGCTTTAGTGTTTTCTTCTATTCAGAAGCTTTTCAGAAAAAATTAAGAAAAAGAAAACTTATTATTGCTAGAGACAGGTAGGAGGTTTCTCACAGATTGATGATGAATGGGAGAGCTTACAATAGAGCATTTCAAAATTTTTGATTAGGCGTCAGTTGTGCAAGCCATGGAAACTGGAAAGGGACCATTTACAAGCACATCCTTTTGCATAACGGCCCCTTGAGTGTTTTATATGTCATCAATGGTGTCCGTAAAGCATATAAATCAATTGTTCTATTATTGTCTTCTGCAGTATTTTGCTGAGAACATGATAAAATCATAGCTCTTGAAATTAGTGTCAGAGGTTGCTGCATGTAAATGTAATGGCATAGCAATGTATCAAAGACTCTGTAAAACACCTTTTTTGCAATGTGGACAGATTGAACTTTATGGAGTTTTGTAGAATGTTCAAAATGTGTGGTACGCTAGTTATATGCAAAAAGCTGAATTAAAGATTATATCGAACTGAGACATTGGGATTGTATTACAGTGATGACTATCTATCGTGCATTTGTTTATTGGGTGATAAGTTAAACTAATGGCTCGTTGCAATTACCTTTGTAGTGTTTGTGCTTCACCTAAGTGATAAATTTGTCATTTACGGTGTAATTACAATGAAAACATTTAGTTATGTTTCCTTCATATCCCATAAATTTTCCAGAGCTTCATCTAAGAATGTTGAAAATTTGCACAGAGTAATTCTTTACATCAGTATGAATGCAAATTATGGTTGGAACCTGATCAAATAATTATTAAATGAATCTATGTCACGTTTAGTTACTTCATTAACTTCCTGCAGAATTGAACTGCTTGTTCCCCATTCTCAATAACCACATGATCCATATTACAAATGGAAATGTTTAGTTTTGGGGCATGCTGACATTTATTGAATCAAACATTCTAATTCAAATGATTGCATTGTAACTTAGTTTGCAATCTGATTTTGAGGGAAAGCACAGTGGAAATCTTAAAATTATGAATTCCAAGGATGAAAGACAGAATGAATGACACTTATGTCTGTAAGGAGTCAGTTTTGAAGTGAAATTTATTAGAAGTGCCTAAAAGATGCTATTGTCTCCAAAAAGTATGTAGTTTATGAGAAATCCAACCCAACTGGTATGTGACATATCTATGGGACCTTGGCCATCATGGTGTGCAGTCTGGCAGTGTGGCTTGGTTTTAGAAAGTGCACTGTAAAATTTGAAATTTTGAGTTAGCTCAATTGATCAAATGATTGAGTGAGATGGTTGCACAATTTGTTTGAGCCATAATAGCTTGCTGTTTTGAGTTATGATAATCTTTATGTTGTTATAACTTGCAAACAACAAGCTATCTTGGCTCAAAGGAATTGTGCAACCATCTCACTCAATCAATTAAGCTAACTCAAAATTCAAAATTTACAATGTGATATCTTGTCTAATAGCCATGTATGGAATTTGTCTTTCACATGTGACATAGACAGCCTAAACTGTATTATGAATCACCACTTCATTAATAACTGGGTCTCGAGCGGGAGGGGAGGGGGCACCTGGGGGGCACACGATTCTCTGAGGGGGGGAAGCATCCACTATACTAGTGCCCCTCCCCCATGCTCTCCCAACCTCCCCACCACAGGGACACCACACTTCAACGAGTTTCATATGCATCATCCACTCGTAATAAGTGTACATCATTATCCTAAGTGCATTGAGATTGTTCTCCTCTTCCTCCAATACTTTGCTCATTGTCTTGTGTCCACCAACAAACAACTTGTGTTTCCCTTCAATTGGAAACAAGAGTAAGCTCAGTTTCAGAAGTATTCTAAGCTCCTCGAAATTGATTGTGTATGGTTGTTCCTGGTGCCTGAATGGACCGGTATTGAAAGGCTGAACCTAAAACTACATGTACCAGAAGTTTACAGACAAAGAATGACGAGTAAGAATAATTCATTACTGGAATGGTTTGCAGGGAAATGTTATGATGCGTTATTCTTAACACAATTAAAATGCAGTTGGTTGTTGTTTATTTTACTAGTAGGGGGAGCATACATTGTACATGTTCCCTGACCTGGACCCCCACCCCTTGCCTATTGTGAATTGTGTATATTTTTTTAATCAATGAATTCAAATATCATTTATCTGAATGGTGTTCAGATGAGACATATAATTAGCATTCCATTCCATAATATAAGTACCTGTGCTGAACGAGAAAGAAACCCTCTCATGTATATTTGGATAAGATAAGTTATTTAGCCCATGGACTTCTGCTCTCTCATCAAATCAATTAATCTGACTTACATGTAATATAGGGCTAAATATTTCTTACATTTATTCTTCTCGTGCTCATTCCTCGTGAGCACCCAGAAATGTGCTTTATACTTTATCTAAATATATCCTCTTGTTTGTTCTGTAATAACCAGTGCAACCTCAAACAATGTCACATAACCTTTATTGCATCCAATCACATCTCTGTCACATGACAGGTGTCATCCAATCACTGTTCCCAGAATAAGCAGTTCTTTGTTGCTCATCAGAAGTGGGCGGAAGGTCATTTAGGTGGTCTATCAAATCAGAAACCTGATCTGCAATGAAAAAGAAGGAGAATGACAAATCAAAAATGTTAAGCTGACGCATCATTGTTTTCTGTTCTTATGTTATCTGCAAGCTTTTTTTCTGATAAATAAACGATTTTAATGACTTCTGATTAAGTTTGACATGGAGATTCAACACATCGTAACTTAATGTAGGTAAGTGTCATCGTTAAGAGGTATTATAGATCATAGAATTTACCTCACGTAAGTCAAGAGCGGTGCAAGATATGAAAATGATGGAGCCTGTTCATGCTGAAAAAAGTAGATTTGCATTTTGAAGAGATACAATGTTTAATTGGTGATATCTGGGTCTTTTTGATGAATTCCAATCTTGCACAACCTACTCTAAATATAGATTCCTTGTTTATGAACATCAGTGAATTACAAGGTGGTCAAGAAAAAACTTTACAGTCTTTGGCTCATGAGCCACAACTCAGTGAGTTCTTATCCAATAAGTCTCATTCTTGCATGAAGTTCAGGTAGGGATCTCAGTATTATGTTTCTTCTCTTGGATCCTATTTTGATAAGGCGTTAGGACAGGAGGCACATTTTAAAAAACTGTGGTGCAATTTCTATCAACCTTCTTCTCTTTCAAGCTCCCTACTGGATTGATTTTCAATCAAAGAGGGCTGAAATCCTGGGACCACATTCCCTTCATGAACTTTAGGTTACTGTAAGAATATGAAAGCAATGATACAATATTTGAATTGATGGCAATGCCTTGCATTTGGGACAGCAAAATGTGTGAAAATGACTTTTTTTTATTTCTTCAAAATCAGAGCTCAAGTTCACACAACATGGCCCAGGGGAACATACTACAGATAATATATTGCCATGACTATCCTCTTTACATTAGAAAAGGTTTGATAGTAATTAGAGACAAATTAATAGAACTATGCCAAGGAAAGAGTGTAAAGTTTTTTCCTGACCACCCTGTATATGAGACAAATCAAATCAAATCAAATTATTTTATTTTAAGTCAGTTTTGTCAAAATACAACACTAGCTGCACAGCTAATATCACCGACTAGTAACAAAAGGTGACAAACATAACACATGTAGGGGTAAAATATAGGGTAAAATATAAACTCAAGTCTTTGAAATATAAAATCAGGAGAAAGATTATCCAGTCCATGAGTTCAGCCAGGTTTTAAAATCAGTTAAGTCTTTGCTTTTAACATTGTCAGGCACATTATTCCAGAGTTTCGCGCCATAGTCCTTGAAGGTACTTAGACCATAGCGATTGGTCTTACTGAGGTCTCTGTTTAGTTGTTTCTTTTTCCTCAGGTTATACTTAGAATCCTTAACAGTAAACATATCCCAAAGGAATTTTGGAGATAGATGATTCACACTCTTGTAAACTTCGAGAAGGATTGCTCTTTTTCTGGATAGTTCCACTGACATTCGCCCTTTTTAGCAGATCGCAGTAACTAGATTTCCTGTCTTGGAAAACAAATTTTAGGGCTCTGTATTGCAGATGTTCAAGTTTTGCGGTGTTTACGCTGCCGCAAAAATGCCATACAATATGACAATAGTTGAAGTGAGACTTGATGAAGGTTTTAAAAACAGTTAATCGAGATTTAAAATCAAGGAATTTGTGAGGTCTTTGTAATACACTTAGCTGTGCGGCAGCTCTACGGCAGATTTCATTCACATGAGGTGTAAAAGTTAGACGGCTGTCAATTGTCACGCCCAAGAGAGTGACAGTATCACTAGATGGAATCGAAGTTCCATCAATAAAGAAACAGTTTGATGTAGACTCATTTAACATGAGGGATTGGAACTTCGAGGCATTAGCCTCCATGTAGTTTTCCCGAAACCATCTGATCGCTAACTCAGATTCTGATGTTAATAGCTGAGTTACAGTTTGTTTGGTGGTATCAGCTACCGATAGGGTGTTGTCATCGGCGTAATTTATGAGTGTGCTTTTAGTTATTGTGGCATACAGGTCGTTCACAAATACGTTGAACATTACAGGACCCATAACGGAGCCCTGTGGCACACCTTTGGAGATAACAGACCAGCTGCTGTATGCACCAGACAGTTTCACACGTTGATTTCTACCAACGAGGTAGGACCATAGGAAGGCACAGCTGTTATCGTTCAATCCATATGCAGCAAAATTTGCTGTCAGGAGCTGGTGGGGCAAGCAGTCGAAGGCTTTGCTAAGGTCTGTGAGCACCATTTCACATGATTCTGACTCTCTGATAATTTATCATCTGACAATTTGCAGATATCAATCACTGGACATATGTCACTTTCTTCATCCCCTGATGCCCACTTGACAGATCATCCCTTTAATCCGAAGCCAAAAAAGGATATTGCAGAGATCTCCTTGGTATTCCGTATTGCTCTATAGCCTGCTTGATCTTAGAGCTAACAACATTAACAAAAAAAAGTGTGGTTTATGCAAGATTACAGTCCACGTCTTACTTACGTGGAATCTCAATTCTTTTCTATGCTGTTGAACAACTTGAACTATGATGCCAGAGATGACACTAATCTAGCATTGCAATATATTTAAATTAATTTAACGCTGTGATGTCATTTTACACTTGGGCAGATTACCCAGCTTCTAGTCAAGGTGAATCCACCTTAACTGAGCATCACAGTTTCAAATCAGTGTCAGAGAAAAAATTTGGTCCTGGAAAACCCATACAAGTTTGACACCACAGCCTCTCAGCCAATGGGCTGCCAGAACAAATATACATAACATAAGCCACGTGTTTACAAACAAATTGTCAAAGCCGTCTGTTTATACCAACTTCCATCAAAGTTTAAATTTGTAAGTTAACAAGTTTGTAGATGAATCAAACAACTCTGTGAGGATTATAACAGTTGTCTACTGTGAATGCTCACAAAGCTGCCATTTGGCAGGATTAGGCTAGTGATTGCTTGTGATAGATCATTGGGATCACAAATGTAATGCTTCTTTCAATATATCAATGTTTGAGCTGTGATGCTTAGTTTACTGTCAGCCCATTGGCTATCAAGCTGTGATGACGTGGTTGTAGGGGCTATCCCTGATAAAATTCTCACTCTGACACTGTGTTGAAACTGTGACGCTCAGTTCAGGAGGATCCACATTGTTTAGAAGCTGGGGAATCTGACCCAGTTTAAAATGACATCACAGTTTGCAGTTAACTTACATATATTACAATGCTAGAATGGTGTCATCTGTGACATCACAGTTCAACAGCATAGAAAAGAACTTGAGATCCCACGTAAGTGTCATGAGAACTGTAACTTCCAGCTTCACGCATGCGCTGTAGAGCCAATAACAATGTTTGAAAATAAAAAAACTTTTAGGAAATCGACTCTCGAAGTTCAACCGTAAAGCTTACAGAAATTCATCACCTATGGATAAATTCAGCTCTCCATGGCGATCATGCTGACTTGTTGATGTAAAGATATTTTTGTGTGAGACTTCAATATTAAGGTCAGGAATTAGCTGTGAAATAGTGAATCAATCTAGCCTGCTTCCTCCTGATTGGCTGACATTGTTAAACATGAATGCATTATGGCCATTTATGGTAATTTGACAAATCAAACCCATTTGTTTAAAATGTTAAATACCTTAAAAATTAATGATGTACGTGCACTGCATGACAAGCAAAGGATCTGTGCATACCTGCTGTGAGACAGGAATTTGCGAGGAATGGCATCAAACACAGATTTCCTAAAATACTTAACAGTATGCCAATCAGTTTTAAACTGAATATTTCACACATACTCAGGCTCGTTTTAAACTCAACATAAAACGAAAAATGACATATTTGTAGGTAAATTTTAATCTAAATAGAAGTAGTTATTTATTTATTTTTTACATATCTATATAAAACTATTACACATCTCCCTGAAATGGCGAATTCCAAATTTGATCAAAAAACGTAGTTCTTGAATTAAAGATTAATTTTCTCTTGCTCTGTGCAGTAAATTCCCAGCCAGTGTACCAATGCCTTATTTTTCAGAATTCACAAGAAAAACCCATCAAATTTTATTTTATTTTTTTTAAATAAATATTTCTTTATTAATGTATTGATCATACTGCTTATTTTGAAACTTACAAAAATATTTCCTGCATCCCTTAAATTTCTGTATTTTACAAAATTCCTATCTGTATAATAATTTTGTATTTATAAGGTAGTTCCCTAAAAGCGACCATCCTTGGTCATTCGGAATTTCCCAAATAAATCAATATCAGAAAAATTGTTTAGGGTAGATTCTCTGGCTGAAATTTATAGATCAAAACACAAGAACTTTAGCATTTGGTAAATTCAGAATAATATTCTTCACCCCAATAGGAATGTGTAATAAAATTTTTGTTTTGCTTGACTTTTACTGACGTTTGTAAATTCTCAAGTTCTCACATGTGTTCTCAAGAACATCAAATAAGAAACTGTCGATTCACAATCAGAACTGATGACATTGTTCTATTTCGAAGTGCCTTGTGTACTTAACATTTCTCACCTGAGAAAAACAAATATGTGGAGACAACAACTATTTCTAAAATAATGACAGGTAAAAGTAGTATTATTCTCATGTCTCTTTGACGTTTCTAAGCAACAGCAGGTACAAAGAAGAGGCAAATAAAGCACCATGATTGTGATTTTTGTTGTCTTAAGTTTGTTGGAGAGCATTAAAGTATTGTTTGACAAGTTCCTATGCCTTTGTTTCTTTTATGGACTATTGGACTGTTCATCTCTGATTCAAGCATTGTCAACATGCTGATATGAGTGAAAACCTGGCACACATAAATACTCCAAAGTACATCAAAACATAAATGAAAAAAGTGACAAATATACCCAGCACTTTAACAGGTTTTATGAATAATATATTACTGAGTGAGGATTTACCATTATAGATTTGCATTTTTGTTATAGTAATATGGAATCACTAGATATACCCATTGAGGGACATTTTTAGGGGGAATAGAGCCCCCCCCCCGCCCACTATATGTGAAAATGAAGAAGTTGATTCCAAGTGATGGCACTGGAAATATTTTAAAACTGGGCAATGATAAAAATCTGCAGTTTGTCTGAAAGCATGCACTTAGATTGAAAAGGTAGAGAATATACGTGAGGAGGGAAAAGATTTCAGGAAGTATTGGTGATGAAAAAGAGTTAGTGATATTTTGGCTCATTGCCAAATCCTACACAGCAGTCGTGTGCACTGAGTCCTCTGCTGTAAGATTGTGCTTGAACGTGAGCCTGGCCACACTGGAGCGTGTGGATGGTTTTGGCGGGAAGAGAGACGGTGGCGCCAGCCTCTGGCGTGAGCAGTCAGTGAACTACGATGGAGATTCATGCGCCCCTGGTGGGGAACAACAGCAGAGGCAGGAAAGGTAAATAAGGGAGCTGTTTCACTGTTATTTGCTGTTATGAGAAGGAGAGGATAGATCAATAAGGATAGGTGGATAGTTTAGGTGAGTGGCATTGCTCGGGGAGGAGTTTTAAGGTGTTGAAGGTGTGAGCATGTCACCTATGATTTTTGCATCTTATACCCGGCAGGGATATGTCATCAGGTGACTTATAGGCTTTACATCGTGCGACTTATAGGCTTTTAATCATAGCATAAAACTACCTAGTGCCGGTCTCTGGCTGCGGGAAAAGTCAGTTGGGTGACCATTAGATATTCAGGGTTTCATAGTTATTATCCACAGGATATATTTTTGAAGCGTTTTGTCAATCATTCAAATTTCTGTGACGGCAGTCAAATGTATCAATAGACAGAGGATCCACTCTCTCAATTGCTTTCATAACAAATTAGTTGGTCTTTGAACCTTTGCAAATAATGTTGGTTTGAAAATATTACTTCCTCTGTGATGATTTTGCAAGCCCCAAGAATCTATTTGAAGCAATTAGTAAAGTGAAGTGTTATTATAGAGATATTTTAAGCATGGCAATGTTCAAGAAGAAAACACTTAGACAACAATTTCCAGCTTTAATATATGTGTTTGCATTTCATAGCATTTGTTGGAATTTAGGGCGACAACAATATTCAGATGATACAAATATGCTTTCTTAAGGTTTAAAGAGTTCTTCCTGTCAGAAAGAAATCAGAGAAGTATGATAAATTGATTTTGAAGTCTGTACAACAACATGACAGCAGCTTCTTATCAAGTTTCCAAAAACTTTGAACAAGAAGTCTTACGAAGTCTTACTTAATGATAAGAATAACTTGATTTGCTGACGGCTGGTGTATCCAATAGAAAAAATAGAATTAAACAGTTTTTTTTGGTATATTTTCTTACAAATGTCATCTATTATCTTAGAAATTTCATATATTAAGGTGGCTCGATACTCGTGAACTTTCCAAGATAGGATTTCTTAAAAACAGTTTAGAATGATCCAAAATATAGTTTAAAGCAAGGATATGTAAACAAAAGTGGTCGCTACCAGCCTTTTAAACAAAATATTTGGGGTTATGTAACGGAAAGTCAGTCCACGCAAACCTGAAAAACTAAATTTTTTTCTTATTTTTCCTACTGTGAAGTTTGTTCTGCCATTCAGTGGTCATGCATCCCATATTATGCAATGAAGCATGAAATTAAAGAAGACACTATCACGGAAAAGGTGATTACAATTTCAAAGAGATATATCTAGTTTAAAGGACTTTCCAAGGGCCTCGGAATATAAGTTTCGATTTTGACAATTTTAACTTTTTTTATAAACCATGGCGCTAAAAAATATTGACGAGATAGGATTTTTCAATTCTTTGTCATTTATTTCCAAAAATCATTGGGAACAACATGATGATCAAGACAAGCCTTCCTACCACACTTCAAATTGATATAAACATTTATTTTTATCACAAAGTCATTTTTGAGAAATTAGACCTGCTTGCCGAAAATCGCCTGTAAAAATGTTCTGTTTTGAGTATCCCAATACCCCAATAGAAGTGGCACAAATTGCAAACGAAGCGGCCGACGCATGAAATTCTCAAATTAAAAAAAAATCTTGAAGCAGTGACAGCAGAGTGGTGACGTCATGAGAGATATAGACCGGCAGCCCAGGGGCTCTAGCCTAGTCGAACGAGGTACCACTAACGGAGCATATGGGTATAAAGGGAATGATAAGGCGCACCAGAAAACCCATTTCTGGCGCGGCGTATCGGTCGCGTTTACCCCTGGTGGCCATTTTCCAAGATGGCCGCCATAAAAATAAGTGCATGCAGTTTTTGGTCTAGATCTTTAATGGCTTATCCGCTTTTGATAATTTTTTGGGTCAAAATATATGAATTTCAATATTCCCAATGCAATGATGTCATAAAAATTTTAGTGTTGTAAGCGATTCATGCTGTTTTTAAGAATCAAATGCAAAAAAAGTGAAAAATTTGGAAAAAATTCAAGATTCTCTGGCAAAATAAGGCATCATAGTCAATGAATGGTTGGTTTTACGGCAAAAATAACTTCATAAAAAACTTCCTGACATACAGAAATACTAGAAACCATGTCTTATTTGTAGCTGTGTGACATTCAGTGTTGAAGATATTCCCATTTACATGACTGGTCACGTCAAGTGAGAATTGTGACGTCACTACATCACTTATCAGCATTCACGAATAAATGTGTCTAATTTGGCATAACCCTCCAACAGCTTATCAGATTTTTATCATTTTTGTGTCAAATTATATATTTTTCAATATGCCCAATCCCATGGTGTTGCCAAAAAGAAGAAATTATGAGTATTTTATATTGTTTCTTATGATCATTTTGTGACGTTGTGACATGATATTTCCGCAGTTTTGCATAAATTTGTCTTATCAGGTGTGAATCATTAAAACATATCAGATTTTTATAATTTTCAATTTAAATACGTATATTTATGCATGCCATATTTAATAGTTTTAGGACAATTTGTCAATTTTAAGTAGTTTATGCTGTATCTTTTTCCATGGTAAAATCCAACAAGAATCTACGGGTTGCTAAATGGAGGTGGCGTGTTGTCTTAGTTCAAATCCTCTGAATCCAGCAGATAATTTGTCCAGCACTGCTATAAGTATAACTATTCAGATAGATATGGTTCTAAAGACATTGATAAATAGATAGATAGATATTAGATAGATAGATATTAGATAGATAGATATTACATAGATATAGATAGATCTAAATAGATAGATATAGATAGATAGATATCAGATAGATAAATATGGTATGCACATGGGCAGCCATTTAAGAGTCCTGAGTGGGTCCTGAGATTGATCAATGAGATGGTAGATAGAGCAAATGTACTCTAGGCCTACACGCTAAACATTTACTCCATTTGAAAAAGATTGAAAGGGCCAATGATTTAACATCTCATCTGAATGACATCCACCTGGGACTTTGATCTTGAGAGTGCATTGAAAATATTCTAAATTGTCTGCCCAAGATTCGAACCCAGGCAAAGAAGACCCTCAGGACTGAAAACACTTGGCCACCCAGCTGTCATATAATATATCCTAAGACCTGCTTAGTTCCATACAACCATGTCAATAAAGATCTTACTTTCTCATTGGGGCAGCTAGGTGGCTGCCTTCTCCGTTGAAGGTTTTAACTCGCACCGAAACCCCGTGTGGGGAACGAGAAAAACTCCGGACTTTCATGAGCAAAACCCCAGCTGGATGTTGTTCGCATTAGAGTTTCCAATTTAACTGTTTACTTGCCAAACAGTATAACTGTTTCATTTCTTAACAGTTAACAGTTAACTGCCAGTTAACTGTTATGCGAGTTATAGGTTTGGTGGGATTGACTAATTTAATGCCTCAAGATAGCAAATATGACCTAATAACTAGCTTTGACCTCTTCTGCTTGTTTAACTATATTTTTGGATGGAAAAAAATGCAAACACTACAGATGATTCACTTTTCAATTCATAAACAAATAACAACAGGTCGTTACTAGACTATAATCATGCTTTTCCAAAGATAAATATGAACAATATTGACTTGATTATCACAATTTTAACATTCTTGTATGTGCCATTTATACATAAGTTTTGACATAATATTAAGTGCTTAATTCATCTTTAGTCAAAAATGTTAAATACCCTTAAAACTGTCACTATGATAAAACAGTTAACTGTTAGATTAACAGTTAACTGTTCAGTTGACTCAAATGTCATTTCAATGCTATTTCAAACAGTTAACTGTAACAGTTAACTGTTACAGTTACCTGGCTGGAAACTCTAGTTCGCATCTGACATTAAATTGGCAATCGCTTGTTTCAGTGTCTGTAGGGCAATTAGAGGATCTCTCACATAGGGTAAATGTGAAGCATGTGAGGACTTCTGCTGTCTCCCATCTTATCAATCAACTCTTGTGAGAGCCCAGAGCTGCACTTAGAGGGCTGTACCTACCATCTCTCCATCAATCTATCTATCACTAATTATGCTGGTCTATACACCTGTAAATTAGTGTACCACTGCCAGCTAACTTGAAGAGTGCCAAAATGACCAACTCAGTTTATCAATCTAGACTTTGCAAAGAGTTCAAATCCCATGTCTGATTGGCATGGATATTTTGGACCGATGGATGGACCATTTGAGCTTTAAGTCCTGTATTTATGTGGGGTAATTACAGGGGAGGACACAGCAATTAAGCTCAAAGGATGATTGAAATTCCTTTCCATCACAATTTCAGGGCCCAGTGATTGACAAACCAGTACATTACCAACTGAGCTGACCCTAACCACTCCTGGTCATGTTGGACCATGTCACAAATTATACATGTAACACAAGTACCAAATTGCATCCTATTGTTCTTGCTTACCAAACCCTTTTGATAAATCTGTAATCTATCTATCTAACTATTGTAATCAGTGTAAGCTATTTCATCTCTATAATCTATCCATCTAATTTATGCAATCCACTCCAGCACAGCCTCTGCTAAATACAGCATACCACTCCCGAGACTGAACCGATCAGCACAACTTCATGTGATTAATTCATGTTTAACTTCCAGACTTTAAGGAAAATGGCCGCTGAAGCTCAACCGTAAGGCCCAGAAAGTTGTCACTTCCTGATAGATCCAGATCTGCATGGATATCATGCTGATTGATGTAAAGATTGAGTGTGATACCTCAAAATTAAGGTCAAAATCGGCTGTGAAGATGTGAATCGAACTAGAGTCTTTAGACATTGTGAATCTGAAAGTATTATGTCAGTTTTTGATAATTTGACATATCAAACCTATTTGTCTAAGATAGATTCTCCGGCCGGTGCAATCTATCTAATTCATAAAATCCATCCATTCTATCTGTCCAGGGCTAGAAAAAATATGAATTTCAAGGCAATTTGATGAAATACGATAACATTGCCCATGAATTCTCGCGAATCAAGCCTCCATATTTCCAAATTTGGACCTTTTTTCAAAAATTTTAAGCGAGATTTAGAGATTTCCAGGCAATGACATGCCCGAATTCCCTACTTTTCCAGCCATGCTATATATCTAGCAGTATTTATCTATCCATTTATCTAGCTAGCAATCTGTCGATAATTCTTCTATCCATCAATACATCCGACACTATATTTAACTGAAAAGACATTCTGAAAATGCTCAAATTTCAAATTTCCCACCACAACTTCCATTCTCTCATTGTGACTGCATAAATGGAGATGGGTACTCACCTCCACTAAAATGTGAAACAACGAAAAAAAAAAATCCCGGCCTGCCCCAGCCCGCCCCGTGTGATAAATCTCTGACCCACAGATACCAGGCCCATCTTTTTCTAATCTTACTCTGTCAGTCTATCTGGGCACTATCAAATCAAATTATATTTTAAAAGTTTACCAATCGCTTCTATTCTGTTCCTTCCAATCTACGGGTACTCTAACTATTGATTGTGAAACGATACTCTCATAAAAATCCCCATCTATCTGTTATCAGATTATCTCGGCCTATCTCGGCCCTTTCAATCAATAAATCAATCTGGGCCTATCTATCTATCCTTCTAAATTTATCACAATCCTATATTTTCTATTGTGTTCTATTTTGTGCCCTCCCAGCTGCGGGTAACTTACTAGTATGTATTGAATATAGTCCAGGCAAATACTCTCTACAGTTGTCAACAAAATAATTCAACCCCTTGATGTTTTTCCATTGAATTCAATAGCTGACAAATGCAAAATGAGTGTGGTGACATCAGCATATATATCAAATCATGAAAAAAATAACATCAATTTGTATCAGACAACATAATCCCAAACTGTTAGGAAGGGCACCAGAACCTGGTAGGTGGTTTGTATTTCGCATAGGGGTCAACAATTTCAAAAATGTTTCAACCCCGTTGCCGCCATTGGATTAGCATTGGAGCACAGGGTTAAATAGTTTTTCAAACGTTTTGACCCATTTGTGAAATGGAACCAGTCCTGCCAACTAGATTTAGTTATTCTCCACAGCTGATATATGTTGTCTGGTATGTGATGCTATCATACTTTTTGTGCTTTGAAACATTCTGATGTGATCAAACTCATTTTACAAAACATGTTTTCTATTGGGAAGAAATTAAAGGGGTTGAATAATTTTGCTGCAAAGTGTAAACTATCTGTGTTGGACCAATCTTGATAATTCGACGTGTTCCTTACAAGGAACATGTCGAATTATCAATAGCTTGGGACCATTCCCAGGTGTTGCAGGTGAACCATTCATTGATAAAGAAGAGAAGGGGGATTGTATGAAATTATTGCAAGGTTGGTTGTAGGAATAGAATGGAATAGGTGGGATTTTTTTTATGGCTTAATTTTTCAGTCTGCAACCAATATGGCCATTAACAACAATGCCAATTATAATTATGTGCGATTTATGTGTTTTTTCACATTTTTGTATTTGACCATGAAAAAAGCATAAATATAATACTTATTATTGACAAAACTGCATAATTTAGCAGAAAATGCACCATGCTAATATGCAGATCCAAAACTTTGATAATATGTTTAAGATCTACATCCAATTAGACAAACGTATACATCACTGCGGAAATATAACGTCACAACGCCACAATTTTACTTGACCTGGTCTCTCACATAAATGTAAATATTATCAAGACCAAAAATGACAGAGCAACAAAATAGGCATACCTGCTGATATTTTAGAACATTTGGAATTGATTAAAGGTGGCATTTTTACTCTAAAGTCAATAATACAAGTCATAAGATGCCTTGTTTTGCCTGGAAATCCTGAATTTTTCCTAAATTTTTTAATTTTTTTTACAAATGATCATTAGAAAGAATATATAATACTTTTGATTTCCTATTTTTGGCAACACCATTGGATTGGGCATATTAAAAAATATATATTTTGACACAAAAATTATAAAAATCTGATAAGCTGTTGGAGAGTTATGCTAAATCAGACACATAAGATGCACCACTGCTGAAACATGACGTCGTCATGTCGCAATTCTCACTTGACGTGACCAGTCATGTAAATGGGAATATCTTCAACACTAAATGTCACACAGCAACAAATAAGACATGGTTTCTGGTATTTCTGTATGTCAGGAAGTTTTTTATGAAGTTATTTTTGCCGTAAAACCAACCATTCATTGACTATGATGCCTTATTTTGCCAGAGAATCTTGATTTTTTTTCAAATTTTTCACTTTTTTTGCATTTGATCCTTAAAAACAGCATGAATTGCTTACAATATTAAAATTTTTATGACATCATTGCATTGGGAATATTGAAATACATATATTTTGACCCAAAAATTATCAAAATCGGATAAGCCATTAAAGATCTAGACCAAAAACTGCATGCACTTATTTTTATGGCGGCCATCTTAGAAAATGGCCACCAGGGGTAAACGCGCCCGATACACCGCTCCAGAAATGGGTTTTCTGGTGCGCCTTATTATTCCCTTTATACCCATATGCTCCGTTAGTGGTACCTCGTTCGACTAGGCTAGAGCCCCTGGGCTGCCGGTCTAATAGGGCCTGCCTGGCTGCGCGTGGATGTGCTCAGATGACGTCATTACACGAGTAGCGAGCCACCTTAACTTACACATTTCTTCTATACTCTTCTGTGTGTCACTTTACGATTTTCGCTCTCCCGTATCTTCATAAGAAATTCACAATTAACAAATAAACAGTATAATATCATCAAGTCTGCAAATTTTCTATAAGGCAAGTTTTGATGAAATGCCATAGGTCGCCAAACATCGCACATGTACAGAATATTGTTAATGCATCTTGTGTTGCTTTGGAATACTTACATGTAAGTATTCTTCATGTTTTACCATTTTTGTGACCTAAACTGTAGGTAGGAAAGCTTGAGGGTATAAATACATATTTGAATTGAAAACCTCTTACTTACTTGCTCAATTTTGATGTCAAGGCAAATTGTATACGGGTATGCCACACATCAGCCATCATTCATCTACAAAAAGTTTGTTTCACAAGTACCCTGTGTCAATGTGGTCAATGCACTGCCAGACTGCATACCAGTGTGTGACTTTTGTCTCTATGAATTAGGACTCTATATCGTTGGCGACATTCGATATGATACTTATCATCGATACACTGTATGGATACACATGTTATTTGAAGTGTAGCCTTTTAAGGGACATTATTGCTGCTCTTGTTGGTTATTGGTATAAATAGGAAATTTTAACAAGCTTTGCATAATGAGAATGAGATACTGATACATCAGGACTCCAACATGATCTCCCATCTCGATTACGGAATAGGGTCCTGTACCGGGAGTGTACCCTGACCAACTAAGATTCAAAAGTTCAAATTCAGTACGTTTTTGTCAGTGAAAACCTTCCTAACATAATATGAATATTTTCATGGAGTGGCAGGATACGAAATAAAATGCCCTTGGTCTTGTTTCTCTTCCTGAAGGTTTTTTATTATTAACCGACATAATCTCCTATCCACTTGTTTGACAATCATTTTATTTCACACACCATAATAATATTCGCGCAGCAAAACGGCCGCAGGCCGTTTCGCGAAGCAAAATTTAGCACAAGAAAGGTTTCAAAATTCTGTGCAGTGATGGTCTCAACATCAATGGTCTACAGCAGGAAAAAAAAATTCAATATTTTCCAGTAATATTCCCTGTATCTATAGTTTTTATGGAATAGTTAATTATAAGCCTTGAAAAGCTAAATTATATTATTAGCATGTTAATTAATTAATGTGATTCATTTCATTTCAAAACAGACAATAAGAAAACATAAAAAAATTAAAGTTACATAATCTTTGTCAAATGATGATTATGTAACAGTGAGCAACTAATCTACATGCAGATCAAGTTATTGTTTTTTAATCAATATTATGTAATATCAACAATCTAGCCTAGACTTAAATTTGACAGCTTTCAGTGTTGTCTTCCTTTTCACTATTTAGCTGATTATCTATCAATTCTATTTATCCTTTATCCTATTTATTTGCTATCCTATGTATTTATCTATGAAATAAATTTGATGAAAGTTATGGTGACACTATAAGTCCTAAGAAAACTTTCTTAATGCTGCGCAAATTTCATGGCTGTGCCATTTACATATTATTATTGGTATTCTGGACACCACATAACATGCATCACGATGTACACCAATCGCCAATCACTGTGTCCCAGCAATATGATGATTACAAATCTTCCTAGATTTTTTATATTCTATACATTCTGCAGTCATAAAGTGGTATCTTGTGCGGGTGCAATCTCTTGTAGGGTGCAAAATGCACAAAATGCACAAAAGTACTACTTAATGCGACAGGAAGGCGGTCACATAAGTCAAGGTTGTCTTACAACAGGGGGTCTTATATGTAATATGTGTTCAAGAATGGCTGGATTTTAGGAAAGCCTTTGCACTGAGACTTCTTCATTTTCTTGAAGTTTCAGTGACTGATATTGTTTCAAAGAAGAACTCAACAGTAATACAAACATATCGTATGGCGAACCTCAGAAAACAAAGAAAAAGAAACCTCACAAAAACAAATAAATCACGTCATGCAGTAATCAGGAGAAGTTTTCGTTTTGTCTCATTACATTCTGAAAAGTGAGTACAGAATTCTAAAGTTGGGTTCACCTTTGTGAGCTGTTCCAATCTGTGCGCACAATGGAGGTTTAGTCAAGTGACCTGAACCATGAGTGCTGTCACTGAAGTCACCAAGTAGTAAAAAGCAAGTTGATGGAATTAATTTCAGACAAGTAAACACTGAGGTCAAATTAGTGGTATTCACCATGATAATTTTACTACTCCTTTTTTTTTTTCCATGACAAATAATCAGGAATAAAGTTTCAGAGTATTTTTAATTTAAACTATCAGCTACAATCAAGGAAAATTCTATATAGGGCAAACAGTAATACACTGAACAAAAAAAGAAACGTCCCCCTTCCTTTTTTGCTTATAATTTGTAAGATTTTTTTTGGTCAAAACTAGTTAAACAGTACTGATCCTATTATAAACAAGTATCAATGTGCCGAAAATTATTCAAGTGCGACCATTTCCTGTTCACTTTTGACCTTGTTTATCACATTTGGGGATGTTTTTAAAATGGCCCCATACCCACAATGTCTCGCATCTCACCAAAAAGATTGGGGTGTCCTTTCGAAGAGTGTGACATAGAGCCCTAGAAAAACGAAAAAAATTGGCACTTCTGCTTTATTTTTGACAGCTACAGATCACCTTCCAGATGTGCGACATTGTGGGTTTCATACAGCGACGGAAATGACTCATGTTATTCAGCTTTGAATTGAGATATTTTAATGAAAATTTGACATGACATGACCAGAGGCATCTCGGAAATGCCAATGCTTTTTACAAATCAAAATATCAAAAGAAAACCCTTTTTTTAGAATTTTTTATGCAAAAATTAAAAAATGTTAATTGAGATTCATTAGCACACCCTTCAGAAGCAAATTAAACATTTATTGATAGTGTGAAATATTCCTAATTGCCATACATCAGCATTGATTTGCAGCATATTTAGGTGAAATGGTTCAAGTGCATAAAGTTGTGAGGTCTTTGATGACAGAAAAAATAAAGTCATTCCAGATATTTTTTCCAGCAGATGGCAGTTTAGTCTATCAGAGGTCCTGATGCTAATGGTTGAACATGGGATCAACATTAATTCAACTCCAAGACTTTACTGCCGCCTACTGGAATAACAGTTTGAGTGATTTTAATTGTTGTCATCAAAAATCTTATGATTTTCGCGGCCTGGATCATGGTAGCCAAACATCTTATCTATCAATGCTGAAGTATGGAAATTCTAAATATTTAACCCTATCAATAAATGTTTAATTTGCTTCTGAAGGATGTGTTTAAGAATCTCAATTTAAATTTTTGAATTTTTGCATAAAAAAATACAAAAATGGGTGTTCTTTTTGATATTTTGATTTGAAAAAGCATAGGCATTTCCGAGATGCCTCTGGTCATGTCATGTAAGATTTTCATTAAAATATCTCAATTCAAAGCTGAATAACATGAGTCATTTCCGTCGCTGTATGAAACCCACAATGTCGCACATCTGGAAGGTGATCTGTAGCTATCAAAAATAAAGCAGAAGTCCAATTTTTTTTTGTTTTTCTAGGGCTCTATGTCACACTCTTCGAAAGAACACCCCAATCTTTTTGGTGAGATGCGATACATTGTGGGTATGGGGCCATCTTAAAAACATCCCCAAATGTGATAAACAAGGTCAAAAGTGAAGGGAAATGGTCGCACTTGAATAATTTTCGGCACATTGATACTTGTTTATAATAGGATCAGTACTGTTTAACTAGTTTTGACCAAAAAAAATTATCTTACAAATTATAAGCAAAAAAGGAAGGGGGACGTTTCTTTTTTTGTTCAGTGTACTTGCCCTGATATTAAAAGCTTAAAAAACGAAATAGGCTTTGAGGTATTTCCCATGAGTCTTAAACAATGTTTTGAAGTAAGGTCTACCAATGAAAACTCAATAAAAAGGCTTTAAAGTGATGAAAAGCATGTATTCTTGTAACAAATGAAGCTTTAGTAACTATTTATCCAAGAGCATTGTGTTTTGCCCAAGGTGCTGAGCATGTTTCTCTCAAAGAGAATCCACAGGTTTGCAGGCTTATAGGGAAGTCTGTAAATTATCAAGCTAACATCTCGTAAGTGTCCTGATTAGTCACATCAAGCAGAATGTTGAAGCTATTACACACAGAGTTACCTTATTATTATATTCTTAAAATTAACTTGCTATATAATCTTGTCTTACGGTAGACCCCTAGGCCTATTCGCAGCCATTTCACCATAGAGTAGCGCGGGGCATGCAGCCCCTCTTAACTTCGAGGTGTGATTTGACCTACTTTTTATGTTAAATTTTTTGAATGCTTATGCTGTCAGGAAGGGATTACTTGACTCTACGGTAACTTTTGACTAGTGAAACAAATGTCTACAAATTTTAATAAAGGAGTGAGAGCCATTTTTGTAAAAATTTGCAAATGGCCCTCTTACCCCACTCATCGGGCAAGAAGCCCCCCTACTATAATCCTTTGGCAAATGTTTTTGCAAGCGTATTCAGCTTGAGAGTTATTTCTTGGGGTTCTTCTCTCATTTTAAGGCATTCTATTTACTTTTTCTGAATTTCTGAATTTTTCAGTTCATACTTTTATTTTTTAATATTATATGCACTTTTTCAATTTCGGCCAAATTTTTTCTATTTTAATTAGCTATTCTATAAAGATTTAAGGGTAAAGTACACATTATTAAATTGTTCCTGAAGCAACTACGAGGCCCCAGTGAAGGGGGCCTCATGCCCCATACCATTGTGGGGCCTCTCGCCCCAAACACACATATTTTAATTTTACCTCTATATTTTGAACTGAAATGCAAAAAATATGATCCAAATAATATTATATGATGCTCATAAAGTGAAGCAATGCAGATATCCATTATACTTTGAAATATTTCAAAAGTTATTTCTGACAACCCCTTTCCAGGAATTACTCAAAGTTACAAAAACCATGCATATTTTTTTGTTTCTTTAATTTCTATTATGGTTTGGTGCTGTTTGCCCTGAAAATTTGTGACATCACCTAAAAAGCCTCTAGCTTCAATCCTATCAATAAGAAAATGCACCAAAAATGTAAGTTTAGATATAACCCTTGGGGGGCCTCTCACCTAACCCGGGCTTCTGCCTCGACCTATTCTATTCCCCTTTTGCAACTGTTCATCAGTGCGAAGGTTGGGAATCTGTCATTTTTATTGTTTAGTCCATGGTCGAACTTCATTAGATAAAACTTTTTATTCCCTCTGTCTCTCTATCTAGATGTGTGGTAAGCTGTTGTGATCATTTTCAGCTGGTTTGCAAAGTATTCTATGAGATTAATATCAGACGATTATTGCAGCATGTGGTTTTTTGTGCGTGAAATACAAGAGGTGTTCAACTTATTTTGACAAAAAGGAAAACTGCCAGTTAATTGAGAATTTTGCCTTGTTAATCCGAAATTGCTGTGAGTGATCTTTATGATGCTCATCTTGCATGTCATATCACCTAAATGTCTCAGAAATATAGCAACAGTAATTAATTGCATTTTTTTTGGAAGGTGTGATAAAATACCTTTTGAGGGGCGGTTTCACTGCCTCAATCAAGCACACTGTCTTGTGTCATGGAGGATGATTATGGTATTTATTTGAGCTCACGTTTATTGTGAACCTCTGCACCAAGAAACAATTGGATGTCACCCTCATAAGGGTTTCAAAATTTAATTCCGATAGCCATGGTTCATGGCCAAATCAGAGGCGATAAACAAAATGATATAGGTGACAAAGTTCTGTTATTAGAGTATTCATACAAAGTTGGCACAGCATTCCAGTAACAATACAGGAGGTGAAAACAAGTTTTTAGTTGACTTTTGAAAGTTTAATTTACAAAAACGAAGCCGTAAGTAACACAATTTTGAAAAAAAGGTTGTGGAAAACAAGAAATTTTATATCTTTGCGCCAACTAAAACTTTTCAACGTAGGACCATAAAAGGTTTACACCGAATAAAACTAAGCTTCATCTGTAAGACTACACCAATTAATAAGGGTTTACAGCACAAATTAAATTTACAGAGTGTTTTAAAACAAGAAGATTGAAAAGTGGAGCAATCTAGTTCGAAAATTCATGCATAAATTGTCTGGTGATTAAACACAGAAAAAGTCAGACGTTCACCGCTAGAAATTCAAATAGGATATTCTAATACCTGGTAATCGAAAATCGAAAATCTGTTTCAGAAAGAACCTTCCTAAGGTATTTCCACAGAGAGAAAAGAGATTGTATTCGTTAAAAGACTGTTCAGGACCATGGTACCTAAATAACATTTAAGATCTAAAAAAAAACCAAGCAATATTGCTGTGCCTTGGTGGATAGGTCACCAAAGACCATATATATATGATGATGTCTGAGAAGTTTTAGCAAAATTGGTGTAATTAGAAAGAATCTGTAAATACACTTCTAACCACTGTCACTGGCCGAAATATAATTACTCTCAAAACTGATGAGAGGCCTATCTCAGGAAAAGTTGAATAAAATTGTGCGAACTGTTCCAAAATATTTCAAACACATGTCTTATATTGACAAGACCTATAGTTAACCCTTTCTGTCACCAAACAGGAAAAAAGTTGCATTTGGCAGTTTTTGTGTAGGGTTGAACCTTTTGTCAAAATAAGTTGAACACCTCTTGTAGGTATACTTTTTTCACTTGTCACACTTCAACTTCAGCATCACAGCCACTCCATAACCTATTTCTACTATAAAAACCTTCGTAAATAATTCTTATAAAGGGTAATGCTTTTATTTATTAAGGAATCAGAAACGAAAAAGCTTTTGAAAACGGTTTGTTTTTGCATTACAGATGATTTCATAATTGTAGACACTGAGACTGAATGTGAATTTTCCTGGGACATGACATTGTAATCTATAGGGAAAACAGGAGTCACAAGTTTTTTTATATCATTTTTCGCTATAGCATACATGCCTCAGCAAAGAAATTCATATTTAATCTCTGAGTCTACAATTATGAAATCATCTGTAAAACACATGCTGAAACAATTGATACAATGTACAATACAACATTCTGTGCAACCACAATACTCCACCTACCAAAATAACAATAAAAGAAGAGAAAGAATGCAAACTGCATTTGCTTTTCAGATTCTTGTTATTCCCAACAAACAACCATGGTTTCAGTTTGATTAGTGGAAAAACAATGTTTGTGTCTTCAGAAAAATGAAACTCAATAAAGTGCGAAGGTGTAAACACCAAAATGGGATTTTAGCGTACATGTGTCAGTTGTAACTGCAGTGAGAATCAGAAGTGAATAAAATAATGCTATCTGATTTAAGTTTCATACACTTCAAAGAACTAAGAAGCAAAACAATCATACCAGGGTGGTCCACGTTTCAATGGGAAAAATCAAATCTTCTAAAACCCCCAATTCGAAAGTGGAAATTGATGGCCACATTGGTAAAACAAGCACATACACAATTTCTGCCAAATCGGTTAATATTTAGAGGTGGTACAAAGTCCTATAAGTTTATGATGTAATTCCTCATTCACGTAACTGAAAAATTGAACAAACCCCCAGATCTTTCTCAGAATTGAATATTTTTTGCTGATTTTTTAGTATACGATAAAATTGGCAGGGCAAAGTAATATTCGGGTTTGTTTTTTATTAAATCATAGTAGCCTAAGTGAGATATTTGCCTGTTGTTATGAAATTAACCTGGATGTAATATCTGTGCTGACCTGCTACGAAACATTGGAAGTGTAAAAGAATATCTGGACTGGATCGGGCATCCTGGACATACTAAAAAACCGATTACTTGATCAAAATAATACGCCGTTATAGCAAGATTTGCAAATACCGATGATTTTCAGGTTTGCCGATGGGCAATGGCATGTTACTGCAGTTTCAATTAGTATGAATGCAAATCTGTATGCAGCAGCTTCTACAAAGAAGCCTATGAAAGGATATAAAGTTTTCTTACAAGATTAATTCAGCCATTAGCTAGTGTTTTTCATGATCGTATGAGGTTCCAAAACATGTGACACATAATATATTGGAAGTTCCGTTCCAAATCTTACATGTAACCTTATGTCTTGCATTCAGTGTCATGTATAGATGAACAGACACTACTGTAAGACTATCGATCAGACCATCTGGATTCTGGGCTGAAAGAGCTATTTCTGTTCACATAATTAGAGTCTGAATAATTGAGGAGATAGAAAGTGGGTTTTCTTGTCATGTGCACGGGAATGGCCATTCTACGACAATTAGTCACTTGACACTGAAGCTGTATTGTGTTACTGTAAGCTTCCAACCATTGGTCAGTATAAATGGGTGATGAAGAGGAATGGTAGGCCTCAAGATAGAATGAGTCCTTTGGGAATTAATGGTGTAAGGTACATTGAGTAAGGGACAAGGTCACTGGAGTGAACATCGCATATTAAAGTTGACTTGGTAATTTCTTCTGAATGAATTTTCTCTCCCAGTTCGAATGGAACAGTTTCTGTGCGTATTGATTTGTTTATACATTACGATTTTTGGCAGTCCCATACTCTACAGCTATGAATAGTTCGTTAGTCTTGAAAGCATTTGACAAAATTTATGAAAAAGTGGGCATTGTAGATCTAGGTGGTGAACCATTCTACTACAACAATTGTTACTATATATACCATGTATTTGTCTGTTTCTTGTCACATACAACTTGATAAATAATGCAGAATAAAGGGGTGTTTGGGTGTCTTTAAAAAAGAGGACAGCAACAATAAATTGATATACTGCATAGAGAATAAAGTGTTTTTTTTATTTTAATAAATAACTGACCCATAGGCAACAAACGTGGCCAGTGGGTTTATCATATTTTCATCCCTGTTTTCATATTATGTGCGCTAAGTCTACCCTTCACTTCAATTAATTATTCTGTTAATATTTATTTATAAACTTTTATCGTCTTACCAATTTATGTTTTTAACGTCATAAAATTATTTTTAGTAATTAATTTATTTTAGTCATTATCATGTTTTTACATTTCTTTATATATTTTAATCTATCATTATCCTTATTTCTTGTACAGCGCCCTAGAATGTTTTTTCAAATAGGAGCGCTATATAAATTAATAAATTCAATTCAATTCAATTCAATTCAAAAAAATAAAGCGGTTTGATATTCAGACTAAAAAATGAATGGACTTCAACGTGTTTCCCATCAACCTCAAACAAGACACACGAAAGTCCTTTAAATTGCTGGAAAGCATGCGATTTTGTAAGGAATGAAGCTTTGGCAACTAATTTCTCCTAGAGCATTAGGGGAGACCAGGGCTGGTTGTCACAGGGGCAGGTTGTCACACTGTGTAGAATTTAAACATGCTCTATTTCTATTTAAAGCAAGTAGGGGCACAGCCATTTTATATGAAAGTCAGTTCAGGAGTTACTTAAATCTATCTGGTGAACATATACCTATGTCATTCAAAATCTTGATGTCATATTGGACATTTTTTAAAAATTCAGCACTCGGGGCAGGTTGTCACACTTTCGGGGCAGGTTGTCACACTTTTGGTTAAGAGTTTGAATGCAGGAAGTGAGACTCAGTAAGTCAAATCCTGAATGAGACAAGTTATTTTGGACATGTCAGGAATCCGGTACTTGCCCAGTGCAGACCTTAACAATCATGTGACTCTGTACAAGGGTGCTACAAATTTTGACTTATCAAGGCAACAGAAATGCATTTTGATAAGGAAGAGGGCTAGTGCTGACTATAGAATTTTTCTGCAAATTCCTTTTGAAAATTTGAAATAGATCTATTTAGACGTTATGCCTTTTCTGCTTACATCATCAATCATCAGTAGAATGTACTAAGGATATGACAATTTAATATCCATGAGAGCGTGACAACCTGCCCCGAAAGTGTGACAACCTGTCCCGAAAGCGTGACAACCTGCCCTGAAAGTGTGACAACCTGCCCCGAAAGTGTGACAACCTGCCCCTGTAACAACCAGCCCCAGTCTCCCCTATATGTGTTTTATAGTGCCCAAGGTGCTGAGCATGTTTTCTCTCAAAGAGAGTCCTCAGGTTTGCAGCCTTTCAATGAAGGACACACATTGTCTAGTTAAATTGTTTTGCCAGGCCCATCCCTTTATATGAACACAGCTCAAGGCTTTTAAAGCCACAGCTCACTTTCTGAAAAAGATACAAATTTGCTCTATGACATCAGAATCAAAATAGCTTAAAGTACATGTTTTGGCCAATGAACTCATGTGCAAAGCTGCAACATTCTTCCAATTGTGTAGGCCTAATTAAGACAGATACTCAGAGGACAAAAGGTCACTCCTCCCACCAAAATAACAATAAAAGAAGGGAAAGAATCCAAACTGCATTTGCTTTTAAGATCTTTGATACTCCCAAAAGACAACCATGGTTTCAGCTTGATGTGCAGAAAAACCTTTGTTTCTGTAAGGAAATGAAACTCAATAATGTGTGAAGGCGTAAAATTCTGGCAAATGGCCCAACATGGAATGTTAGCATACATGTATCAGTTGTCAATGTACTGAGAACAAGGAGTAAAGAGAATAAATACTTATAAATAATTCAATGATTGTGACATTAGATTCTGAAAGGTGGGAACCAACAAATCAGAATGATTGAACTCTGGTTTACTAGGGGAGAATGGGGACCGATGGGCCATGGGGACCGGAGGGCCATCCTCTTAACTCCTCATCAAAAACGTTTTGAAACATCTTATTTGCATTTTTAGTATTGCTTATCACATCTATAAACACCATATTGATGACTGATCGATAAGTTAAAGAATAAGCGTTTAGTGGGCAAAATGATATTTTCGACATCTAAAGTAATTTTGTACTGATTCAGAAAAAGTGTTATATCTCCAATTTGTGTAGACTCGAGGCAATATATTTTCTATGACGATTTTCCCTATATATTTGTGGCAATTTACACGTTGAATTATAGGAACAAGAACCATATTTCACCAAAAAAAGGGGGTTTAACTATTCTGAATGCTTTTGGGGACCGATGGGCCATCCAACGTGGGTACCAAAGGCCACTTTTTCCTGAAATTTTCTATAGGTGGCGTATTAGCATGGGACTGGATATTAAAGGCTGTTTTGTGTAAAATCTGGGTATATCTATAATTTTTCGATCTCTTATTATCCTATACACTCAGTTGGATCAACAAAAACATATTGAATCCAATTTCAAATTTTTCATCCACCCTTTGGCAAGTTATTGACATGGTCCATCGGACCCCATGGGATGGCCCATCGGTCCCCATGGTTGGGGACCGATGGGCCACCATCTTACTTGACAGAAAATTTGCTTTCTCATCTTTCTTCCTAGGTTGATCTATGTGAATCTTATGTCATTTTATAGAGAATTACATCGGCTAAAAGGGTGCACAATATGAACCCTGTATCTGAAACAGATTTGCCTCCATGGTCAATAATTTGTCAAGCGGCCCATCGGTCCCCACTCTCCCCTACCAGGGGAGGATCCAGAAAATTCCGGTGGGGGGGTCTATCGGGCTATCGCATCGCGGAACGCATAATTCGCGACATAACGCGTCTGCGCGCGGATAAAATTAACATGTAAAGATATATAAATTTTGGTCTGGTGGGGGGGGAATGCATCCCCCCCATCCCCCCCCCCTGCGTCCGTCACTGTTTACTACTTCTGGATTTCTTATAACAGATTATAATTATAGACATCAGCAGTAAAAAATTATTTTACAGTTTTCCCGGAACTTTAATGGGTAAAAAGAAGGTATGATGTTACTATCTACTGATGTCACTATCTACTGAAAAGTTAAAACAGTTCACATAATTGACAATGGCAATCAAATCATATAAAAACCTCTTACCACTGGAATTTGCTTTGGTTGCTAAAGTTCTGTCATTGTCATACCTGCGTTTTTCTAATGTTGTTAAATTGTGATGTCAAGTGAGGACTGGATGTCAGAGCTTTAGTTCATAATCATTTCCTGGCATTGCAATACTTGTAAAAAAGGTGCAAGCTGTGATGTTATACTAGATTGAAATCCCCAGCTCCCATCCAATGGGAATTCATCTCAAGTGTGCATTACGGTAATCTGTAAAACACAAATTTGATGGAAATCGTTCATTCCTATTGGCATATTAAACTGATTAGGGACCGTTCAGAATTTATGACTGGGGGGGTGGGAGTTTTGCCCGAGGGGGTACTAACTTTTCACACGTGTTTCAAGGGGGGGTATTAATTTTTGACAATACTTTCAAGGGGGGGTAAGAAATTTTAACAAAGAAAAAATGTTAAAAAACACGCATAAACTTATTTTATTTGGACTTTTTTACGCGCAAAAGTCCGCAAAATGACGCGAATCTGTACGCGTTGCCTTGTATAAGAGTATATATGTGTGTATTGCTTTGTATGTCGATGGGGGGGGGTACTAAAATTACGCATGACACCTAAGGATGGGGTACTAAAAATCCGCATGAAACTCAAGGGGGGGTATCAATTTTTGACGGGAAGTCCAGCAAAACTCCCACCCCCCCCCCAGTCATAAATTCTGAACGGTCCCTTAAATGGCCGCGAGTGCCAAGAAAACCTTCTGATGCACACCACATCTAAATTATCACCCCTGTATAATCTACTTTATATGTTGAAATCGAAGCATTCTCAAGCTCAATCAGCATAGACTGTAGGCCTATAGTTCATGACACAGGTTCAAGGTGATTGGATTTTTCCCTCCTTTGAGTCCTTGAAGGACACATTGAAAGCAAGAAAGTATTTGGTAAAAGGGTGTCTCCCAGGGAACCTGTTGAGTTGGGACTAACAAGAATGCTATTCACAGTGCATGATTAAGACCGTTGATTGCTTTCTTGCTGAGACCCTTGATTAAGACCATTGACAATAAATAATCATGACGGATATAAACCTACGAGATCTAACAGTACAGCAAAGGCCTACACACCTGGTTGTAAATAGGCAGTTTATGAGAAATCCAATCCAACAGGTATGACATGACATATCGATATGACAGAATATATGTCTACACTGTATTATGAATGACAACTTTATTTTTTAATGTTAAGTCTTCCTTTCCACCGCAGGTGACAGCCATTGTGCTAAATCGGTATAATTTATTTGACGGTGCAGTCTGATCTTGTCAATTGATATGATGCCAGAAATGGACTGAAATTGAGTCACCAACACACTATAAAGGTTCTGTTTTTTTTTTCCTGCACTGCTATAGATTTTTTTTGGTCACTTCACAACTTTCAGAAGGACTATCCACTTCTGATGAGTGTACATCATTATTTTAAGTGCATGGAGATTGTTCCAATACTTTGCTCATCCTCTTGTGTCCACCAACAAACATCTTGTGTTTCCCTTCAATTGGAAACAAGAGTAAGCTAAGTTTCAGAAGTATTCTAAGCTCCTGGAAATTGATTGTAACTACCTGAAGTTTACAAACAGGAATGAGAAGTAAGAAAAGTTTATAACTGGAATAGTTTGCAGGGAAATGTTGTGGATAGTTATAATCTTTACACAATTAGAAAGCATCTGGAAATTGTATATTCAACTGGCATATAGCCTACTGTACAGGTTTCGTAACCTCGACCCCCACCTCCTCCCCTGTTTAGAATTATGTATATGTTTCTATTCAACGAAATTAAATAACATCAAACTGAATGATGTGCAGATGAGACACTAAATTAGCATCCCATTCTCTCAGTACCTGTGCTGATCGAGAAAAGAACCGTTACAATTGGAGACTTCCGCTCTCTCCCATAATATAAATCATATGAGAATCAACCTGACTCAGAAATAAATAGTCCTTACACTTATTCTTCTCTTGCTCATACCTCGTGAGCACCCAGAAGTGGGCTTTACTTCTTCTAAATATATCCTCTTCTTTGTTCTGTAATCACCACAGCAACCTCAAAGGATGTCACATGACCTTTATTGCATCCAGTCACATCTCTCTCACATGACAGGTGTCATCCAATCACTTTTCCCAGAAAAAGCAGTTCTGTGTTGCTCATCAGAAGTGGCCGGAAGGTCATTTAGGTGGTCTATCAAATCAGAAACCTGATCTGCAATGAGAAAGAAAGAGAATGACAAAACCCAAATTTTGAGCCCATACATTGTAATTGTTTTTTATTGTTATGCATATCTCTCTGATTCAGTTTGTCCGGACCACACTGGAAATAAGTTTTTTACTTTTGTGTGTAATCCGAACCGCATTACAACAGTGTACTGCTTATTATTATATATATATGTCTGTACCCTCTTTTAATGTGGCTAAATAAAGTCTATCTATCTATCTACATGGAGATCCAGCACCATGTCACTTATATCAGTTTGAGGTGCATGTCATCGTTAAAATGTGTTGCAGATCATGGAATTAACGTCGCATAGAGCGGGGTTAGAACTTAGATATGGAAACGATTGTGCCTGTTCATGCTGAAAAAGGTAGATTAGCTTTTGAAGAGATGCAATATTAATGAGTGATATCCGGGTCTTTATGATGAATATATATAAACACACTACTCTATTAATTATTATTATATGCCAAAATATAACTTACTCCAAATATAGACTTCTGTTTTTGAACAGCAGAGATTTATATGAGACATTTCACAGGATTCTGACTCACTGATAATTTATCATCTGACAATTTGCAGATATCAATCACTGGACATATGTCACTTTCTTCATCTTCTTATGTGCACTTGACAGACCATCTCTTTAATCCGAAGCCACCAAAGGCTATTGCTGAGACATCCACACTAATCCTCAATGCCTCTCAGCCTATAGCGCTTATTATTAAAATTAACAAGACCTAAGTAACACAACTGCCAAAGGAAATTGTCGAACCAAAAGCTGACAGTTCAACCCTGATCACTCTTATCACATTTTTTCCAAGACGACTAATTTAAAACACAACATTTTTAAAAGTTCTAAGATCTCATTAGGGAGTGTCGGGTTTGCTGCCATTAATTTAAACACATAAACAACTTCTTGGTCTATAAATTCCTGATGCTTCTTTTGAAAATGCTACAAGTGAATAACCTACAACTTGCATGTGAAGTCTATATTACTCTATAAATAGAGAGCATGTCACTGATCTTGCCTTGAAAATGCATAAAACATATTCAAAGATGGCACGGTGGGAATGGATGGAACATGTTGGTCTTCTGGGGCATTTTGATTATTGATAAATTTTTTCTCGACAACATGTAATACCATTTTTTGAGTCTCAGATGATTATAGAATACAAGAACACACACGGTAATTCTTGCCATTACAAACTAGGCAAAAATAGAGTACCATTTTTGAAACTGATATATCAGGACAACTAATGATCCTTAATCTGATAACAAAGATGCATTGTCCTGTCCATGCTTTTGGTGCAAATTAGGCCCCTTGCAAGAGCTGTATTCATATTCACTTGGGATAACAAACATCCTTGTTCACGCCATAGAGGTTTGCTCATGTGTCCAATTTGATTGTTACTACTGTTATCTCATACAGAGAATATTTGGAGCTGACTGATTGGACAGACTCAAATCAGGAAAGGCGATACCATGTGTCATGCCTAGTTCATTGAGATGCAGACAAAAAGCACTATCACCTAGACATGTGATGAACAAGACATCAAATCACCAATACATAGTATCGGATAAAGGTAGATTTCAATCTATCCTTCTATCAAACTGTCTTTCTATTTGGTGAGGTGTTGATTCATGATTTTGTCAATTTAATGCCTAAAGCACAAACATTAGCTATGTTCAGTGGTGTAGCCAGGTTTCTGCCACAGGTGGGGCAGTGGGTGGGGCAGTACTTTTTGAGGGGGGCAAGATACATGACTGATTTAATCGATATTTATCGACATTTTTTGGAATCCCACAATGGTTATTCCCAGTGGGCACACGACGTAAACCCCGACATTGCTAATTGGTGGAGGGCTGGTCTGTTGGTCACATAGATATGTATGATGGAGATTATGTCGCCCCAACGTGAACAAGACGTCGGGGTTTTTTTACAGCATTGCCACAACGTCGCAAGCTAACATCGAACTCCTGATATTGCCTTACAATGTTGTAGAACGTCGCCGCATCGTCGCATGCTAACGTCATATCTTTGAAGTTGCTTCACAACGTTGTGACAACATAATTTCAACCATACAATTCTACGACATTTGACAAAAAGTCAAAAAGTGTGATGTCATTGCAACGTTGCTGCAACGTCGATGTGCCAATTGGGTTTTCATCATCACTAAACAAGTAAACATGTTTAAAAATTGAACAGGAAGTGCATTAAATTTAACTACATGTTGTATTTGCATATCATTTCAAGGCCTTAGATATTTTGCCTTTAAAAATCTAAGTGTTTATTATATAAATTTGCGTAACTGAATACCACTGAATATTTAATCTAGATGATTGCATCCTTAGATGATGAAAAACCCATAGAAAACATCAGAAAAGTGTCATTTTTATTTAACAGGATTTCAGTTATCACAATGAAAATCTTTCAGTATTGAACAAGAAACAGAAAAGTTATAATTATCATCACATAGCAATCGTCATCTTATCAATGTAATCACACTAGAACAGAATAATTGCATTTTTCATCAGACTAAATACAAGAGGTGTTCAACTTATTTTGACAAAAAGTAAAAGAGCCACCAAATTGAAAATTATTGCTGCTTTGAGCTGAAATTGCTGTGACTGATCCATATGCTGTTCATCTTGCATGTTATATCACTTTTATAACTCAGAAGTATTACAACTGTAATTAATTGCATGTTGTTTGAAAGGTGTGATAAAACACCTTTTGAGGAGGGGTTTCACTGCCTCAAGCATAATTTCTTGTATCATGGAAGCTGATTATTGTGAACACAGTCCTGTGGGATATGACCCTTTTCCTGAAAGGTCGCATAAGTCTGACTTAGCAATTGTGTCAATTTTCCTGCGATTTGGACAAATCGTTTTACTCGGTATTACACAGGGTAATATCAAATGATACTCAAATGATTTTTTAAAATCATGAGATTTCCGAAACATTGCATGATGCAATATCTGAAGAAATTTCAAGTTGGTATGGCACTGATTTACCGAAATCACATTATTCCAGCATCTTGCAAAGAATGTGAAAAAAACAACAATATCATTTGGTATAGCAGTGATTTGCCCAAATCACTGAATTTCTAGTATCTTGCTACATAAGTGTGGATATTTGTTCAAATTGCTGCATTGCAAAGCACAGAGTTTTCGGCAATGTTCTTAGCAAACTGGAAAAAATGAAATGATGATCGATGGATGGATGGATGATTGGGGCTTAACGTCCTGTATTTTTGCACTTGGTAGGCTAATTAGGACAGGAGGGCACGGCAATGAGGTGAAGGATGATTGAAACAGCCATCCAACATAGGCCCAGGTGACCCGGCAAGAGCTGGATTAAAACCCTAGACCCAGCGATTGGCAGCCCAGCATGCTACCAATAGACCAACCCTCCCCCATAATGAAGTGATAGATTGATAGATATATAGATAGATAGATAGATATGGTAAGTGCAGCCCTCTAAGCCCAGTTCTGGGCGCTCACGAGGGTTGATTGATGACATGGGAGAGAGAGCGGGAGTCCTCAACATGTTACAAATTTATCCCATGTGAGGGATCTTTTACTTACCAAGCATAGAAACTGATACAAGGGGCCGCCAATTTAACGTCTCATCGGAACGACATCCAGCTGGGATTTTGCTCATGAAGGTTCACTGAAAATTTTGGGTTCCCCACCCGGGGTTCGAACCCCTGCAGGTAAAGACCTTCAGCAGAGCAGGTGGGAACCTTAACCACTTGGCCACCCAGCTGCTGTTGTGATGAAAACAAAATGAAAAGCATAGTGAAGAGCTAATAAAAATGTCCTACTCTGAGCGCCCTGCATGACCAAGTGTGTAGTTGCCCAAAAAGAAAGCGCCAGATTCATCCATCATCATACCAGTATTTCAGAATACTGGAGTTTGTTTTGTATGAAATAGAGGTTAATATAATTCTGGACAACATAACTGTTCTAAATAATGGTCCAAACCACAGGTATGAACAATTGAAGACTCTTTTGGCTTTACATAAAAATTCGTGAAGAAATACTTCACATATTCAATCGTTTGTTTTTTGCATTACTTCCCTATTCCTTGTAACCCTCCGTTATCCTGGTATAAGATAACGATAATGATAGCTTTATTGGCCATAATCTGATACAGAAAAATAAATCTTGTCACATGATATTTGACAGTGAGTATGGCCAAGATTAATGAATTTAAAAGCAACATGGACAAAAGTACCTTGCAGACGCTTTGTGTGAGCCCTAGGGACTCTCAACTCTACCACTAGTTAACAATTCAAATTCATGAAACAATGGGCGGGATCTGAATTTCTGGACTTTCTTAGCCAGAGCCAAAGTTCTTTTCCTCTTCTGCACAGTCATGGTGTTGAAACAGATGCTTGCAGATACTATGATGTCGTTCGAGGTCCTTCAACAGTGCCTCTGACAACATGCCATAAGAGGCTGGACAAGCACATAATAGTGACAATGTAACAGCAGCATTGAATTACAGTCAGACATACAATGTTAACATCAACTTTTAGTTTACATGTACTGCGAATACAATACATCTTTATCTGAGATTTCCTAATTTGACTACTAACTTGTGTTTTAAAAAAGGAGCATCTGTAATCGATCCATATCCCCAAATGCTCTTAATTATCCGAAGTCCCCTACCACCTTTCTATTGTCATCTGCCAACCGTTTTCACGGCCCCTTAATATGATTCTACAATTTGTAGACATGTTCTTTTTGGACATACTCTGTATTTCTTGCTTCTATGGGATGCTAAGTTTTAACCAGAAGTATTTACCGAAATTTGGCCCCCAACTATTTATTTGTCATTGACCAGTGGATCAGCATTGGGACTAGGTCAGTTCATCAGATCTAGACAATTTTACTGTCCAATTTAGAACTCGGGTCCTCATTCCTACTCTTGTAATGTGAAAGGGGTGTAAGACTTGGTTGAAAAAAGACTTGATCTGCCCAAAGAAATGGGTAAAAAACAAGGTTTTCATGCAGCACCAAAAAGGCAAGCCATGTTGCATGAACCACTTTTATTAAATGCCTATAGTGTTCACTTTTCGCCCTTCAATAGCGATGTGCACAAAATGATTATTGCCAATCAGCCAATGATAAAAATAGCACAACTCACCAAGGTCTCCCATGTTGTCAATTGCTATGACATCATAGATATTAAATTTGCTGCATCACCCCTTGCGATAAAAAAAAAAAGAGTGCCGTCTCTGTTTGGCAATCTGCAGATTCTTGTTTCCAGGACAATCACTAACTTCAAACATGAACCTTCACATTGTTTATGAAAAAGTTATATGTAGAATAAGTTTTCTCCTTATATATCCCTGTGAATGAAGACTTAATGATGAACCACTTGGTGAAGATTAATATATAGAAAATATCAAGATTTTGCTCAATACCACTAAAGAGACCAACTGAGAAACACTGTTTTGCTCTGTTACTTCGAATTGACATAACACCACCATCTATTCTTGATGAAAACAGTTTATGCTAGGATTAGAGCACAATAATTATAATCATAGTTTGTTTTGAACAGTTTTCAATCTAACAATTGAGTGTGTCCTTTAAACTTAAATCAAACTTTGCAGTATAGTATCAAAATTACAAGACACAGTTTCAAGTGTTGAAACTGAAGGCTAGCTTATTGGAATTATTCATAAATTATAAGGTAAATACATTTTTTTATTAATTCATAAAATATTTTTGACATAGAAAAAGACAAATTTCATATCAACTCTGTCATTTATAGGATGTAAGATTTTAAAAGCGAAATCAGAACAATCAACAAATTATGATGAAGCCTAATAATAATATGGCTTACAAATTAAGTGGATTCTTAATGTCCTTTTGAATATATGATTTTATATAAGAAAAACACACGAAATATTTTTGCAGTTTGTAGAGGGATGATCATTGTTTTATATCCTTTTTTTTTTGCTATCATCCTAGATGTGCCTTTTAGGAGTCTAATCCACATGGCATTAATACTTTTCTCACAATTACTGAAAATTATGAAAAAGCTTTTTTTTTTGTATTGGGCAGTTATGTTAAAACTATAGCATGTATATTTTTTTGTTTTGGAACGTTATTGTATCTATCATCATAGTTGTGCTTTTTTAGGAGTGTCATCCATATAACATTAATAATATCCCCATATTATTAATACTTTTCTCACAATTATTGAAAATTTTTTTAAAAAAATTCAAATACCAAAGATATGCCTTTTGGGCCATTAAATGCTTTAAGAAAAATGAACAGACTAAAATCCAAAAGTAATGTGAAAAATTACATTTTTTTCAAAACTGCGTTATTCAGTCAATTTTGCAACAACATCTATGACATTTTTTCCGTTTAGCAAGAATTATCGAAATTTAAGATTTAAAGTGAAAGAAATATGTTAAAATGTCTATTTCCTCCAAAATTCTAGCAAATTTTCATCTTTTTAGAAATTTTGAGAAATTTGTTCTAACTGCATTGATCCCAACATAGATTTTTATTTTGAACACAACATTAAACTTACAATTCAATTGCAAACCTTGACCCGATAGAAGCTGAGACATGACTTTTATTAACCCTTGCAGGCTTATTGGTTATGTAATATGTGCAACCATGCATGACTGTATGTTACAGCCTGAATTTTGACACAAAAAAGTAGTGGACTGCTGCATTGTGACAATGGCACTTTGTGACTAATGGACCCAATTTCACTGACCTGTTGAGACCAGTCTAATTGCTTTAGACTAGTCCCAATTATGTAAAATTATCCAATTTCCACCAGCAAAAATTTATCCTCGATTGAGACATACTTGCTGCATTAAATATTTATAATTCCTTTATAAAGTTTTTTTTTTGTGATGATTGATTGAAAATTAACTTTTTCTTTTGATAAATTAGCAGAAAAAAATTTTTAATGTTGCCCCATAAGCTATGGTTCTTACTAAAGATGAGAAAAATATTCAATTTGATATCATTTTACAAAAACTGTGAAAAAAAGTTTTCAGGCTTGTCTCTTTGAGACAGATGGCAAGTCAAATGTTTTATTGGCATTTCTAGCCATTTCATCAACAAGTTATAGACAAGTCCCAATTTCTTTGGATTGGACTGCTCCTAAGCTGTTGTTTCGCATTCTTACAAAACTGTCCAATGAGAATGTTTGTTAATCCTACACTTTTGATTCTTCTTAATTTCAAAAGTAGCCAAATGTTTGTTCGAACTCTAAACTGTGGAGAACAGAGATTAAAAAAAGGGTCTGCCTGACAAGCTTGCCTGTTGCAGTTTGAAATGGATGGATGGATGATTGGGGCTTCATGTCCTGTATTTATACACTTGGTGGGCTAATTAAGACAGGAGGAGGACCAGCAATGAAGCAAAGGATGATTAAACCAGCTATCCAACATAGGCCAAGGTGACCCATCAAGAGTTGGTGACAGCAAACAAAAGGATTATGCATCTGATTTTTACTCTAACATCAGTTTATGACAAATCAAAATTTATTGGCCTTCTCTTGATCATAACTGATCAAACAGCCTCTATGTTTCCACAAGAGTTCCTCCGTGGCCTAATGGTTAAGAGTGCTTGTTTGCACAACCACTGGCTCTGAGGGCGTGGGTTCGAATCCCACCCCCGGAACTCAATTTAGTCCGAGCCCATGGGAGGCGGGTTGTATCCAGTGTTCTATGCTGGGGCAACTGAAAGACCCTGGGCATCCCTGAATTAATAGGGTATGTACCAGACTCACAGTCTTCTCATCTCATCATCATGCGGCGATCGCCTGCCTCGATATCAGGCTTGGGGTCAAGTACAATCAATTGTACTTGAGTCCAAGTCCAAGTACTTTGGCATTTGGCAAGTACAAGTACAAGTCCAAGTACAGCTTTTTAATAGAGTACTTGAGTCCAAGTACAAGTACTTTAGCTCAAGTACAAGTACAAGTACATTCCTGGTTATGAAGAAATCAAACTAGTTCAAAGTACCGAAAATGTTATGAAATATATTATTATTGAATTAACTTGATATACACTCAAGATTCATTCAGAGTAAAATTAACTTGAGTAGGCCTTACTTTAAAATTAACATGAAACTACGAAGTAGATGAAGTGTCATCTTCTCCACTTTCAACATGGGAAACAGAGGCTGTTTGATTAGTCATGATCAAGAGAAGGCCATTTGACTTGTCATAGCTGATTTTAGAGTGAAAATCAGATGCATAATCCTTTCATTTGGCAGTCACAAACAAGCGGGATAAGTCTCCTTAAATCAAATTAACATTGAAAGTACTGGGTATGACCAAGACAAATCATCAGCATGATGACACACGAAGTACCATTTTACACTGTGCAGCAGTCCACTCTTTTTCTATATCAAAGTGACAGACTGCAACACGGACAGAGATGATAACTGAGTAAACGTTTGCTTGTTCTAGTTTTGTTGAACATGAAGGCTTCATAGGCATATTCGTGCTTACCCAATCAAGCAATAAATCTATCAATCAGTCTCTCAATCAACCAATTTATCAATCAACTAGTCAACTAGTTTCAATATATATAGCCTAATAAGGTGTTGCAGAGGCGTAAAACACACACAGTTACCTAGTCAATCAATTTAACAATCGAATTGTAAATAAATGGAATAATTTAGATGAAAGAACCATTAATTCAGTGTCAATCAAGAATTTTATAACTAATTTGAAAATGTTTAATTCTGCTAGTTAGTGGGAGTTACGCTGTAATTTTTTTAAAAACTCCCATTGTTTTTGTATTGTTCACATGTTGTTCTTTTGAATAAATAAAATAATAAATCAAATCAAAATCAATCAAACAATACCTGTTAAGTGTTTGACTGCTTATCTATCTATCTATCTATCTATCTATCTATCTATCTATCTATCTATCTATCTATCTATCTATCTATCTATCTATCTATCTATAAATTTGTCTAGCTATTTGTCTATCAATAATATTATATCCATCCATTAATAATATTAATAAATAATATGTCTGTCTATCTAAAAGACTGTCTACTTTTCTTAAATGACAATTAACAATATGAGTAAATCAATATATCAAATTTGGATATTTTTCTATCATAACAGCTGAAAGAAATATGAATAAAATCAAATAATTTTTTTCAAATGATACAGTGCATTGGATGTGTGATGTGTATAATTAGCTAATTAGCAATCTAGAACCAAACTGATACAGGTATGTTGTTGTTTAAACAGGGTGAAAGACAATAGGGGCATGAAACAATTAATAGGGGTACAACAAAAGCAGAAAACGTCATACAATAGAACTGTATCTGGTCTTATTTAGTTAATATGAAATCATTAATGAACTAATATGTCAAAATAACATTTATGTGTACCTAAATTAGTACACAATTTCTCTTTTGGGAATTTGTTCCAGCTTATTCCAGCTTATTCCAGCTTATTCCAGCTTATTCCAGCTTATTCCAGCTTATTCCAGCTTATTCCAGCTTATTCCATGCTCATAGAATGTCCATTAATAAAAATACATGGTTTGACAGTTGTTTTTTTTTTTTTCATAGCTGTATTTTATTTTATGTTATATACAGGTCTATAATTCAGCATTGAATGATTTTGGTTGTGTGCATTTAGCTTCGACCTGAAAAGATGTACATATTTAAAACGTTTACACCAAGTTTTAAATACTTACTATCCAATATATCGCACCTGCTCCAAGCTTCATTTGTATGAAATGCAATTCCCATATGTACATATATCATGTTTTAATTGCAATTTTAAAACTGCCTAATTCAACTCTTAATTCACATCATCACATGCATAAAATTTGCATTCAGTTTGTCTGCACGTCAACATGAAGTTATAAAGGGAATTAATCTTCATTCTAGGTGTGAAATACAGAAATATGGACATTACAATAATTTAATTCAGTATCTTTTTACCTTAAGATCTTCCAAGGATTTGATTGACTTTGCAATTTGGCCTGCATTTTTAAAGTACTTGCAGCATGTACTTACAAAGTACATCAAGTACTTTGGATTCAAGTACAAGTCCAAGTACAAGTACTTCATTTTTAGAAGTTACGAGTCCAAGTACAAGTCCAAGTACAGAGTACTTGGACTCGAGTCCAAGTACTGAGTCCAAGTACAGTACTTGACCCCAAGCCTGCTCGATATAGCCCACTAAGGTGTTGCAGAGGCTTTAAACACAAACAAACAAACAAATAAAATCTATGTTTCCAATGTTCAGTGTAGAGAAGGTGATACTTTATCAGCTATCAGCTTAATTTGCAAGCTACAGTGGGTGACTGGAGGGTTAGTCTGGTGGTAGTATGCCAGGTTGCCAATCGCTGGGTCCAGGATTTGAATCCAACTCTTGCTGGGTCACCTTGAATCAAAAGTGTAGGATTAACAAACATTCTCATCAGACAGTTTGGTAGGAATGCCAAACAACAGCTTAGAAGCAGTCCAATCCAAAGAAATAGGGACTTATCTATAATTTGTTGATGAAATGGCTTGAAATGCCATCAAAAGATCTGACTTGCCATCCTGTCTACAAGTTGACCGCTATTTGCTGCCACCTAGGGTGCAAAATTTGCGAGCTCCTGTGAACGGTCAACAGAATTTCATCTCTGGAAGAAGCCAGAACTGTCTGGAAGAAACCAGGACAGTTCCATCATTTAGTGATGGTCTAGTTTATTTCCAAAAACTCTGTAAGTGTCTAATCTGACTTTGGTTGGCTTCAATTTTAAGCAGACAGCTTGTAAATATCAAAATAAGTTGGAACTATTTTTTATCATGGAGGATGTATACATTGTAGCTCACATATAATGCTAGTATAGAGGGGGCCACTTGTGGCATGGTCAAGACGTTTTGTTGAGTGTTACACAGCTGTTATGAAATTGTAAATTATATTGTTGCCCTGGTTAATAAATCTCAATAAAGTAACAGAATAAATGCTAATGAGCATTTTCGATGTCGCAAAGCAAAAACATTGGCTTTGTATGGACACATGAATAAGTGAGAGAGCATTCTTTTTGGACACTTTTCTGACCACAATTTAACATGCACTAAATGGCATAAGTAGATTGAATACCATCAAACTTCTGATGAGTAAAATCATCCCTTTCACAGGCAAAGTTTATGCTAAAGTTTTGAAACTTTCTTTTTGTCTCATTATTTCCAAACATTTTCATTTAAAGCAGTGGACTGGATCTTTGGCAGCAACCATGCTTTGTGAAAGTAGTTTGGCGCAGTAATATGGACAGCTGTTGTGCGCCCTAATCTTGTGATCTGTCCAAAATGGATCAAGTCATTGTTGACCAAATTTGATTTTCCAGGGACTGTCAGCATTCTGCTGCCACTTGACAGTCCCGAACAGAGACAACTTGCCATCAGCCTCGAAGAGACAAGTCTAAAAAAGTTTTTTTCAGTTTTTGTAAAATGTTATCAAATTAAATATTTCCCTCATCTTTAGGAAGAACCATGGCTTATGAGTCAACATTAAAAATTTTTTTTCTGCAAGTTTATCGAAAAAAAAGTTAATTTTTTTCAATCAAACATCACCAAAAAACCTTTATAAAAAAAATTATAAATATTTAATGCACCAAGTATGTCTCAAGCGGGGATAAATTTTTGCTGGCGGAAATTGGATAATTTTACATGAATATGTGACCTGTTGGTGAAATGGTTTTTCTGAATTGGGACTAGTCTAAAGCAATTAGTGTGGTCTCAACAGGTAAGTGAAATTGGGCCCATTAGTCACAAAGTGCCATTGTGATTATGTTGTGTTCAAAATAAAAATCTATGTTGGAATCAATACAGTTAGAACAAATTTCTCAAAATTTCTAAAAAGAGGAAAATTTGTTAGAATTTTGGAGGAAATAGACATTTTAACATATTTCTTGCACTTTAAATCTTAAATTTCAATATCTCATGCTGTGGATATGAATATTCTGTCATAGTATGTATGTTTAGCTATAATACGCCATAAATCTAAATAATGCAACCAGCATTATTTTGGCGTTTCAGACAGATATGTGAGAAAATTAACAAAGATTATTATTTTTTTTTTTTTTCTTTTGGTTTTCAAAAAAAAATTATTGGGTTAAAATTCCAAATGAGTTAAGATGTTTCAAGAGTTGAAATTTAGAAGCATAAATGGACAAAATGTCATAGATGTTGTTGCAAAATTTACTGAATAACGCACTTTTGAAAAAATTTGGGGATATTATTAATGTTATGTGGATGCAACTCCTAAAAAAGCACAACTATGATGATAGATACAAAAAACGTTCCAAAACAAAAAAATATACATGCTATAGTTTTAACATTACTGCCCAATACACAAAAAAATACTTTTTCATAATTTTCAGTAATTGTGAGAAAAGTATTAATGCCATGTGGATTAGACTCCTAAAAGGCACAACTAGAATGATGGCAAAAAAAATGGATATAAAACACTGATCCTCCCTCTACAAACTGCAAAAATATTTCTTATGTTTTTCTTATATGTAGTAAAATCATAAATTCAAATGGACAGTAAGAATCCACTTAATTTGTAAGCCATATTATTATTAGGCTTCATCATAATTTGTTGATTGTTCTGATTACACCTCATCTTACATCCTATAAATGACAGAGTTGATATGAAATTTGTCTTTTTCTATGTCAAAAATATTTTATGAATTAATAAAAAAATGTATTTACCTTATAATTTATGAATAATTCCAATAAGCTAGCCTTCAGTTTCAACACTTGAAACTGTGTCTTGTAATTTTGATACTATACTGCAAAGTTTGATTTAAGTTTAAAGGACACATCTCTTCTATTGTTAGATTGAAAACTGTTCAAAACAAACTATGATTATAATTATTGTGCTCTAATCCTAGCATAAACTGTTGTCATCAAGAATAGATATAGGTATTATGTCAATTCCAAGTAACAGAGCAAAACAGTGTTTCTCAGTTGGTCTCTTTAGTGGTATTATAGAACCATGGAGCAAAATCTTGATATTTTCTATATATTAATCTTCACCAAGTGGTTCATCATTAAGTCTTCATTGACAGGGATATATAAGGAGAAAACTTACTCTGCATATAACTTGTTTCATAAACAATGTGAAGTTTCATGTATGAAGTTAGTGATTGTCCCAGAAACAAGAATCTGCAGATTGCCAAACAGAGGAAATTCAGATCCCACCCATTGTTTCATGAATTTGAATTGTTAACTAGTGCCAGTAGTGGTACAGTTGAGAGTCCCTAGGGCTCGCACAAAGCGTCTGCAAGGTACTTTTGTTCATGTTGCTTTTAAATTCTTTAATCTTGGCTGTACTCACTGTCAAATATCATGTGACAAAATTTCTTTTTCTGTATCAGGTTATGGCCAATAAAGCTATCATTATCGTTATCTTATACCAGGATAACGGAGGGTTACAAGGAATAGGGAAGTAGTGCAAAAACAAATGATTGAACATGTGAAGTATTTCTTCATGAATTTTTATGGAAAGCCAAAAGAGTCTTCATGATGGATGAATCTGGCACTTTCTTTTTGGGCAACTACACACATGGTCATGCAGGGTGCTCAGAGCAGGCAGCTTCTGAGGCGGTTTGTCAGACAGCATATCATCACATCACATCCATCTTTTCTGCCACAAAGAGAATAGGACATTTTTTTTGGCTCTTCACTATGCTTTTCATTGTGTTTTCATCACAACAGCAGCTGGGTGGCCAAGTGGTTAAGGTTCCCGCCTGCTTCGCTGAAGGTCTTTACCTGCATGGGTTCGAACCCCGGGTGGGGAACCCAAAATTTTCAGTGAACCTTCATGAGCAAAATCCCAGCTGGATGTCGTTCGGATGAGACGTTAAATTGGCGGCCCCTTGTATCAGTTTCTATGCTGGGCAAGTAAAAGATCCCTCACATGGGGTAAATGTGTAACATGTTGAGGACTCCCGCTCTCTCTCCCATGTCATCAATCAACCCTCGTGAGCGCCCAGAACTGGGCTTAGAGGGCTGCACTTACCATATCTATCTATCTATCTATCTATCTATCTATCACTTCATTATAGGGGATGGTTGGTCTATTGGTAGCATGCTGGGCTGCCAATCGCTGGGTCTGGGGTTTGAATCCAGCTGTTGCCGCGTCACCTGGGCCTATGTTGGATGGCTGTTTCAATCATCCTTCACCTCATTGCCGTGCCCTCCTCCTGTCCTAATTAGCCTACCAAGTGCAAAAATACAGGACGTTAAGCCCCAACCATCCATCCATCCATCGATTATCATTTCATTTTTTCCAGTTTGCTAAGAAAATTGCCGAAAACTTTGCAATGCAGCAATTTGAACAAATATCCACACTTATGTAGCAAGATACTGGAAATTCAGTGATTTGGGCAAATCACTGCTATACCAAATGATATTGTTGTTTTTTTCACGTTCTGGAATAATGTGATTTCGGTAAATCAGTGCCATACCAACTTGAAATTTCTTCAGATATTGCATCATGCAATGTTTCGGAAATCTCATGATTTTAAAAAATCATTTGAGTATCATTTGATATTACCCTGTGTAATACCGAGTAAAACGATTTGTCCAAATCGCAGGAAAATTGACACAATTGCTAAGTCAGACTTATGCGACCTTTCAGGAAAAGGGTCATATCCCACAGGACTGTGTTTGTGTTTCTTTAAGCTAAATATTCATTGTGAACTACTGCACAAAGTAAAAAGTGGATGTGACTCCCATAAACTGATCCAAAACCTAATTTCCCTGGGCATGGCTCATGGCCAAATCGGGGGTGATAAACAAAATGAGATCATTGACCAAATTATTTGATCTTTTAATTCTTACAAAGATGACATAGTATTCCAGTAACAATACAGAAGGTGGATACAACTTTATACATAACTTCTGAATGTGCAAGTTACAAATATAAAGCTAAATATAAAACAATTTTTTAAGAAAGTGTGTTAAATCAAGGAACATTAGATGTATGCTCCAGCTGTAACTTATGAACATATGACTCAAACAACATTAGATGTAGGCTCCAGCTGTAACTTATAAACATAGGACTCAAACAATGCTTGTACTGAATATAGCTTCATCCACAAGACTATGTCAATCAATGAGTGATTTTTAGCATAAAATAAATGTACGGAGCACTTAAAAGTTAGAAGCTTGAAATGTTATGCAATTTCCGTACGAAATTCATGCTTTGATTGTTTTGTGATTTAAAACAGCAAAAGTCACATTTCCACCTCCAGAAATTGTAATAGGATAACCCAATACTTGGTTAGCTCAAATTAAAAATCTACCACAGAAAGAGCATTCCTTATTTCTTTCCACAGAGAGAAAAAGCGATAGTATTTTAAAAAATGAGAAGATTATTTGGGACCATAGTACTTAAATCACGCTAAATATCTGATAATGACCTAATTCCTGTAACTTTGTGGACACGTCACCAAAGACCCTCTGATAAAATCCTAGAAGTTTTAGCAAAATTGGTATAACTGAAAAGAATCTGCAGATACACTTGTTACTTCTATCACTGGGAGAAATATTGCTTTTAAAACTGACGGGAAGGCCTATCTTAGGAAAAATTTAATAAAATTGCACAAACTCTTCCAAAACATTTTAAACTTATGTCTTACATTGACAAGACCTACAGTTAACAGTTTTTGTCATCAGCCGGGAAAAAAGTAACTTTTGTCAGATTCTGTGTTAGGATGAACTCTTTGTCAAAATAAGTTGAACACTTCTTGCATAATTGTATTGGAATGTGATGAGTGTCATATAGAATAATGAAAAACTTTCCCGATCCTCAATTAGAACAGAGCTGTGTGATAACAATAGAAAAACAAAATTTCACAAAGAATTATTGTTGAACGGAATGTAGCAACATCAGTCTCAGATATGAATTAAAGAAGCGTGATCCTTCTGTTATTGTGAGTGTTTACAAATATGTCTACAAACCCATCCAAATCAAATGAAATTGAACTTTGTTGTGCAATATGGATGACTAAGTTTGAGAGCTTCTCATCTGCCATGAATTTCTCACAAAGGTTTTTTTCCCTTCAATGCCTTCATGGCAGAGAAGCTTCGCTCACAATAAGCACTAGATACTGGGATCGTCACTGCAATTTTACAGAGTTCGTAGGCCTATATTGCTCATGGAAGGCCTCACTGTATGGCTGAATAAATTTGACAAATTCGGGAGAGTCCAGATGGTGTTTCTAGACCCTGATTTTTTTCGGCTCCAAAAGTCGCTTGGCCCAATAAATATATTAGGTCGGCGTTTGAAACACTATTTGGTAGTGGGCATCCTTAGAAGAATAGTAAAACTAGATCATGCACAGGAATTTTCTGGCTAATTTTATTTTTTTTCCTCCAGAGCCAGAGGGGGGCAAGAGGGGGGTCAAGAGTAGCCACAGGTGAGGCAATTGCCCCACCTTGACTCCCCTGGCTACGCCACTGGCTATGCTTGTAACGCTGGTTGTGTATTGCTGTAAATCCGGAGATATTCTGACCAGCAGCTGGACATCCAACTGGTTGAACAAATTGGCTTCGATGAGCCATTCATTGTACTAATACTGTATACTTACAGCTGTTCTAAATATAGACTTAACTTAGTTCGTAGAGACTTCACAAGAACGTGACCTGGGTAGTTTCTTCTTTAATCAGTAGATGTGAACTAAAGTATACTGCGAAAATAAATGGTGCCCATCTGCCAAACACAGTTTTTCAGGAGAGCAACCCATTCAGTGGCATGCAACCAAAAACCCAACGAAAGCTCGCGACATGATGCATTTGTAGTAAGTCACCCACCAATATCTACAGATGAAAAGGGGGAGGCATTTCATTGAAGCACACTTGCAATAAGTCTTACCCCCATTTTACAGCAGAGGCCTACAGACAGCAGAGTTGAAAGCCATGGAGGATTATAGAATCCCCACAGCATAAACATACTTTCTTCTTTCCCATTGCATTCACCCCGAAAAATGATTACAACCACTCTAGCAGCATAGTTATCTGAATGTCTGTTATATTCAGCTTCATTGTTTCGCTTGGGCTTTTATGTTTATGTCACTACATATTAGTCATTAATTGAACTTTACCTGTGACCATAATAACCAAGTTCATGTAACCACTATCTTAATCTCATGAAAGACCTATTCTATTTAAATTGCTCTTTAGAAAAGAGCAAAAATGAACGAGATATTTAATATAGAGTGCCGCCTGTAAGTAAGTGAAACGCAGGATATTGTGCCATTGCATCAGTGCTAAATGTCCTCAACTATACTGCTTGTGGAGGCATGAATTGTCATCCGATGAGAGAGGAAAACATATTGGGTCACGATGGCTGATATGTGAGGCATGTTGGATGAAAATTGCTGTAGTTGGAGTTAGGTATAGGTAAAAGTCTTTGATGAGTAAGTGAACGGCCTTCCCTATTAAATAACATTGGGCCTGTGTTTCACTTACTTATCAAAGATTTAGTCCCATATCTAACTCCAACTACAGCAAAGAAAATTGGCTGTCATTATTATCCCAGATGCCTCATATATCGGCCTTTATGACCAAATATGTTTTCCTCTCATCGGATGAGAATTCATGCTTCCACAAGCAGTTTTGCTGACGATGTTTAGCATTGATGCAATGGCACCATTTGATGCGTTTCACTTACTTACAGGCGGCACTGTATAAATGTAATTGAACAAAGTTAGTTTTTTGGAATTTCGAATTACTAAACAATGAAACCATTTTGTTTCCTCTGGATCTGGGTTTCTGCTACTGCAACTGACTGATTGCCAGGAGATTTGCATTAAGTGATCATTTGGAAAGGGGTACAATCTGAATTCGCTGAAAGAAGAAGCATAAACATAGATAGTTAGATATATACTCTGGCATTGAATTGGTCATTCCAAAAGGGAGTCTGTAATAACCGACATCTGAGTCCATAATACTTCTCTTACGGGCCCATTTCTTCTGTTGTGATGGGACAATCATGTGCTGCTCTGCATTGCACTATAGTCAATACTGAGTTCAGACCATATGTCACCCTGTGTCTTATTGCCAATATGCAACAGTGATTTTGTGCTTGGTTGTGCTAGACGAAGCCGGGACTGAGCTGACTGCAAAATGAGCAAAGTTCAAACATGCTCTATCTATATGGTACTACTCTATTATGTTGGATCACAAATGCTTGATACAAATAACCTCTAAAATGAAACAATATCAATTGTTGACATTTTTTAGTGCAACAAGTAAGTCAAATCAAGACTTTTGAAACCATAATGATGGACATTTATAATGTAATTAATTTTCCTTGTGACTGTAACAATCACTGTATGCCAAGAAGCTATCTCTATGCAATATTCAACATCCACCTGCTGCATAGAGCTATATTCCCGAAGTTTGTTTGAACTGAACTCTCTTTTTCTTTCAAAGAAAGAAAATACAGTTAGGCAGTTAAAAATTAAATACAACATGGCATATAATAACCATGCAAGGGCATTATTACGTTTCAGACGGTGATATGACTTTTGAACCCTGTAACTCACCTGAAACCAAACAAACCTCCAATTAGTTATGAATAATGAATGATTGGTGAAAGGAGATTCCTACAATTATCTGTTCTGGGTGTGGCCTGCTAACTTCCTTCAAGGTAGTTACCTTTCCACATGCACCTCTCACACAATGCAGTAAACCTTTATTGAAGAAAAAGTCAACTACGAAGACTCACTCAAAAAAGCCAAATACAAAAATAATTCATATATTTCACTAATAATGAGCAAGAAATCATTTACTTAAAAACACTCCAACCCCCCCCCCCTTACGTGGTGTTTAATTTTCACTTCCTTAGTGAAAATGATTGACTATTATTGAAAATATTGAAAAAAAAAACAATGGTTGCAAATTAATTTTAAATGTCATATTAAACTTCAACGGCTTTGTGCAACCTCTTAGTCATTTGGCTGGAATTTTGACACAATACCTTATATTTATAGATCAAAACACAAGGTTCACTACAGTCGAATTTAAAAGAGTGTAATAAAAGATTTTTATTGTTCAATTTTGCAGACATTTCGAAATTTACGAGTTCATCAAATAGGAAACTGTAGTATATTCACAATAAGAATGGATGAACTGTTCTATTTCGAAGTGCCTTGTGTGTTTAACATTTCTCACGTGAGAAAAACAAATATGTGGAGACAACACCTATTTCTAAAATAATGACAGGTAAAAGTAGCATTATTCTCAAGTCTCTTTGACGTCTCTAAGCAACAGCAGGTACTTAGAAGAAGCAAATAAAACAGCATGAGATTTTTCTTGTCTTAAACTTGTTTTAGAGCATCAAAGTATTGTTTGAGAAGGTCCTATGCCTTTGTTTCTTTTGCAAACTATTGGACTGTTCATCTCAGGTATTGTCAACATGCTGATATTAGTGAAAACCTGGCACACATCGATTTACATCAAAACATAAAGACAAATATATCCAGCACTTTTGCAGGCTTTATGAATAAAATATTACTAACTAATGACTTACCATAATAGATTTGCATTTCGCTATTGTAATATGAAATCATCTATCAGCATGGGACTTATAGGCTTTTCATCATTGGACTTATAGGCTTTTCATCATAGCGTAAAACCACCTAATGCCAGTCTCTGGCTGTGGGAACAGTCAGCTGGGGGACCATTAGATGTTCATAGTCTCGTAGTTATTATACACAGGAGATATTATGGAAGCATTTTGTCAATCACTCATATTTCTGACACTGCAGTCAAATGTGTCAATAGGCTGAAAGTAAAACAATTCCCAATGTCAAAAACTCGACAAATGGGCATTATGGAGAACAAAGCCCCACTCTTTCAATTGCTTTCATAACAAATTAGTTGGTCTTTGAACCTTTGCAAACAATGTTGGCTTGACATGATTACTCCTATGATGATTTTGCAAGTCCCTAGATTCTGTTTTGAAGTAATTAGTAAAGTTAAGTGTTATTATTAAGTAATCCATGCTTGGCAGTGTAGAAGAAGAAACACTTGGACAACATTTTCCAACTTATATATTTGCATTTTACAACATTTGTCGGCATTTAGTGCAGCAACATATTATACATATGATACAAATATGCTTTCATAAGATTTAAAGAGGTCTTCCTCGCAGAAGGAAATCAGAGAAGTATGACAAATTAATTATGAAGTCTGTCTGACAAGATGCCTCTGGAAACATGATAGCAGCTTCTTCTCAAGTTTCCAAAAACTTTTGGACAAGAATACTTAATGATAATAATAACTTGATGTGCTGACACCTGGCCTTTCTACTGAAAAAAGATGAAAGATTTAAGTCGCTTTTTTTTGCATATTCTCAAACAAATTTCATTTATATCTTACAAATTTCATCAAATATTCTGCAATACTCTTCGGCGTATCACTTTATGATTTTGGCTCTATTGGACATTCATAAGAAGTTCACAATAAACCACTAAATGGAATGATAAATTATTAAGTCTGCACATTTTCTTTCAGGCATGTTTTGTTGAAATGCATATGGTTGATGTATCTTGTATTACTCTGGAATACTAGCATGAAAGTATTATTTACAATAATTATTATGGTATACCATTAATGCAATTTCAATAAGTATGAGTTTCTGGAAAATGCCAGTAAAACGTGGCAAATACACTTCATGTGATTGGTTGAGAGCCTGAATTTCGTGGTATAAAACTAATTTGAATACCACAAAACGTATCACAAGTCCAGTGGACGTGTTTGGTGTAGTGGCTAATCTTAACTACACACCAAACTCAGCTGCTCACTGAAGCAGAATTTAACATTTTTCACAGTTTCCTATGTTCAGCATAGATATTTGGAGGACGTTTTATGGCCTATTAACCAATCAGACAAGCTGAAAGTACCACGTAGAAACAGAGAAAACAACTCAGAGAAACTCATACTTAATGAATCTGCAGTAATGCAAAAGAACTCTGTGTTGTTATTTGTAACCTAAAGCATAGGTAGGAATGCTTGGGGGTATAAATGTGATTTCAAAACTTCTTTCCTTACTTGCTTAATTTAGATATAAAGGTAAATGTATGTGGGGATACCAAACATGCATCAGCCATTATTCATCTATGAGCACCCAGTGTCAATGCACTGCCAGACAGTGCACGAGTGTGTAGACTGCCTCAATTCAATTCATTATGTTTTTGTCACACATATCTTTCCACGTCTCTGCAAATATTGCATCATCTTTTTTTCTGGTGAATTTTGTCTGTATGAAAAGTGACCTGGCCACATTCTTCCTGCATTTACGCAAACAGTTAGGTATTTACATGAATTCCTGCATTTATTGATGATTATAGGACTAACCGTATATATGTATCTGCATTTTAGTAGTTCTTTCAATTCACATATATATAAAAAAAAAACAACAACAACATAAAAAGGCTTTTTGTATGACCGAACTGATTGTATTATAGCTAGAGACAGGTGGGAGGTTTCAGACAGACTGATGATGAATGGGATAGCCACATCAGACTTTATCATCAACATACGAGGGAGCACTTGAAGGGTTTTGATAAGGCAATTAGTTGTGCCAGCCATGGAAAGGGGCCATTTATAAGCACATCCTTCTACATGATGGCACTTTGAGTGTTTTATAGGTTATCAATGGTACCAAAAATTATATACATCAATTGATCTGAAGTTCTCCATGGCAGTATCTTATTGAGAACGGCTGAAAACATAGCTCTTGAAATTAGTGTCAGAGTAATTGTTGTCTGTATGCAAATGTTATGGCATATGAATGCATCAATGATGCTTTAAAACATTGTGTACATTTGCAATGAGACCAGATTAAACTTCATGGAGGTTTCTGGATTGTTCAAAATATGTCAAATATCAAATAATATCCTACAAGTTGACGCTAAAATTCTATATAATAGAGAAGAAGATTTAATATTGCCTTTGTTAATTGGATGACACGTTAAATTAACGGCTCCTTGCGCCAGTGTCTGTGCTTCATTGTCAATCATCGAAGTGATAAATTTGGCATTTATAGTGAAATTAAATGTTTAGTAACGTTTCCCTGGCTTCACATTAATAATTTAGAACCCGAATGTGGAATTTTGAAAATTTGCGAAAAGTAATTCTTCTAATCAGTATGAATGCAAAATACTGTTGGAACTTGACCAAATGATTATTCATTAAACAGATGTCACTTTTGATTACTGCAATGATTTCCCACAGAAATGAACTGCATCTCTTCCATTCTCAATAACCACATGATCCACAGAAATTTAGCGAAAATTGCAAATGGAAATGTTAGTTTTATGGCATGGTGACATTTATTAAATCAAAAATTATAATTCAAATGATTGCATTGCAACTTAGTTTGAAATCTGATTGTGAAGGAAAGCCCAAGGCAGACCTTTTAATTACAGACAAATACTACAAACGACTTAAAAATGAGTCAAATAATTTTGAAATATCAAGGAAGTGCTCATGAAATCTACTACAGAAAAATAACTCAGAAACTGAACATCGCCATGATAATGAACAAACATATCAGACTTTTCCAGCTACAAACTCTGTTGCCAATTTGAAACATTTCATTCCATATACACTTGGCAGGGTGTTGGACCACATCCGACACAATGACCATCTTACCTCACAATGGCAAATCACTCGAATAAAGTTCAAGGACCGGGGTTCAAATCCATTTTCTCTCAGGCAAGTGGATTTAGAATGAAGTACTGCACTAAAATAAGGGTGCAGAAACTTAGCTAATGCTGCCCATATGGTCACACGAAAAAGTGAGACACCATTCACTTTGATCACTCTTTTTTCTTTCTTTCATGGTGACTGTTACTTCAGTTAAATCTTAATTTCCTTACTTGTTTCCTACCCTTTGCTGTTGGCAGCTGCCTTCCTTTACGTTAGAAATTTTAGAAGCACCATCCACTCGTAATGAGTGTACATCATTTACCTCAAGTAGAAACTGTAATTCTTCTCTTCCTCAAATACTATCCTTGTCGCCAACAGGCATCTCCTGTATTCCTTTAATTGGAAATAAGAGTAAACTCTGTTTCAGTCTCCTTAGCCACTGGAAATTGATGGTCTATTGTATCGGGTAGTTGAATGGACCTATATTGAAAGGCTGAAGCTAAAATGATCTGAATTTTGCAGCCAGGGATGACAAGTAATAACATTGGAAGGGGGAGTACATTTGCATATACATTATTTCCCCATGTCATTGTCTATTTATTAAAAACACAAAGCAACTATAGCAGGTAGCCCCAGAAGATTGAGTGTCCCCAAGTTGCACCCTTGCTCACGAACTCCTTGTTACATAACTGTTTGAGAAAGGCATGCAGGATGGCTAACTGGTTGCTGAGCAAACTTGATCATCATGAGTTCAAACCGGCAACAGTGTATCCAAAAAATAAATTGGTTATCATTCAGGAGCAAAATTCCAGCTGTAGGATGTTCGGATAAGACAGTGAGATAGCATCCTTTCCTGCATCTGTGCTTGGCAAGGAAGGAACTCTTCTCATAATAAATGTTTAACACATTGAGGTACGCCACTCTCCTTCATTCCATCAGTCAACGCAACATTACATACAGTACAACCCAAAATAAAGTAAGAACATTTTCTGTCAGAAGTCCTCTATTTATCCATTTTTCCCTCTTTTCTCATCTTCACCTCAAATCTCCTTACAACTCCCTTTGACTCCTTACAACAACCTTAGCCCACATCAAGAACTCTATTTAGACAGCTACCAATGTAACTGCAATTAGCAGAGGTGCAAAATATCAAGTAAATCAAACATAATGGGGGTGATTGAGTTTAAATTGGTGTTGTTTAAATGTGATTTTAATGTAATTTTAAAAGGTAATTTCAAGTAGGTAAAAGTAGGAAGTGATTCATCGGTAGCCAAAAGGTGTGAAAGGGTAAAGTAGTTGCTGATTCTTCCTTCCTGCTGGGCCAATCGTACTTTACTTTGGTTTGTACTGTATCTTACTCTTATTTTTCTGTAGCTCCATCCTAGTGAGCACCTAGATGTGGGCTTTCCTTCATCTACCGAAAAATATCCTCTCCTTTGTTCTGCAATAACCAAGACAATCTCAAGGAATGTCACACGACCTCTATTGCATCCGATGACATTACTGTCACATGACAGGTGTCATCCAATCACTGTTCCCAGAATAAGCAGTTCTTTGTTGCTCATCAGAAGTGGGCAGAAGGTCATTTAGGTGGTCGATCAAATCAGAAACCTGATCTGCAATGAAAAAGAAGGAGAATGACAAATCCAAAATGTTCAGCTGACATATCATTGTTTTTTGTTGTTTTGTTATCTGCATGCTCTTTTCTGAGAAATCGACAATTTTGATGACTTTAATAGATTTTTAAACATGGAGATCCTACCAAATCATTGCAACTGATACCAGTTTCAGGTTAAAAGTGTTAAAATAAGTGTATCAAGAGTGTTGAACGATATTGAAATTTTGGAGCTGTTCAGCAGAAATGTTCTCAACTGAAATTCAACATGCATGCTGAAGATGGTAGAAAAGCCTTTTGAAGAGATACAATGTATAATGGACAATATCTGGGTCTTTATGATGAATCTTGCAAGTGTGCATGCACACATACTAGATAATTTACGATTCTCCAAATATGCATTCCTTGATTATGATCAACAGTTAATAATATGAAACACTTCCATGGTTTTTGGTTCACTGATGAGTCATCATCTGACAATTCGGAGATATAATTTTCTGGACAATTGTCACTTTCCTTCATCTTCTTGAAATGTACTTGACAGACCAAGTCTTTAAGCTGAAGCCACTGAAAGTGATAACAAGGACTTCAACGCACGCCTCGCAGCTTGCTGTGCTCATTAGCTAACAAGACCAAGTAACCAAACTGCCAAGGGAGATTTTCCAACTGAAAACTAATAGGCCAACTCTGATTACTTCCATTACAATTTTTTTACCGGTAATTCTGTGCCAAGATAAAGAAATGCTCATTTTGACAGGTTGATGTGTTGAAGCAAGACCCATGAAATATCATGGGACTAAGCACTGCTGACAGAAACCATGGATAGCCACATAAGAAATCAGACGCCTTTGGTGGGAGTCAATGAATGGCATGTATATGACCGACTCCGCTGATAAAACATATTCAAGTATGATGCAGTGAGAACCTTTTGGAATATTTTTAATGAAAGTGTTTTCGATAAAACATTTCATGCCTTAAATGCTTATAGAATGCATACTTGTATAGTATAGTGGGTTGGGTATAATAGGTTGCTCCTAAGCACTTGGCTTATAGGGGCCAGCCCTTCAGCTCAACTGGCTTGATAGCGGACCTTTTTGGGGGACGGTATTATACATGCACACACACAAGATTCCTTTTTCCCGTATGAACCAGGCGTTACATAAACAAAGTTCTTGTTTGCAATTGCTTTATCAGGACAATTGGTGGTATATAATCTGATCACATTGACAGATTGCCTGTTCTTCCGTTGCAAATTAGGAGGGTCATTACACAATAACTAAGAGAAAACTGTCACTGGTGTTAAAGTATAAGTTAAGAGTTACAAATGACTCGAAGTAAACCAGTGACCAATTCAATAGTTGTTTGAAATATTTCCCATTGAAATAAGAATTTTGTTGGATTTTCTGTCACCATTCATTACTAGGGTGTGGCTGGTGCCCCTCAAAAAAGAAAAAATTGGAGGAGGCCCCTGTACCTCTTTTTGGAACTGTGGTTTGAACCAAGGGACATGCCTGAGAAATTTCACAAGAATTGATAAACGTTTACCTTGAGCACAATGCAGTAGAAGTTTCTCCGTGGTTTGCTTAGATCAGAAGCCGCGGTATTGCATAACTTTGTCAATTTACATTTCACAACAATTAAACTTGTATGACTGGACAGGCGTCACTTAGAGCTTCATTTTGAATACCAACTTCAATGGTTTTGGACAATGTTATGCAGTACCTTTTTTTACCTTCAGCGAACGAAGTTCGAAGAAGGTATTGTAATCACTTGGGTAAAAATGCTGTCCGTCCGCCGGGCGGGCGGGCGGGCGGGCGGTCGGGCGGCGGGCGGATAGATCGTTTCCGGCCCGGCACTCGGCCTCTATTGAATGTATGGAGATGAAATTTGGTACACATCTAGCCTGTATGGTCTAGTTGTGCCTTTTGATGGTCTGATGAATAGATCTTAAATACTTTTTGAAATAATTAACAAAATATAAAAATAATATTTTTTTTGTTTCCGGGCCAAGGCTCGGTCACTATTGCATGTGCATGGATGAAATTTGGTACACACGTGGCCTATATGGTCTAGTTGTGCCTTTTGATGGTCTCATTGACAGATATTCTATACTTTCTGAAAAAATGAGAAAAGATATAAAAACATATTTTTTTTGTTTTTTGGCCTAAAACTCGCTCACTATTGCATGTACATGGATAAACTTTGGTCCACATATGGTCAATATGGTCTAGTTGTGCCTTTTGAAAGGTCTGATGGAAAATATTATAATATTATGCTTTTTCAAATAATGAAAAAAACATAAAAATTATTATTTTTGTTTCTGGCCCAACATCCGGTCACTATTCCATATACATGGATAAAGTTTGGTACAAATATGGCTTGTATGGTCTAGTTGTGCCTTTTCATGGTCTGACAGATGGCTATTCTATAGTTTTTGTAATATTGAGAATAAATATTTGAAAGAATCTTTTTTATATCGGAGCCAAAACTTCCCCACTATTGCATATACAGTAATGCATTTTTCTAAACAAATCACCTACGCAATTAATTTAGCAGTGCTTTTTGATGTGTATAACACTTTATGTATCATTGGAAAAATAGAGGTAATGGAAGGCCACTACTCGACTGCTATTGCATACCTATAAGCAATTTCGTAAACGCACCAATTTTATGATATTATTGTAATCTTCTAAAGGTGTTATTCGCTGAAGGTTTGCTGCTGCGCAGCCTATGTTTTTTTATTGCTTGTGGCGCCCTTTTTCTTCTTGCCTATCAGATGTGTGCAAACCTGGGTCAATTTTCAGGTTATTTTACATGACTGCTTATGAGAGTAAAAACCTGATTTTAATAGACATCAATAAAACTCCTTTAAGAACAAGGCATAAATTCATAAGACCCTATAGTGCTTGTTGTGCATTTTAAAAATGAGGTTGAACGAGATTGCATGTTGAATGTTGAAATTTTTGACATCTGTCCATATTTATGGCTGACTTTGGCACACTAAGTAAAATTATTAAACAAATGTTATGTAAGCTAATGAGGTAACTAATGTTTATTATTGTTCAATTGTTTCGTCACATACACACATGAATATAGACTACAAACATGTCGCATGACGAAATGCTGTAAGAATAATCATTATTTCTATTGTCTCGTAAGATGCATTGTCACTTGTGGTTTTCTACACTTCTTACCTCTGGAGATAGCTTTACAAATCTTATTTTTTAGTTCATAAAAGGGATTGTCAAAAAGAAATTTATTCAGTGGGCTATAATCAACCAATTCTATAAGTGTAGCCTTGATTGTCTATGCTCCGTCAAGGACAGGAAATTAAAGGAGACTCCTATTACAAGTGTCAAAATGTGGATATATCATTACTCAATTTCAATTAGAAACCATGGGTAATAAGAAGTATTACAGATCAATACCATGGTGTGTCTTACAGTGCGCCAGCTTATTATTAGGGAATATTGATACATGGCTTCGTCTTATACATCTTATAATTGTCTGGCTAACTAGCACTGGAATAGAACACAGCAATTGGGTGCAGAATGTTTGAAATTGCTGTCCAACAATTATAAATCCAGTGTATATGTGCCATGTCATGCAAAAATAAAATATTGTATACACAAAGTCCAAGAAACTGAATGATATGAGCATTAGGTTAAAATGCATGATCTCAATAATACAACCATTAACAAGAATGCTGGGTTTTCACTTGAGAAGTCCAAATATCATCAAAATATATTTTATCTATACACACTATTGTCTTTGGCGCCCTGTGGTAGATATATAACCAATTTTCAACAAAAGGTTTGATTTTTTAAAACTATACAATTATTTCCCGAAAAAGCGCAAGATTACCAATTTGATATACTGTGAAAAATTGTTCGAGACCTTCGAAGTTGGTACTCAAAATGAAGCTCTAAAGAAGAGCTGTTCAACTGTGCAAGTTTTATCATTGTATGATCAATATTGACAAAGTTATATAATACCGCGGTTTGCGTTTATGAACAAAAACAATAAAATTCAATCTGAATTGTGCTCAAGGTAAGCATCTTCCGATTTCTTTTAAACTTTCCACACTTGTTATGTTCACCAAAACACAGTACCAAAATAAGGTACAGCTGGATCTGACAATGTTGGGGCACCAGCCACACCCTATTCATTACTAGTGTTGCCATTGGACACCTGTGTTAACCATTTTTGAGTAGCACCAGTGACGGTAACACCAGTGACAAATTGCTCTGAAATACCAATGCTCCCACAGTGGTGCAATGATTTGAACAGATGTTGCCAAAGATTGATCTCTGTAAACAGGACATATCCTAAGGCTGAGGCAGTTTTTGAAAATTCTACAATTATCGACCATTTTTTGACGGTAACACCAGTGACACCATAAAAGAATGCCCTTAATTTCAACTCACTGTAGAGCCACCCTGCCTGCTAAAAACATAAAATGCCAAACATTGCAGTTATCATGGATACCTGTTCATCAGAAGAAGCCCCTTGGTGCATTAGACCAAAGATAGAAGGGAGCATTCCTTTTACAGCCGTGCTTTATTTAATAAGTAACACCAGTGACATGTTTTTTTGGTGACGGGATCATTTTGTTTTCCACAGTATACACAGAAGAGAAATTCAGTCGGTCTTGGGATACAAGTTTGTGGAGTATAGTAGTTGTCCTGAGATTTAGACCCACCACAAACATTTACATTAATTTGACACTGTTAAAAATGTATGATAATTGACCGAAGAATTTTCTGTGACATCACTTTTGGCTATATTTTCTATATTGTGAAGGTTGCACAATATAAGCAGTAACTGATAATTTCCATTTGACAGTGCAAATAAGTTCTTGAAAAGAGGGGAAAGACATATGATTAGAATCAAAATCCTAGTATTATGATTTTGCTGTAAACAGCTTGAGCGAAAAAAAAACTCAGTTACTGTGGAATGACTCTGGTGCCTTGCATTGTGCATGAACTGTGATCACACAAACTTGGTATAACAAACACCCGTGTTCTTTCCATAGAGGTTTGACCAAGCGTCAAATTTTGTTGCAACTCTGTCATCTGAATCAGAGAATATTTGAAGCTGCCTGGATGATTGGATGGACTGAAATCGAGAGGGGCAATACTATTCTTCATGCCTTATTGAGATGTTGGACATAAAGCACTATCAGAAAGGCATACATGTGACAAACGAGAAAACACTTCACTTAATAAAACTAAACAGGAATTGATGAAGGTAATTACAATCTATTGTTCTATAAATCTGGCTGGTATCATTTCATAATTTGTCTTGATAATGCACAGAACACAGGGTTAGTAATCCAAGCTACACTGTATTTGTGTTAATCCAGAGATACGCAGACCAGCACATCAACTGGTTGGACAAATTGGCTTCAGTAAGACATTCATTGTACTCTATACTTACAGCTGTTCTAAATATAGAGCTAACTTAGTTTGTTGAGACTTTACAAGAACGTGACCAGTGTAAGTTTCTCCTTTAATCAGTGGGTGCGGACTAAAGTATACAGGAAAAGTGTATGTTGTCCATCTACAAAACACAGTCCTGGCAGAAAGCAACCTATTCCATGGTATATAACCAGGTAAGGCAACAACAGTGAAAGCTATGAACGTGGTACATTTGTAGTAAGAGGTCTTCTACTCATGTCTGCAGATGACAAGTCAGACAATATGACGGCAGTACAGACACACACTTTTTCGATTTAAGGTGAGTAGATTGCAGATTTGAAAGCCAGAATCGAAGAGTTTTAGAATCCTATCAGCTTACAGTTGTTCAGTTTACTAATGGTTACATCAGCTTCACCAATGATCAATATCGTTGTGAAAAGTATGCAAAGTTTACATAGCATTTTTAGTTATTAATCTGACTGGTTCAGAAAGAACAGAATGTAACACAGCTTATCTATCGAACGTAGTAAGTACCTATTTAGCATTGATTTCCCACAGGCAGAATCACATAATAATTAAATTGCCTGTAAAATCTTCATTATTTTAAAAACTTTGACATTGAGGTTTAAAAATAAATCTGTAGCAGCAGACATCCTAGCCCATTATTTCTCCATCTGGTTTGTTTCTGGTGTTTAATCGAACTGAGCTCTGTGCTGTTGTTCGATACTGAGTTCAGACCATATGTCACTGTATGTCTTATTGCCAATATGCAACAGTGATTTTGCGCATGGTTGTGCCAGGACTAAGCCGGGACTGAGCTGACTGCAAAATGAGCTAAGTCAAATAGGTTCTATACATTGTATATATGGCAATTTTCCATGAAATATCACAAATGCTTGATGTGACTGTGACAATAATCCTACCAAGAAGTTATACTAATGTAATATTCAGCATCAACCTGCTGCACCAAGTTACATTCCCATGATTTTGTATATTGAGCACTCCATTTATGCATACATGGGACAACAAAATGATGACAATCAACAAAAAAAATACAACATGGTATATCACCAATTCACCATGCAATAGTGAAGTTATATTTCAGACAATGATTTCACTTTTGAACCTGTAACTCACCTGAAACCAAAAAAACCTCCAATTAGTTATATGAACAATCAATGATTGGTGAAAGGAGGTTCCTACAAGTGTTCTGGGTGTGGTCCGCTAACTCCCATTCACTTCCTTCCTTTGAGTTTTAAAAATTACCTTTTCACAGACACCTCTCACACATGCAATAATCCCTTTTGAAAAAAAGGAACAACTGGAACATACTGTAACAGATACATGATCCCACCCATGAAATCCAGAAGAAATGGATTTTTCTTGCCGGTTCCAGAGAGAACCTTACCTCATTAACATATACCCAGCCGTTTTCTACAAACGAATACTGGATCCCTAGTAGACAAAGTGAAAGAACCCAGAAATTCATAATTTATGAAAATGGCAAAAAAACTGTTTTGACCAACCTTCCATTCTGTGAAGTTAGTTTTTAAAAAAGTTGTATTCAATTAAGGGTGCCACCATCTCCCCTCAATTAATCAGTGACACATCTTTATTTTACACACTTTCCGCAAACACCAACTGTTTAAGTCCAGTAATTTGTTTGTACATTTGCAAAACTTCTTTTGATACTTCTCTTAATTAAATAGTTTAACTTGGGGCTGGGACATAGAGCTTATTTTTAAAGAGAACCTGTTTTGTTCTGACAAATATTTCAAGGTTTTAATTTTAGTAATCCACCCAAATATCGTGGAGGTAACTCTTTCAGTAAAATACATTATTTTGCCACACATTATTAAAGTTTAAAGAAAATACGTTTGTTTTCCTTGACACAGCTAGACAATTTTAAAACTGGGTTATGTCCTTGGAAGTCTCCAGTCAAATAATTAGCTTTATATATTGAAATCTTCTTGTGCGGTGAGTAGCCTGCTCTGTTTAAAATTGGTAACACAGTTCCTCAAAAATTACCTTGAGTCAGATTTTTCATGCCTTGTTATGATAATGTTGTTCACTTCTATCCAGAGGCGGAAATTATTCCTCTATAGATGAACAACAAACATTGAATATCAATTTGAATTCCTCTCAACCTGATAACTGTCCCATGCAGTGGTTCCAGTGCTATAAGACTGCCCCTACTGCAGCCATGAAGCGGTTTCTCCTTATGGTGTGGTCTCTTGACTCTTGTCGAGATGCAAAATGCACTAAAAATACTACCTAGTGCGAGAGGAAGGTGGTCTCATAAGGCAAGTCATTCTTACAACAGGGGGTTCTTACAAAGCTGGTACCACTGAATTACTCTTTTCTGACGTACTGTAGCAAACATCTTACCTTTTAATGGATGAACTGAGGTCAGATGGTAAGACGAACAAAAGGCTGTAATCTGAATTTTTCTAATGATAAAAATTGCAGGTACTGTTAATTTCATTTTCTGTTAGCAAAAAATCTTTTGGGTCAGTGAATCAAAGAAGCTAAAAATCAAGGATGTCTGGCCCAAAGTACATTCACTATTGATGATTCAGCAACCTGAAACTACCCTTATATGGTTAATTTCACAGCCATAACCAAATTTGCAAACACCAATGATTATAATATGGTTGTTAATACTCAATGGTCTTGTGTAACCTTAAAATCATATTAGATTTGGCCTAAATTTTAACACCATGAGTTATATTTATGAAGATCAAAACATGAGGTATGCATTAGGAACATTAAAAAAGAAACATTTTTGCCCAAATGAAAGTGTATACGATTTTCGTTTGTTCGATTTCTGCTGACATTTCTGAATTTACCAGTACACAATGTCCTAAGAAACATCAAATAAGAAACTGTATACTCACAATCAGAACTGATGACATTGTTCTATTTCGAAGCGCCATGTGTAATTTACATTGCTTCGTCTGAGAAAAACAAATAGACAATCATTGCTAAAATAATGACAGGTACAAAAGCAGTATTACTCTCATTTCTCTTTGAAGTTTCTAAGCAACAACAGTTACAAAGAAGAAGCAAATAAAGCAAAATGTGATTTTAGTTGTCTTAAGTTGGTTGTAGACCATCAAAGAATGGTTTGGCATGGAACTGTGCCTTTGTTTTCCTCTTTCGTCTATGAACAATTGGATTGTTCATGTACAATGTAGGTTTGTCAACATGCTAATATCATAAATATGAGTAGGCCTATAAATGGGGCACACAAACAAATTCTTATAAATACATCACGACAAGCAAATCTGACAAAATTTAATAAAAGAAAACAGAATATTTCATTATAAAGCGTGAAGAAAAATTCACATCTGAAGACGTAATTAGAAAATATGATGAGAAACGACCTGAGCATTTTGAATTTTAAAATATCAAATAGGTTATCATCATGGATATATAGAAAAACCTAATTATTTTTGATGTCTGTGTAATATGATACATATGATACCAGTTGAAAGGTTGAAAATATGACGGTGTCTTCTTCTTAAGTTTCCAACAAGAAGTCTTACTTAGTGAAAAAAAGTGGCTCCTGATACAGTGGTTAGCATGCACACATGAAGCTGTTGGTTCGAATACTGCTCCAGCCATGTCCAGTAGTTACTACAATAATGTTGGTATGATTGCCTTTCAGTATGGTGAGCACTGATTAGCAGATTTGTCTGGAATGGGAATATAAAAACTATATTATATTATATATTAATGACGAGACTTAATTTTTCTGACACTTGGGTCATTTCATTGGGAAGAGAAAAATTACACAGCTGGGTAATGTGGAGAGCAGATCCGTGGCTCTCTGATAAGTGTGTCAGGTCAGGTCATGGTCAGGCCAGGTCAGGTCATGGTTGATCACATGGTGCTCAGTGGCCCATGACGGTGGGCAGGCCAGCCACTTCTGCTGTGAGTGAGGAGAGAGAAACATGTGTGTGCTCTGCCTCAGCTCTCTCAAATCTTTAATTTACTAATGTAAGTGGTCTTTTATATTTTTAGGAATATGATACTATGGGTTAACAAATTAATGGTATTAATTTGGGAAAGTTTATTTTGAGTTAAATTGATGTTTTATTACTTAAGGCAGCTTAAGGCTGCCATGTGCTACTTAAGGTTGATAGGTGATTAATTGGCAATTAAGTAAACCATACAGTCATATAGTTTGATCTGTCAAAAATGCTACTGAGCTATTTATGGTGCTATTTTGATATAAAATGTATTATTATGAATTAATATTTTATGTAGCTATGTATTTTGAGTTTATGGAGGTTTATGACCAATGTGGGTATATTAATACAGAAAATAAGAGATTATGTGTGAATTTTGGTGGTTATTAATTTAGACAGTTATACTTGCAAATTAATAGTAATTATAATGGTATTTTGGTATTTATAGAATTATGCTTTGTTTTGTATTCAGGGCAATATGGAATATGGATTTTGGATGGAAGCTTTAATACAAAATATCAGAATACACAGCGGAGAAAAGCCATGTTTTTGTGTAGAATACACGGCAGAGAAAAGCCCTTTGTGAACTTGGGTTACATGTGCAATGCGATGTGAACGCTAACTTATTTCATGGAAACTTAATAAATATCTAGTTAAGAAACTGTCTGTGTTTGTTCCAGTTATTAGCACGTGACAAATGGCGAGCTCGCCAGGATTGGCAAACCCGTTACGTGTTGATGGCTGGAACTCACATTGTGTCACCATAGCAAGCAAGACAGACATTTTGGATCCGCTTAATTCATATTGCCATTATGTAACATGTGAATGAACTGTCACCCAATACCTAGATTCAGTGCAACATTTACCCTAGTGCAACATGGCGGATGTGAAAGACATTCTTGAATTGGCAACTCGCCTGAAGCTGGAGGACGAAGAACTAAAAGAGTTTGTTGCCGAACAACAGGCAATACAGCGTGAAGTTAGACAGCTTCGTCGGGACGAGCTTCAAAACTTTGAAGAGCACAAGCGACTGGAGGTGGAGAAGTTGGATATAGAGCGTCGGAAGCTAGATGAGCAAGAAGAAAAACGGAAAAGTGAAGAGCGAATTCAAAAGATGAAAGCAGAACATGAAGCAACATTGAATGAAGAACGCAACCGCTTGGAGAGAGAAAAACTAGACATCGAACGCAGCAGAGATGAGGACAAGCGATCCGGCAATCTTGGTAAATCGAAACTGCCTTTATTTGATTCGGCTAAAGACTCATTTGATGCATACATTGCTCGTTTTGAAAACTTTGCTAAAGTGAGAAAGTGGGACAAGGCTCTGTGGCCCATTCAACTTAGTTTGCTTCTGACTGGAAAGGCACTGGAAACCTACGACTCTCTGTCCGATGAACAGCAAGGAAATTATCAAGAAATCAAGGAAGCTCTTCTTCGCCGATTTGATCTCACAGAAGAATCGTTCAGGAAGAAGTTGTTTACAGCACGACCTGACAAGGGTGAAACACCAACACAGTTTACGGTGCAACTATCCAGATATTTCGACCGGTGGATTGAGTGTACTGGAATTGTAAAAGATTATGACTCTGTAATGAATTTATTGGTGTGTGAACAATTTCTTAAACAATGTCACAGTGAACTAGAGGCTCATCTCAGGGAGAATAAGCATCAGAAGTTTTATGACTTAGCAAAAGCAGCTGAACTGTACATTGATGCTCATGGTGGTACAATCAGTGAACCAAAGTATTACAAGCGTAAATCTGTTAGTGCTGACAACAAAATTGTGAAAGAAGTTGTTAAAGATAAGAGTGGTGAAACCAAGCAGTGTAAATATTGTAAGAAAGATGGTCACGATGTATCTGAATGTTTCAAACTAGCCAGGAAGAATGAAAAGCAGGATGACAGCTATGTTAGGAAGTGTTACGTGTGTGGTAGCAAAGATCATATAGCTTCAAGTTGCCCTATGAAAAAGGATGGTAAATCAACTGCCCATGTCAGTGAAAATGAGTTTATTGACCTAGATAGAGAGGGAAACATCAGTACTGGTTTTGTTAATGGTAAACAACTGGTTGTATTGAGAGATACTGGGAGTGATGTAATGATTGTTCGTGAAGAATTAGTACATCCGAGCCAATACAGAGGCAGAATTTACAACTTAGAACTGGCAGATGGTACAAAGAAATCGTATCCTATGGCAACAGTGCCGATTAAGTGCAAGTACATTCAAGGTGATATTGATGTTGCTGTTATGTCCACTCCCATTTATGATCTGATTGTTGGAAATGTTCAAGGTGTTGTGCAGGTGCCAAGGTTGTCGAAGGGTAGTTGTAGGGAGGGTCATTTGGTGCAGGTCCCAAATACTTCATCTGGTGATGATGGAGTTCAAGAATCTAGCGTAGGTTCTAGGATTGGGAATCCTTTTGTTCAGACTTCTTCTGATGAAGATGAAGTTCATGCGTCGTTTGATATTGATGTTCCCAGTGAGGTTATTTCTATGTCTCGTGAAGACCAGGTGCACAGGTCTGTAGATGTAGATGTAGGGGTTGAGGTCCCCATTGATGATGTGTGTAATAATGGTGTTGAGAAAACCATTCCGACTAAGAGATTAGTCAGTCCCAGTAGGCGAAAAGACCTACTCAAAAAGGCTAGAACCTTATACTTGCAGAAGTTGTGTGATGTAGATATTAAGCATGTTCCTGGTGAGGTGCATGTTCCGTCAGGTTCTTGTGGATCTAGCTTTGTTAGTCATGATGTGGATCATGTTGTTGATTGTGAGTTGGTCAATGTTGATACTGAGTGTGGTAGTGGCACACCCAGTCTTTGCCCTGATCAGAAGTTGATCAGTGGTACTACTGTCAGTGCATGTGATGCACCCAGTGCGAATTCTGATGAGAATCAGATCAGTGTGAGTGATTTTAGTGATGTACATGTTGTGGCAGGCGTGACAACTCGCGCAATGAGGAACCGTAAGAATGTTGATCCATTAGCAGTTCCGGATTCTGAGATTGTTAGTAGTGCGGAGTTGCGGGATGGTCAGAAATCGGATGTATCTCTGCTGCCATTTTGGAAGCAGGCACAAGACTCAGTTGAGGTTAACTTTAAGAATTCCCGTGTTTCTTTTGAGATTAGAAATGATGTACTTCACAGAATATTTGAGAAACTTGATGGTTCTTTGCAGATTAAACAAGTGATGGTTCCAAAGGACTTGCGTGGAAAGGTTCTGAAGTTGGCCCATGATTCAGTTACTAGTGGTCATTCTGGTGTTAGGAGGACTTTGAATAGGGTCACTTCGAACTTTTATTGGCCTGGTGTTGGAAAGGATGTTCGGGAGTACTGTAGAAGTTGTGATATTTGTCAGAAGACAACTGAAAAAGGTAGAGTTGGTCGCGCTCCTTTAATTCCTCTCCCTCAGATTAAAGTTCCCTTTGCTAGAGTTGCTGTGGACTTAGTAGGACCACTGATGCCTGCATCTGAAGGAGGGCATAGGTGGATACTTACTCTTATTGATTACGCCACACGTTATCCAGAGGCTGTACCTTTGAAGTCAATTGATACAGTTAGTGTTGCTGAAGCTCTGGTAGGTATTTTCACTAGAGTAGGATTCCCAAGTGAAATTCTTTCAGATCGTGGTAGTCAGTTTGTGTCAGATGTTATGAAAGAAGTTGACAGGTTGCTGTCCATCAATCCATTGTATACCACACCATATCACCCCATGTGCAATGGTCTTGTTGAGAATTACAATGGTTCTTTGAAGCGTACTCTTAGGAGACTTTCTGCTAGTTATCCAAAGCAGTGGGATAGGTACTTGCCTGCGTTGTTATATGCTTATCGTTCTATTCCACAGGAAAGCACTGGCTATTCCCCATTTGAACTTCTTTATGGAAGGAAGGTCAAGGGACCTATGGAACTACTACGTGATTATTGGGTGCAGGAAGAGTTAGATGAGGATGTCAAGAGTGTCTACAAGTATGTCATAGACTTGAGGTCTCGTCTTGAAGATACCTGTAGGTTAGCTCAGGAAGAATTGGCTCGCAGTAGTCACAAACAGAAAGTGTACTATGACAAGAGAACGAAGCCTAGATCTTTGACAGTAGGTGATGAGGTCTTACTTCTTTTGCCCACAAAGAGTAACAAGTTGTTGCTGCAGTGGCGGGGACCATATATTGTTACGAAGAAGGTCAATCAGGTTGATTATGTGGTCTTGGTCAGAGGGAAAGAGAAGATGTTTCACATCAATATGTTGAAGCCATATGTCCGTAGAAATGTGAAGGCAACCGATGCCAAAGTTGCTTCTGTTATTTGTCTCAATGATGGTGGTGATGAAGTTGATAATCATGAGATTATTGACGTATGTCCTTTGAAGGCAACTGAAGATTATTCTATGGTTGAAATGTCAGACTCGCTCTCTGGTGAGCAAAAGAGTGAATTGCAATTCTCTTGAAAAGTCACAGTTCAGTTCTCACAAATTTGCCAGGTTGCACAGGAGTGGTTAAGCATGCAATTAATGTTACTTCATCCACTCCAGTTCGGGGTAAATCTTACCCACTTCCGTATTCAGTCAGGGACACAGTGAGAAAGGAAGTCAAGGATATGTTAGATTTAGGTGTCATCCGAGAGTCATCCTCTCCGTACTCTGCTCCTCCGGTAATTGTCAAAAAGCCGGATTTGAGCAATCGGTTTTGCATTAATTACAAAGCATTGAATTCCATCACTGTTTTTGACAGTGAACCAATGCCTGATCCAGAAGAGATTTTTATGAAGCTTAACACCATGAAGTTTAAGTCAAAGTTGGATCTTGCTAAGGGATATTGGCAAATTCAGATGGACCCTGAATCAGTTGAAAAAACTGCTTTCAGCACGCCTGACGGCCATTTTGTTTTTGTTAGAATGCCGTTCGGTCTCATGAACAGTGCCGCCACGTTCAATCGACTTATGAGGAAAGTCTTAGGATCAGTTGATGGAGTCGAATGTTTTATTGATGATGTCATCATTTACAGTCAGTCATGGGAAGAACATTTGAATACTATTGATGAGGTGTTGTCCAAGTTAGGTGAGGCTGGTCTAACTGTAAGACCCTCAAAGTGTATGTTGGGATTTACCACAATTGAATTTCTTGGGCATGAAATTGGTGAGAACACTATTGCTCCCAGAAGACAGAAGGTTAGTCAAATCTTGGAGGTAGAGAGGCCTACCACGAAGAGACAGGTTAAATCGTACATTGCTTTGGCTGGGTATTATTCCAAGTTCATTCCAAACTATTCAACCATCACTGCGCCTCTGTCAGACCTTACAAAGAAGGGTCTGCCAAACAAGGTGAAATGGGAAGCTGTTCATGAAAAAGCTTTTCAGGCAGTTCGTGAGTGTTTATCTTCCAAACCTGTTATGAGAATTCTTGATCCAAAGTTACCCATGTTTGTTCAAACTGATGCTGCAGATCAAGGCATCGGAAGTTGTTTGATGCAGGAATTTGAAGGGAAATTGCACCCTGTTCGTTATTTGAGTCGCAAATTGAATGATGCTGAACGAAGATATTCCACTATTGAAAAAGAGTGTTTGGCAATAGTTTGGGCCATTGAGAAACTCAAGGTGTATCTTTTTGGGAATGAGTTTGTTCTGTTGGTGGATCATGCTCCTTTGCAATTTATGCGGGAGTCAAATATTAAGAATTCCAGAATTATGAGGTGGTCGTTATTTTTGCAGGATTGGCGTTTTGTGGTTAGGCCGATTAAGGGTGTTCAAAACCATGTTGCTGATTTTTTGAGCAGGATTTGACTTCACTATCTTTTCCCCTAATTATACTTTGTATAATTCTCTTTTGGAGGGGGGTATTGTGGAGAGCAGATCCGTGGCTCTCTGATAAGTGTGTCAGGTCAGGTCATGGTCAGGCCAGGTCAGGTCATGGTTGATCACATGGTGCTCAGTGGCCCATGACGGTGGGCAGGCCAGCCACTTCTGCTGTGAGTGAGGAGAGAGAAACATGTGTGTGCTCTGCCTCAGCTCTCTCAAATCTTTAATTTACTAATGTAAGTGGTCTTTTATATTTTTAGGAATATGATACTATGGGTTAACAAATTAATGGTATTAATTTGGGAAAGTTTATTTTGAGTTAAATTGATGTTTTATTACTTAAGGCAGCTTAAGGCTGCCATGTGCTACTTAAGGTTGATAGGTGATTAATTGGCAATTAAGTAAACCATACAGTCATATAGTTTGATCTGTCAAAAATGCTACTGAGCTATTTATGGTGCTATTTTGATATAAAATGTATTATTATGAATTAATATTTTATGTAGCTATGTATTTTGAGTTTATGGAGGTTTATGACCAATGTGGGTATATTAATACAGAAAATAAGAGATTATGTGTGAATTTTGGTGGTTATTAATTTAGACAGTTATACTTGCAAATTAATAGTAATTATAATGGTATTTTGGTATTTATAGAATTATGCTTTGTTTTGTATTCAGGGCAATATGGAATATGGATTTTGGATGGAAGCTTTAATACAAAATATCAGAATACACAGCGGAGAAAAGCCATGTTTTTGTGTAGAATACACGGCAGAGAAAAGCCCTTTGTGAACTTGGGTTACATGTGCAATGCGATGTGAACGCTAACTTATTTCATGGAAACTTAATAAATATCTAGTTAAGAAACTGTCTGTGTTTGTTCCAGTTATTAGCACGTGACAGGTAAATCACATTTTGCCTCTCCATTGGCAAATAACCGATACCAAAAAGAGTAAATTAGAATACACATAAGAATGTTTGCCAACTTTTAATTGGTACGATTTCTGTAGATAAAACAACATTTTCCAATTTTTATAAATGTGCATTATTCTATAAATGTGTTCCGCAGGCCTAAAAAGTCCACATTTAATTTAGCTTTTTTTTGACAAGTCTGCAGTTTGACTTTTCCCCCAGACGGAAATCAGAGACGTAAGTTCATTTTGCAGTCTGTTTAACAGGATGCCCTTGGAAACATGATGGCATCTTCTCAAGTTTCTGAAGAAGTGTCACAAGAACTTCAAGATGTCTTACTTATTATTGTTTTCATAGCTACTTGTTTTTCAAGTTTGCAATTTGCTTCATTCCAAAACTGTGATGTCAGAGATTTATAATTTGTTTATTACAAGCACCGATTTCAGGAAACCGACAAATTAAATACAGTGACACATGGATGATTATGTTTCACTATGCACTGTAATTGAACCAAACAGACTACTTAGCCTCAAAGGAGAGTTGCAATTACTGACAAAAAAAGTTATTTGAAATTGTGATGACTGGTGTCTTGTGAAAAACAGCAACACATTTTATTTGGAAAACAATGAGGTGCAACACTCAGCTTAGACATGGGTTGTTTGTTGTGGTTGTTGTACACAAATAGTAACATTGCCTGACAGTTTTAAATTCCTTTGTCATTAACTCTGATGTCAAACTCTGAACAGATATGTCACAGATTGAAGATTAGACCAATCACATTGATAGATATTTAATGATGTCACTGTTTAACTGCAAAACTGCAATGGGAAGGCAAAATATCATGGAGCCTTTTATTTGCTATAATAACATAATTATTCTCACATATTTCTCAGGCTCTATTACAAATTTAATCAATTATCTTACAAATTTCTGCAAGTCTCTCAGACACATGATTTTATGATTTTGACCTCGGGAAAAACATGACAAACAACTAAATATTATCATATATCATATGGTTAGCGGAAATACTCGCTTCTCATTGGCCTACAGCCGTGCAATATTCTACGATATTGCACGCATTATATTGCACGCTCATTTTAACATGTGAAAGATTGGACGGACCTGAGAGGAAGCACCATATTTTCAGGCTGCTGCAGCCACAAGCTGACAAAAATATTGTGTTTTTCAATTATACTAAAAACTCCGCCGCTCGGCAACGGAAGAAGATAGGACGATGATTTTAGCGGCAAAAGATGCGTCCATTGAAGGGCTAATCGGATATCAACTTTTTGTACTGCTAATGTCATTTGTTTTATCAGAATAAAGCATTTAGTGGCCGAAAAACGGCATTTTTGCCGATTTTTTTGTGATTTTATTTTGTTTGGAGGTCAAAAGTCTGCTACAAAGTTTTTAAAAAAAATCGAAAATTGAATCTATCATCAAGTATAAAATTTGGCGATTCCAAAGGTGTGAATTTTTTTTTTTTAGTGAAATATTCATCAATTTCTAATGAGATACATTTTAAATATGTGGTTCGAAAGAAACACAAACTGAGTCTTGCAGCAGCAACAAGATCGTTTTTTGGTTTTAAATAGTTAAAGAAAGTCACTGGACAGCACTAGAAATAGATAGAAAAATGATTGTGATGGCCAAAAGATGCGTATATTAAAGGGTTAAGTAGATATCAACTTTTTGTACTGTTTATGTTATTTGTTTAATCAGAGTAAATCATTTAAAAGTGGCCGAGAAACCAGTTTTTTCTCCCATTTTTCAGTGACTTTGTTGTGCTTAGAGGTCTTAAGTCTAATACAAAATTTGGGAAAAAAAATTAAAGTAGACCCATTTTCAAATATATCATCTATGGATTATGGATTCCAAAAATGTGAAAAAAAAAGTGATTTTTGACGATACATTTTAAACATGCAGGTTAGGGTGCATCAAACGCCCTTTTTCTCTCAAAATATAATCAAACATGAATGAAGTTGTGCCTTTTGATTGGAATGACACTTCTGAGAAGTTTAAGTGAAATCGTACTATGGCTAGGGGTACCACATTGGCCATCTTTCCCAGCACATAAATTAGGTACCGCCGATTCGCGGTTCTCCATAACTTTTTCAAATTTCTGTGCAGAAACATGTGGTTGTTATTTTTGAAATCAGCATAAAAAGACCTTTCAAATGAATGGCAACATCAATGGGTTATCTTATAAATTCATCGTCATAATTAACTATTATTACGTTTTAATATCAATATTTGGCAGAAACATTGTCATGACATTTTATATCAATGACAGACTAATTTCTTGGCTCAGTCATATTTAATAGACATTCTAGAAAATATCTAACATTATAATGTAAGAAAAACATTGAAATTAGTACTGATAGTATGAGATATGTAAAGAAATGCTTAATCTAAAATTGCATCGCATTAAAATTCACTTATCTTTGAATCTGCAATTTCTAAACAATTTTTTTCAACATTATCTCCAAAGAAAGACTTTTTATGTAATGATTTTTTAGTTATATTGATTTCAGAAACATTAATTAATTATTTCTGGCTCGTAAAATGTCATCATTTCGAAATTTTAGTTCGTTCTAAAGGAGGCATGGGGAGAGGTACTGGATCTGCAAAGATGTTGCAGAATTGGATAAATTGAATGCCAGATATTCTGGAAGGACAAGTAGGTGAATGTCTGAAAAATTCGGGCGGAAAGCAACATTCAGGCAAAAAATAATTCATTGGCTTTTCGAAATAAATCATGTCCCATACTCTTGTGGTTTCGTGTTCACTTTAAATAACACAATATATGCAATGCGGGTACTCATTTGAAAGCTCTTTCTGAGAGGAATTCAGATATGATAAAATTATTATGATACAGCCGTTATTGTTTAAAATATTCAATACCGCGATTTAGAGATATGTCATTCTGTTGGTTTATTTCAGCCTCTTTGTGGTACCCCTAGGGCTATCTCAAACTTTCTGAAAATGTGCATGAATTTTCTAATAGTCAAAAGGAACCTTTTAAACCATGTTTGGTTGTGATTGGAAAATATGAAGGGCATTTGATGCACCCTAATGCAGGTCAAAAGAAACCCAAAAAGAGTTTCCCTGGACATCAGAAGTCCAGCCCTTCCCTTAGTATTTGCCAAAAAAAACCCATATGATATAACAGTTATTGCACATCACCTCGTGCAATATCAGTTTTTATGGCACCTCGGTGACTAATATTGCACTCGGGCTGCGCCCTCGTGCAATATTAGTCACCTCGGTGCCATAAAAACTGATATTGCACTCGGTGCTGTGCGATAACTGTATAATATCGTTTATCATGTCAACAAATCTCTGTATTTTGAGCTGTCTCAGCTTTAAACAGTAATCTATGTCACTGCATCGTATAAATTGACACAGTGCAACCACTTAGCACATTTATTCTTACTTCATGTGTAGAGGCAATAGAGTTTAGTTGAATAGGAATGGCAGGTGCCTTTGCATGGAGATCTGCTGTAGTTATATTATATTAGTTATTAGTATATCACTGTGAGACATTGTACATGTATTGGAGTAAGTATGGATAGACTATGTCTCTGACAGAACTACATGTCCCCCTAAAGTTCCATTGCTTGTGATATATCATGAGAAGGATGCATCTGTCATGCTGGCTATCTGTCAGGTTGTCAGATTTCCTTGTCATTGTCATGCCCACGACCTTTGTGTCTGACTTGTTGCTGACTTATTGGCTTTCTGTCAGGCCCATGTCTATCTTTGCAACGTTCTGATAGATGTAGCCTGTTGCAAGAAGACATCTATGGGTCCAGGAATTGTTGAGTTTCACTCATTTGGCAATTACATGTATAAGACATGCAACACAAACGGACATGATTTAGGTTGATTGCCTTGGTGGCGACACAATATTTAGTAACTGTTGATGTATTATATGGTTTATGAGGCTTTATGTCTTGTATTCATTCACTTGGTAAGCTAATTAAGAAAGGAGGACTGGAGGAGGATAATTATTACAGCAATGAGGCAAATACTAATATAAACTGCTGTACAGCACTAGCTGGCAGATATGACCCTGATGGCCTGTTGGCACAACAGACCACAACAAAGCACTTCAGCAATGCCTTCAGTGAATAAGTCAGACACACCCTCAAAGTTAACCAATGGACAAGCATGTTATGCAAATGAGGTCGATTTTGTCGATTTTCACACTTCGTTATATCTCAGGGATATGATTCTAACTGTATTCGACAGATCTCTCTGTGATATTTAAAATGATAGGTAGTGGGTCTCTGAGAAGTGAATAGTATTGACGCAAATCGTTGATAAAGTTTTGAAGTGGAGAGAATACTGCTCGCTGATTGGCTGAGACGCTATGACGTAAATTTTATGATAATATGCGACGATGGAGGGATTCGTCTAGGGTAGATTCTCTGGGTGCAACAAAGGTCAAAGCGTCACAATTTGGGGCTTGTACGGCACATCCAGGATGCATCCATAAGAGTAGAATGATGTATGGACTGTCTTCCATCTATCTGGATGCTGAAGCATAATTTTTCAGCCTGTCCAACCTCATTATGGTAATATTGATTTTCTGATTTATTGGCCTTGTGTCATTCACTTGTCTGTCTGTGGCATTCTCCTTTAGAATGAACAACGACTGTCTGACATTTCATGTGCATTGTATATCTTCCACCTGTCTGATCACACTATGCGGATTCGTGACCTTTCATACCAGAGTGATGATCTCTTTCAATTTTTGCTCATTTCCCAGTCATATCATTCCCTATACAATCCTACACAAAAGCGCTGTTGCACTGTGCCAATAAGAGACATTGTCACTGGAGGTGCACACTAAATATAGAAAGTATTACCATGAATAGAAAAGGGCACAGATCAAAGAAAAAATAAAAAGTACCGTAGAGACCTTTCCATGATGCAACACTGACAAATGACAATACGTGTGTACCATGCACACACTCTATGGCTATGGAGTGATAAGCTGCTTGCTAATACCCATACCTTCCATGCACAAGTAAAATGTTATGGCATTTTTCACACAAAATATTGATTACTTATAGAGCATCCTGGCTTCAAAATAGTCATTTTTAAGTGAGAAAATACACCCAGGAAACTTACTGTTACTGAAGTGAGAAAACACTACTCAACTCAGAAAGTCATGGTGTCACAATTTGGCCTACCGAGTCCATATTTTTGTGACATGACGGCAACCATGATGCAGTGCATTTCTTAAGCAAATTTCAGTGATGGGGATTTGCCCAAAGAGGGCTTTTGATATCGCATCACAGAAATGGACGTGTACGGCTGCTAAGATTTCAAATTAAAATCATTCTCCTAAATAAATAATTCAATCTGAATTATAGATTTAAACTCCACAATACTTCCAGTGGTAAAAAGGCTTTGACAATTTTATAAACACATGGATTATGTGATCTATAGTTCTTCTGACAGCCCGGCAGGCTGGCAGGCTGTGATGTCGAACTTGCATGGGGTTTTCCAGACAAAATTTTAACACTGACATTGTGTTGAAACTGTGACACTCAGTTTTGGTGGATTCACATTAGTCAGAAACTAGGGAACCTGACCCAGTTTGAAATGACATCACAGCTTGTAGTTAATTTACATATATTGCAATGCTAGAGAATAGAGTGATGTTTGAAATCATATTTCAACAGCATAGAAGAGAGTTGAGATTGTGAAATATTTGTCCTGTAAATGATGAGGAAGTCAACCAATTGAAGTATTTTAGGAAGAAGGACAATTAAGTTATCAGAAATGTATCATTGTTTACTGTATAAACATTTTTCTAATATCAAAAACTATTCTCATAAATATCAGTCCTTGACACAAAACTTGTTATATTTTTTCGGCATTAACAAGGAAATATGTCACTCAGGGGATACACAATTAATTGGATCGTTCCTGGATAAAAACAATCTCATATATGCACATGATCGTCAGGATGTAGGGCGACCTATTATGACATATTGAAAAGTCCATAGGCCCATCAATCCGGCTAAGGTCAATCCTGATTATGCATGCCGGATGATGGATACTCTGCTCCTATGGCTTAACAAATTAGTTAAGTACTAGAACTGGATAGCAAATGAAAACAGAGAGTAAAGTTGCTCTTTACTTCAGTCCCAGATATAAACTGCTTTATTCAGAATGATCCCTTCCTTTTATAGGCAGTGGGATTAATGAACAGCTGGCTGGAACTGCCAGCTCATCAAGACATAGACAATACATACAACATAAACAATCATTCAATTCATAATGCAATATACAACTAACAATATCCCAAGGGCAGCTGTGGGCTTCTCCAATTAGTCCTTGAGCAGCTGGCTCATTCGAGAGCAGTCCTTGAAGCTCAGCTCAATTGTGATGCTGCTTAACAGCAGCTTGCCCATCTGCCATGTCATCATGTTCATGTAATGTTCATTATGGACAGTTCCTCCGGAGGGATGCTTCATGTAGCATCCATGAGCAAGACAGGTAAGAAAACATTTTCATCTACAATTATATGAAGTGTTTGATAAATACAAATACAAAAATGTCAGATAAATAATACATATAAATCAGGCCCTGTTCTCTACATAGGTCTCCCCTCTTTTTTAAGGTCAGTCAATTATCCCTAGTGATATAATGAAGTATTGTTGGACAGACAATGTAAATGATATCATGAGATAACTTGTTGAGCTTACTTATCCAGATAAAGGGATGAGATTAGGGTGATTTTATATTTATGATCAGCTTTTGTCTATGTTACAATAGGACTATGTGTGCTATCTCTGCTGTGTGCATTGAGTCGCATGAAGCTTAGAGCATTTTGTGTATTTTGTTACAACATTGACTAATATGATTGAAGAGAACTAACTGATAGAGATGATGAGATGAGAGAGATGCACTGTTAGGACAGTGCGACTTAATAGAGTGAAGGAGGTATAGAAGAGTACATTAGGGTGATGTAAATACAATACAGTTCAAATCCACCAATCAATGATATTAAATGATGTTATGATTGTCTTTCAGTTACAGAGTCTTCGAGTCACGTGATAGTTTCCATGTGTCGTTGTCGTGAGGGCGACGTGGTGAATATGGTTATGATCAGGCGTCTGTCTGTTCTGAAGGACAATGTCGCAAGTGAGCTTTGTTGGTATTTGAGAATTTCAGAGAAGCAAGAGTGCTCGATAGTTGTGAGGAAAGTTAAGGAAGCGTGTGCGGTTGACAAACATCTAGGCGAGTTTCTACTGTACTTGTTACACAATTTAGCAGTCATCCTAAGACATGGAGGGGGCTGAGGCGTGCTCATTAGCCCGTGGGAGGATTGGCCAAATGTTGTTTGGCTGCTGGCCTTCCGTGTGGGTGGTGCCATTTGTGACCGCCAGGGGGATGGCTTCTGGGGCGTAGTCGTCACTTTGGGGGTTTGGGGCCTTTGTGGCCTTGCACATTCGGTATCTACGACGTGCATACCAGAGGGCTACGAGCGTGACTGCTATTGCAATAATAGTTAAGTTGACTATGGTCATCAGAGACGTCGTGCTGGGAAATGCATAAATGGGGGGGTCGGGGAGTGGTTGAGGGTGCATTAGTGCACTTACCTCCAAGTCATGAATATGGGGGGGGTCGGCGGCCAGCGCCTTAAGCTGGGGTATGGCCTTTGCTAGTTTAGAGACGTCTATTGTCTGAGTGAAGTTAAAGTGACTTGTGACGTTGACCATAGGCATTACGTACGTCCTTGAAATGTATAACCTGTCTATACAAGTAATGGTGAAGTGGCGGCCAGCCAGGGTACAAGGTTGTAAGCACGTAATGTTATAAGTGCCTCTGGCAAGTGTTAAGTGTCTTTCTGGCGTGCCAGGGCATCTCAAAGCTAGAGTAGATCCATGGGTGGCTATGGCGTATTGATTGACATCAATTGTTTGTAGCCATGGGTCCTGGGAGAATGGTTGGATTGACGCTCTGCATGAGCTAGCTAGCTTGGGGAGATTGGTCAAGATGCCCCTTGGGCATTTCATTCTTTCTGGGCCATAAGACGGGCCGACCAGGCACGCCGAAGGTTGGCGCCCTACGCAAATTCTGGGGATATAGAGGTCCCCCGAAATAGTGTCCAGTGCATATGTGGGCTCTAGTTGGAGGTTGATTGAAAACGAGGCATTATGCACTGGAACTGGGTACGCCCTAACCTTATATAGTAGACTTGGTTTGTCAGAAATGAGAGGAATTTCAATTTGATATAGTAAACTGGAAGATTTTCGCCACAAGGGTGTGACTGATAGGAAGCGATAATACCAATCAATGCTACTCACGACCTTGTGTTGAGCCGACGCCTGAGCGAGTATATCCTGGATATGTCGTTGTGAGAGGAGTGATCTTGTCAATTTTCCGCGGTCGAGACTGGCTCTTTGTCTGCTGAAGAGTGCTATCTCCTGCAGATAGTGGTGGGCAGCGATGTCCAGGGTATCGAAATAACGATCGAGGTCCGTCATCAGTGCGACCTTGTGGATGAGGCTGGCCTGGTTCTGTTGGGACTGCATCAATGTGATGATGGCTGAGTCCAGTCGGATCAGCTGGTCATGACAGTGCTTTTGTTGTATGACAAGTTGCTCTGTGTACGATTGTGTTTGATTAACAATCGTAGCCAAGCTGTCATAAGCATGTGCCAGTTGTCGTTGACGTCCCTGTGTTTCTAGTACTGCCGTCTGGAATCGACGTAGCTGTGAGTCCGTGGCTACTCCAAAGAGATGATGCAGTAATGAGCCACCTACATCAAGGAGGCCACGTTTGACTCGTGTTTCTTCAGGCTTCGTTCCCAGGACTTGTTGTAGTCTCGCTCGTCTCAGTACGAAGGGCTGCAAGTCAATGTTGTGCGTGTCGTTGATGTGTCGAGTGATGCGTCTGAATGTGTGCTGTAGGTCCTTGACTCTGCCTGCCAGGTCGCTTGGAAATGGGGGAGGCTCAAGCGTGACATACACATTCCAGGTCGCTACAACTTGTCGCAGATCTTCTCCTCCTTGAATGCTCAGGCCATCAGGCAGTTTGGTGACGAGAATAGGTAGATGAGATGGTGTGGATTGCTGTATGAGAGTGAATAGGATGTAGATTGCTGGATACACGATATTGGATTTTAGGCGCGTAATATCTTGATGAGGCATTCTATTGTCTCTAGTCGTGCCTTTTTCTGTGCTGCTGGTGACGGTGCCAGTTGTTGTCGTTTTGCTCCTCTTGGTAAAAATGGCCTGTGTCGCTTGTGGGAGGGCACAAAGTCTGTCTGGCCTCTGTGTCGTTTGACTGACTGAGCAGGTCGTGGTCCAACGTCTGGCGTTTGTTGCTTAGGCGTTGTGTGAGGTCCTGACGGAGGAGCTGTACATGTAGTATGCTGCTTAGGTGGTGTTGCGTCTGGCTGAGTGTGCTCGGGTTGTGCCGTGTTCCTGGCCGTTGTTACGTAAGGTTTTGGTCCCTTGAAGCGAGGGGCTCTCCTGTGACTGGCTTGCGTTGGTGTGCCTGGCCCTGTGTTGTCAGGTGTCTGGAGCGGTGTGTGTTGAGGCTGCTGCTGTTGTGCATCAGGTGCTTGTCTTGCTGATGTTCTGCTGACAACTTGTGCATAAGATGTGCCCGGCTGAACAGAGTGTGGGCTGGTGTTCACTGTGGTATCACTGGTGTGTGTCTGCTGAGGTCTAGCCTGTGAATGTGAAGTCGCAGTGGCTCCTGCCTGTTTAGTAAGCGTTGTTGCCTTGGTGATGCGACTGCGCAGTGCCTGTTTGGTTTTAGCAGGTGCACGTGTCACATGTGGACGCTTGTGTGCTTCATTGTGAGGCTCTTCCAGTGGACGTGGCCGTTTACTGTTGCGTAATGGGCCAGGGTCGGTTGTTGATTGCTGCATGGGGTGCTGTGTGTCTAACCTAGATTGGTTCTGTGTGTCAGTGGACCCCTGCTGTGTGCTGCGCCTCGGTGCGTGATGAGGTTTGGGGGGGTGGCCGGCTCTGCTACTTGTGGCAGGGGGTCGGTCAGTGGGTTCCATTGGCGTATCCATGTGGTCGTCTACGTGTGGGGGGTCTTCTACTGTCTGTTGTTGTGGCTGGTTGTCCAGTGGCGTAGCATAGTGTGGTGTCTGGAGTAGGCCTGTAAGTCTGGTGGATTTCCTGGAGTTCCTCTTTGGCCTTGGATTTACCTCATCCCAGACTATGTTGGGATCCACCAGCCTGATCTTGTTGACGTTGAGTACTTTGGTTGTGCCAGTCTGTTGATGACGTAGCCAGACGACTTTGTCTCTGCACTTGGTTATGGTCCAGTGTGGATCCCATTTGGATGCCATGCTGAGTGGTTCATTCACTTTTATGACGACCGTGTCCCCTGTCTTGAAGGTCCCTGTGTTGGCCTGCCTCTGCAATCTGTCCCTGTTGTGTCTCCTCGAATCAGCTGTCGCCTGTGTTGCCTCTGCGAGGAGGTCTGCTATGTCTTGTAGACGTGGTTCGAGGAGGGTGGATGGGCGTAGCAATTTTGAGATGGGGAGGCGTGCTCGTCTGCCATAGAGAAGAAAGAAGGGGGTGTGACCTGTGGTGGTGCTGACCGCGTTGTTATATGCTGTCAGGGCCATGCCAATTTTGTCCTGCCAGTCATCCCTCATGTTGTTTATGGCTTTTGTGAGGATAGATTTGAGTGTTCCATTCAATCGTTCTACTTTCCCATTGGCTTGTGGGTTGTAGCTGGTCGTTCTGCGTTGTTCGATACCTAGGTCCTGAAGATACTGCCGCAAAGCGTTTGCTCCGAACTCCTGGCCGAGGTCATTTAAAAGGACCTGAGGGTAGCCGTGCCTGGGAAAGAATTCTTGGGTCAGCTTTGTCCAGACGTCCTTGCTGGTCTTGTTGGGTATGGGATATGCCTCAGCCCATCCTGTGCAGTGACATATGATGGTCAATATGTATTGGTTCCCTTGTGGCGATTTGACCAAAGGGCCTACGAGATCTGCTGCCACAAACTGCATTGGAGATTTTGGTAGTGGCATCCAACCCATAGGTGCCCTCGGGGTGTGTTTGGAGTGTAAGATGCAGGTGGGACAGGTCCTGATGTAGCGCTTGACATCTTGGAACATCCCTGGCCAAGTGAAGACCTCCTGGATCTTTCTGAGAGTTTTGAGGTCAGCCATGTGGCCTGTCTCTTGATGGGCTTGTTGTATGATGTCTTGGCGTTTTGACGGCGGTAGTAGGAGCCTGGGATGATCGCCTGCATATCGATGTGGACGCGTTGTGGAATATAGAAGTCCTTTGATGACTATGTGTTCCTCTTGTTGGTCCCCTTCTTGTGGCCACTCGGTCATGGTTTTCTGTTCTGCCGCGATGGCGTGTAGATCGAGCCCATGTCTGGTTGCATGCTTCTCGTCTGGTGGGAGCTGTGGTAGTTGATCTCCCAGGTACCAGTCCTCGGTGTCGAAGGTGCAGATGGGTTCTCGCCATTCGTCTGGCTGGGGTCCCTGGCCCGTTTGTGACGTCGGTTTCTGTTTGATCCTCGATAACATGTCAGCCCTGACGTTCAACTTCCCTTTATGGTATTCTACCTTGCAGTTGTACTCAGCGAGCAGGACCGCCCATCGTTGTATTTTGGTGTTGTTCATGTCCTTGGTGAACAACGAGGTGAGCGGTTTATGGTCGACGAAGCACCGGAAGGACGAAGCCCAGAGGTAGGCTCGTAGTTGGACGAGAGCGTATACAACTCCAAATGCCTCGCGTTCGATCGTGGCCCACTTGCGCTGAGTCTCGTTGAGTTGCTTCGAGAGATAGACGATGGGACGCTCGACCCCTCTATCGTCGACCTGGCATAATATGGCCCCCACGGCGTATGCGCACGCATCGGTATAGAGGAGAAAGGGCTGGTCTGTCCTCGGGTGAGAGATGACGTTGTCGCTGGCGAGGGCCTGCTTCAGGGTGTCGAAGGCTTGCTGATGTTGATGGGACCATGTGAATTTTGCATACTTTCGTGTCATGGCGACAAGTGGTTCCGCGATGCGTGCGAACTGCGGGATGCAGGACCTGTAATAGTTAGCCATTCCCAGGAAGGACCTTACTTCCGGTACGTCTTTTGGCGCTTCCATACGTACGATGGCTGAGACTTTGTCGGGGTCAGCTCTTAAGCCTTCCGCGCTGACCATGTAACCCAGTAGCTTCACTTGTCGCAGGCCAAAGACGCATTTTGTGGGGTTCAGCTTTAGGTTGTATCGTCTCAATCTCTGGAAGACCTCTTGGAGATGTTGCACATGTTCCTGTTCCGTTCGGCTGAATATCACCACGTCGTCAATGTAGAGGAGAGCTGTCGTGCCCAAGAGGCCCTTTAAGACGACCTCCATGGCCCTCTGGAACAACTGGGACGAGTTGCAGAGCCCCATCGGCATCCTCGTCCAGTTGAATAGGCCGCGATGACAGATGAAGGCCGTCTTGTCCTGACTGTCGGGATGAAGTGGGATCTGATGAAATCCCGATTTCAAGTCGATGGTCGAGAAGATTGTGGCCCCATGCAGTTGGTCGAATATATCTCTGATGAGAGGGATGGGGTAGGCGTCCTTCTTGGTGACTTTGTTGAGTGCCGTGAAGTCAATGCAGAATCTTGGGCCCTCATCCGAGTTTGGCTTGTCGACGAGGACGACGGGTGATGCCCAAGGAGATGATGAGGGCACTATGATACCCTGCGACAAAAGGTCATTTAGTTTGTCGTCCAGTGCTTTTCGTCTTGCCAGTGGTAGTCGATACGGTCTGCGTTTGATGGGAGGTCCTTCTGTTTCTATGCTGACTTGCAAGTCAGGATGACATCCCAGTGGTTCTCCTTTAGCAGCAAAGATGTCAGCATGTGCCCTCACACATGCTTGTATCTTTGGGCTGTGCATGATGGGAGGACGTTCTCCTAATGATGCTAAGTCCCCCCATCCTGCAGCTGGTAGCAGAGGCAGTGTGTGGTCACGCCATGTGAGCGTGCCTGCCGCATAGTCTATGACAGCTCCATCCTTCGCCAGTAGATCTCTGCCCAGTATCATGGGGTGGGCGATTTGATCGACAACGATGACTGGGATGGAGCCGAGTGTGTCCTCTTGTAGCGTGGTTGATCCCAGGACTGTGATGTCATGTCCAGTGACACCACAGAGTTGAACCGAGCTTCGAAGAGGAGGTAAATTGGATGCCCTCTGTTTCAAGGACATGTATTCCGTGCGCCGCAGCACCGAGCGTGATGCCCCGGAATCGATGAGTACGTGCGTGGAACGACCATACAGTTGAAGTTCCACGTACACGCACTCGCCTGCTGCGGCGCTCTTTAGTTTCCCGAGGCCGAGTCGGAGTCGGGAGCTCCTCGTCTGCGTTCCCTTTTACGTTTTCTGCATTCCCTCGCAATGTGGCCCTCCTTTTGACAATAATTGCAGATAGGACGTCCCTGGCTGGAAAAGTTGTAAGTGGCATCCCTGCTGTTATCATTCCTGGTGTTGTGCGCTGGGGTGTGCCCTGCCTTGAGTGTGGCCATCAGCTGGGTGAACTGAGTGGCTAGGCCCGACACCTGGCGTTTCATCTCAGCCATGTCCTTGCATATTGTGTCTGGAGGTTGAGATGCTGCAGGTGCTCTGTGAGGGATGTTGTCTCTGCGAGGTGTAGAGTCCCCACGTGAAGCTGAGGGCCGAGCATATGCGCCGATCTCCATGGGCTCTTCCTGTCGCTCATGATGTTCAGTGACGTCCCCATCCAGAGCTAGTTGCAATCGATAGTCATCTGCCTCGTATTGCTGAGTCAGATTCATTGCCTCTGTGTAAGTCGTGGGGCGACCTTCCCGAACGAGTCGCTCAACCATGTGTCGATCTCGTAAGCCACGCATGTACCATTTGAGGAGGTGCCGTGTTTGGTCCTCATTCCTGGCTGCTGCCCCTGCTGGTTCTGGAAAGGCGAGATCAGCTGCTTCTCGGAATCGTCGCCCATATGCAGCTGAGGTCTCATATGCCCCTTGTTTGGTTTTCTCGACCTCGTGTCTGAGACGGTCGTCCTCATGGGGTGAAAGGAATGCTTTTTGTAGGTGCTCTTTCAGTTGCGCCCATGTGACTGCGTCTCGATTCGGCTGGGAATTAAGAAAGTGCTCCAATTCCCTTCTTAATCCTGCTGTGGCCGTTTGTGCAGCGATGTAAACCGTGTGGTCCGAGTAGTGTATTGTGAGTGCTACATTCCTAAGCCACTCACGTACCGAGGCTGGCGTTGCCCCATCACACTGCGGTACCCTTTTGACTTGGTCTTCAGCTTTTCGTCTTCCTTCTGCTTGAGATTGGTGGTTTCTTCTCTCTTCTGATGCTTCATTTCTGAGCGTGCGTTCTTGGGCCATGTAAGATTGGAAGTCTTGCACGAGGAGGGCTGCTCCCGCAGCAGGATTAGGAACGGCGCCTGGATTAGCTCCTGGTGGCTGCTGTCCTTGTCCTCCTTGTCCTAATTGTCCATCGTTGTCATTGGGGGCCATGATGCTGGATCCGTGTGAGAAGTGAAGAGAAGAGTGTTGTCCTTGGTGTTACTGCTGCAATACGGCTTGGTCTTGTTCCTGCAGCGAAGGTGCGATCATTGCTGCTTGATGTGTTGAATGTTCAATTTGATTGACTGAATCATGCTGATTGAAAGTCAATCTCACTTAGGGTCACCATTGAAAAGTCCATAGGCCCATCAATCCGGCTAAGGTCAATCCTGATTATGCATGCCGGATGATGGATACTCTGCTCCTATGGCTTAACAAATTAGTTAAGTACTAGAACTGGATAGCAAATGAAAACAGAGAGTAAAGTTGCTCTTTACTTCAGTCCCAGATATAAACTGCTTTATTCAGAATGATCCCTTCCTTTTATAGGCAGTGGGATTAATGAACAGCTGGCTGGAACTGCCAGCTCATCAAGACATAGACAATACATACAACATAAACAATCATTCAATTCATAATGCAATATACAACTAACAATATCCCAAGGGCAGCTGTGGGCTTCTCCAATTAGTCCTTGAGCAGCTGGCTCATTCGAGAGCAGTCCTTGAAGCTCAGCTCAATTGTGATGCTGCTTAACAGCAGCTTGCCCATCTGCCATGTCATCATGTTCATGTAATGTTCATTATGGACAGTTCCTCCGGAGGGATGCTTCATGTAGCATCCATGAGCAAGACAGGTAAGAAAACATTTTCATCTACAATTATATGAAGTGTTTGATAAATACAAATACAAAAATGTCAGATAAATAATACATATAAATCAGGCCCTGTTCTCTACAATATGGTGACACAATTTGCATATGAACTTGGCTTTGCCATGACACTCGAGGTGCTGGTTTTTATACACACTGAAAAAAAAAGGATGGACCAATATCTGACAATAATTATTCCTAGTCTTTTGATTGTCTAAAACAAACAATTGCATTGTTCAAAATGTCAAGCAACTAGAATGTTCTATAGTAATCATTGCCTACAATACAATATGGAACAGGCAGATGTATAATCGAATTGAACAATCAAGTTGATCAACATTCTGCCACATCTCAATTATGGCAATATTATATTGGGTAATAATAGTATGAAACTTTTCGGCCTTCAGAAAAAGGCAATACGTGTGGTAACTTTGAGTAAATATAAGGCTCATGAGTACTAGTAGATTATTCAAAGACTTAGGTATTTCAAAATTTGGGGATATCTGTGCGCTGCATGATTACAAATTTTGCCTCAAGTTGGAGAATGGACAGTTGCGGATATACTTCTATTCAGTTTTTCATAAAAAATTCAGAGACTCATGCTTATGATGTTAGAAATTCTAGTAACTATGTTATTCCCTTAATGAAACATGATTTTATCAAAAGGTAAATATGTTTCAGGATACCCAAATTTTTCAATTCCATGAATTTGAATATCAAATCAAAGATTTATTAACATAGTGTGGTTGGCTATAAGCTCTTTATTAAAAGAACAATTATTCTTTCTTATTCAGAAATTTGTCATATCCCAAATTGTTATATATGTAATAATGATTCATAAATTAATTCTATGTATTATCATTTCTTCTGTGTATTCTCTATAACTTAACTTAATTGTGTAATAATTTAATAAGTTTGATGATATCTAATTTTCGTCTTGCAATACCGTCCCAGTTGCCATCCACATTCAGGTGCTCATTAATATATGTTATTATAATTACAAGGTGTTTAGCAAATTTCTAATAAATTGTAGTACATGTAGTCTTTTTTCCCCAGGGCCAACTCGATAACGACAAAGACTTTTTCTAGAGTGGGTCCTGGTCTTGAATAATTGTTGCCTTTACACTGTAATTATTTCTATAGAATTCAATTCAAGACCAAATAAAGTCATTCTGATTCTGATTCTGAACAATTCAATTGACTGGTTTAGAGTTTAGACAGTCAAAAACTTGATAATTTTATGATGTTGTACAATTACTGTCTGAATCAGACTATCCTTTTCTGTGCACAATATTACCAGAAGCACGATTGTTTTGCATTGTATATTCCACCAAAGACATATCATATTTTGTGTATGCTATACATTTTTATACTAAAACATATTTGGTTAAGCGGAGGTCATTTGTCATACGAAATTTATATAATGGTATGCTTGGTTTTAATACTCATCAAGATAGTAAAGCAGCAAAAGTAATGCAATTAAATTTTAGAACTTCTTTATTACCAATAAATCTTATCATATTATGACAGAGAGCATAAATCCCCTTGATAATATCCTCATAAAACTTTAATCACTTTAAAACCAAAAAAAAAGCCAGACCTTTTTGATTTGTTTCTTGTTCTTTCATAAATTCCTACCTCAGAACTTCTTTTAACGACAATAGATGTTCTTCATCTTTTTCATTATGCATTTATTCAGCATCCTGGTGTCTGCTATATAATTATCTTTCCAAACAAAGTAGGCCTTGGTTGTAGTTTGTTTTGTTTTCCTAAGTGGAAGCATGCACATTATTAAAACTAGAGCAACGACTTGGTTGAACATCAAGCACACTACTATTCTAAACCAGTCTGGAAAACCCATTTTAGAAAGAAGTTTCATCCCACACCAAGTGGACATGGGTTTCTCCATCATGTAATCGTTAAGAGCACTTGTTTTTGCGACATCTGTCTGTGAGGTACTACATTGAAATCCCAACACTGAATTCAATTATTGTGTCTGAATCATGGGACATTAAAGGCAGGTCAGTTGTATCCCAGAAATTGGTGTTTTTGGTTTTTCAAAGACGGAAATCAGAGATGTACCACAAGTGTATTTTTCAGTCTTTCTAACAGGATGCCATTGGAGACATGATTACATCTTCTCAAGTCTCGGAAGCTGGTTGCAATAACTATCGCACTTGCAGGCATGATGTAAATATGGAGCGACAATGTCTCGGACTCTCGGCTGTGAGTAAACTACACATGAAGTTCTGTTCCTTGTGACATATCATGAGAAGGATGCATCTGTCATGCTGGCTATCTGTCAGATTGTCAGATTTCCTTGTCATTGTCATGCCCACGACCTTTGTGTCTGACTTGTGGCTGACTTATTGGCTTTCTGTCAGGCCCTTGTATATCTACATTTCTGACTGGTGGAAATATATCTGCAAGAAGAAGTCTGTGGCTCCAGAAAATTGTGAGTTCACTCTTTAGGCAACTATAAGGTATACAATATAATTTTTTAATTGCAAAGTGAAGTTGAAATGAAACTCATGGATGATAAGACATGTCAGACCATCGAAGTAAATATAATAGCAATAACTGAGAAGAGATTATTGTATTTTCCCTCATATTTCCCCTCGTATTTCCATGTAGTCCTGTGACATTTTCAACATTGGGCATTGTTCGTGCTATATTTTCTTTTGTGACATCATCAGGGTGCCAGAACTGGTAATGATGTCACAACACCAGAGTTCTGGCACGAACGGACATGATTTAGTTTAGTTGCTGGTGTGATGACACATTAGTAAGGATTGATGACTGATGGATGATTAGTTTTTATGACCTGTGCTAATTTACACTTGAGGAGGACATGGCAATGAGGTGAAGGATAATTGAAACTGCTGACCAACTTATGTCCAAAATGGTTGCATGTATAGACTATCTTTCTCCGACTTGCATGCTAAAGCATGATTTGTCAGCCTCTCCAACATTATTATTATTCTACTGATTTATAGGCCTTATTTGCATCATTCACTTGTCTGTCTGTGGCATGCTCCATTGGACATTTCATGTGCATTTATATCTTCCACCTGTCTGAGCACATTGTGCAGATTTGTGACCTTTCATACCAGAGCAATGATCTCCTTGAATTTTTGCTCATTTCCCAGTCATATAATTCCCTATACAATCCTGCACAAAAACGCTGTTGCACGGTGCAAATAAGAGACACTGTCACACGAGATGCAGCCTAAATATAGAAAGTACACCATACTAGGTCGAATAGGCCACAGACCAAAGAAAAAATAACAAGCAACATAGAGACTAAGGTGGTCCAGATTTGTATGGATAAGATCAAACCTGCTAAAACCTGTGTAAGTGAGAACTACTTCACAAGGGAATTTGCTTGGTTAGATTATTTGGTCAGAATATGCATGTGTCAATTGAATATTTTAAAAAATCAGAAGGTCAGTCAATAAAATTATTTTATCAGAAAGTAAAAAGTAAATTAATTAGAATACTTGACCAGGAAGTGATTGGATTAAGTATTTGAGTGATTATGCAAGTTAATCAATTGAAGTAATTATAGAAAGAGGGTCAATTGAATGATCAGCAATTTACCATTAAGCACTATATAAACATTTTTCTTATATCATTGACTTTTCATCATATAGTTCAGTCCTTGACACAAAACTTATTTTTCTCCATATTAACAGGATAATATCTCACTCAAGGACATCCAAAATTAATTGGATCACGGCTGGAGAATAATAGACTCATATCATATGCATATGAATCTCAGGAAGTAAGGTGACCTTATCATGACATATGGTGACATCATTTGCACATGAACTTGGCCTTACCATGACAAACATGTTGTTGATTTGTGTGCAAAATATTCAAATTTCATAACAGTAAATCAAGTAAAGACATGGAGTTTTCAACTTCCCATTACAGCGCCTGACTGCCTATCCAATGGCACTTGAGGATGTGGGTTCGAACTCTGCTCCTAGAACTCAATTGGAGTGAGTTGGTTGTGGCTGTGGCTGCGGAGGGTGGCCACATGTGTAGGCAAGGGTCACCCTCCTGTCAGGAGTGATCATGCAGAGACACCTCCCACCAGACTTCGCTGGTTTGATTGACTGGACCAGATATGTGAGGGACCATTCAGAATTTATGACTGGGGGGGGGGACATTTGGAGTTTTGGCCGAGGGGGTACTAACTTTTCACACAAGTTTCAAGGGGGGTATTAGCTTTTGAAAACACTTCCAAGGGGGGCAAGAAATTTCAACAAAGAAAAAATGTTAAAAAACACGCATGAACTAACTTTATTTGGACTTATGCGCAAAAGTCTACGAAATGACGCAAATCTGTATGCGTGGCCATGTATAACAGCATATATGATATATATGTGTGGATTGCTTTGTATGGCAAGCGGGGGTGGGTACTAAAAATATGCATGAAACCTAAGGGTGGGTATCAAAAATCCGCATGAAACTGAAGGGGGGGGGTATGAAATTTTGATGGGAAGTTCCAGCAAAACTCCCAACCCCCCAGTCATAAATTCTGAACGGTCCCAAATAGAAAGATGTGAAAACTGAACACAACTGACAAGAGATGTCGTCCAGACCTGAAGAAGACCTCCCTGGAGTGAATTGTATAAAAAGTTTATAAGTATTCAACTATATACATAATATAATGTATATACATTTTGTATGCAATATATTTGGTTTAATTTCAACTTTATATTATGACATATGTTCAGTTCTGTGGAGGGGGAGAAATTCTGTAATGTTATGGCTTAATTTTAATACTCACCAAGATTGTAAAGCAGCAAAAGTAATGCCATTAAACTTCAGAACTTCTTTATTACCAATAAATCTTATCTTATTACGACAGAACACATAAACTCCCATGATACCACCCTCATAAAACTTTAATCATATTTTTAATAACAAAATAATACAGAGCTGTTTTATTTGTTGCTTTTTCTTTTATAAATTCCAACATTAAAATTTATTTTAATAACAATAAATATTCTTTTGTCAAGCCTTCTGCCTTCATTTAATATTTCATAATTATTATAATTTTTATTTAGGTGTTATCCTTCCAAAAAAGATAAAGTAGCGGCTGAGGCAATTTTGCGAATTGCATGCTCAAATGAAATATTATTTAAAATGCTTTCTTTCTCCCTGTGAGAAACCTAAGAGAGAAGTGTAACAGTTTCTGTATGTTCCTTGCTGCACTGTAAAAAAGACATAGACTTACTGTTTTAGTGCGCCAAAGAGAAAACAGATAATTGGCCTATTCTGCTCTTAAAGAAATACAATTCTAATGGATGTATATTATACAATGTGTAAATATTGTGTATCCATGTCAAAGTAGGGGGTTAAAATCTAACATTTATAGAAAAGTGGACTCAAAGGCAAAGTATTATTCAGATGTGATGAGGCATTCAATGTATCATTGATTTTAACTCATATTTGACTGTGGGATTAAGATTTAAAAATTGTGCGCTGGAGAGCAATTTTGGAATGGTTAAGATTTTCGGAAAAAATAACTCTGTTCGGATTTTATGTTCATGAATTTTGCACATCCATATGATAAGCCAGTAAAAGTGGGAGACATGTCTCCTCTGTTCCTCAACAAATTATCAGACAATCCTTTTTCCAGTGTGTCTTAAGGCAAAGTTCTGTATGCATATTTTCTTGCTCCCCTATCAGTCATGCCAATGGGATAAATTCAAAGATATTAAGTTAAGTTTAATTTCTACAGGATTGCAGCCTGCAGATATTTCACATCCCAATTTGCACATTACCCAATTTCCCCTGTGCATGTGTGCTCTTCTTTGATAAGACATAATTCTAATGAGAAGCTTGACTGTGTACAGTGCTCCTTGCATTCTAAGATCCTTGTAAGACTGACTTGCCCTATGTTACCAACCTGATGTGACCACCTGCCTCCTGCTCTAAGTAGTACTCATTTTTAATGGTACAAGAGAGATAACATGCAAGTAACTTTAATTACTTAGATGAATCAAATCAAATATTTTTACACTTTAAAAGCATTAAGATGCAGAAATCTGATGTTCATTTTCTCTGAAATTCATCAGGATTTATAATTGAGATCATGATAAATTCCACCAAATGTAAAATGTAATTAGCCTTCATGAAAAACACAGACAACAATTTGTTGAGATTTGAATTCCAAGTCTTGATAAATACCACTGATTGTAGAGTTAAACACCTTCATATGCACAGATAAATGTGTACACATGTATTTGTAGCTTTGTGTGAACATTTTGACATGCGGCTGACAAAGACTTCCAATGATGATTTTGATTACTTTAGAGCAACAACAGTTATTATCATTATATATCAGTCTTAAAACAGATTGGTTGATTTTTGTGAAAAGACTAACCATTCAATTGGTTGAGGCAAAATCTGTGAGTAGTGTAAAATTTTCTGGCAAAAAAAGGCAGCAGATGAAGATTCTTATTGATTCAGAAACTCTACCTACTCCCAATGACTGCAGCTCATTACTGAAAGTAAGCCCATACCTTTGCAATACTTTTGGCATCATTTGTTTTTCACCAAGAAGCTTCTTGTGTTCCTATTCAATTGGAAACAAGAACAAGCTCAGTTTCACATGGAAATTCAAGGTTGCTTTCAGTGTATTGTCGCTGTCTCCTGCTTTCCAGCTGACTGGATTGATCCGACTGAATCAGCTCCTTAGTTGATGGTTGGGGAAAAAATTGCAGGCTAAAGGTTTTTTGGGATTGGCTGGGGTGCATTTTGGACGGGAGTGGAGGGGGATTTTGCTCCCCAGGATGAAATTTCTCCCCCCCCCCTGTTTGTAACAGAACAAAATGTATTGTGGTACTGACCCATTGACTCAATTTGGTAGGTGACTGTACATGTTGTCCACTGTAGCAAACTGAAGATGTGGGATGTTGCAAAGTGTTGACAGCTCACAATTGACATAATTTGCTTTTCTGCAGCTTATTCCAGAGTCGCCATATTTTTTGAGTGAGAAATAACATTTGTTTACAGTATCGGAATAGTCAACCGTTCTGAAAGAATAAAATATTTTACAAATATGGGTTTTTGGCTATTGTTGCACGGCTGCATGGGAACAATTTGTTATGTTCCCTACTTTGTTCGCTGAAGGTAAAAATGTTACACTGTGTCAATGATGACAATATCTAGCACTTGGCCTGAGTCAGTATCAGTGGCGTCCCTATGGGGGGACACGGGGGGGGGGCACGTACCCCCCCCCCCCGTATTGGACCTGTGCCGCCCCAGGTGCCCCCCCATATGAACTTTTCAACCTTGGCTAAAATATACAATTAGTATTATGGGTGCCCCCCAGAGAATTGCGTGCCCCCCCCCTGGTGCCCCCCCAATTGAGACCCCCTAGTTACGCCACTGGTCAGTATTATTACCATTTGTAAAGAAAGAGGCAGTTAGGGTTGGTCGACTTATGGTTGAAAGAAGACTCAAGACTCAAGATACCTTTATTCTTGAGTCTTAATTTAACCATGAGTAGACCAACCATGACTGCCTTTTTCTAATAAGGATAGAAACACCATTTAAAAACGCGGATATGACATTTAGAAGTAGCATGCAGAATACAATGGCTTAAGTAAAAATGCTGTATCTTTAAAAGTAAGGTCAGTATCAGCTTGCAAGTTACGATGTTTTGCTTTGCGCCTAAAAGTGTGAAAAAAGCAAACTGCGGCCGTGGGATCAAATCAAAATCAAAATTGTGTATCCTTGATGTGCTTTAAATATGATCAAATATATGTTTTACTGAATGCATAGGCCTAATCATTTAAGATTTTATTACGAAAATAAGCATTGTAGTTAAATAAATGACAACAAATGTGGTAGATGTTCAACAATTTTGGCCAATTACCAAGGTTGTTATGTGTGCGACCCACAAACTGTGTAAGTCCAAGATTATAAAAGAAAAGCTGCCAATCTTAAGTATGCTAATACCTCAGACTTGCAAGTATAGATGCTAGAATGCTAGTGTGACCTATTTTCATTAACAAGAAGTAAAACATGTATTTGGAAGTGCACTGTTAAAAAAGAAATTTTTCCACCACTGCCCCATCCTGCCCCACAATCCCCTACATGTACAAGGAAGGGAAACATGCATGCACAAGGAATGTAGACATTTCAAGTTACCCAACCATATCAAATCCAGTTCACACCATGGATTGATACATGTGTGTTAGTAATTGTGCACAGCAAAGGTGATTAGTTGTCAGTTATCTTATTAACTATGCTTGTTTGTCTTTCACGGACTTAAAATATCACACAAAATCCTCCAACTCCCTCATGTGGAGTTGGCTGACTTTGCACCAGAGTTGTTGCAGTGCTATTGGCCAGTCTGACCATGACATAGTTGTGAGGCTATGATGAAGTTGTCCATGAGGAATGCCATTTGCCAGTTTGACATAGATGGCATCATAGCTTGTACAAAATTTACATATGCTTCACTGCTAAGCAATGGAGTCTTTAGCTATGACATCATTGGTCAAAATTTAACAATGTGATTTCTTCAGAGCAATTGTTGGAGCTGTAAGAAAATTGAACTATGGCAATAAATAAAATTTTTTGTTTTGTTGGACACTTGCTTTAGTGTGAAATTTTCCTCTTTTGAAGCTTAAACTGTACTTGTGATGTACTCGCTACGAGTACGGGTACGAGTACTGTACTCATGAGTACTAAGTACATGTGAGTACTTGGAAAAAAGTACTAGAGTACATGAGTACATGTGTGCTCATGCCCAATCCTGATTATCACTTCAGTGTACTCAAATTCATCCACTTTTTGGACAACGAAAAGGTATGAATCACGGCTCTTGACTATTTAGTTCTGCTGACCACTAACAGAGCTCCCTATATCTCTTTGTTCTTGGAGTCATTGACCTGGGGGTGCATCTCACATTCTACAAATTGCCCAAAAATTTAAAGCCTCAAAATAAGAAACCTTTGAAGTACAAAGGAGCGATAATCTCACGCATCTCACACTTCTCGAGAGAACGTCAAAATCCAGCAAATGTCACACTAAAGGAAGAAAGGTGTGGAAGTCAAAGGAAGACTTATTTCTTGAAGTGTTGCATATCTGAAATGTCATAAATTGTATTAAGCAAGAAACATATTCTTCGGGTAAGTAATTGGCCTATTTTCATATTGTTCTCAATATAAGCTTCGGACAAAGCTGTCTGAGGCCAAACTTACATATCCACGGATAACTTCAGCAGCAAAGTATTTGGCGCAAAAATTATAGTTTGAATTATCATAATAGGCATAGTATAGGTGCTTACTTTTTGGTACTTACGATTCCATAACAAACTAAAATTCTTGCACTGCAAAAAAAACATAGATATTTCTTTAAATATTAAATGAGGGGCGTAGATCCTTCTTAGAATCAGCATGCGGGATGATTATATCAAGACTCACAAAGTTCCAATTTCACAGTAAATGAGAAAAATGTAAATACATTATACTGCCCTTCCCCATGAATAATGGAACTGCTGTAAAAAGCTCATGCAATGTGATAAGTAGTTCATTAAGTGGATATTAGCTGACAATGATTAGAAAGTGATAATTAATTGGACATTAATAATTTAATATTAATCCCATAAGATTACAAGTATTAATCCTCAATGGCAGTCATCCGCTGGATGTTCAGATTAAGACAAATCATATGTCCTCACTCTGCTTTTTATTTGGCTTCTGATAATCACTGTAATAAAGATGTCACATATGTTCCAGTTCAATGACATCTCTGGCACATGACACGTGGTGTACTACCAAGTCCAAAACTGGCAAAAAACAGGCAGTTCTGGCAGGGGTCATATATGCGGCGGTTCGAAATGGTCTGAAAAGATATGCATAGGTTATTTACCACGGGAGAGGGGAGGGGTATACGTGATTTATCACCCGAGGGCCTTAACACGAGGTGTGACAAACACATATACCCGATCCCATGGTGAATAACTGGCTTACACCATGAGATAAACAGTCAAACAATCAAACGTGAGACGATGAGTGGACAACAAAGAATTATACATGTACACTGTAAATTTTGAAATTTTGAGTCAGCTCAAATGATTGAGTGAGACGGTTGCACAAATTGTTTGAGCTAACATAGCTTGATATTTTGAGTTATGATAATCTTTTCGTTGTTATAACTTTAAACAACAAGCTATGATAGCTCAAAGGAATTGTGCAACCATCTCACTCAATCTTTTAAGCTGACTCAGAATTCAAATTTTACAGTGTAGGATCTATCACAGGGAAATACAGGCTTGTGATCAGCTGTGTGAGGTGTCGAATGGTGTAATTTGTAATATCAACAAGGGCCAGGGGTGCCAGAAGCAACTCGGAATGCTGGGGTGGAAGATTCTCTTGGTGATTATTCTTTGCCTTAAATAAGACAGAATTGTGCTTTTTTAGATCAAAGGAGCACATCTTGCCTCCTTTTGTTCCACCACCCCTTACGATGACCATTTATTATTAATATTCTATGATTAGCTATGATTCTACTCCGTGAATGGCAGTTAAGTCAAACGATATCTCTTTATTATCTCATGGTGCAGATCTGTATCTTCCAGACATCTTCATCTGAAATCTTGCACTTTAAGTCATCCCGGCCAGGCACAAAGACTTGTTGTAAATAATTATTAAACAAAGCATTACACATAAAAAACATAAACGGCTATGACGAAAAAGGGAACAGCAAGACCATTCACCGACATTACAGTGATTCCATCCAGTATTCAGGTCTTGTAATTCATACCAATAAAACTGCAACCAATCTCTATGCCAAGGCACCTGCCATTCAACCCGATTCAGGCATGGGGGCTTTGAAAAGGATTACACTGCACTCCAGTGGTCTACAGTAACTGCAGTCCTCCGGATATATCTTATTTTATACATTTTAGAAGGACAGGGGATTTATACAACGAAGTTGAAGGTCAACCATAGATTAGTATTAAACAAAACAGAAATTTCAATGTGTATTAAGTTTCTTCCACAAAATTACAAACGAAATTCTCTGATACCTTGATTAACATGTCGATGGTGAAAGTGCAAAACCTTATGTGTCAAAATTTTGCTATTTTTAGATTTTGAGTGGAATGACCAATTCAATATCAAATACTTGTGGTCAATTGGTCACCTTGCCTCTTTGCTATTTTTGGAAGAGCTCTGTGACAGAGTGATTTCTCCACACCTTGTATGTCAATTTGGACCAAAAAGTGAATGTGCAAAACCTCGTAACTCAAATCAGAACTTTGAAGCACATAATTAGGATATTTCAACCTTTTTTGAAAAATTATGATTGTGGTACGTTTTTTATGGCTCACAGGAAATTTTCTTTTTAAAAATTGTTTACCTCCCTCAATAGTCCCTATATTTATTGTGGTGATATAGGCTATTGAAAAAGAGCGTGCAATAAAATTTGAAAAAAGTGTCATTTTCCTTATTCTAGTTATTGTAGCCACAAATTAAAATTAGCTGCTGTTCTTTATCATGATCATATTATATTTTTTACTGTTTACCTATAGATTAGAGGTACATTCAATGCTGCAAGTTGCTTTAGAATGTGGTAAATGGTCGAGATACAAGGTTTTGTACTTTACTAACTTGCAAGAAAGTGAAAGTGCAAAACCTTGTATGTCAACATTTTCAATCATATCTGATGGTGAAAACAATGCTAGGGGTCAACGACCTCTAACAAAAAATTATGCTATAACAGGGTGTCACTTTCTATAAATCAAGTTGAGCCTAACTCACATATCGGTAACATTACCACAAAAAAAGATCGGTGATTGTTTTTTCCAATTTCTGAAAAATGGCTTTTTTTGACATATGAGGTTTTGCACTTTCGCCATCGATGTACTTTGTAATATAAAAGTTTCAATTTCTTACTGGAGAATTGTTGTTGAAGCCAGGGGAACAATGGGGGTAGGGGTATGTATACTACTGACCCATGTATATTATATAAAAACAATTGAGACCAATGTTATTATCGTTTTCATAGCTATGTGTTTTTTGAAAACTTCGTTTTGCAGTTAAACCGTGACATCATCGGGTATACCTGTCAATGTGATTGGTCTAACCTTCAATCTGTTACATATCAGTTCAGAGTTTGACATCAGAGTTAATGACAAAGGAATTTAAACTGCCAGGCAATGTTACATACTATATGTGTACAACGCGTATCTAAGCTGAGTGGTGCACCACACCAAAAGAGTCTCATTGTTTTCCAAACAAATGTTTTTGCTTTTTTTCACAAGACACCAGTCATCACAATTTCAAACAACATTTGTTGTCAGTAATTGCAACTTTCCTTTGAAGCTAAGTAGTCTGTTTGGTTCAGTTACAGTTATATATATAGTTCATTGAAGCATCTTTCAGCCAGGGCAAGCTAAACAAATCATTCATGTGTCAATGTATTCGTCAGCTTCCTTAAATCTGTGCTTGTAATATACGAAATCATCAACTAATTCTCAGACATGCAAGTTTTGGAAAGAAGTAAATTGCAAACTTGAAAAACATGACGCTATGAAAACGATAATAATAAACACAATGAGTACAATGGGTGCTCCTCAGATAATTTTTTAAGGATTTTTTGACTGGGAGACCAACCAAAACACATCAAACCATTATTTTTAGCGCGATGACATGTGATATGTCAGACCAATTTTTGACTTGTAAAACTGTAAAATCAGAAAGATAAAACAAGCAGAAATATATTATAACAACAGTGAAGCATCATTTTGATATGGAATGAAACATATCGTTTTCAAATGTACAAATGAACTTGAGTTCCTCTGTGGCCTATTATATAATGGTTAAGAGTGCTTGTTTGCACAACCACTGGCTCTGAGGGCGTGGGTTCGAATCCAACCCCGGAACTCAATTTAGTCCGAGCCCATGGGACATTAAATGGAGGCGGGTTGTATCCAGTGTTGTATGCTGGGGCAACTGAAAGATCCTGGGCATCCCTGAATTAATAGGGTATGTACCAGACTCACAGTCTTCTCACCTCATCATCATACGGCAATCGCCTGCCTCGATATAGCCCACTAAGGTGCTGCTGAGGCGTAAAACACAAACAAACAAACAAATGAACTTCAAATTAAGACAATCAAAAGTGCAAATGAGACCTTCTCTCTCTCTAAGGATTTGGTCTCCCAGTGATACAAATTTGCCCATGACTGGGAGACCAAATCTGTCCAATGGTCTCCCAGTTACTATGTCAAAAGAATAACAGGTGCTTCACCTGAAAATTGCATCCCTAACACCCAAACGCACCTGAGTCATGCCACAGCACATACATTATCCTTCATTCAAGCGTCCCACGCACGCGCATGCATTCCAATAATACCCTATAAGACAATACAAGCGTAATGCAATTCAAATTTGGAGCTTGCAGAAGCAGGGTCATTTTGCAAATAACATATATAATTTGGGGTCTATGATTGGATCAAAGGAGTCATAAAGAGCAAACTTGAGAAGATATTTACTATGAACATCTGAACAATTTATTGCTACTTTTTACTCACAATTCATACTCCTTTACACTTTTACTTATCTTATAGTCCCATCTCTAATCCATGATTTAAAACAGACCAGAGTCAATTCTATTGAGATTTGACCTTGAAATTTTTTTTTTGTAAAAAAGGTCCAAATTGAGAAAAATGCGTTTTTAGGTCAGGCTTTAAGTGCTGTTAATTAATTACACATTAACGAGTATATCTCAGTTATAAATAAAGATCTGCTTGCTGTTTGTTTGTTTGTTTGTGTTTTACGCCTCTGCAGCACCTTAGTGGGCTATATCGAGCCAGGCGATCGCCGTATAATGATGATGAGATGAGAAGACTGTGAGTCTGGTACATACCCTATTAATTCAGGGATGCGCAGGGTCTTTCAGTTGCCCCAGCATAGAACACTGGATACAATCCGCCTCCATTTAATGTCCCATGGGCTCGGACTAAATTGAGTTCGGGGGTGGGATTTGAACCCACACCCTCAGAGCCAGTGGTTGTGCAAACAAGCACTCTTAACCATAAGGCCACGGAGGATCTGTGATATGTTTGCTGCATTTGATGTGTGTGATGGCCTACAATAAGCTATGGGAATATTAAAAAATGGGCCATTTTTACCATGTCACACATTTGAAGCCCACCTTATGACATGCGACCAATGACAGGTCAGCACAGAATCTGTTTTCGGCAAGACCTTCCCCCGAAACCAAGATAATTTCAAGCGAGTAGGTTTCTTTGGCAAACTTGCCATCTGTTGTCAGCGAGAAAAGTTGCCATTTCTGCCATTAAGCAGGTAAAAATAGCATGCCTACTTTACCCCGGATTGCTGACTTTACCCCGTTTTATGGTAGATCAACCTTTCGTTTATGACAAAAAATCAAGCAAGTAGATCAACCGATGGGTTTTGCTTTTATTTCAGTTTCCTTTACATAGGCATCCTGAATTATCACTTGGGGGGGGGGGGGGTCTATCCACCTGGCTATGCAGCTGATATCAAAACAATAAGACATTCATTGCTTTTTCGGCCTTGGAACGTTTTACTAAAAAAAATACTAAAATTCAAATGAAGTAACTGAGGTAAAATTTCATTCAAGGCAAATTACCAATGTCCTGATTTAAAGTAATAAGACTACGATTAGAGAAGAATATCTTGGTCAGACGACACCAAATCAATTTTGTCTGCTTCTTATTATGTTTTAGAATTTTGTGCATAACAACAGTATTATTTACGTTTTCAATTCCCCGTGCTGCACATACAGCCATCGTTGAAAATAATACTTGCCAAACCTTCAAAGCATGTCAAAGATTTTGAATTAAAACATTTCCCATTGCACAGAACGTTATACAATATTGCAATGTTCGTGTAAATTATATTGAATGGTACGAATTTCATTGTCACAACATTGTGAAGCAACATCAATATATGACAATAGCATATATAATGTTTTGGCAAGGTTGTAATAATGCTCTGAAAACATATCTCAATGTTGTGTGCACGTTGTAGCAACATAATTCCTACAACACAGAATAATTATAATATCAACTTTTGCTACTTCTTGAGGCATGATAATTTCTGACAAAAAGCATTTGTATCACAAAAAAGCATGAAAATCTCTGACAAAGGGCATTTTTATCTCACAGAAGGCATTTTTTCTGACAGAAGGCATATTTTTGATGAAGTAATGCCATTTGCGAGAAAAAATGCCTTTTGTCAGAAAAATGTGCTACAAAAGTGAAAAAAAATGCCTTTCTGGGTATTGGTTTGACCAGGTTACACATGCACTAGAGCCACCAAATTTCACAGGCAGATAGCCATCACCAAAATATGTTGATTAGTCGAAAAAAAAAAAGAATGCCTTTTGTCAGAAAATGCCTTCTGTCAGATAAGCGCAGATATGGTGCAAATGCAATGGTTGACCTTGTGCGTCTCACTTATTTTGATAATGTTGTGGCATGCAAATCATTTTTTCCTTTATAGTATTTGCATGTTTTGAAGAAATGCATAACCAGTGGGAGCCTATTCCAAAATCAAATGACAATTCTAATTAACATCCATCAACCGTAGTGATCACAAACTGTTATGCAGTGTTTGTTACTATTTGTGCTTTTAGCAGTTAGACATAAGATAGAAGTAGATAAGAATCTACATCTTATAGAACCTACAACACCCAACAATAACTGAATTTTGAGAAAATGTATTTCATGATCAACTGTAAAATTGGATCGTATCTGTGACAAATATATCAAAACACACATGTCTTGGCATTTCTTTGATTTGTCATATGCTAGTATATATAGGTGGACTGATGCCATTTGCATGCCGTGATACCTTTTGTCTCTCAATGATTAGTATGGCCGGTCTTGGTCCCATGGCAAAACCCAGTGAGTAACATTTCAGGCAAAATTGAGTTAAGGTCTAAATAGGACTTCTGAGACATGTTTCTATACATTTATTAAGTTTTGATTTCAAGAAATGGCACTGGGAAATCTTAACACCAGTATTTCTTACAGCAAGGACTGGAATTTAAAAGTAAATTTTCTCAGAAACTCCTCAATGTACCTCACTATGTTTTGCCTTGGGACGCTAGTATTGTAATTTCCTTCATTTATCCATTTTTAGTAACTTATTAAGTTTCACAGCTACAACATGAGAAACATTAGGCCAATGATGTCAGATGACACCATTTTGTAATTGGCATAAGTGATCATGAGATATTATATTGTACGAAGTGCCCTGACACGTGGTTGTTTTGTTTTTATCACCTGGTTTTACCTCAAATTTTTAGTTATAATGAGAGACTATTTTCTGCCATTACAAAAATGTGACATCACCATGGAGCAAGAATGGATATGACATCACAACCCTATTTTTTTGGCCGTTGTTCGGTTTGTGACGTCATCAGGCAGCTGAAATGCTGGTGATGTCATAACCATTGTTAAAAAATATGACCCTTCAAGGGTGGTATTTTTTACAATATCATAGGCCCTGATATTTTGACTGTAAACAGTGATATTCACAGCCAACCAGGTGATAAAGGCCTAATCATATGAAGTACCACTACTGCTATCACCATCCAACGTCACTGCTGGACAGTGCCACTTTATTTATTAATTCAGTGTATTCAATGTTCAGAAATTAATTATTCAAAATATACCCCAAGGCAACTTAGGGCAGCACACAGATTTTTTTACCTGTCAAGATATCATAGGAGGTATATATACATGTTGTGTCATGTATTCTGGTTGGAGGATTTCTTAACACCATACTATTTAATTTAGTATTATGTAGACAGACAGACATTGACAGAAAAAGTGACTTATTCACAAAAATGTTATTTACATTTTCAAAATTTGTAGAAATATGATAATATCATTTTCAGGGGTGAACTTGCAACATTTCCGGCATGTGGCACAGTAAGACGATGGACCCCGCATTCTTATTTTTGGTTTTACTCTATTTATGCCAGGTAATAAATTATTGGAATCCTCCATCATGTTCCCTTTCCGTCATTTGAAATTTGAAACTCCAGACAAATTAGATCTGCAAAATATATAACAAGATGCCCTTGGAAACATAAAGGCGTCTCCTCTCCAGTTTCAAAAAGTGTTTCCAAAAGGAGTCTTGCAAATTGACAAATGGACCTTGGGCGTTGACAGCTGGTTGCTGAATAGGTAAGGGAAGATTGTGGATCCTTTGAATACACCTTTTAAGAGATGAATTCCAAAGAGAGGGAGTAAACTGAAAAGCAGTGGTTTAAGGACGGAAAGTGTTTCAGAAGAGTCAAGGATTTCCTAATTTATTTGTGTCTATGCCAAGGAGAGATTTGTGTAAATTATGTACATCTACAACACAGTCAGAAAGAGCCAGACAATAAATGGAGATAATTATATTGATTGAACTTTGTCCCATTCCATTCAAGCCATCAAAAATTAAATTTGGTAGAGATGCAGCCTTTCAGGTCCATCAAGTTATTAACACTATAGAAGCTGAACTCAAATAATTATGGACTGGATCACTCAAAAATCAAGGTAGACATATTTTCCATTTTTGAGTTGCTTATGTTTTTCAAAAATAAATAATGTCTTGCTCATATTTTGTGTTGTATTGTATTGTATTGTATGTACTATCTGTCATGCACCACAATTCAGGCATGGAATTTGTGGTGAGCCTTTTACAATGATACAGCTCAGGGCAGCAATAGAAGGTGCCCATGGGCAGAGACATGGGGACCATTGCTCAAGGTTCCCATGCCGTAGCACACTCCAGTGTTGGTGACCACCATGTTAAAATGAATTATGAGAAGGCTGTGAGTCTGACGCATACCCTTTTCATTCAGGTCTTTCGGTTGCCCCAGCACGGAACACTGGATACAACCCGCCTCCATTTAATGTCCCATGGGCTCAGACGAAATTGAGTTCCAGGAGGGGGAGTCAACCCTGCAACCTCCCAGCCAGACTGGTAGCACAAACAAGCATCCTTTACCATAAGGCCATTTGGGGTCTAAAGGGTTAAATAAGCCTTAAATAATTTATGGGCATGGATGATTTCTTTGGCGATATTTCTTAAAATGATAGAGTAGCGCATGGCATGCAGCCCCCCTTAACTTCGAGGTGCAATTTGACCTACCTTTTGTGGTAGATTATTTGAATGCTTATGCTTTCAGCAAGGGATCACTTGACTCTACTTATAACTAGTGAAACAAATGTCTATCAATTTTAATAAAGGACTTACGGCCCTTTTTGTAAAAAAAATGAAAATGGCCTTCTTACCCCACCCATCGGGCAAGAAGCCCCCCTATTATAATCCTATGGCAATTGTTTTTGCGAGTACATTCAGCTTGAAAGTTAATTCCAGGGGATCTTCTATCATTCTTAAGGCATTCTATTCACTTTTTCTGAATTTCAGAATTTTTTTGTTCATACATTTTATTTTTTAATATTTTTTACCCTGTTTCAATTTCGGCCAATTTTTTTCTATTTCAATTAGCTATTCTATCAAGATTTAAGGTGAAGTACACATTATTAAATGGTTCCTGAAGCAGCTTTGAGGCCTTAGTGAAGGGGGCCTCATGCCCCATACCATGTTGGGCCTCTCGCCCCAATCCCACATGTTTTAATTTGACCTTTATATTTTGATATAAAAAAAAAGGATGATCCAAATCATATTAATGTGATGGTCATAAAGTGAAGCAATGTAGATATCCATTATACTTTTAAAAATTTCTAAATTTATTTCTGACAACACTTTAAAGGAATTAATCAAAGTTACAAAAACCATGCACCTTTTTTTGTTTCTTTAATTACTACTATGGTTTGGTGCTGTTTGCCCTGAAAATTTGTGATGTCACATAAAAAGCCTCTAGCTTCAATCCTATCAATAAGAAAAAGCACCAAAAATGTAAGTTTAGATATAACCCTGGGGGGGGGGCCTCTCACCTAACCCGGGCTTCTTGCCCCGACCCACTCTATATTGTTTGATTAAGAAAAAATATTATAAGATTACAGCACACTCAAAATGATTAATTGTATACTGTCAGAGTTACCACAAAATAAATAATATCCCACCTAGTGAAACTCCGTCCCTCCCCTCCGGAAAATCAAATGATCGATCCCTCATAAGGTTGTCGTCACAATATTATTGTCATTTGTCAATTAGTCAGTTTTTTTGTCACCTGGAGGAAAGTTATGCTACCGAGAAATAACTAGCATATCAGGGTTATTTCACACAAACTGATGTGCACAAAAAAAAGACTTTTTTATTAAACAACATATAATTCCACCTGCACAGAAATTAATCATCCTATCGATGGTTAATTATGAGCATGAATTTATCAATTTATGCCAAACCTATTTTCTTACTAATCAGGTCCCTCAGAGTGTAAGCAATTATAATTGATGATTATTAGAAGCTACATGTTGCATGTCATCCTCCCATTGCAGGGTTTGTTTACCTTTACCCTGCCAATAAGCACTACAAAATGACGTAGTTTAATAAATATGCTAATCTTTTTGCAGCTTTTTTTCCGGTTTTTAAAATCCGTGATTTAAATAATTGTTTGTGGTTTTCAACAAAGAATATACTTATACAAAAAAACAAGACAGCTGTGACAACATACAAACATTCATTCAGTTGCTTTTAACAATGTCAAACTGTGAATTAAGTCTTTCACGCCGGAGATATGTTGATCTTTTAATGACTACTTCACTACTTCACTGAAACAAAACCCATGTGGTCAGGGTAGACTCGCACAGTCTACGCCAAGAGGTGCGGATGATGCATGTGGTCGTTGGCCTAATTATCAGTGTTGACAATTAATGATTCTCCAGGTACCACTGTATTTTAGTGCCTGGGTCTAGCTCAGGGGTAGAGTACTTGGTTGCAACCTGATAAAGCCAACAATTGTGAACGCGATCGCTGTTGTATACCTAGTATTCTACAGGGAATATTTGAAGGACAATCGACTGGAAGACCAACCAAAAGACCTTGATGCCTTATTTTTTGCATAAGAAGTGTAACATCAAACTCTGTAGATCAGTTTGAAGATCCATCAGATATATTTATGATCGTACACTGAGCAAAAAAAGTAACGTCCCTTTTTCAACATACTGTTATTACAGATCTCATATTAGTGTGCCATGTTCTTTTCAACTGCCACAGTGCTCTTGTGATGTCATTATCAGCATAATGATTTCACAGTTGGTATATTCGCAGTTTCTGTTGTGTCACTTGGAACCCATACTGATCACACCACTACAAATCCACAATAAGCTTTTAGATTTTTGCTCAACATTGATTATTCAGTTTGATGTGTTGAATAAATCCAAAAGTTACAATATCCAGCTATATATAATGCATGGATTTTGCGTATAACTGCTATCAGTTTTAGCACTTTTAATACAAAACAAATTCATTCACTTTCACATCCATTTGTTGGCCTGAGAGGTTATCATGTGCTGCTCTGTATTGGCAAAAATGATATACTCAGGAACCATTCAGAATTTAAGACCTAAGAGGGGGGAGGTTTTGCTTGGGGGCATCCTTATCACTGATTTCCAATAATGTTTATTAGATGATCAAATTCTTAGCCTCCTTGTCTGGCCTTTTCCCAAATTTTTGGGGATAAAGTACCCCCCCCCCCTTTTCCGTCCTCTGGTATGCCCATGCAACACCGCAATGTTCACTTCCAAAAAATCTCCCCATCATCCCAATTCCAGTCATCAATTCTGAACAGTTTCTTTGGCGCAGATCTCACCCAAAAGGCTGAAAAGCCACAAGGTTGCTGCCCTCACCCTCAAAGAGAAATTTCACAACAGGACACCATGAATGTCCCTGATGGATCAAGCAACTGGCTCAAACATACCAGTTTCACCTGCTCCACTGAATCAAACAACCATACCAATGAATACAGATTATTTAATTGTTGTTCACACTTAGACAGCCCATAAGCCTGACTTGTTAGTAGCAGTTGGAATCAACACTCAAGCTTGGAGTGCCAATAGTGACGTCAGTATTGCAATACTGACATCATCTGTGCATATATTCACATGCAACATGGCACACTTATACGAGATCTGTAATAACTTCTGGAATATAAGGATCACCACGGTAAAACTGACATCAGTATTTGTATATTTGTCCAGAGAGTTAATAAAAATTTTGTTTGGATAAAATTATTCAAGGATTTCAAGCGGAACATGAACAGTGGTAAAAATGTCTCAAGCACTAATTGGGGAGTTGGCCCCTGGCAACCGCCCCTAATAATTGCAAAGAAAATATATTATCGCTTTTCAATAATACTTAAGAACCATACTGGTGTCTGTAACTCTCAATGCTGATTGTGTGATATATGCAGATGCAAGAAAACTGTTTCTTGATCTTCCAGTAGCATCACTGTCTTTACTATTTGCTGATGTTGTGTGTGACAGTTCATGTGCATCTCAAGTCAATGTTAAGTGAAGAAAGGGGGACAGTCCCAAGAAATTCCAACCAAATTGGTAACAGTACTTCCTTTTTTTTGAGGCTCTATTTCATCTGTGACCTTCAGATTTGCACAAGATCTGGTCACTGATATCTATCACTTTCACTCACAGAGGACAATTGTTTGATTCCGCAGCTGCTATAAAAAAAAAAGCTACATGATATGATGAAGCCAAAAAGTGTGAAGATCTTGTAAGACTCTCTTATGCTTTTGATCGATTCGATGTTAACTAAATCATAGATCTTATAATTCACAATTTTTTGCCTTAGTTTTATCCATGGCGATAATCATTTTTTTTCTAAAAGAATTAAATTCTGAAGTTATAACAGGTAGAAAGCAGAGAAGGTTTATGTTTGATGTACAATGGCCGGGATATTGACATTTTCGCAGAATTTCAGACTTAGTGATTACCTGACCTGTACTGGACAAAAAATAGGTCGCTTTTGAACTCGACCAATCAGAGAGGCTCTAAAAGTATACCCTTTCAAAGGACCTTTTTGATTGACTGATTCCAAAAGTGACATATTTTCTGTCCTGATTAAGTGAGCAGATCCAGTAAGAGCATGATACCATTCTGAGAACTTAATTTTGAGTATTAAATACATGTTCATGTTGCATCGTGAAAGCTGTTTGGATAGAAGTATGGCTTGAACATCATTAGCAAAAAAAGAACGCAACTCCGGGCAACGAAGGAAGGGTTTTATAAGAATTTGAGGGATTTGACAGTTAGAAAAAGCTGTGATAAAAATTCCGGAATAGACAGAGGCGATTGGGAAAGGAGGTGAGAAAACAGAGTGCCCAATAGATGAGAAAACAATGAGCTGCAAGGTAAAATACCACCTATTCTAAATATACAAACATAGAGACTGCGGTAGCAAGCACCCGTCCAGCTTCAATAAACCTTATTTTGAGCTACCATTAGGCATAATAGTAGTTCAGGAGGTTTAATGTTAGATTATTTTTGCTCAACTAAATTATGTTGTCTGACATAGATGCTGTGGAATACCTTGGAATGGTCAAATGCAACTGTTGCAGTCTGTGTAATTTAACAAGCAAACGCAAGGATGATGTACTGTTTACAAAGGAAGCTGCAAACTGTGGATGTACAATGGCATAGGATATACATGTTATGAAAAGTACACGCGTTAAGGTACAGTTGACTATCTGTCACTGCACAACGCAGTCTGTGGAGAGTTTCAGTAAAAACGACTGATCGCCATGTTATCTTGCACTGCACCTGAAATAATTATGTGACCCCGCACATGAAAAATCCATAAGCTTGTTTTGACTGCAACACCGGTCATCCCTGCCGGGTATAAGATGCAAAAATCATAGGTGCCATGCTCACATCTTCAACAGCTAAAAACTCCTCCCCAAGCAATGCCACTCACCTAAACTATCCACCTATCCTTATTGATCTATCCTGTCCTACTGATAACAGCAAATAACAGTGAAACAGCTCCTTTATTTACGTTTTCTGCCTCTGCTGTTGTTCCCCACCAGGGGCGCATGAATCTCCATCGTAGTTCACTGACTGCTCACGCCAGAGGCTGGCGCCACCGTCTCTCTTCCCGCCAAAACCATCCCCACACTCCAGTGTCAGCTGCTTCTCATGCCTGTACACTGGCTGACCCACTTCTGTGTAGGATTTGGCAATGTGCCAAAATATCACTAACTATGTTTCATCACCAATACTTCCTGAAATCCATTCACATCTTTTCCCTGCTCAACTATATTCTCTACCTTTTCAATCAAAGCACATGCTTTCAGACAAACTGCAGATTTTTATCATTTCCCTGTCAATATTTCCAGTGCCATCACTGGGAATCAACCTCTTCATTTTCACATATACTGGGGGGGTCAGGGGTGGGGGGGGCTCCATTCCCCCTAAAAATGTCCCTCAATGGGTATATCTAGTTGAACATAATTCTTTAGAGCTCAAATACACAAGTGAAACAAAACACAAATATTAGGAATTACGGTCAATTCACTTTATTCTAACAGTTTCAAGAATATGTCAATTAGATGTTTATCGCTCCCTGACTATGCACATAACAAGACTAGATTTCATGATTAACTTAGAGCCCGAACTGGGTCTTCTTGTACATTATAAATTTGGGAGTAATCCAGGGGCCTTCCTGAAGGTTATAGATCTATCCATCTCTCTTCAGAACTTGCTGCACGGATGGCAGTGTTTCTTCTCTCTCTTGTGTTTCCTCTTGGACTTTTCCTTCCAATAGTTCTACGCCGGATGATTCTCCTATTAAATACAAATTATAGAAATTCAGAAATAACATGTAGGCCTACATTGAATCTGATGAATTTATGCAAGTAGGATATTTTGCCATGGGCTGACTGTGCCTGTTAACTGCACCTGCACAAAAAAGATCACCTTTGAACTAGACCAATCAGACATTTTCTAAAAATCTAACCTTTCCAAGATCTTTATTGATTGACTGATTACAAGAGTGACCTATTTTCTGTCCTGATGAAGTGAGCAGGCTCAGTAACAGCATGATACCATTCTGAGAAATTGATTTTGAATATTAAATATATGTTCATGTTCGATCGGAAAAGCTGTTTGGATAGAAGCATGGCTTTAACACCATTAGAAAAAGGAGAACGTCACTCCGGGCAGTGAAGGAAGGAGTTTTATAAGAATTTGAGGGATGAGACAGTTAGAAAAAGCTGTGATAAAAATCTGGAAAAGACAGAGGCGATAGAAAAGAAGGAGGCAAGAAAACAAGAGAGCCAACAATAGATGAGAAAAACGATGAGCTGCGAAGTAAAATTCCACCTGTAACATAGTGGCATTGTATTTGATTATGGCTAACCAGTCAAATGTCCCTTGTTTCTCGTTTTTGTACAAAGCGAAATGGCCATTTCAGACTATTCATGTCTGAACATGCTAAAGGATACCGATCTTAGAACAATCTCCTATGGCCTCAACCAATATGACTTCTTCAGCCAATAAAACCCAATATTGGTCTCTTCAGCAACCACTACCTATGATATTACCATGATTTCAATAGATGCCAATATTACTGTACAATCAAGACATTATACCAGCTTAATAATATTATGGTCATTTAGATTTATTTAAATCATTACTACTCATGAAGAATATGAGAGAAAGATCAAATCTCATTTCCTGCAGTGACAATAAACTAATTGGCTTCCAGAAAGAGCAGAAATTTCACTGTCTGATTGAGAGCACCAAATATGGTACTTATCTAAGAATAATGTCTTTGTGTACACAGGAGAGCCAATAAAACATAATCACAACTGCAACAGTTAAAAGTTTGACTGCGAAACTGTATAGTAGCAATTTTTTATTGTTCAGTCTATTAATTTTCTTCAACTACCCGTTACCTTTATCAGACCTGGACATTGATAACTCACCAACCTTGATTGAAATAAATCACTTCAAAGAGTAAATTGGATTTCTGTGTTTAAAATAAACAAAAAGGTATGTTTTAGAATAAACTACAAACTGACAGTATAAGACTTTAGGTGCAGACTGTTCTCACAAATTACCTGCTTGTGAGTCGCACAAATTACCTGCTTGTGAGTTCAGCACAGACTCTCGAATAAAGGACAGTCCGTTTTAATAATTTATGGTCCAATTCTTATGAAATTTAAATGTTTTAAAATAGTATTGTAGATCTATTTAAAATAACAATAGAACGAAAATGAAAAAGATATGCATTTGACCATTTTCTGGTTTGGCCAAATGTGAATCCCATTATACATGCAAAATGTACATTGTAGTACCTGTCATGCAAAGTAGTACCTGTCATGCAAATTTCCAATTATACAATATTCAAAAATTGTATAAGTTACAGATGAGTGATGACTGGACTTTAAATTTGTGAGGTCATTTAAAATGAAGAAAAAATTTACTGACCTGACCTAGCACTTGTAGCAGCTGAGCATACAATTTTTATTGTTAATTTAGTTCTTCTGCAACTTTATGTAATTAATCTTGGTTGACCACTGAAATGCAAATTATAACTAAATATGGTATTCTTTGACATATTTTACTGGCTTATCATGACTGTTTTTTTTTCACATGGTTTAGAAAGAATCAGAAATTTGTACCTGATATTTCCTAGTTATAAATATGGTTCTACAGCTGAATAAGGTCTGGCATTATTATTTTTGTCCATTCACCGAAGATGTGATACTGAGGAATTGATTTTTCTTTGTGGCTCCAAATTATACTTTACTGGATCATATTATATTATGTTATCTCAGTTTTCGTTGGTTGTGGGTCATAAATATTATATAACTTTCTCACAGCTGATGAGAAGCAATTAATTCAAAACGTCCCAATAAAGGATTTGAAAGCATACTGTCAAAAACAAAGGTATTGTCTAACTTAGACACATATTAATTGTTGTTGCTAACTGTTCTGTCCCTAAAATCAGCACACATAATATTCTAATGTCAAATCCCATTCACAAATTATAGTGCAATGTGATGATCCTAGGAGCTGTCTCAATAGAATTTGATTATTAGGTATATAATATTATAATTCAATTTTTAAGAATATTGTAAATATTGACACAGGCAAATTCTAATCAATTTGGTAATTCAATGATGTTGAAATAGTTGGGGGGAAACCTAGCGAAACCAAAATCATAACAAATACTGTTTAATCTGCAATATCACTTTGAGTAAGATATATATTTTAATACATAATATCCTTTTCAGTTCAACCATTTGGCAATAGATGAAGAGATACTTCATCTTTTATTACCTGTTTTGTTCGTTTTCACTCTGCAGACAAATAGATCAGGATGATACTATTTCATGAACTGATAATTGCATTCTGCTGTTGATATTTAAAGAATTATGAACATTCTCTTATATTGATTGATTGATTGATTGAATTTATTTAGATATTTTTGCAGTCAATACATACATGTTTGTAAAAAAGACAAGAAATATTAAGGCCTGTTTCACAATATTGCGGGACAAGAGCATGTAGAATGCGTAATACTTTCAAACAACAACATATTTGTAGAATGTGGGTGGTTTCTGCACTAATATCTTGCAAATGACGGCCTGAGTATAGCCTGAAAGTTTTGTAAAGCTATGTTCAAAAGTTTCTGTTTCAAGGACCATTAAGTAGTCCAAAATTGGCAAAATTAGCCCATAATTTGTGACATGAGAAATTTAAGAGATTTACTTCTGTTGCAGTTCCTATCAAGATGTGTATAGAAAACTGAACTGCTATTACAAATGGCCTTTAGTACCTTACAGAATGACCAAATACATTTTTGTTGATTTAACACCAGTGAACCATCTCTCGGCTACATATTAGCACACAGTGTACTTGTAATTTTTGTGTGTCCCGAAATGATGTGCCACTATATTCTCAAGTGTATGCACTGTTTACAATATATTCAATTGAATTTGAATTTGCTATTTTGTGTTGCCTAATAATCTATATTAGTTTTTCATCTTGCCCAATGTGCAATAAATGCAGGCATGAATTGTGGAAACCCTTATGATTTTTGGGGTTTTTTCCGTGTCCCGCTGGAGGATGTAAGTAATGGCAGTTCTGAAGGCTCCTCAAATGATCCAGCTACTTGTTAACACATATGCTGATTTGGTGTCCATTGATACATCATTGGGTGCTTTTTTAGTTTTCTGTGCCAGATGTTTCTGCTTCATTCCGCAAAAAGTTTAAATGTCCCATAAGTAATGCTTTTCTGATTGTTGACTCTGGGCTCAACAAAGACTTGTATAAATGATTTGTACATTGTGCATATTTCAAAAATAGGCTGATCTGCACTTTTAAGAATATGAAATAGGTAAGCCAGCCCAAAACATTGGTGCAGCTGCAGCTTTGGAGCATAATGCAGGATATTCAAAATTCATTACAGCTGTTATAATTGACTGTTGTGATCGAATAAAAATTAAAACCCACTTTATTAATTGGAAATTTTAGCAGTAAACGTCATTTAAGATGCTGTATTTTCAATTGTTTGCTGTGTGAATATGCTTGTGATGAATGTGAAAACCAATTCTTTTGGGACAATCTGACATTGTTGTTTATCCCACTAAAGCTACATACAATATCGTCAGCCTAAAGCAAATTGGCCTAAGTCAGACTTAGGCCACTTTTCCTTTTTGGTACCATAGGAAGGCCCTTATGATAATACACGTGCTAAAAAAAATTTGGACTCCTAAATTAAAAACAAACCCCTCAAAATCCCAACTCACTTTTCGCACAAATGCCCTAAGTCCTGTTGGCTTAGGCCATTTTGACTTAGGTCAATTTTGTTATCACTAATTTTAGCGGATATCACCAATATTTTTCGGTCATAATTGTGAGTATTAATTTTATTGAAGTTGTTTCCTCACATTTCATTCTTAAATTTTATGGAGAATTGCTTAATAACACAGCTACACCACAAAAGAATTTTGGCCTAAGTCATTTTGGTTTCTAAAAAAAATTTGGCCTTAGTCAGTTTTTGGCTGTTTGCCAAAAATTGCCAAAAGTGACTTAGGCCAATTTTGCTTTAGGCCGACAATATTATGTTTTGTAGAGTTCCTCTCACCTCGCATGTTTTGGGTGGCTTTACATAATTTTATTTCTTGATGATTTGTTTTTTCAATTTACTTTATGCAATTAACGTCAAATGTCTTTGTATGACACATCCAAGAGTGGGGTTTTCTAATTAAATAACAATGCTGCAGGCCTATACACAGGCCTATATATTAATGAGAATTTTAGTTCAGATCAATGTCAAACTTACTCTTGACATGTTTAGGGTTAAATATTTGCAAAACAATTCAATATATTGCAGTTTTCATTAGCAAGCAGTATCGGGACACATGTCGCGTAAGTAACATGGTTTACCTTAAACTTATTACCTAGATTCTGGGTACTTAAATTAATTTTTTGGCCTCTACATTTGTGTTGATATCTGTTAAGACCAATATGCCATGAAATTATACAGTTTTGTACTACAAAATCAAATCAAATTTTTGACTAACTAATAGTTAGCTGCCAGAAAGGCGAAGAGAATTTTCCAGTGATGTATATGTGTCCTGTGATGCAAAAAAGGAGAGAAAAATGACAAAAAATAATTGATACTTTCTACCAAAGATATGTTCATCAAATGAAGGGAAAAAGTGCCTATGCCTTAAATTTGCCAAAATCATAAGCCTGACAGTTATAGCTTGCCTAAATAATATGGATGTATTGGAATTAATAAAGTTTATTTCTTGACCTCCATGTCACACTTTGTCCCCCAATAGTGTGAAACAGGCCTTAAGTGTAAAAAAATCTTGGATTACACACAAAAGTCTCACATGAGACTTATTTCTTGTGTGGTCCCTTAAATCACAAAATGGTATCATGGTTCAAACATAACAATGTATATATATATAGAGACAGTATGACTAGTTATACAAGTAAATAAGTTAATATTAATTAATATGAATATTTTATGTTATGCGGCTAATGTTCTGAGGTGAGCTTTGACTTTCTTCTTGAATAACAGTCTATTATTTATGGATTTAATCCAGAAAGGTAACTCGTTCCATAATTTTGTACCATTATAATTGAAATTTCCATAGGTAACACCAATAGGCCGGGGAACCGTGTAATTATGACTGGAGCCTCTTGTTGCGTACTTGTGTTGTACTGGAGTGAAATTTTGAGATAGGTAGCTTGGAGCAAGGTCATTTTTGATATTAAAGATATGACCTAATATCATTTGAATTGCACGGTGACGTGTGTTTAAAAGTCCAATTTTTTCCAGTCCCTGTTGGCCTATAGATGTTCTCGGACCAAGATTTAATATAAATCTGACAATTTCATTTTTGGCTATTTGAAGTCTTTTCCTATTAGCTTTCGATAAGCCCATGTACCATGCCGAGACAGCATTATCAAAGTGACATTGTAATAGTGCCAATGCAAGCGTTTTCCTTGATCTAGTATCAAGTACGTCTCTATGTCTATACAGAAATTTTAATCTGTTGTTACATTTCGTTACGATGTCTTTGACAACTGAATCACCGGAGAGTATGTTGTCTAATTTGAGACCTTAGTACTTGACTTCTTGCTTTGGCTCTATTACATTATCATACAATTGAATAGTAAGATTTCTAGTATGACAGCATTTTCTTTTAGAACTGAAAAATATAACTTCTGTTTTGCCCATGTGCATGGACAAGTTGTTTTTTTGAGAAGGAATGAAAACATTTACAAGCAGCCTCCGAGAGTTCTGAGGTCACAGTTTGTAGTTCATTTACATATATTGCAATGTTAGAATAGACTCATCTCTGACATCACAGTTCAACAGCATAGAAAAGAACTTGAGATTCCACGTAAGTTAAGTTGTCCCAAGCTGTCATTTGATGGTGGTAGAGAATAGTAACAAATACAATTTCCACCTTTGTTGAAAGCTGCAGCCAATAGGTTGGATAGTGATTTATTTCAATCAAGTGGATGAAGTCACCGAAGTATGACATCAAAAGATACGTAGAAGTTGGAGGTGACTACAGTTTAGAAAAAAGTTATTCAGAATGTTAATTTTGCTTTACGATGTACATTGAGATGATTTTAAGGATCATATTCCCTTTTATATTTGAATGCAGGTATACTGATATTGCCACATTTACACTATACTAAATTCTTTCAGAGCATGTAATGTTTCCTGCCTAGGAGTTATTTGCTTAAAAACCCTTAGTCTTATGAAACAGTTTTACAATCTGTAAACTACAAATCTAATGTTTTGAAAGAGTGTATTTTGCATGAAAAGGAGTGATTTAGATAAATCAAAATTACATCAAATAAAATAGAATAATGGCATATTTTATGACTATTGGCGTATTTGTCTTTTTTTGGGAAAAAAACTGAGGTATGTGCTAATTGGTTTCTGAATACGGGTAAGGCAGTCCACGGAGTGTGATATATTTATTAAAACATACTATTTTTCAAAATTCTGTCAAATGAGCTCAAACTCATTCTAGATTACAAAAAAACATCTCAACAGCTTGACGGAGGGGGAAGTTGCATAAGTTATCAAATTCTACCCTTTTTTTAAAAGGTATTTTATGCTCAAACTCAAGGCGGCCAGAGTTACTGCAGTCTTGGAGTAACATTGGCTGATGCATTAATTATGTAATGAAACATAGAACCAGTAGAGATTTTGGAAAGCTTTTCAACGGTTTAAAGCCTGAATGTATTCTCAAGCTGTTTCACGACAAACAATTATTGACATTCGACAGAACATGAAATTTGGTGCTTCGAAGTAGCCAAAGTAACCCAGTTTTACAATACATAGAAATTGTGATACCTTCGAACAGCATTTGATTCTTCAGCTTCAAAGGAGAGAATCAAAAGTCCAATGAGCATGAACATGCAGATCCACTTCTGACCAGTCATGGTTGTGATGCTGTTAGCAAACACTTTTGTAAAAGCTCTAAATGTATATATACTAGAGTGAGGGATGGTAAATCCGTCCAGGAGGGTAATTCCGTCCACCCCCTAATATAGGCATAAAGATACATTTATTTATTGAATACTTCCGGTTGACACGAGACGCACGCTCTGAATTTTCTCTCAAATAACGAATGGATATTTCTATTTAATTCTAAGTGTTTGGACAATTTAAACTACACACAGTTAAAGAACATTGGCAGTACTGTACGTAGGGCATTTCTAGACGGGTGAGGTGCCACTACACGAGCGTAATTGCCTGTTAAAGTGTGGAAAAATTGAAAATCACTTAATATCGCCCAAGAAAAAAAATGGCGGGTCACGGACATGATGGAGCAAAGCTGTGATATTCGAATTTATTCAGACTCTCGTGGAAGAGGAGTTGATGATAGACTCTATTCTCAACTGGAACCCCTATTAGACAGGATTAATATTACATTTGACCCTGAAGGAGGAGCTAAGCTGGAAAGAATAAGACACCTTATCAGACAAAATTACAATCAGCCAGACTTGACTATAGTTGTGGCCGGAATTTGTAATTTTACTGAACGCAAAGGCAGAGGCAAACATGCTACAATAAGCTATAGTCTTGACACACAAGCAAGGAATAACAAGAAGGCTACAGCGAAAAGGACAATTGTGGACTTGCTCACAAATTACGGCAAGTGCATTGTATCGACGATCGCCCCAGCAAAATTAACTGCAAGTGACAACCCCTCACAAGACAAACTCCAGCAAGAACACTACTGAGTGACTTGGAGGAAGTTAACTTGTTCATAAAAAGTGAGAGTGCAAGTCGCGGACTGCAATTGATAAATCTAGCCAAGACTTGCTATCTATCCTCGAGGAAAAGAAGAGGAAAGAGCAGAAAGACAGTGTGGCAATTCACTGACAAAGAACTGCCCGACGGGGTGCATCTATCTGAAAAACTCCAAGACAGGTGGGCTGGTATCCTAGCGACTGGAATACGGTGCCACCTTGGGAAGGAGGAGGTGATAGTCTCAGACGGAGAAGGAGACTAGGTCTGAACACGCAAGGTTAATAACTGAACACTGATCGGAGTGCAGCCGGGCATTGTCTCGACCTGTGCAGCTCCTAGCAGCTAAGGTCTGACTCTTCCTTGCTGTACTCTGATCAATTGAAATCATGGCAGCAATCAATATGCCAACCCTTGCGGAGATCAACAAAATGACAAAAGAAACTCTAAAACAAACTCTATGTGAAATTTCCAACAAAATCCTAGTAAATGGAGAGCTTGCTGCTGGAGATAAAGCCGACCTAGCAGAGGCACCTAGGATGGATACTGAGGGAAATGCTTCATCAAGCAACACTCTGCCCAATGAAACAGAAGCATTCAAAATCAAAATACAAGAGCTAATGGATAAAAACAATGAGCTCACCAATTTGATCATAAAACAGCAAGAGTCTGTCAACACGCTCATCCAAGGTCAAGCTACAACTGCAGCTACCTTGCAAACTTTGACGTCGAACGTCGGCAAGATTATGACATCCATGGACATCGATGACGACGATGATGACCTCGGTCCCGATGACACAGAGGCAGAGCCCCGTGATTCACTGGTCATTGGAGACAGCATCGTACGAGACATGGAGTCCACCGCTGAAGACCTCTCTATAAAATGGACTAATGGAGCAATGCTCTGCAATGTAAGAAAATCGCTTAAAGCCACAAAACCTCGACAGAAGTTCAAGGATATTACAATAGTATGTGGCACTAACGACGCGGCTACTAATAAGCCCAATGAAAACATCATAAAAGACTGTAAGAAACTGTTGCAACTTGCCAAGGAACGAGCAGTCAATGTCCAAGTCTCCAGCATTCTTCCAAGGCTTGACGAGAAAGTCCCGGACAACAAAATGGAAGACCTCAACAGTAGACTCAAAACAGCTTGTGAGGAAAGAGGGGCTGTTTTCATAAACAATGACTTGAGCTTTAAATATGCCGACGGGTCTGTAGACGACTCTCCGTTACAACCGGTGGACAAGTTGCACTTGTCTCACCAGGGAACTAAGAGACTGCTACGCAACCTTAGTCTAGATAAGAAGGCAAAAGTCACCGTGCACAAGACTACTGAAAAGAGCCCAAGCTGGACTGCCCAAAACAGAAGTATTTTGGAAGATACGAGTAATCCACTCCCCGTTCCAAGTGAACCACGGCCTCTTACACAAATTCAAAGCTCCTCAACCAACACGAAAAACATAGTTAAATTTCGTGGACCAAGAAGCCCATTCAGTAACTTTTACATGACCCCTATAGAAGCCTGGGGCATGCATTTCAGGAGTACTGAACATGGATACGCTTATTACAAAGCTGTGGCAATGCACGAACACGAAAAGGCGAAGGAAATACTCGTGGCACCTAATGCAAGATCTGCGAAAATTATTGGGGACAAAGTCACAACAAACCAGCAATGGCAAGAAGACAAAAAGAGTGTGATGTACTACCTTCTACAGCAAAAGGCCAAACAGTGCAGAAAGTTTGACAAAGAACTTCAAGCAACTCAGGAACAAGTGCTTATCGAAGACACCAACCATGAGTATTGGGGAAGAGGCAACAACGGAAACGGCCAAAACGTACTAGGGCGATTGCTGATGACGATCAGACAAAATCTCCCTGCCTGTCAGGAGGAAGAAGATGTCAACCAAGGGAAGGCCTTCTCGAAACGTCTCGCCAAGGAACGAGCTCCCGAATACGCGAAGACACCACCACAATCGTCAAAGATTTACACCCTTGCCCGAAGTGGCCCCCAGACGTTGGACAAATGGAAGAAACCGACCAACAAGTAGTCAAGAACAACAGAACTGCTTTAATTGCGGCGAGAGGTCGCACACGGTCGCAACCTGCAGACACCCCTATCCATTAAAGTGCTACTCGTGTTCAGGAGAAGGGCACAAACAGAAGTTCTGCCCCTGGCAGGACTGCTCTTACTAGGAGACTGGCAAAGTCAGTGTTGCCGGCATTGAACTTCAGTGTTCACTTGATGACTGTGATGAACACATTATTTTAAATAAGAATATTGGTTTTAATACTAATGCTTTTAACTCTGATGTTTTATATATGACACATGATGATAGCCTGTGTGATGTTTTTAAGTTGAATGCTAATCATGTTACAAGTTATAGACAATACAGGGGCGACAGTGCTCAGGTGTGTGATGTTAGTGATAAATTAGTTGATTGTGATGTCTTGTCGATAAACTGTGATATTAATGGTGCTAATGATGAAGTTGTATCTCTGGTGAGTCAGACAGAATCGCAATTGTTAGATAGTGATAAAAATGGCTCTGCTGCACATTGTTTAAACTCAAATACTGATACTAGCATTACAAGTGATGAGCAGTACACCGAAACTGATGATATCACCAATGACGACAGTAACACTGACGATAACGAGACTTTCAAGGACATAAGAAAGTATTGATGTGGACATGCGAAAAGTATGATAATTAGTTATCTAAATGTCAATGGTCTATTTAGCAAGTTTAACGAGCTTTCTGAAATTCTAACCGACGAGTTGGTTGATGTTATAACAATCGCTGAAACCAAGTTAGATGAAACCATACTAGACAATATCATACTTGTCAAAAATTACAAACTGTATAGACGTGATGGAAGCCGTACAGCTCACGGCCTTGCCACTTACATAAGATCTGACCTCACACACTGCCGACGGAAAGACATAGAAGACAGATTGACCTGCTCTAGCCAATATATAATAATTGAGCTATGGCTCAAAAAGCAGCGTTGGTTCATAGTGTCTGTATACAAACCCCCACCAGTACATGACCGGACCTTCATAGATGAACTGTCCAAACTATGTGACCATCTAATGTGTGACAGTAGTGACATTGTGCTCATAGGGGACATGAACATAGACATGAGACGAGATAACAATAGGCTAAAGGGCTTTTGTGATGTATATGGATTTGTAAATACAGTGAAAGAACCCACATGTTTCAAGTCGATTGATAACGAATCACTAATTGATGTAATTCTCGTAACAAAACCTAAGCGCTTTAACGAATCCCATGTTTTTGACACGGGACTGAGCGACTTTCACAGAATGATCAGTATCAGTACTAGACTTCATGTTCCGAGGATAGCTCCTCGTAAAATTGTATATAGGAGTTTTAAGAAATTTGATGAGGCTTCCTTCACGGAAGACGTTGGGAAAATACCCTTTTATATATCCCATGTTTTTGATGACATAGACGATGTCACTTGGAGTTATGAATGTCTACTCCAAGATGTAATCAATAGCCATGCCCCTTTGAAAAGAAAATCTATTAAGAAAGACTCTGTGCCCTTTATGAATTCTGCCTGGAGAAAAGTAATACTAGTAATACTACGCAGAAACCAGTTACGTAATAAATTTTGGAGGCATAAAAATACAACCAACTGGGAAGAATATAGGAAAATGAGAAATCTAGCAAATAAGCTCAGGAAAGAATCTGAGATAAATTACTTTAGAGAAAGAAGCACGAATTCCGACCCAAACGCGTTCTGGAAGTGTTTCAAACCTTATCTCAGCGCAAAAAACCAGAACAGCCACAACAGTATTATATTGAAGGAAAAAGACCAGGTTATAACAAAACCAATAGAGGTTTGCAATATACTTAAAGATTATTACGAAAAAATTGTTGATGACATTGGAGAGCCTGACAACTTCAATGATATCATTGACGAAGGCGCCGTAATGTTGGCGATCGAGCGTCACTCACAACATCCTAGTGTTATGAGTATAAGGACTGCTCATCCCGACCCAGATGAATTCAAATTTACGAAAGTAACATCAGAACAGGTCTTTAAAGGACTTAAAGCTATGAAAGTTAGAAAAGCTACGGGTTATGATAACATTTCCCCGTATTTTATCAAATTGGCAGCAAAGGAGCTGACGGCTCCAATTACGAGAGTTGTCAATGACTGTTTAACACTTGGAAAATATCCCGATGTATTTAAAAGAAACGAGATCGTACCTGTCTTTAAGTCAAAAGACAGCTTTAACAAGGCGAATTATAGACCAGTCAGCTGCACAGCTGCCCTGTCAAAAGTGGTTGAGAAACACATAGTTGCTCAAGTTGACAAACACTTCTCTAAATACTTTAGTGAGAAACTGAGTGCCTACCGGAAGGGGACTGGTTGTGAACATGTAATTATCAATGTAATCGAAGATTGGAAGACTGCGCTTGATAATAACAAGATCGTAGGTTCACTACTAATGGATCTAAGTAAGGCGTTTGACTGCCTGCCACATAAATTACTTGTCGCCAAACTTGATGCTTACGGCTTCTCGACGAATGCTTGTCAGTTGATGGCCTCATACCTAGCATGTAGGAAACAGAGAGTAAAATACCATGGCGAAAAAAGTGATTGGTCAGTAGTAAAAAAGGGTATCCCTCAAGGTAGCGTGTTAGGTCCCGTAATGTATAACATCTTTATAAACGACTTATTATATAGTGTTAATGAAAATTTTTACAACTATGCGGACCACAATACAATTGCAGTAACAGGCAACAACATTGACGATGTACTGGACCGACTAGGAAATACTGCTACGGTATGCTTAGACTGGTTCACAGTAAATATGATGAAAGCCAATCCAGAAAAATTCCAGCTAATAATACTTGATAGAGGTGGACGCTCACAAGGCAATGAAGTACTGACTGTAAACAATACTGAAATCCCACAAGTAAGCTGTGTGAAACTACTGGGTATGCACATAGATGTCAAACTTGAATTTACTGAACATGTTACTGTATTATGTAAAAGAGCAAGCAGAAACCTTAAAATACTTTTAAGACTCTCAAAGAAGGTAAAAAACATAAAGGATAGACGTTGCCTTATGGAAAGTTTTGTCTTATCATGTTTTAATTACTGCCAGATAGTGTGGCATTTCTGTAATAAGGTTCTATGTAACAAAATTGAGAAATTGTATGAGCGAGGGATAAGATTTGTTGAAAATGACTATGAAATGAAATATGACAAACTTCTGTATAGGACCAACCAAAGCACATTTATGTTAAATAGGTTGAAGAATATAGCCATATTTGTCTATAATTGTACTCATGGGATAAATCCTGAATATTTAAGCAATTTGTATAATGTAAAGGAAAGAACTTATGGAATGAGAGATCATCACATTTTGGATGTGACAAGATTTATCACTGTGAAATACGGTAAACAATCCCTGAAGTATACAGGATCGAAAATGTGGAACTCATTGCCACAAAAAATTAAATGTCTAGAAACTAAAGAATCTTTTAAGGACATGTTACATAAGGAATGGCAGTGCAGAGAGGGTCACTGTGAAATGTGTGTGAATAGTGTTTATCACTAAAGTTGAGGACTCCTAACCTGTTATAACTTGTTACTGTAAATATTACTGTACATATTTTTTGTTAAATTTTTTAATTGTTTTTAACTCGAATACCAGCTTTCAGCTGATGTTATATTGTTATACCAGAATCGAGACTAAATAAAACTTATTCTATTCTATTCTATTCTATTCTATTCTACAGTTATGTGAGTTTTGAATACAAGATAAACTCGTTGTTTAACTAATTTTGTCGTATTTATTGTGTTAACAGCATCTTAATGATATTTCTGGCCCATTTCAAAACAGAGGACAAAATACAATGAAATCCTATGACGTCATCACAGCCATTTTGTGAATTACTTGCAGGCCTCTCGCTGCCTATTTAATCAACAAAAAACGTTTTGAAGATAAAAAAAAGTTTTGAATGAGAAGCAGAATTTCATTTTTCTTGTAGGATTTGTTGAATAAATTAATTTGCAAATGGGGTTTAAAAGTATTTTTATGATTTTTGATAAGCATAAATGGCACAAAACTGATGAAAGAAATTATTTTGAGCAATTAAACCACTTGATTGGGTTAAAAGATTTCTTCAATCGTAATTAAGGCAGTCAATTGAAATTGTTGATAGTTAGCTAAACCTTTTTTATTTAATTCTTCTATTTTAAGTGTAATAAGTACCGCACTATTCTAAAATCTACAGAAAATGCTTTGTGAATGTTATTAGATTGCAAAACTTGAAAAAATCACAAGATATGACAGTGAAGTGCTGCATAATGCCCTGTGGACGGATTTACCATCCTTGCTGGATGGATTTACCAGCAATCTGGACGGAATTAGGTACCCTAACCTTCAAATTTCGTTGCCATGGTTTCAGCAAAACTTATTTGAATATTTGACTTTTTTTGACTGATGATGAAAGTACGAAATATGTCCCTTCCAATGGACTAATGTTTATTTTTATAACTATTCCCATATTCCTGAAAAGTCTGTTTCAGCCAAAAGTGGACGGATTTACCCTCCTTGACTCTATGCTGTGGAGAACAAACTTCAGAATGCAAAGCGCAAATGTGATCATGTAGATATATAAGCAGATTTGGAGACACGTGTGAGTTTCAAATTAAAGTTACTCATTATTTTCGTGATTTATCCTGACAAACAGCCCGATTGGCTGCTTGCATTTTTTTATCACAATATGTAATTGAGTTATGTATATTTTATGACATTCAGCTTTTTTGGGAAAAGCTATTAATCACAGGACAGTCGACATCGCTTGCAATCCTGAATGGTGTTCAAGTTTTTAAAAAAATAAGTTGCTGATCTCTTTCTGTAATTAAATTTTGATGAAGAGGACATGAAGTCCATTCACAACGGGTGATTTTGTGACAATATCGTCAAGGCACACAGATTACCAGTTGTGCTTACCAATTTGCAAAACCTGCATCAGAAACCTTGGGCATATCAAAAATAACTTGAGGGGAGGGCCAAAACCCGCCCCCGTCCCAAATAATATTATGCTACTATACATCAGGGAAGTGTTCCGCATAGCTCGAATTAAGGAAGTTTGGTCATACAAAAAAGCAATAGTACAATTTATCCTCAGTCCAGTGTTTATCCTCGAATCAGATTGCAGATTGGGAAAGGTAGGGGAATGGGGGAAAGGAGCAGGTCATGCAGGGAAAGTTGGGGCAAGTGGGGGGAAGTTAGGTGCAAGATGGGGTAAGTGGGGTTAAGCGGGTGCTAGCGAGAGGCAAGTGCAGGGTAAGCGGGGCAAGTGGGGTAAGCAGGGGCAAGTGGGGGGCAAGCGGGGGGTAAGCGGGGGCAGGGGGGGTAAGTGGGGGCAAGGGGGGCTAGCAGGTGGCAAGTGGGGGAAAAGGGGGGAAGAAGGGACAGCACGGGTTAAAATGGGGGTAACTGATATTACTGGAAAAACAAATGGGAGCTGGGGGTGTATCCTGGCATGAGGCCTTTTACTGTTCCTTGTTCTGATCACTCTCCTCCTTACAGAAATCTTCATCCCTGTTACGATAATTAAAATTTCAGAAAGATATCTATTGGATCTGATGAACTTATGTATGGAGGTATTTCTCAGTATTATGAATACATTTGAGAACAAAATTGTAGGTAAAGGGCATCTTAGTTGATACTGTTATCAAAAAAGTTTGCCTAAGAGCCATATGGAGGATGAATGGATTAGAATAGAATAATTATTTTATTTGTCATTGGCATTATATGAAAAAACAACAACCAGATGCATTTTACATTGAATTTGTAACATATAATATCATGAAGTGCATGATGAGAATGACATAAAGAATGGTTATATGTATTCCGCCTAACTATCGCAGATGTTTAAAATGATATATTTACGGTAAATAGCGTAATTCCAAGTTGAGAATGAACCAATACAGCCATGGCCGTTAGTTTTCACTCAGCTGCTATGCTTCACCATGGTGCTATCATTGTGACCAATCATAACAAATCAAATACTTGCTCAATCTTCACCAAATTGTCAGGAATTATATATAGTAAGTATGTACTTGGAGGTGTTCTGATAAAAAATTGCTGAGGGGAATGATGTTGCATAATAGCTGTGAGGCAAAATACTGAATTAGTTGAAATGCAGGCATATGATCAGTTCTGATTCTATATTGTCATTCAAATGATAGTAACACTCACCAGAGTGTCTGGATTTGTTGGGCACACACCAAATTAAACATTCATGACAAAATTACAATTAAATATGCGACTTAAACGTTGCATGATCGGGTTACGCTTAATGTGTTCATGATTAGAAAAATTTTTGATTTCTGGTGTAAGAATAAAGTAGTAAATTGTTTCTCTTATTATGAAATTTAATTTGTTCCAACCAAACAGCTAACATTTCCGTAACATTACCAGTTTCTGAGCAGGGTGTTACAAGGTAATATGACACTGATGATATTCTTATAATGTCATATTAACCTGACCAGGATCTTAAGGAAGTGTTAGAAATAAGATGATTTGTCCAATATTCTCTTAATATTAACATAACATTATCAGTGCTAAGTGACGATAATATTAGTGGCTAATCATTAGCATAACCTTTTCCAGGAAACTTCTCGCTGTATTTCACAATGTTACCATATAACATAACATCATAATGAGGAGGTAAGGTTAGGATAATGTTATAACATAACATTAGCAGGTAATGTTAGCATAATGTTTCTGAGGAAACTTCCCATTTCCTTGTCAGAATATTAGCATATTAATGTTACTGTATAATTAAGAGGTAAGGTTGAGATACACTGTAAAATTTGAGGCACTGATTCAGCTCAATTGATCGAGTGAGATGGTTGCACAAGTTGATTGAGCTAACATAGATTAATGTGTTGAGTTGAGATAACCCAAAATACTGAGCCGTGTTGACTTAGGCTTTCAAGCTGAGAAAACTCAAAATATTGAGCTGTTTTGATTTATTTTAAGTTGCCTTTGGTTTTTATTTGTGATATCCTTCTTATAAAGTTACTATGAATGTGGGTAATAATCCCAAAATATTGCTCTGAACTTTCAAGGGGATCTGCCTGATCCAGTGTGCTTCATTTTAGCACATCGCAGACAGGCCCAAGATGCATTCGAACGAAGAGTGAAGTTGTAGATCCTTTGAGATCCACGAACGATCAACAGCCAGGTGGCTTTTCCACATCCTTGCAATCAACACAGGCCATTTCATCACAAGGAAAACTTAGAAATTAATTTCTTGCGGAGAAATCCCAATGGCCTGAGGCTCATCTGTAACAACTGAAACTTTCATGTTTTCGCAGCTTAATGTTATGACTCGTTTGGACCACTTATAGCAGTGAGCCATCGCAGCTGGAAAATTGTGAGCATTCTGAGACAGCTCAAAATATTGCTGCAACACAAATTTCAAATTTCACAGTGTACCAGTCGATATGGAGTCGTCATTGTGTTGAAGTGTCAATTTATAGATGGAGCCACATGGCCTGCGCTCAGCACTTGCTCCATGCTCAGTCCAAATGTTTATCACAATCGAGTGTAAAATGTATGATAAATTAAAAGATAACAAATTTACTGATTTTTTTATTGCATCATTGCCTACGAACTAGGTAATATGTCAATTGATATTGATATCAATTGCTTGAAGTGTGTAAGAAATCCTGTATGGCAGCCAGGAGCTAAGAGAGATAATGTTCTTCCTTGACCACAAAGATTGATCCTGGAAATGCATGACACCCTCCAAGGTGAGTGTATCAGCATCACCAGGGAGACTTGGGCTGTTCTGTAAAAAGAACAAGCTGATAATTTTGGTGACCTGGCAATTTGCTAGGCCTGGTCTCTCACTTTTTATTTTCATTTCTCTTTTATTACTAACTCACTAATCTTTATTTAATCTGTATTTTTATCTCTTTGTCTGTGACTTCTTCTTACAACTTTCTACCTTTTCAATTCCAGATAGGGATTCTGCATCTTCATTTACCCTGGCTGCAGTTACCGTGGACAGTGAAAGGCAGAAACCCCTGACCAGTTCCAAGCATTACATTGGTTGGACATAGAAGTTCATGCTTGGAGGACCTCTGGAAACAGCACAATTACAATGGGCTGCAGAGTACCCCATCCAGGTCATTCTGGCTCCTGGGAAAGTTCCTCACTTGAAGCCAACTGATTGTGTGATATAACTAATATCTCTCTCTGCATGTGCTGTATAAAATATTTTTTAAGTGCGCCAATCTGTGTCTCATCTGTAATATTTCTGTGATGTCAGGGTCATATGAACAGAACATTGCATGTGAACTGTTATGATTATGACAATATCAGCTGAATATTACCTGTGTATGTCATCCAGTAACACCAGGCAATCATCTTAAAAGCAATTACCACTCCATATCAACCAGTATCTCAACCTTACACCTTTATTATCAAGCAACTTGAAGCAATATTATATGGTAATATTCTGGAAAGGAAATGGGAAGTTTCCTCAGAAACGTTATGCTAACATTACATGCTAATGTTATGTTATAACTTTATCCTAACCTTACCTCCTGATTATGAGGTAATGTCATATGCTAACATTGTGACATAAATTGGGAAGTTTCCTGGAAACTGTATTTTGTAGTAATTTTGTCATAATTGCTTAATTTTATGTGCACACAACACATCCACAAACTTTGATGGTTGTTACTACCATTAGAATAAGATATAGCATCATAATTGATTTGATGCTCAAAATTCAACTTATTCATTATTTTGCCTCACTATTACTGTAAAAATATCATTTAATGCAATTATTTCTACCAGGCCAAGTTCTACTCTGTCCTAACTATGCTCACGATTTAGTGAAGATTGAGCAAGTATTTGCTTTGTCGTGATTGGTCACAAAAATTGCACCATAGTGCAACATTGCAAATGAGTGAAAACTTACGGCCATGGCTGTATGCATTTTTCATGTAAAAATTCTAAAACGATCTTCAAATATAAATGACTATGGAGATCCAGGAGTGATTCAGATTAAAGTTATGTATTATTTTCATGATTTATTTCGACACACAGCCAGATTGGCTGCTCGCATTGTTATATCACAGTACATAATTGAGTTCTGGATGATTTTCAGCTTGTATTATTCTGGGAAAGGCTATTAATCCCAAGATTGTTGTGGCTGTTCGCTAACAATAGGATTAACATCGGTTGCAATTACGAATTTATATAGTGCATCTGTTTCAAAAATAAGCCGCTGATATCTTTCTTTTGTTCAGATTTTGTATGAAGAGGAAATGAAGTCCATTTACAACAGGAGATTTTGTGATGATACCATCAAGGCATGTTGATTCCCAGGGGTGCATGCCAAAATTCGCGCAATCTACATCAGCAGCGCTGAGCATGTTTAGAAATTTGAAATCTGAGGGGAGGGCCATAACATGAGATGATCATGTGGTCGCTGTCAGCATTTCACTATCTTACCAATGTTATTTTCGGACCTGTGGGTGGGTATGGCCCAATACCCTTCCAAAATGTGTCATAACATATATTGCCAATTGCTCTGTGTGGCTCTCAGTCAGCAAGTCGGTTATATAAAGAGGCCACACTAACACTGACATGAGACAGTTGCCTGACTATGCGGCTGCTATGGCACAGGTTACATGAAGCAAAAAACTGTGATGAACTTTTTATACTGAAATTAAGACCATTTGATTTCTGATGCTTTTAATGAATTCTATGTTATAAAAGAATGATCTAAAACTATTGGTCTTATCATTTACTTTTTTCACCTTATTTTATTGTCTCATGCACAATTTATTATAAAAGTGTTCAACTCCAAAATTTAATAGGTAGAAAACAGAGAATGCCTGTGTTGGATGGACACGTTCATTTGTTTAATTGATGTTTGATCTGGATGAAGTCAAGAAATATGACAGCATGGGAAATTTGACAGTACTGTGGAATTTTGGACTGTTTGATTATCAGAATAACTTTGTATGTACTTAAAATGTACACCCAAGAAAATTATGCTTGCTGAGATGGTGGATCTCACATGCAACATTTTTAACTTTCTCCTGGTTTGGTCTGTATACAAAGCATGTAAAAAGCATAGTATTGGAGATCGTAATAAAACACAGAATTAATGATTTTATTATAATATTTACTCATCGTTACACTGCAAAAAATTCCCGTTAAATTTTACAGTTAAATTAACTGGCAACTTTGTTCCAGGTCTAAGTACTGTAAAAGTACTAATAAACCTGAACAGGACAATGAACCGTAAAATTCAGATTGGTACATTGAACTGTAATTTTGCGGATTCAACAAAGTTATATTACGGTATAATGTACATATATAAAACGGTTTATTTAAAGTATATTTTACAGTTATATCAACTGTCAAACATAGAATATAAAGAATGCAAGGGGCTGTAGAATATACTGTAAAAATACGGATAGTATTTGATTTAACCGTCGCAGAGCTGTAGGGATGTATCGAAGCTGGAATCAGCTGAGAGAGTGAGAGAGCCAGTGACTCCAGACTCGGCCTTGCTCATCTCTTGCTTGACAGCAGGGAAGTAAGTCCATCAATTAGTTTGCTCACAAACCATAAAATGGATGGATATTTTCCAAGAGAACCAGGTGTCAAGTTTATCGAAGTATGTTCCATGGATGCAGACTTCGCTTAGGTTATTTTGGTTTTAATAGTGTCATTCTTTAGATCACATCATAAGACTCATACAAATGTCAATGTCACATATAGACATTACAACTTTTGCGTATTGACAGCATCTTTAAGATCATATGAATGAGGATGTTCCCTTACCTTCAGATAAGTTATAAATTAAGTTTGATTAAGAGCTGTGTATAGCACATGTTATAGATGGCACCACATGTTCTGTGGTTGAAGTCCATGCAATCTCTTGTTTATAGTTCCTAATCTGACCAGGTGTATTGATTGTTTGGCCAATTCAAATGTTTTGTCTGCATATTACAAGTTGCCAGTAAATTAACGATTGAAGTAATTGTTCATTAACGTGAACTGAATGTTAAATGACATGTTGCAGTAAATTTATCTTAGAGCCATTTTGTAACTGACAAAGAACTGTAAATTCCCGGACAAAGTCTGTATTTAAAAAATACTTGTAAAATAACAATAAATTTACGGTTCTTTTAGCCAGAAAAGCACGGTCATTTCTTACAGTGTATTGCAAGCACTTTTAGATGATAATTGGTTTCACACTGCCTGACTTGATCCTCTTCTTCCTGTTACATTAATGACTCTGATGGTCAACCTATCATTTTGATAGCCAATGATATAAATGTATATTCGGCTCTTTTTTTCTCTTTTTTTAAGTCTTTCTTAATAATTTTTATATAATTTTTTTTTCTTATTTCTGTTTCTTGTTCATTATGCAATTATGCATTTGCTGCACTTGTAAAGTTGTATTGGGAGACTTGACCCTTAAAATGAAACATTCAGGAGACACGTTCTGACTGCAGCACCACCCATTGGATTGCTTTAGAGCACTAATGGACAAGAAAGAGACAAATATTACTGATACAAGCAAATCACTTTATTTATTGGTTTTTGCAAGATATCGATTAGACTTTACAATGAAAGATTAATTTAGAGCCTTAACAGAGTCTTCCGGAACAGGGTCTTCCTGAACATATTTCAGAACATGAAAATGCCCTGCAGTCAGGGGCGTAGCCAGAAACTAGGAAAGGGGGGGGGGTTTTGTTGCAGATTAGCTTGGCGAGGCCCGCAGGGCCGAAGCTTATTCGGCAGGGGGTCTGGGGGCCGCTTTAGGCCCCAAAAGCCAACAGATTTTATGTTGCTGGATATTGATTCTGAGCAGTTATAATAGGGGTGGGCCAATCGACATTATTTTCGAAATTCTCACTGGAGACTTGTGGTTTCATAGGCCAAATATTCTGGAGATCTCAAATTTGGTTGGTTTTTTCAGCTAAAAGGCATATTTAGGTTGGTTCTTTTGATTTTTCTGAAAAAGGTCTATGAAGTTGAAAAATCGCCTATTTTCAGACATGTTTTTCTTAATATACAGCTCATAATTCCATATTTACACATAAATTAGGTTTCTATTGTAGATTTTAGGTGTAAGTAATATTGATTGAACCATTTTTATTCATCAAATAGTAAAATCACTTGCAAATTCCATAAAAATAACTAATTTTATTAAGATGTTAGTGGCGGAAATTGAGCAATTTCACCAATAAACAGACATATTGCATAATTTAAACACTTAAACATAATATACAATCAGAAATAATGCTACTTCTTTGCAGTTCAAATACTTTTAAAAACTTGTCATAAGGAAAATTGTTACTTTAAAGTGATTTGGCATTATACAACATATATAAACTTTGAACAGGTTGGTCTATTTGGTTGACGTCACTTAATTTATGACTAAAATTTTATGTGAACAACAACAATACATGTTGTAAATTTAGAAGTGTTAGTACAACTAAAACAAAAACCCCATTCTCACAAGGGATAGGGTTAGGCCTATCTGAAGATATAATGAGAAGCTGAAATACAAGATTGTGAAGCTAGACATTATTGTTTGGCGTGTTAAATTCAAGCATCATGCATAAGCCAATTAGGATAGTCATATCACACCCACATTATTCAGCAAGGAATCTAAATTTGTCTTCATCTAGCCCCCTGGTTTGAAACACAACCATGATTCCATCTGTAATCTCTAAGCTCCTATACTAAGAACAAAACATGAGAGTGCCATACATTTGGTGAAAGTCAGAATTTGACAGCACTGAACCTCAAATTCATCAATGCATATTAAGGTCTTTAAAATAGTTTAAGTTCAGACAGCAGTCACTAAAAGTGTGTCAATGACATCATTTGCACTGACAGTGCTCCTTGACCACTTGTGCTGATCTCATAGAATGTCTAGTTGTTGAAGTTTCTTGTTGAAGAACCTTGTATCGGGCCAATCATGCCCAGGAATCTAATTCTCATCGATCCCAAGCAACTTCAACAATGGGAAGTTAAACTGTAGTGTCCTATACTGGGGCAATTGAAAGACCCAGGACAGCTCTGAATGAATAGACCTTTGCTTGAATTGTGCTTCTCATCATCATAATTATGGAGATCACCAACAATGAATGGCAGCTCCATCTATGTAAATTAGGGTTGAGCTACCCAGCTGTTCAGGGGTACACCAGCACAGCACAAGCATGAAAGCTACCAAGACATGTATGACAGAATCAAAAATCTACAAAATGGTTTCTCATTTCATGCGAGTACTGGCTTCATACAAGGACATTATGAAGTGAGGCTAATGCTGAGCAAGACTCGGGAGACAGCAGCTTGGAAATGACAATGGATACTTGAGATGGCCTTACAAACCCAGGATGCGGTTGGGTTTTGTATGAAAACTTGAATGCCAATTCTTCTTTTTTGAATCAGAAAACGCCTTTAATTGCATGGTCAATCCCTAAAAAAAAACAAATCTGCAGCGATTTAGTATGGACAGTTTTGATTGGGCCTTTGGGAAATAAGCCCAAGATGGTTTTGCATTGGTACCAATGTTTCTCTGGTTGTGTGCCTTGATCTTGAATGCCACGAGGGACTTCACATGGTTCAACCATTGGTGTGGTAAATTGTGAGTCATCTTTTACAATGTCCATGCATATATGCATATTGTATGCCCCTTTTCAAACCATTTGCTCTGTCTTTAGCTTTCCCTCTGTGCCTAGAATACTTCTCTTCTATACATGTTTTGTTTCATTTTGTGCTGCTTTGTCCAGTTCATAAGCACAGTCTGTGAAGAGGTAGCTTTCATGTATGTGACAGTTATTTTCATAGAAAGTTGTGCCTTCTGCTTTCATGATAGTATCATATTCAGTACCCAACTGTTTCTGGTGATTACCCATGCTCTTCCTCCTGATGTCATAGGCTCTCCTGATAATGCTCTCATGTAATTAATTAATTTTCATTGATCATTCTTGTGTCTTCTATTTCATGTTGCTTCTAAAATATGGTTATTTTCCGTAGATGTCTCTCATATAGACTTTTTAGGCATGAGGTATAGTTTGGTAGATATTTTAGTGCTCAGTCCAGTCCTTTACAACTTTAAGAACCAATAATACTTCATCTTTTTTCCCTTTCTCAGAGACTTGGTCTGTCACACACCACACTGTTTTCATTGGGCCCTGGGTAATTTTTGAGTAACATGTGTTTTAAATAGTCTCCTGTACTCTGTTTACAAGCAATTAAGTTAACATGTTAACTTAATTGCCTGTAAACAGAGTTCAGGAGACTATTTATGACAACACTAATTTATGGCTTCAAAATGTTTGGACATCATCCTAAAACAAGCACTGCTTTCAATTAAGCATCTATCAATTACCAATTGGTATAAAATTTGCATATTCATAGCCACGCTGGGAGTCTGAGACTCCTCAAATGCATGAAACTTCATTTTTTATCTACTTTTTGGGAGAATTTGACCATGATATGTAATATAAATTGTACTTAAACATGTTGATTGACATCTGGTGTGATTTTAATGAAAAGAATATGCCCATCTGTCTGTCTGCCTTGATGAAAAGGACCCAAAATGTATGAAAAACGTCACTTTTTCGCCCAGATTTAGATAGGGACAAACAAATGCAAAGAACCAACCTAAAGACTATTCTGAGACAACTTTACCTGCCCATTTCTTGATCAGGAGGATATTTGGCCTAAGAAATCACAAGTCTTATAATGGTTACCCAGATTGGCCCACCCCTACTTATAAGGATATTATTTTTTCATGGAAGGTCTGGTATAAAAAGCTAAAGTTTCAAAACGTTTCTGTCAGTTACCACTGACGACTTCTGATTTCGAAACGACAGCTGAATTTGACCTGCACACTGGGGAGCTCTCAAGTACATCTTATGTGTGCACTACTTGGAGTATAATTCGTTGTAGTGTCAGCCAAAATGTCAACAACTTGCTGGACTGATTTGGATCACTTGCCAGGCAGGTTAGTGAGTGTCAAATTCAGCTGTCATGCCAAAATTAGATGTCATTGACATATCATTACGCAAACTATTTGAGAATCCCCCCTTACTCTGCGCGATGATGAGGATATGTCAAAAGTGTCCAATAATTTTTTTTTTTGTACTTTGGATTGGAATATTTGTCAAGTTAAAAAGGATTGTGTGTAACTTTCATCCTTGGGTTGTTAACATAATCAGAGACAGCGCTGGAGATTCCTATAAGAATACATAAATGTCCATTATACATCAACCCCTATTCTAAATACATGTAAAATGTGCAAGGATGTGATTTTCTGGAATCTAAATCCATTGATTTAAAAACTTTATCATAGACTTCTGGATTTAAAATGACCAACATTCTCCAATTGGCAAACATGCTACCTGTTATGATTTTTCTTTTGGTACACATAGGAATGCAAAAATAGTCTCTCAGAAGAAAACACCATAAATTAAAAATTCTTTTCAACAAAAGTTGCTGTTCAACTTTCAGAAGAACAATTTACAGGCCCGCAAGTCTTGATTTTCCATATATTTAGGCCTATATCAAGGCTGACCATCAGACATTCCACCGATTTATATTCTTGACTTAATTACACTAAAATTGGAATAGATGGAATTTATGTTTAGAATAGGCTAGATCTGAAAGGAACGAGTCAAAGAAATATTTCATATTTTTGTGAAATCCGCGCTCATTATCTCCTAAATAGGGTCTGACGTTAAGGAAAACCCCTGGAACAAACTTTTGAGATGAAAAATATAATTCTAAAATTGTATTTTAGCATCAAGTTCACACGCATTTGGCACTCATGAGGACTTACTTTTAAAAGTCTGGTAAAAGTGACTTAAGTTTTGGGCCAAAGGGGGGGGGTTCTGACCCCTATATCCCCCCCCCCTTGGCTACGCCCCTGCCTGCAGTGCGCTTTCCTGAAAGTTATAGATCTATCCATCTCTCTTCAGAACTTGCTGCACGGATGGCAGCGTTTCTTCTCTCCCTTGAGTTTCCTCTTGGACTTGTCCTTCTTCTCCTCACTACCCTCCTTACTCTCCTTGTGCTTCTCTCAGGGCGAGTTTTACGGAAATCTTCATTCCTAGAAATGTGAATTATTAAATTTTAGAAATACACTCTTGATCTAAAAGCTGGAAAAATTAGGATTTTCAAGCTGTCGGGACTTTTATATTCTGAAATTGATCACTGAATGTGTGAAATTGCAAAGTGACTTTCAAAAGAGACTTAAAAACAAGTTGGCAGAATCCAGGTCAAGACAAGTGAAGGCTGAAGTCAAAATGTGTGGCATTCAACATGATACTGTGATCCTTTGGTGACACACTCAAGATGAAATTGACGTTGGTGATATTGGATTGATGAATGGCCAAGTGTTTGGGAAAATTAACAACTATTGTTGTCAAATGATGTATAAGGCAAACATTTGGATATTAAACCTTGTCAATGCCCTTCATCGCAATTTTGATTTTGCATAATTTTATCTAACATTTATGAATATGAAGCATGATATAACTTTGCATCAATCAAACTTGATAAAATTTATATTGATGCTGGCTTCATCAAATTCAAATATTTTATCTTAAAGTAAAAAGAGTAAAAGGATATAATATTTGGCTCAAATGTTTTGCTGATACTGCGAAATATTTTGTCAGATGCAGTGTTAACACATTGAACATGAAATTTATTCGCTTCAAGAAATTCAATGTGTTAAAAAATAGAGCATTTTTCTGAGAATGATGAGCTCATTGATATGAACAGCCAGATCTCAAGTTGAGAATGATTTGATATGGCTATAATTAAAAAATAAAAATATGAACATTGGCACAGGTAGATATGAAGAAATTAAAGTTTACACGTAGTACATTGACTGCCTCATATTGGATCATTTGGTGATAAATTACCAAGTACAATGTACATACAAACCTTCTAGCAGAAGCAGCTGATTCTTCAGCTTCAAACGAGAGAATCAAAAGTCCAATGAGCATGAACATGCAGATCCACTTCTGACCAGTCATGATTGCGATGCTGTTCACAAAAACTTTTTGCAAAACACTGTGATATACTCTGCTGTGGAGAACAACCTTCTGAATACAAAGCACTTGTACTGAGCATTATCATTTATATACATGTACAAGTGGAAGTGGGGATACATTGCAGTTTCAATTGATGGCTATTTATTATCATCCTGACAAATCACCAGTTTAGATACTTCCGTTTTTATATGTAGTTCAGTTATGTCGGTTTTGAGGATTTCCAGCATTTGTCAATCTTGCAATACATTTATCACTTAATTGTCCTACTCATCATAGGATTCACATCTGAAGCAATCGTGAATTTATGCAATGTTTCAATTTCCGTGATTTGTTCTCTTTCTTTAGTTTACGTTTCCATGGAGAGGAAATGAAGTCCAGTCACAACCAGAGATTTTGTCATGATACCATCAAGGCATGCAATTCCCAGGGGTGCGTACAACGATTTGCAAAATCTACATCATGCAGGTGTTCCGGATTCAACAATTTGCAAAATCTACATCATGCATGCAAGTGTTCTGGATTCAACAATTTGCAAAATCTACATCATGCAAGTGTTCCGGATTCAACAATTTGCAAAATCTACATCATGCAAGTGTTCTGGATTCAACAATTTGCAAAATCTACATCATGCAAGTGTTCTGGATTCAACAATTTGCAAAATCTACATCATGCAAGTGTTCTGGATTCAACAATTTGCAAAATCTACATCATGCAAGTGTTCTGGATTCAACAATTTGCAAAATCTACATCATGCAAGTGTTCTGGATTCAACAATTTGCAAAATCTACATCATGCAAGTGTTCTGGATTCAAAGATTTGCAAAATCTACATCATGCAAGTGTTCTGGATTCAGCAATTCGCAAAATCTACATCATGCAAGTGTTCTGGATTCAATAATTCGCAAAATCTACATCATGCAAGTGTTCTGGATTCAATAATTTGCAAAATCTACATCATGCAAGTGTTCTGGATTCAATGATTTGCAAAATCTACATCATGCAAGTGTTCTGGATTCAGAGACTTGCAAAATCTACATCATGCAAGCATTCTAGATTTTGCAGAAATCAAGCTCAATTCTTAATATAAGAACAAAATTACATTTTTAGTACATTTTCATTTGTAAATCCCCCCCCTCCCCGTCCGACATTTTCTTGATGCGCCCCTGAAAGCAAGGCCAAAGGTAAACTAGAAATGCAGGAAACAGAATGTTCTTTTGCACAATGATACCTATTATGATATACGAAAATAGTAAGATTATATCTGAAGTTTGGAGCAAAAAATTCAAGCATCGCATTTATTTTGCTGGTGAGTGGTGAGTGAACTTGTCACAGTACTAATTACAATTTGAAAGTTGCTTGTCTCCAAAATTATGGCTTGAGTTGAGTGTTGTTTGTACAAAATCATGATTTCCAATACAATGTTGAATAGGCTTTTCTTCTTTTCCAGGTGTCTAAGTAGAGTTCTTAGCATGGGATGAAGTTGATGTGAGGAGTCAAAGGGCACACAAAGAAGCACAACATTGCCAATTGGTGGAGGGTTCGGCTTTTGCGTAGAAATGTAAGCCAGAAATTATGTTGCAACAACGTCTGCACAACGTTGAGAATTTCTCACAATGTCGTGAGACAATGTAACCTCAACGTTGCATGTTTACCATACAATTAAACTTAATTTTCATTAAAATTGCAACATTGTCACAGCATTGCTGCAACATAGACATGCCCATTGGAAATAAATAATATTTCCCCAAAAGATATGTTCAACACAAAATTTGTTACAATAACATGATTTTATTCTATGATAAATATAGCAGTATGAACACACTCAACCCAAGTACAGACCTGTTACAAGTACAATAGAATATTTCATATTAAACAATATTTACAGAACTGCAAAACAAACATGATAATTTAATTGATTGTAAGAGACTAAATGTAAGCCTAATGTAGAAATGATTTTCAATTAAAGTATTTGTTTTATAGCCAGCTATGCTAGAGGCCTGGTAATTGGAAACCATCTTACAATGTCTTATTTAATTTCCTATCAAACAGTTTTTTCTGTAAACTTAACAATATTTACAGAACTGCAAAACAAACATGATAATAAAATTGATTGTTAGAGACTAAATAATTTAGAAATGATCTTCAATTGAAGTTTTTGTTTTATAGCTAGCTATGCCAAAGGCCTAGTAATTGGAAATCATCTTACAATGTCTTATTCAATTTCCTATCAAAACAGTTTTTCTGTTTAACAATATTTACAGAACTGCAAAACAAACATGATAATAAAATTGTAAGCATAAAAATAGAAAGGTTTTTCAATTGAAGTTTTTGTTTTATAAACCAACTATTCCAGAGGCCTAGTAATTGTAAACAATATTCCAATGTCTTATAATATTCTTATTTAATTTCCTATCAAAAAAGTTTTTATCAAGAAAACAATTACATACAGGTCACAAAGAGGAGGTTCAAATTGTCGAAATAAAACTTTTGTAAGTAATCCATTTCCTCCGAATGTTGTAAAAGTCAGTCTAATCCTTTGTTACACGAGAAAGCAATTTAACACAAAAAGGACTGAAAATTCTGCAGGCATCAGCCCACGTACACTTAGCATGCCGAAAGTGTGATGACTGTGACAGTAGCGAATGGCTATGGGTAATTGAACATTACTGTGGCTTCAACTTGAAATATAAAGTGCTTTCTGTGTGTCTGTTTTAAATTTAACGGATTCCAGAGAAGTTACGCATGACTCATCGGGCCCAAATCCCACTAATGTCCACAGAAAAAAAAGAGGTCAAATCATTGCTTACAGACCAGGATTAGGCTACAGCAAAAGTAAAAAGAACAGTTTTTACGGTCTTCTTTAAACTTTAATGCCGCTGATATTTGCTGAGAGGGTCTGTGTACAAAACCTAGTGAATTATATGGATGGATAATTGGGGCTTTGTGTCCTTTATTTATGCACTGGGTAGCTGATTAGGACAGGAGGAAGACACAGTAATGAGGTGAAGGATTGAAACAACTGTCCAACGTAGGCCTAGGTGACCCAACAAGAGCTGAAATCAAACCCAGGACCCAGCGATTGGCAGCCTAGCATTAATGAAGTGATCATTATGGCATCCACTTAGCCAATTATTCTGGCAGCTGGCTGGCTGATTGGTTCCTGCCTATCAGCTGAAGTTCTTAGCCTGCATAGGTTGGAACCCCCAATAAGGAACCTGAGATTTTCATTGGGCCTTCATGAGCAAAATCCCTGCTGGATGCCATATGGATGAAACGTTATTGGGAGCCCTTGTATCATTGTCTGTGTTGGGCAAGCAAAAGATCCCTCACTATAGGGATAAATGTGTAACATGTTGAGGTCTACCGCTCTCTCTCCCGTCTCAATCAACCCTCGTGAGCTGCCAGAACTGGATGTAGAGGGCTTCACTAACCAACATTTTGACTGTCTATCTTAAATCTGTTGGACTGTGATTTTTATGAAATGACACACAAATTGTACCCTTGACAGTGAAGAAGCTGTTGGGGGGGGGGGCCACCATTTCATCTCAAGAGGGGTGCTTGGACTGTTTTTTATAAATAGTTTCTTACTCAGTTTTGGTGAAATCGATAAATTCTTTCTGGGCAGTCTTGAACTAAATAATTTCTGATGGGATTTTTTCTTAAAAAGAAATGCTTGATTTCGGAATTAATATTCAGGGAGTTTGTGCACTTTAAATTAATAATTACGGCACCGTTACCGCGAAATAATAATTTCTCGCTGAGGAAAAACACTGAGCTGCTCCCTAATTATTAAATGGTTACGCCCTTAGGTGTCCAGTTTCCACATTGATTATAAACGCTTTATAGTAAAACCTGACACTCAGGAAGCACTCTATACCATGCCACAATTTTGTTGAATTTTTATCAAATTACATCAGCAGCTGCATGACTTCTACCTTACAAATCCACACACAAATAATATTGGCATACAATATAATTATATCATATATACACTATTTATACAATGATGAAGATACATGGTAACACCTACATTTTTCAACCAGTACATCACCCAGGCACAAGGAATTGGTCCTATGATATCATAAAATACACCATTTATACAAATTACATCAATTGGAAAATAATTATTTACATTATTCAAAATACTTTTAAGCTGTAGACCTGGCAAGTCATGGTCACATGTGTCTTGGTATAAATCCATATGATAGATACACAAGTAATACTTAAATTCAGGTTTGTACATTATTTTCACATTCTTTGAACAGGAAATGCTCCTTGCATTAACCGTTGACTAGACAATATTCTTTGTATAAACTGCACACATCTGAATAACCACAGGAAAACCTTCACAATAAGTAAAATAATAATACATTGTTAATATTCATCATTACTGGATCGGTGTCCTTCCAAACATCTTCACTTGAGAATTCTTTCGAGATTGGTATGTTCTCCATTATCATTATAAGTTTGACTGTCATTATCGTATGCAAGCAAGCAATACAAATATATGTCATGTTCAATTATTCCAGATGAGGTACATAAAAAAGATCTCCCTCAACATTGTCAACAATCAATACACTTTTCATCAATAAATGACTAGAACATCTCAACCTATGCCATACCTCTAACTAATTTATCATAACTTCTGTAAAAGAATGATAAATGTAAAAATCACATAAAATGACTAGAGAATGATTCCTAAAACTCTATCAATGTAATGTAAAACTCCCAAGGGGCACACAATGTAAATAAAATGTTGCAATTGGTGGAGGGCTCGTCTCTTGCGACAATGAAATGTATGGTAGAAATTATGTTGCTACTAAGTGGACACAACATTGGGAATTTTTCACCTAGCTGCATGTGACAATGTTGCGACATTGTCCCACATTGTAAATTTTGAATTTTGAGTCAGCTAAAATGATTGAGTGAGATGGTTGCACAATTCCTTTGAGCTATTACAGATGATTTCATATTTGTAGACTTTAATCAAATAACAAAAAAATTTGCAAAATTTTTGATCTGACATCAGAAAATCCTGCCAGGTGATTGGTCAAGCTGCACATAACGTGTCACTTTTTTTTTCAGTCTGCTTCAAGCAAGTGATGTTGGCTGGAAAAATGATGTCATAATTTCAACCAATAAACTGCTGCAAAGGCCAACTTGGTATTGTGGCAGTTGTTCACACATGTATGTCAAACCGCAACACACACAAACTCTTACATTTCTGCATTTCACACTCCTGTATTACACTTGATTGCTTCAGTTGATATTAAATCAGTCTCAAGCTGACTCTGAATGGCTTCAAATCCCTGAACGCTAAATTATCATGCCTTGACCAAAGGCATTGTCTGTGATAAAAGTAAAGGACTATTCAGAATTAAATTTTACGACTGGGTCGAGGGGTCATAGTTTCTATGGTTGTACTTGAGTGGGAATCACCTGTTTTCACATGCTTCTTAAGACTTGGGGCAATGGGAAGTTTTCCCGATAGGGTACCAATTTTTTGTGCATGTTTCAAGGGGGTACTTATTTTTAACAGCATGCTCAATTGTCGAACGAAATTTTAACAAAAGAAAATTGAGGTACTACAAATATTCGTGAAGCCATAGGGGGGTATCACTTTTCACAGAAAGCGCCCCTCCCCCCAGTCATAAATTCTGAATTGTCCCTTAGGATAGGAGGATGATCCAGTGATGTGGCCAACATTCATGAGAAAATCATAATCATAGTTGGTATGAAAACAGGGACCCAGCGATTGGTAGCATATTGTCATGTTGTCTGGACTGAGTCCTCCTCTGAGAAAACGCTACATGCATGTGTTTGTTTGTTTTCTGTAAAATAATCATTATGTGGATCATCTGATCGAAATCATCTCAATGCATAGTATTAGACTTTGAGAATGTGTGTACTAAAAATGTGTGAAACACTAACAGAAACTCTCACTTGAAACAGCTAGAGTCAGTTCCATTGAGGAGATCAATGGATTAAAATGCCATGTTCACCAATGCAAAATTCTATGTCACTTTTCAGGAGAGAGTGGTGTCATACCTTTTCTCAACCAATGAAAATTGCAGGAAAAATGATGTATTTTCTACCACAAATGTCTACAAATATGAAATCATCTGTAAAGCTTGTTGTTTTAAGTTATAACAACGAAAAGATTATCATAACTCACAAAAAAAAACATCAAGTCATGTTAGCTCAAACAAATTGTGCAACCATTTCACTCAATCTTTTGAGCTGAACCAAAAGTTCAAATTTTCCAGTGCATGGAATGTTTTTTTTTGTCATTGCTTCACAACATAATTTCTACCATACAATTCAACAAAATGTTCACAACATTGAGACACTCATTTTTACCATACAATTCAATGTAATTTTCACCAACATTGTGACGTTGCTGCAACAGATGTGCCCTTCGGATATGTAAACAAAATTCTACAGGGGAAATCGCAGTTTGTAATGAAACAGTCAAAGTACCAACATTGGCGCTATCAAAATTTTGAACAACCGACCAGACATATAGGCCTTCACAGAAATGATTTAATATTGATACAAAATCATTACACATGTGCAACAGATCTCAAACTGCTGTTGTAGCAGCTGTATTGACGCTGTCGTACGCATAATAACCAGAAGTATTTATGACAAGTTTTGGGGTCTTTTTTCGGCAAAAGTGGCAGAAGACATCTCGCACTGTTTGTCTGAAATGCACATTGATAGCGCAATACAGGACAAAATTGCAGCTGAAGTTAATAGCTTGAAAGGTGTTAAGAACTGCCACTATCAAGTTGTAAGTTGGGGTTATTTGTCCGTGGGTGATAACCATGCGTTTTAAGAAGTTGATGATTTCCGCAGGTGACACCAGAGTGACATACATGATGACGATGACCACTAGGGTAAGAGTTATTCGATGGGTGCTCTCTCGGACAGCGTTATTAGCCGGTTGGTATTGTCTCCTCATCCTGGCGGATTGACGGAGCGCTCTGATTAAGTAGACATTGCAATAGGCAAGCCACAGCAATGGCAGAAGTATGCCGCAGAGAAAATACGTCCACATGTAGAAGACCATAAAGACGTTGTTGTTTTTAAGAAATCCTTCTTTGCGGAAATAAACCGTGTGTCCTCCAACGCATTTCATTGATTCGATGCTCTCATTCCAAAAACGAGGAAGGTTGAAAAGTACGCAAATTACGAAGACACTGACAATGGACGAACGAGCAAATGTCATGCCAATAACCTCGCGAGCCCTCAGGGGATGGACAATGGCCAGATACCTGCTTGTTGCTATGGTAACCGTTAATAGGGTGCTAGACAATATGAAAATGTTAATGATTGCTTCGCTGTAGATGGCATAATATATCTCAAATCCCTTTGTTTCATACATGAATGCCTTTTGTTCAATCCAAGCATGGGGAAGAACAACAGTGCCGAATAACATATCAGAGACAGCCATTGCTACTAATCCCATGTGAGCACTCTTTTCCATCCTATCCATAGACTTCTGCAAAGACTTTTGCGTCAGGACGATCAGATTGAGAAGATTACCTAGTATGCCAAAAGCGCAAATTCCGATGACAACTTTGCGATACAGTATGTCTTCCACATGTTTAAAGTTCTGCTCGCTGCCAGACTCAGTGGGCGATGAATAATTGCGGTGAGAGTCAAGAGAGACTATATCCAGCACTGGGCCCGAGGCAGTGTGATCGCCATATGTGAAAGGGGTGTGGGGAGTTGTTGTGCCGTTGAGCGAGGCTGCGAGGGCTAACGGTATGCAGTCCTCCATGTTTACGACTGTTGTAAAACTGTAATCTGATTCTGGATATCTCCACTGGAGGTTATTAATCAAGTATGTCCCCTCAGTTCTACTAATTCCTCAATGGTGCAACATAATCACTTGACAGCAAAGTTGTAATATCATCATTTGATATAAATGGTGCAATATCTTCATTTTTCACCAAAGGTTCAGTATCATCATTTGATGTCAATGGAGCAATATGATCATTGTATATCAGAGATACAATATCATCATTTGTTATGACAGATGCAATATCATTATTTGATATGATTCTGACATCTCTATGTCCTTTTAATCATTGACCTGTTGGTCCATCTCGCATTTTAAGAAATAAGACGTCAGGCGCCATATAAGGTTCACGAAAGGAAATCCTACAGAAAACGGAGAAACATTAAGTAAGACAAATGTCACATATGAGGAAGATAGGTGTCAGAGAGAAGGGCAGATTCATATCTCAATGTACGATATGCCGAAGAAGTAATGAATGATGTAAAAAGTATAATATCCCAGCCGGAAATAATATTCTTCGTATCTCATTCAGTTCAAAGGACTATATCCACACTTTTTTCAATATGAAAAGTGGTCAATTTGTGTATAGGCATCAAAAATGTTGCAGTTTCTAGAAAGCTCCCTGAGGACAATCTTGTGTTTCTGCTGATATTTTTTTCTAGAATTGTCTTACAAAAATACAATTTCTCAGATGAAAATCGCTCGACTTTTCTCCACTTACTTGTGGTATTTTACGACCAATTAGATGAGGATGCAAAATAAGAACAAAATGTGATTAACTTCAGAATCCTTCAATAGACATTTTTCATTACTCCAATGTTAGTAATCTGCAAAAATACCTTGGAAGAGCTGCTATAATTTGACATTAATCCATAGATTGGCATAATCCTTTGGTAGGTCGTAATCGGATTTAATTTGTTGTGAAGTAGTACGACACAATCAAGAAATTTGTCTGCATGAATCAACTAATTGCCTTGTCAAAAGAGACCATTAAGACATAATCCAGCTTCTCAGTTCTTACTGTGCTTATTGTACTCAGTGTAATTAAGCAGTTAATTAGGCAAAAGCAATAAATTACCAGGCATCACCGAATGTGAATAGTTAATTAATTCTTCTCCGGTGACTGTTATCCACGAGATCTTCAAGGCTGCCTATGCTCTCCTTTTCTTTTTGCTGTGTTACTTGTAACAGTCGGTCACATGGCCTGAGCTGCATCCAATAGCATCTCTGTCACATGATCAGCACCGTCCAATCACAACCAAGAATAGATAGTTCTGTGCAGCGTGCCACAAGTGGGTGGGAGTCATCTGTAGTTATCCATTTGTTCAGAAACTTGATCTGAAATTAAGAAAATGAGAGCAACTATAAGAATGATGAAATTTCAAGCTGACATGATAATGACAGGCCTGGGGCCTAGCTCAATGAAAACGTGCTAATTTGCCAACCTCTGGGATCCACGTCCACTTCCTGCCACACCTATAACCAATGTGAGACAAAATTGAAAAATGATGTATTACGGCTCGTTATTTTGAGCAAATAATGAATGAAACTGTGTTGCTATATGTGTAAACCCAGTGATGGAAATGGGGGGGGGAGCTCGGGGGAGCTGAGCTCCCTTGACCAAAAAACAGGTGGAGCGGTACCCTGCTCCAGCTCCCCCGATGATCAGTGGTTAAATTACAATTATCATGTCACTTTTTCAGTCTTCAAGGTATTTTTAGCCAAAATTATGCTCTGGTGGAAGAATTCTTTCCTTTTGAAAATTTGGAATAGCGAGCCGATGCCACAAGAGCCGAGAGGTCCCCCGACAAAAATTTTCCATTTCCATCACTGTGTAAACCTAACGCTTGTTCTGCTGATCTTTATATTTTTAGATGAAAATTGATTCATCAAGTTCTTGTTTAAAATCAGGGGACACCCACCTATATGGCAATGGTATTTCATCGGATGATCTCCTATTACCTTCTTTCATTTGTCAATATATGTATAATCTTTTGTAGATACTTGTAAAATGTAACAATGGTGGTAATTAAATAAACTAAATTCAATTTTGTACGCTTTCATCCAGTGCCAAGAAGAGTACACCTATATATATAACTCCATTTCTGTGGTATGTCCATGACTGTACTGTTATATAAGCATTAGTCAGTGCATAAACACAACATTCTCCAGAACTTATTACAAAGTTGGACCGCAACTCTAGCGTCCAAAGGGAAAAACCTAGTAAGTCACATTTTAGGCCAAATTGAGTTAAGGTCAAAATAGGACTCCTGAGACATGTTTCTATATATTTATTAAGTTTAGATTTTCATGAAGTGGCCCGTAACCCCAGAGTGACACTCGCAAATCCTAGTAAGTCCATCTCTTACTGCAAGGACTGGCTTTTAAAATTCGATTTTCTCAGAATGTCATGAATGTAACTTACTAGGTTTTCCCTTTGGACGCTAGAACTGGATTAAGGACGTCTTATAGATAAAAACAATTACTTATGCCACTGCGATGCTGTTTGTGACAAAACTGGATATTATAATATATCATTCTCTATTTATTTTTTTTCCGAGAAACATCTCTACAAGATAATATTATCATAATAGTGCAGTGTAATGGGTTGGGTATAATAGGTTGGTTATATTAGCGTAATCCTGAGCTCTTGGCTGTGGGGGTCTATATTGTGCAGTTTAGTGGGTTGGGTATATAATAGAGGGTACTTCAGCACAACCAATTACATAGCAAGTTTTTGAGGCACTGTGAATATTACACTCTTACAACCGATTGGTTGATTTTTGGGAAAAGACCAACCGATCAATTGGTTGAGGCAAAATCAATCAATTATTATGGTTGAAACTACCATTTTGACTGGTTGAGGGCAACCAACTAGAATTGGTTGAAAACAATTCAACCAACTCCAATGGTCAGAAAAATGGTTGCATCATATTTATTTAAATAAAGTTTCTCTCCTATACCCAGGAGAATAGAAGCCCCTTGAAATAAAGGCTGCCCTGAGGCACTGCCCTCAATACAGTCAGGAAAAGTTGTAATAGTGTGCATGTAAAGACGTTCATGAAAGCCGCTTGAAACAAAGGTCCATAGCTCTAAAATAGAGAAAGGATGAGTGAGGGGATCTATTCAAGTTGATGTGGTACACAGAAGTTTAAATGAACAAGTGAGTCAAGGATCAGCGAGGAATCATTGACCTAATCAACAATAAAAGCATCATGAGTTGTAACAACAACCAATCAGTGTATAATCTCATAATTTATGCCATGATCCTAGCTTACACATCAAAGTTAACTTAAAAATTCAACAATTCCAAGGTAGTGTAATAAATAAGATCAGAGCTCATATCATGTTTGTCCAAACAAATTCTAAGCATTTCACAACAGAAGAATCATGAGCAACAGAGAGCCGAGTGTCGTCACCTATATCCATCCACTGTCAAGTCACGTTTAGTGTGTAACTTTGAAATTGTAAAATCCTGCAGGATGCACAGGCATGTCAATTTTATCAGTGTGTCACATAAATATAGATACACTGTTTCCAAAAAAATATGAAATGACCTTTTAAAATGTGAAAGATAAGGTAGACTAAAAATTTTGTTGGAGAACCATGGTGACCAAGAACTTGAACAGTCACTCACATACAGTTGTTCTAGTTCCCAAAGGAATGTCCCATAGTTAATATAGAATTGCAGTGACATTTCTATGCAAGGTAAGTGTATTTTATTATCTTAGTGGTGTGTGAATGGACTGTAGACTGCTTGGTAAAACAAGGAAGAAAAGTCTACTGATTTTTAGAGCCATCTCCAGTGCCTTCTGGTGGATAGCTAAACTTTCTCCATCTCTCTGTCCCCCGCATATCTTTATTAATGAAAAACTGTTTTTTGTTGTCACTGTAATCTTTTTTCTCTTTTCAGATTACAAGGAAAAAAAAACAAACAATTAATATTCCCTATCAGCGTGCCTCGACGGCCCAACGTCGGCCCAAAGCCGGTCCGATGCTGCTGACATCGGACCGACGCCGGGCCGACGCCGGACCGCCGAGGCACGCTGACAGGGAACCCTCTTCCCAACAAATAAAAAATTACCCCTCCCCACCCTCAAGAAATGAAAGACATGATGAGTGAAATAACACCTTATTTATGAATAGCCATTCAGCTGGGATGGGAATATGGTCTTTAGCATCAGGGTTCAATGGCTTTACATCCTGTATTTTTGCACTAGATATTATAAAGGCTAATCAGGCAAGCCATGGACCATGGCAATTTGATAACAGCTGTCAGACTGAATTCTACAGAGAAGCATGAGGTTGACTAACTATAATCCCATTCCTTATTAACCAATAAGGTTCTTTCATTCAACCAATTATTAAAGTTAATGTTTAACCAATTTCATGTGTTGAAATAACAGTAAGAGAGATCAACCAATTCAAATTGGTTGGTAGGTTAACCTATCTTGATCGGTTGACTGCAACCAATGAATTGTTTGGTCCTATTTCAACATATATAAAAGTGGTTATTTTCAACCAATATATTTTGGTATATTCAACCAATCTGTTTTAAGAGTGTATCGTTAAATTCCTGTGACTATAATTTTTTCGACTTTCTTTCAGAATTTTCAGAGAGTATGCAATTATATAATTTTGTCGGATTTGTCCCGATGCAGAGGAGCTTCTGTTTAAATGCTGTTGTATAAATAACACATGAAGACTAAAGGAAAACTTCTGTAAGTTTATTTCCCAGGCACACTGTCTGAATAGTTATTCAGTGCTTGGTAGTGAATATACATATACACTATACAGTTGAGGACAAAATTATAAGCAACGATATGTTCCAGGATTTCCTCCTTTAATTCCTTTTTTTCTCCGAAATGGGGAATCACAGACAAACCATATTTCACCAAAACTGTATTTCTGTGGTATTTCTATCACAAAAGGCTGATTCTTCCAAAAATTTCAAAATTAACACAGATAAGTATAGGCTAACTGAAATCAAAAATATCCTGGGACAAAATTATTAGCCACATTAGACTTGCCATTTCTGAGTGTCACCTGCCTGCTTTTTAATGCTTTTTGGGAGTAGTTCCAGGATATTAAATAGAGGTTTCAACTTATCTCAGACGTATCATTTATGGTTCCAGTTACTTATCTTGATTAATTTTGACATTTTTGGAAGAATTAGCCTTTTCCAATTGAAAAACAGTAAAATTAGAGTTTAGGTGAGAGGACTATTGGTCTGATATACCCCATTTTTAGAAGAATTGAATTAGAGAGTCTGGCTAATAATTTTGTCCTCAACTCTAATTGAATCAGTGTTAAGACAGATACGTTCACATACTTCTTTGAATAAACAACGCAATTGTGTAAGAAATAGTTGGTGCATTTATGTAACTTTTCTTGTGTAATGTATAATGATTCATACTATCTTAAGTAAGACAATTACAGAAACCTATATGCGTAGGGGGAACGGGGGCACATTGGGACGCTTTTAACGTCTACTAATTTTGCTCAATGTTGAAAGCACTGAAGAACTCAGAAGTTTGCATGAATATCACCAATACCATTGAGCTTAAATGCAAGGCATAATAAACTAGACTTCACATACCCTTTTGCAGCCAGAGAGCAAAATGTGCCGCGGGGCACATTGGGACATCAGCCGGGGCACATTGGGACATCAATTGAAAAATCATTTTAACACTCCATGTGCAATAGATATCACATATAAGTAGTGCGTAAGACAATATATGTACAGTGCATTAACACCTTGTAGTGCCAATAGTTCATAACTTTAAACAGTTTTAAACATTTAACATAAAATGTCCTGGGTGCGGACATCTATGTAAGTAACACACAGTGCTTTGCAACAAATTTGTTCACAGAGCATGGTAATCCACTATACCTCTATTCACTGTGGCCTGAACACCTGTTGTGTGCTGTCCCAGGTCATTCAGTTGCCTTGGACTCTTAAATTCTGCCATATTAAGTGCGTCCCAATGTGCCCCAAATTCACTGTCCCAATGAGCCCCGATATGACTTTTACATCAAAATGCTAATTTCTCGGACACCAGTGAGTGTGTTTATACGGATAGCAATTCATAACTGTTCGTTAGGATATATAAATTCATACAAGCACTGAGAAAGCTTCATTGTTCATGGTTTGTCCACAGAATGGTTTGAATTGAACCTGTCCATATTTACTTCAGTAGTAGCAAAAACAAACTTTTGCTCGCCATACTTCTGCATGTGGCTGTAATTTGTCTATAAAACCATGGAAACATCAGGATGTGAAATTACAAGATATGATGGCACTACCATATCATATACCTTGCCAGGATCCAAGAAAACCCCACTGTCCCACAGTGCCCCGCGTTCCAATGTGCCCCCGTTCCCCCTAATGCGAGACTGATTTCATACATTAATGAGATGATGAAGAGAAACTACAGGACCGCACCTCTCAATCCGATATGCCAATTATGTACTTCATCATGAATTTGAGCAATTTTGCAATTACTACAAGGGAGATGGAGTACTGGATATCAACAAGTTCAAGCGACGGATCCAGAGGGAGGGTAGGCAAGTTCAAGCAACAAATCTAGGGGCAGAGCCCATTCCCCCTCCTATAGAGAACAATGAGAGTTTAAGTAGCTTGCAGACTTGTAGACTTGTGGACTTTTAGCCATGAAGTTGTGACCTCTCTTGCTGTGGCTTTCGATCTCGCTGCAAGCGTCGGGTGACTTGTGCATTAAGAAAATATGCGACAACACAGGCCTGCAAATTCTGAAACATTCTGTTCTACAAAATTAGTTTCTTCTGTAACACTCTTCTGTCCTTAGGACATAGCGGGGTTCATATGAACCATGACTTTTTTCTTTGATATTACTAGTGAAGAGTCACTATACGCTGCCGGCTTCGAAAGTCCTGAGGTCTTCAACAGCAGTAGGAGAAACAAGGAACAGGCTTCACAAGTCCAAGGGAGAAAGGTAAGCTCAGTTTACAGCGCACTATTGCTTATCACTGGCTAGAATCAAGGGTTTGAATCAAGCTCTTGCTCGATCACCTCTCGACCTATGTAAGGCAGTCGTTTCTCTTGTCCCTCGCCTTATTGATGTGTCCTCCTCCTGTCCTACTTAGCTTACCAAGAGTATAGCTACAGGACATGAAACCCAAATCATCCATTGATCTCAATGGGTATCAAGAATGCAGTGCAACATTGAAAACAGGCCAAAGTTTCAGAGAAAACCCATGCAGTTTGTGCTATGGAGTTCATTAAAATCAGAAGACTTTATCACGCTTCAAAATGAAAAATCTACAGGGGGACATCATATCAAAGAAGTCCTACAATCTGACAAAGGAACATTGTTTATCTTCACAATCTTTAATGACGCATGACTCCTTATAGTAGTGCCAACTTCAGCACGTTCTTAATCACGGAGTTTCCATGAAGGCTTTTGAATTTGCGAATGATGTGTTGGTCATTGTACTCAAAACCCACACATTCCATAAAAGCCCAAGTATTTTCATGAGAAATTGCCAATTAAAAGACCAATACGGTACATTGAGTAGTACACAATGTCATCTTGCATTGCTATATTTGGAAAGCTGCATGACGTAAATATATTGTATACCATTTGAAACCTCTGTCAGCCAATCGCAAGCCAGTATTTGACTGCAATAAATCCCATATTCTTTGTAGTCCACTTATTCTGTAACGTTCAGTGAGGAGTAAAAGATAAGCAAAAGTAGTTAAACACAGGACTTCTGACAGAAAATGTTCTAACTTTATTTTGATTGTACTCTCTAAACATTGGGTTTTCAGTGTGACTAGTTTTAAAATGACTACTTTAGGGTAGTAATATGTGCAAAATTTGACTATCCTATCATAACCAAAATTATTATGCTGACTCTGAAAGTAGTCAATTTGATCACCATCTGGTAGTCTTGATTATCACATTGATACATGTAACTAATCCAATATTAATTTTGTAACAGTGACAAGCCTTTAGTAATTTTGATTCAAAGAGTTGTCGGTAGAGGCACCAGGAATTATCACTCTAGAGTTGTCACTTTGGTAGAGGAGTTGCCTTGTAAATTTCTACTCTCTTGAGTTTAACTCTTCTTATGGCTCAATTCAGCCAGCTCACCAAGCTGTTTCAAAAGGTATCCCCAAAGGAGCCATAAGTTCCCCTCATCTTTTATGCTTCAGCTTGCCTTCTGCTGTCCTTTTCCAGTCTACCAACCTGAGTGGTAATGGCCCAGGCCCGCTCTGCTGAAGGTCTTTGGTTCGAGCTTTTGGTGAGGAACCAGAAGTTTTCAGCGGAACTTCATAGGCAAACTCCCGTCTGCGTGTTGTTTGGATCGGAGGTTTAATTGTAGTATTTGTAAAAATAGGGGCTATGTGCATTAGTGGTTCAATTTTTTTTTTCAGTTTTTTTCTCAACATAATTGGTCCTTTAGTACTGGGCAATGACTCCTTAGAGGTTTATTTAACTAATGAACTTACAAATAATATTATGTAGTGCGAAAATTCTTAATCCCCAGCAACCGACCATTATTCAATGCGCTGCTTTCGGTATAAGTGTTAGTCTCGGTTTGTTCTGTTGTCACCCGGGACATAGGATATGAATAATAAGTTACAATAGAATTGGGGACTTTTGCGTCATACCAATAACACCACCCAGGGAAAAGCAAGCAAACTTCGTGACTTCACAAATTACTAGCTTTCTTAAATCTGGAGAATTTATGCAGAATAGGGTTCAGCCCCTTGGTATTTGCTTAGCAATTAGCCATTTATGTAAAACCACAATTTCCAGCTAATCAAGTCCCTCAGCTGTACAAAGGCTCATAGGCAATTATATCAGTGGCCACTTAAGACTTATGTAACAACATTGTCTGACCTCATTATTAGTCCCGCTACAAGTGGGAGCTAATAGACAGGAATACTGATTTCATTTGCCTTTGTCTGTCTATCTGTAGATCTCTCTACGTCTGTCTGACAAGAAAATTGAGGACAACCGCTACAGCCTACACAGTTTGTCATGATTGGTTGAAAGCACTCTCGGCATGGTTCCCATCACTGGGTCCTATGTGTGTTTGAATCCTGGCTTTGGCCAGATAATGCCTTACCAGCTGGATCTCTGTCTGGACAGAGGTTTCTATCATCCCCTTACCTAATAAGCCCACTAGAATGCAGAAAGGCCGGATGTAAAGATCACAGTCATCCGTCCATCTACTGGTGCATGTTCACTCTTGAAAATGAGTAGTTCCTTCCCCATACTTCTTTACAATTACAGAAGCACCAACCTCTGCTCATTATCCTGTGTAAGCCCTCTTCTCTTTCTCCAATACTTTCCTCATCATTTTGTGTCCGACAACAAACATCTTGTGTTTCCATTCAATTGGGAACAGAACCAGTGTTGGTTTCGGAAGTCTCAAAGTTCTTGAGACTGATTGTGACCATCTCTTTTATAAGACACTGTGACAGTGAGAATGATTGCGACTGTCTCCGAGTGACCTTTTCAAGCAAGATAGAGTTATGTACTCAGCTCATGACTTGGAAATAATTGGTTGAAATGAAGAACTGTTGTAGGATCTCCCAGTGATGGAAATGGGGGGGAGCTCAGGGGAGCTGAGCTCCCTTGATCAAAAAACAGGGGGAGCTATGACCTGCTACAGCTCCCCCAATCATCAGTGGTAAATATATACTTTTCATGGTCACTTTTTCAGTCCTCCATGTATTATTAGACAAAATATGGTCTGATCACTGAATTTTTTCTCCTTTTAAAAATTTTGAATGCCGCCCGGCTGCCTCGCCAGCCAAAAGCTCCCCCGACGAAAATTTTCCATTTCCATCACTGGGATCTCCTACACAGGACACATGTTCACTCCTGACTAAAATATAGGACACATTTTTGACATACAGCTCAAGGCCCAAACATCCATCTCGATTCCTCTTTGAATGACAATTTAATATATCTATTTCACCAGGTATCTTTAATTTAGGTGTTGACAATCTTACAGTTATCAGGGTCTATACTTTTTATGTTTCACCCTGTCTGGGGTTAATGCCATATTATGAGTTGTTACTCTTACAATAATTGTTTATAGCCACACCATTTCTTTCATGAGCTGTTTTTTTTTTCATGAATGGTGTTCACGGTGTACAGTGTCTAAAATCAGTTACTGTAGATGAACGTCAAAAGCTTACAGAATTGGACTGAAATGTTCCTTGTTAGGTCAAATCCTTATCTATCCAATGATATTCTTTATCACTCACATGCAGTTAATGACATCATACCCTATACTTTCAATGCTGTTGAAACCAGTCACCACCTGACTCACAGCCCTCATCAGTGAGGTCACAAGTAACCCAATGTCAAACAATTCATTTTAATGCATTCGATAGGGCTTGTTGTGAGGTCACTGATGGCAGAGAAATGTATGTACTCTTTATTCGTTTACTGTACGATCACCCTGGCTTGACAGACTGTTGTGGACCCTTGGAAAATATGTCTTTGTTTTTCAGTTGAATCTGTTCTGTATAACAACTATTCTATGTAACTCCAAGTCTCCAACCTAATTATTTGGTAATTTTCAATACATTTTAGGCTTATCACCTTGAATTAAAAGCAAAATACACTACTTAGGGCTCTAATCACTGGGTATTTATCCTATAATTTCTCTTCGCTTAAGGTAATACGTAGTTATTATATAAAGATGTAAGACACTTTTCAAGGTTGAATCAATTATTTCACCCATTGTTATTGCATTATCCAAACAGATAATTATTGTAGAATGAAATAATCAAGCATCTGTCCCAATGGGAACATCTGCATTGCTCCAATTTTGCTACGAAGTCGTAATGAAGGTGAAAATTTCCTAGAGTAACATGGTCAAAATGACAATTTCACAACATTGAGAAGCAATGTCAAGATAACACTATGACATCAGCAAGCAACATTGTGCAACATTGTCACAATGTTGTGAAAATTCTCAATGCTGTGTTCATGTTGTAGCAACATAATTTTTACCGTACATTTTTATGTGACCAAAGAAGAGACCTCCACCAGTACAATGGGCAATTAACGTTGTGTTCATGTTGTGGGCTGCTCGGGGCTTTTACTTAAATTTGAGATGAAATTCAAGTTCATTTTACCAAGGAAACTTACTGAAGTGGTTTATTTTAAAGCCTACAAAAATGTACATCCATTTTATCAAATCAACTTATATTCAGATACTAACAAAATATAAGGATGGTTGAAATGTCTATTAAAGCATCCATAAATTGTAGCTAATTACAGGGGAGCAATTTCACCTTGGTCACAAGAATATCCGATGCAGAGAATTATGATTAGGGACCGTTCAGAATTTACGACTGGGGGGGGGATGGGAGTTTTGGTCGAGAGGGTACTAACTCTTCACACGTGTTTCAAGGAGGGAGGTACTAATTTTTGGCAAGATGTCCAAGGGCACATCTATGACAATATATGTGTGTATTGCTTTGTATGTCGAGGGGGGGTACTAAAAATCTGCATGAAACCTAGATGTGGGGTACTAAAAATCTGCATGAATCTCAAGGGGGGTATCAATTTTTTATGGGAAGTTCTGCAAAACTCACACCCCCCCCCCCTCCAGTCATAGATTCTGAAGGGTCCCTTACGTACTCTCATTGATTAAAAACATAAAAATGATGTATATTTATTGGTATTTAAGGAAACTTGTAGCCCAAATTTTCATTTTTCTATAAAGTTCATTTCAATATGTTTCTTAAATCCATTCAGCAATTCATTCTTGAGAGGTGTCCTGATTCTTGCTATAATTATCTGCTTTGTCTTTTTCTTCAATTTCCCAATTTTAAACAATCATACATATTCTGCTTGAAATACAGCAAGAAATTACAAGGGCCTCTGCATTACAAGACAACCCCTCCTGCAGACATGAAGTGCATGGTCTTACACATGGGAGCAGTGTCACTACTTAAATAGCACTTCATGCAGGAGAAATATGGCCAGTTGGCCACACTACTCATTAGGCAATTCAGTTACGTTATATCACAAGGATCTTATATAACACAGGAAACACTAGTAGGTTTAAAACGTTTTCAGCAATAAGACGGTTCAACAAGATTGAGTATGGTTCAGTAGTAAATGGTTGTTATCATAGAGTCAGGGACTTTAGCATCATACTAATTATCTCACTGAGACAGCACCAAGCAAATGAAGTCTTTACATAAATTATTTGTTTTCTTAGCTGTGGAGAACTTCTACAGAAAGCATTCAGTCCCCAGGCAGTTGCTTAGCAGTCGGCCATCAATCTCAAACCACAATTTCTGACTAATCAAGTCCCTCAGCTGTACAATGGCTCAGTGGCAATTATATCAGAGGCCCACTTAAGACTTATATAATGTCTGACTACATTATTGGACAACAGTTTTTCAGTCAAGAGAACTTCCCTTCAGAAAACCACTCCACAGCATCTGCGATATGAAAGGCTATACTTCCAAGCTTCGAAAACATGTCTGGGTGCACTGTAAAATTTGAAATTTTGAGTCAGCTCAAATGATTTAGTGAGATGGTTGCACAATTTGTTTGAGCTATGATAGCTTGATGTTTTGAGTTAGGATAATCTTTTCGCTGTTATAACATAAAACCACAAGCAATGTTAGCTCAAAGGAATTGTGCAACCATCTCACTCAATCATTTAAGCTAACTCAAAATTCAAATTTTACAGTGTGTTGTGCTTTCCCAAATCATCCATCCATATCCTTTTGCATGCTCATCGCTCACTCTTACAAATAAGTACTTCATTCCCATACTTCTTTACAATTACAGAAGCACCAACCCCTGCTCATTATCCTGTGCAAGCCCTCTTCTCTTTCTCCGATATTTTCCTCGTCATCTTGTGTCCGACAACAAACATCTAGTCTTTCCATCCAATTGGAAACAGAACCAGTGTCAGTTTCAGAAGTCTACAAAGTTCTTCAGACTGATTGTGACCATCTCTATTGTGAGATTGATTGTGACTGCCTCAGGTCTCTCGCTGGCTGGATTGATTTAGGTGGTCAGTTGATGACAGTGAAGTAAATTGGTTGAACGAATATTTTTTTAGTGTGTTGCTTAACTACATGTATATTTTAAAAACTACATTTCACTCCAATGGCAGGCGTTCACAGTGTCTGATCAGTTGTGAGGACCACGGCTTGACAGGCTGTTGTTGATCTCTGGAAAATATGCTATTGTTTTGTATGACCAATATTCTATGATAACTAGTATCCTGTGATAACACCAACATAAATGTTTTGTTATTTTCCAAACACTGTAGGCCTATCATCTCACCGTAAATAGATAATAAATGCATCAATTATGGTTCATCTCGATGGTATTTACTCTTGAACTTCTCTTCATGCAAGGTAATATGTTTTGTAATTATTTCCACCTGTTGTTTTTGTATTATCCACATCGGTAATGATGGTAGAGGGAGAATAATGACTCCTCTTTTTCACTCAAATGTAGGTTAAAGTTTATGTTATTGCTAAATTTTACTACCTTGCAGCAAAATCAAACAACATTCTTGTTCAAAAATGTATAGGGCCTATAATGATAGATTTAGATATAGATTTTATTTTTCCATACCTCAGACATTTTGTTACAAATATGGACAAACTTCCAATTCATTTTTGTGTGAATAGGGGAACGCATCAAAACAGGACTTTAAGCCCCAAATCACCCATCCATCTACTGGTGCATGTTCCCTCTTACGAATGAGTTGTTCCTTCCCCATATTTTTTACAATTACAGAAGCACCAACCACTGCTCATTATCCTGTGTAAGCCCTCTTCTCTTTCTCCAATACTTTGCTCATCATCTTGTGTCCGACAAAAACATCTTGTGTTTCCATTCAAATAGAAACAGAACCAGTGTCAGTTTCGGAAGTCTCCAAAGTTCTTGAGACTGATTGTGACCATCTCTTTCGTAAGACGGACTGTGACCGTCTCTTTCGTGAGACTGATTGCAACTGCTGTCTTAAGGTGACCCTTTCAAGCAAGATTGAGTTATGTACTCAGCTCATGACAGGCAAACAAATCAGTTGAAACAAAACAATTGAAGATTTCTTTTCAACACCCTGGATAGTTACACACTCTCAATCAGAATAAAGCACAACATATTGGGACTATGTGGTGCTTATAAATTGAAAATGAAATATTGAGTGTAAATGCTACCAAGGCATATGAAGAAGACGTTATTATCCTTGCCAATTCATTTTTCAATGGATGTTATGTGCTATCAGCAAGTATCTTTAAAAGTTGTGACTGTGGCATATCTATGGCGTAGGCACATAGAACAATGAGATAGGAGTTTCAATGCCAACTGAGTTCCATTTGCTTGGCCACTTTGCAGCATGTCTATCACCAGATGGCTCCCTGTCAGTTTGTAAATTTAGCTGCCAAATATCGCCATGCAGTATAGAATCGAATCCTGGACCTCAAAATTTTAAGGCCAGCATGCAATCCACTCAGCCACCGAGGTACATGGCTTTGCAGTGTGAAAAACATCTTCACAACATTGGGGATCATAAGATTATGGAATCTTAAATCAAGATTTCCTGACCTGCCTGATATCAATCTTTTAAATAGATAGGTAGATAGATAGATAGATGGATAAATATGGTAAGTGCAGCCCTCTAAGCCCAGTTCTTGCTCACGAGGGTTGCTTGATGAGATGGGAGAGAGAGCAGGAGTCCTCAACATGTTACACATTTACTTTCTTTAAAAAAAGTGGCCAATTGATCAGAGATTTACATGATTACAAGTAAAATGTGGATTCCCACTTGCAGGCCAGCATAGAAATCCCACAGAATGCTGTCCTTCTACCCAAATTCGTTTTTTTATCCAGAAGGTGGTGCAAAAGGCCAGCTCCAAAAAATATTTTTTTCGCTACAGAGCAGTTTTCTATGTGGGAGGTGCAATGGAGTGCATGTCCTTGATATTGAGGTTACCGAAGTTAAAATATATTATAAGAACAGATCTGTGGTGGCCACCCCTCCTTGAAAAACTGTGACCCCTCCTTAGAAAACCTCCCTCCAGTTGAGACCCCCTGGTTACACTATCAAATAATCTTATGAGTACTCTCACCCTGGCTTTATCGGCGGTTTTGGACCTTCAAAAATGTTATTACTCCTTATTCTTAACTAATACACGGTGATAAAACAATTTAAATGCTTGGGTAATTTTCAGTACGTTATATATGCCAAACTGTTATCATCTATAAGTAAATGCATTAATACATCAATTATGGCTCATCCTACTATGTATTTTGTGGTTAATATGAAAGCCATTTACTCTAGAATTTCTCTTAATGTGAGGTAATATGTTTTTGTACGTAAAGATGTAAGGCATTTTTGAAGACTGAATCAATTATTTCACCCACTTATATTGTAGTTTCCATACAAGTAATAATGGAAGTGTGAAATAATTAGGACCTCATTCTCACTCTAGTTCAGGAGCTGTTGCTGGGTCTCCTCTGCCTGTGTAATGCAGAATTATTAGGTATATATATATATTTTTCAATATTTTGCATGTGGACGAATTTGTAAACCTGCAAAAACGAACATGTACACGAATTTGGCATTCGTGGAAGTGTCAAATATTGTCATTCACGAATTTGTATAGGTGTAATTACGAACATACTAACCTTGGCTAAAACTAACCCTAAACCTAATTTTGACCTTAAACCTGAAACCTGTAACACCTCCACGAATGTTAGTATTGGCAGGTCCAAAGTGAATGTGCTTTATTATTCACTCCTAACTTCTAAAAAGAATTAACTTCAATTTACAAAAACACTGTTACATAAACGTCAAATAATATCCAACATTTTACACAAAACTTCCGGAACAAGTTTTCATGTACAGAAATCCAATAAAAAGCTTCTCCCCTGTAAACCATGTACAATATTCGTGCACAATAATGCCAATAAGCGGGGTTGGAAGTCAGAGCTGTAATTTAGGAGACATTCGGAGTCGCTGTCGCTTTTCAGAAAGCCAAAGGAGTCGGGAGTCTGAGATGGTTTACTTACTGCCTGAATCAAAAGCCCTGGTTAGGCCTATTTCTAACCCAGTTTTCACTACACATCATGTTGAGAGTGTGATGCTGAAGGAGATGGATTCCTATTTTAAAGTAGGATCTAGGAAACTTTGAACAAATATGAAATTACACCACAGCAGTACCTTATTCATATTCACATCTTTCCAGAAAGTACTTAGAATATGAAAAAAATGGTATGTGACCTCATATTACTCAGGCAATGTGATGGCCCATGATGTACAGTGTGATGCAGCGTTGGCATGTGACGTTGTGTCCAGAATAGCCATATATGGTTGTGTAGCGTGGGATGACAGTCGCTAACATTAGGGCTCTTTGTAGATGGGCGCTCCACTGGAAAAATTGAGTTTCTTATTTTCAATTTGCAAATTGGCTTTGCCACCCCATTGACAGCTTTCTGTTGGTCCCCTAATCTTCTTATTGGTGAAGTACCTAAAATCTTCTAATTAGTTTGTTTATTGTCACCTATGCTGCTAGATATGTTAAGCACTGAATCAACTGATCATCCATAGGCTTAACTGACGCACACAAAATATTTCTAAGCCAGTGACATGACACAACCTAGTTGAAAGTTAATTTTGAAACTGTTCGGACTGCTAATCTGCAAACAGCTATAATCAGTTTTCTGATGAAGCTCACCTCTGTCAATCAAGAAAAATTACACATGAAAACAGAAGAAAACTGTGGGGACAAACGAATTGTTAATTTAAGACAGCTGTGAAGTACAACAAGTATTATGCCGTGTGTATGCAGTTTTTGCAGTCTTCAAGCGTCTGATGCACACTGAGTATTGTTCATCATTGGCTGAATACATATGTCACAAGCTATGGGAACTGTCATAATTATGATGGCACATACTCCCACATTTTTAAAAATCACTTTTTACGCATTTTCTGGAAGGATAGTCAGAAAACTAGCATTTTGCGTAAATTTGACAAGGACTCTGAGCAATCAAACGGTTTAACAAGTAAGATGTATGGATTCAGAAATAAACTGTTGTTTACTTTTCTGAAGATTGATGGTTCAAATGAACATTTTAGGGTCAAACCTTTTTTTTTGTAACACCTGCAACTGGAATGGCTGCATGGACAGCAGGGGGTCTATTTGCTTATCATTAATAAGAAAATATCAATGGGATAGAGCTGCCTGAAAGTGTTATTGATGCACAATAAAAAAAATTAAAAGTTATCTTTTTTCATTAGACAAATCAAAAAAGCTACTTGCTATGGCCGTTACCATAATAATGGTCATATATTTGCCATTTTATATGTCATAGGCTATCATAAATAGGTTGTCTTAGATTTATGCATAACGACAGAGGTCCTGACAATAAAATAACAGCATTAAATCACATAATAAAGGCCTAACAGGGGTGGACTGCCTATACATGTGGCAGAGGCCATGGGCCTAACCGCTCATGGGAGGCCATATTAGGAACCAAAATAGCTTTCTTTGTGACCAAATATGTGCCTCGGGAGAAGATCAAACTCTCAGCCTTGGGCCCCAATGTGAGAGGGCCTTGTACTGGAAAGGGCCCTTCCACCTTCTTTGAAATAGAGAATTTGAAAATAGGAGTGTGAAGGTCCATCGTCCCATTTTGCACTGGGCTGAAATGTTGCTTAATGATTACACATATTTCACATTCATACATTGTTGACATAGCAACATTTATAAGATGCTCCTGGAACTTTCATGATAACAGCATAAGAGAAAATCCCCCTCCTGATCTTCCCCTAATCTTCCACTAATCTTCCCTGAGCCATTTATCTTGGGCTTATGGAAATATAAGAGATAATTATATGCCGAAAACAAAAGGTCCAGGCCAATTTTTTCTTGCACAGAATGAAGAATATATACATATAGATCAACACTAATTCCAGTACAAAATGACTCAATAAAGACAAACTTTAATCTTTAAAAAAATTGTTAACACTGTAAAATTTGAAATTCTGAGTCAGCTCAAATTATTGACTGAGATAGTTGGACAATTTGTTTGAGGTAACATAGCTTGTTGTTTTAAGTTATGTAAATCTGTCCCTTGTCAGAACTTAGAGCTGTTTGCAGATTGGCGGTCTCTAAAAAAAATCATTTTCTTATTTTCAATTTGCAAACTGGCTTTGCTACGTCATTGACAGTTTACTGTTGGTCTCCTAATCTTCTTATTTGATGAAGTACCTGAATTCATTTAATTGGTTTGTTAATTGTTGCCTATGTTGCTAGATATGATAAGCACTGAATCAACTAATTAACCACAAACAAAACATTGTTAAGCCAGTGACATCACAAGACCTAGTTGAAAGTTAATTTTGAAACTGTTTGGGCAGCTAATCTGCAATCAGCTCTAATAAAACAAGCAATGTCAGCTCAAGGGGATTTTCCAACAATGTCACTCAATCATTTAAGCTGACTGAAAATTCAAATTTTACAGTTTTGGATGAACTCCTCCCCCCCTTCCTGTCCCAACAAAATATTCTGGATCTGCCCCAGCATCTTTTGTAAATTGAGATGATTAGGATGATGCAACGCTTATGTAAATCGTTTTGAAAGAAATTAAAGTCTACATTGCATCTCATATTTCAGGCGTTCGCATATAAATCCAGACAAATTAAAACTCACAATTTGCATGAGCAGCATTCATCAGTATAATACCTGCATTGATCTTTGTATCTCAAGTTGGTTGTGGTACTTTGGGAAGCATTAATCAGGATTTTTAATTCACATCCAGACAAATGATTGTGCATGTGTACCAAAGTGGGCTAATTTGAATCTACATGAGGGGAATTCGGCAGGAATTTGGCAGGATATTGATTGTTGAATACAAATCCAGATCTTTAAGAGGTAAAATCATATTTCAGAGGGTTGCCACTTTCATCAGATGAGTTTTTCAGGCTTCCTTTATGAATTATTCCAGTTCAGAATGTGTATTCTTACTCTAAGAGCTCAAAATCCAGTTTTTTTATAATTCCTCTCTAAGAGACAGTTTTATATTTTTTAAGCAATCTGACTGTCTCCAGCCAATCATATGCTGTAAAAAATTACTACATACCTTTTTTTAGGTTTCAGCTATCCTTTCATCATCAGCAGCAGCGAATCAACCCAAAGATATATATATATAGTGAAATTTCAATAGGATTTTGCCCATTAAATCATGCGTCATATAATTCAGCCGATTTCCTCTTAGCGAATGTGCTACCTACTGATAAACCATAATTCTGAGAACCTTAAGTATGCTTGCATCGTTTTGAGCTTTTCTTTAGACGCGAGCCGCATTAGAAATACAGGATTTTTCATAAATGTTCAATTTCAAAACGTCTCTGCCCGACTGCCAAATCATCATCGACTGAACATTGTTATTTTGCTTTCTCAACTTCCCTGATCCTTAACTGGCTGACTGGCTTCTTTAATTACTTTATTTTGCCAAAGAATAAAGAATGTATAAGGTATACTGACAAATTACACACACACATGTATAATATACACTATAAATTCTAAAATTCTCAGTTAGCTCAAATGATTGAGTGAGACAGTTTCACAGTTGTTTGAGCCATGATAGCTTGCTGTTTTGAGTTATGATAATCTTTGTGTTGTTATTTATAACTTGCAAACTACAAGCTATCTGGCTCAAAGGAATTGTGCAACCATCTCACTCAATCAATTAAGCTAACTCAAAATTCAAAATTTACAGTGTATACGTGTGTGTCTGTAATTTGTCACCCTATAATCCCTATATATAAACATATATGCAGAAGATTGGTAAATTATACAAATTATATATCATTAAAAGCCATAATTGTTAGTTACTGAAATGCATGATCAATTGATCATGTTATGATCTCAATGGTGATCAATGTACCCTGCTGCCACAGGGCTTTTTTAGTAATTGTTGCCGGTCATGGCATTTTCAGAGAGATATATGCATGCATTAAACCTCGATTGGATTATAGGCTTACTATTCCAATTGGGGTTTATGGAAATACCATACAACTGAATATCGATTAATGGCGTAGGTTCTGGGGAAAACCAAACCACAAATGCAAATAACTATTCGGCTTTTCATGAAATCAATCTTTAAATATGTATTACTTTGGATGACTCCTCGGTTGCATGCTTTATCATATCCATGTATACATAGATTACACCTGATTCAGTGTTCACATAACATATCTTGGATTAAAATAAATATTATGTGCATTTCTATCTGCACTAAGACTGCAGATCATTCACCTTTTTTATAATTCTCTCATTCATACATTTTTGCAGACATCATGTAATAAATCTTTCTTCAGACTCCCACATAAAGGGCGTAGCTTTCTTCAGATCTTCTGTAGTTGGGTGCAAATGTAATATGAGCTATGAAAGAGACCGTTGGGATTATATATATTAAGATGAATGGAGAACTGCACCTTGCGAAGAACTATTTCTCTTGTGCTATATTCGTAACTCTTGTGTTAATGTGTTTATATATTTTTTGAATTTTTGTCACCTTTATAGACTGTTTCATTAGTGATATTTGGTTTTTCCCCGTCTCCATCCATCACAATCATTTTCATCTGGGTTGGTCACGCCAAAGCTCCCAGCTCTAGATTCCCACCCATTGGCATATCACAGGTATAAAATATATCTTTTTATTTAAACCTACATAGCTTGTTGCTTTTAAAAATTTCTGTCAGCCATTCAATTCAATTCGATATCTTACATTGGCGCGACTTACCCCAAAGAAGTTTGTACAACTTACCCTTAAGTGACTTTTTAGAGAAAAACTGGCATTAAAGTTAGTGAAACAGTTTCAGATCATAGCTGACAACACGAATATCAACATTATGCCCTCCAAACTACTACCCTATGGGCACATCTACGTTGTGGCAACGTTGCAATTAAGTCACCCTGTTTGTTAAATGACCTAGAATTGTATGGTAGAAATTATGTTGTCACAACATTGTGAAGCAACATCAAAGATATGATGTCAGGATCTGCCGTTGTTGTGACTTTTCACACATTGTGAGGCAATGTCAATGGTTCCAGGTCAGCTTGCGACATTATGGCAATGTTGTAAATAAACCCCGACGTCGTGCTCACGTTATGGCAACATATTCTCTACCAGACATATCTACGTGACCAACAAACCGGCCCTCCAACAATAAGCTAAGTCATGTTTACGTCGTACGCGTGCCCCTTGGGTATGACCGAGAGTGACAACATCTAAATATCAGTAGTGTAGTATTGAGAAGTCCTTGGGATGTCATGCTTTTAAAACAACAAGATTGAGTTTCTGAGGGGAACTTTTTTACTACATTGTTTTTGGCAGTATACAGTGTGTACGTATGAGTGCCACTGCCTTTTGCCGCTGTTCTTTATTTCACCTTAACCAGTGGGCGGACAGCTTACCCCGATCTCCCCAAGACATGTTGTGAACAGAGTCACTCATCTTACCATTCAATGCCAAAGGCTTTACCTTAAGGACTGGACTGCCAGTAGGGGAGAATGGGGACCGACGGGCCATGGGTACCGAAGGGCCATCCTGTTACCCAAACTTCAAAAACGTTTTGAAACATCTTATTTGCATTTTTAGTATTGCTTATCACATCTATAAACACCCTATTGATGGCTGATCGATAAGTTAAAGCATAATAAGCCTTTGGTGGGCAAAATGATATTTTCAACATCTAAAGTAATTTTGTACTGATTCAGAAAAAGTGTTATATCTCCAATTTCTGTAGACTCGAGGCAATATATTTTCTATGACGATTTTCCCTATATATTGGTGGCGATTTACACATTGAATTTTGGGAACAAGAACCATATTTCACAACAAAAAGGGGGTTTAACTATCCTGAATTCTTTTGGGGACCGATGGGCCACCCAACATGGGTACTAAAGGCCACTATTTCCTGAAATTTTCAATAGGTGGCGTATTGGCATGGGACTGGATATTAAAGTCTGTTTTGTGTAAAATCTGGGCATACCTATAATTTTTCGATCTCTTATTATCCTATGCACTCAGTTGGATCACAACAACATCTTGAATCCAAATTTCAAATTCTTCATCCACCCTTTGGCAAGTTATTGACATGGTCCATCGGACCCCATGGGATGGCCCATCGGTCCCCATGGTTGGGGACCGATGGGCCACCATCTTACTTGACAGAAAATGTGCTTTCTCATCTCTCTCCCAAGGTTGATCTATGTGAATCTTATATCATTTTATAGAGAATTACATCGGCTAAAAGGGTGCACAGTATGAATCCTGTATCTGAAACAGATTTGCCTCCACGGCCAATAATTTGTTAAGCGGCCCATCGGTCCCCACTCTCCCCTACCAATCAAATTGTCAATCTATTCCGGAACATGATGCACATAATATGGCAAATAGACGATGGGGAAATTGTTCCCTACATAGCTCCAGGCAGTTCAAAATTGCATGAATACACTAATTAAGGAAACTGGACAATTACAAAGTTTCAACACTAACTGTGAGCAATTAGTGTACACGTGAAGGACGAATTCCTCAATTGAAATTGTGCTTTAAGTTTCACAAGGTTTCCCTAAGACAAATGAATCTATTGTTGAGATCGCAATATAACAGATTTTTGCTTTTGCACGGAGAAAGTCCCTCAACTGGTCAAGGCTATCTCAACGCAGTGGCGTAACCAGCCGGTCAAGAGTGTGGGGGGGGGCACTTGGGGGGCACGCACTTTTCTGGGGGGCACCCGCTATATGAGCTGTTTATTTGTGCCAAAGTTAAGAAGTTCATATGGGGGGGCATATGTCCAATATGGGGGGGCACATGCCCCCCATAGGGATGCCAATTTCTCAGTCTCAATGTCATGATGTTTAATTATTTGGTTGGCATGAACTTTTTTTATTGGAATCGTGTTGCATTATAACACGTCAAATGAATGAAATGGTGGCATTTCAAGGCAACTTGACATCCGAAAGCATGCGGAACATTTTTTGAGTTATATACATGTACGTGTATTTCCTTGAGATATATATTGTCAAGGTTTTACATTATATTTCCTACCTCACTGATTGATACATAACATTTCATAATTAAAATTTGAACCCTGCATTGGCAGCCCATTCCGCTGCCACATTACTTTCATAGTTTCACACTATACTATTTATGATTATCAAAAGATGAAATGACTGGCAATCAAGGTCTCAACTTAGCTCATAGCCAATTTAAAGTTTGTAGGACTGTTGGCGAGTGATCCTCTTGTTTTTCTCCTAATGTTCTAAAAATCAAAAGGGGTTACATGAAAACAACAATAAATCTGTGATAAATTTTCAATTGAAAGCCATAAAACAGAGTTAATTTGAAACCTATGTTGTGGTTCTATTGTCTGAAATCTCAATTAATATTATTAATTTTTGACATTTAATGAATATGTTTCAGAGAAGTTTTCACCTACCAATTGATTGATTGGGAGATTAAAAGTTGAAGGATGTTAGAATCCTGTGATGAAAAAGGACAATTAACTGGTAATAACATATATGATAGTTCCTGACACGAACATTCTCCCATTTTGTTTCTGAGGAGCATTGGCTTACTCATTAGGGTACGATTCCGAAGGGCCCACAACGTAAATGCAACATTGCTAGTTCTATTCTGTTGGTCACTTAGAAATGTTTTTGTTGCTGTGTTTTTTCTTGTCATGTAATAGCCATTTGGCTAATGTTAATTGTTTTTACAAGTCATGACTTTAAATAAATTTTATGGTTATTGTTATTGTTATTGTTAAATGTATGGTAGATATTAAGTTACCACAATGCGGACAAAATGTTGAGGTTTTTTCAACATTGAGAAAACGTTGCCACAACATCGCATGTTGACGTCATATCTTTGAGGTTACATCTTGCGTCGTGAAAATTTCCTTTTTACCTCACAATTGTATATATTTTTTGACGTTGCTTGAACAAAGTCACAACGTTGTTGCAACGTCGATGTGCCCGTTAAGAAAAGCTCATTAAGCTTATTTTTCCTGGGACGTATTTTGAAATTGTCTGAGAGGGGTCAATAACATGTGAATATGTGGCACTGCAGTTTTCCCTTCTTTTCCAAATTAATTTTGGACCGGAGTCGGGGGGGGGGGCCTGAATACGCCACTGAATCTTTCTCAGTGAAGTTATGTCACTGTGAGAAGAAGGCACTCAATATGGTATTACTAGATGGAGGTTGCCTGAAAGCTCATACACATTGGTCAAAGATATTTAATGCAAACACAGCAAGAAAGACAAAGAAAGTATTTTGATAATTGCCATCAAACTTAAGTACAAGCAAAAGTGTGTAGACGCGTTTTATCTCTAATGTTTAATTCTTTTTATAAACTATGACAAGGGTGGCAATCAGCCAGCGGTGCAAAAACACTATTTGGTGGTCTCATTAATTGCTCTATTGATGTCTATATATCTACTTAACTTATATATTGTCTTGCAATATATTGTCTTGCACAAGGAGCAAATAAACAAATATCAATCCAAAAAATAAAAATCTTGAGCTTACAAGTTAGTGCTGCCAGTGCCGCAACAGAAATCAAAATGTGATGTTTCCTCAGGCTAATCCACTCAATCCTTTACATACTAAAATTGGAATGCAATATTAGTATGCACTATCATAAAATATGGCACTGCCTCTAGTCCAATCAGGAGCCAGTATTCTATAATTTGCCATATTATATTTACCCAATATTCTTTGACAATGCACCAGTTGCACACTGCATGATGTAGTACTACCGCTGTTACACCCACCAACAAAGTCTTCCCCTACAGCATAAAACTAGTCAAACAGACGCAGGAACTGCTCACACAGAGATCTAAACAAGACAAACATTGTTGGTTCTGAAACAATGCTCTCCATTTCCTTCTATTTCCTGCTATTTCCTTTCTTTGTGGATAAACAACACTCCTTTGTGCTGGGATTTACTTACAGCACAAGAGAGAAAAGAAATAGTATTTCTCTCCCATTTCTCCTGTTGTTTTCCCCTCTTTTTTTTCTAAGAAAATTAGGAAAGATGGTGCTGTGTAGTAATGCATACAGTGTATGCAGGAAAGGTGTGCAACTATGGAACGGGATAGACAGGGGCGTATCCAGAAATGGCCTGAGGGGGTGGCCATTACATGAGGTGTATACGGGGTGCTCCGCGGATTTTCCTATCTCTTCCATGTTAATTTTTGGCCATTGGGTCATGGCCCCCCCCCCTAAATACGCCACCGGGGATAGACGTGGGGGTGAAAGGACTATGCTTCCAGTAAATTGCACCATAAAGCATGATAGCGTATAGAGATATGGACTACGGTACAGTGGTACCTGCGTTATAAGACCCTCTGTTGTAAGACTGACTTGCCTTACATAATGTCTGTGGCCACCTTCCTCCTGCATCAAGCAGTATTTTCAGTGCTTTTTGCACCCCGATGAGGGACCGCATCCCAAAGAGAGACCGCTTTATGACCGCAGAAGGAGCGGTTTTATAACGCAGGGACCACTGTATAGTGAAGGGAGGTGTACTGCATACTTTTTGCAGTGAAAGAACTATAACAATTTTTACCCACCGGTCAGAAATCGAATCTAGTAGGTTTATCATCTCTGGCCATCAGAGCTCAATCATGCTTTAGATGTACGTAATATACTTTAAAACCTACTCCATATTTTATACAGCGTTAAAATTACTACAAATTGGCATTCTTATACTCATTGTATAGCTTGCTGCCATCTGGCAGGAGATACAGTTCCATCAAGTGTAGAACATCCAGATACTCAAGCTCATTTGTTCCATCGAGCGTAAGATTACTAAATGATTTAAGAGTAAATCTTCTACAAATTAATTAATAATCATCACAACTTTCTTTTGTATAAATGTTGTGTGAATCTCTGTGTGATTGTGAATGTTTGAATGATGCCTCGAGTGAATGTCTCTGACCAAGATTGTACATGCCAAGTTTCATGTTTCACATGATTAAATAAAGTATTTATTATTATTATTATTATTATTATCGTAAAAAACATTACTAGGACAACGATGGTCCTCTTTTACCATTCACCATTCAGATAAAACGGGGGGGGGGTATATATATGATAAAAAGGGGGATATATATATATTTGCAGGCATAACAGGAAATTCTCAAAGAGTGTTATATGGGAAGCCGAGCATCAGACTGATTTGCTCATATCTAATCATTTACATGCTCCTGTGCAGTTCTGCAAGGCACGGGCCTGAGAGGCACCACTTTCAACTGAGTAGAGCATTTGCCTATAAAGCAGCCTGTACAGATAGACTGGATGTATTCAAAGAGGAGATAGATAATGTAAGTGCCCTCTCAACCAAAGGTCAGGGTGTTCACAAAGGGATGAAAAGGTGGTGGATCAGAGGGCACGCAGGACAGAGATGGGTCAGATTGGGAATCCTCAACTCAGAACATATTTACCCCACACCGAGCTAGGGATCTTTTATACAGTGCACTAAATGATAATTGGTAGAAGTGAGTTCTCAGTATGTAATCTTCTTCTGACCGTTATCTGAACTGGACACTACACAGCAAAGGCTCATTGTAAGGCAACACTGAAGGTAAGACAAACAAGTATTTATAACTGTTCCGAATAAAGAATCATAGAAACCAAATATCGGGGAAAAATGGAAAAAATCACACAAGGAAACAGGATGTGAAGAAGATACTTTTAAAATACATTTAAGACAGAAAAACTTGCTGCAAAATGTATAAAAAGTATGGTATTTCAAACAAGAGATGCAAAAACGCATAAAACAATTGAGAAAAGCGGAAGCACTACACAAAAACTGAGCAAACATCGAAAAAAAGTCCTGCAAAATATGTAAAAACATAGAGAATGGGAAAAAGTATCAAGAACCAAAGCAAAAAACGTAGAGATAAACATGAAATGTAACCTCAAGTCAGGTAGGCCTGTTTGCTTTCTAAACCATATACAAAAAGATGTTATTTATCTAAGATTTCAAACACACAACTCTGGAAATTCAACACCAGACTTTTGCACTAATGCCATTCTTCTGTATCTGTCTGTTGATACACCTGTTTTGTTTTACCTGGCTGGTATCACAGCAAAAGACAATTAAATCTCTATTGAATACATGAACAAAACTTGTAATTTCAGTGGTATCTGGCTTCTGTAACTGTTTCATGACTGTTTTATTAGAAAATGATGATGTAATCATTTTGGCCTGCAACATTGTTTCGAGACTCTTTTGAGTTTCCATGATACTGGTGTGCATGCAATTTATCTGAAGTATACAGCATTATTATAATCATCAATCACAGCTCCTTGGCCTTATGGTTAAGATTGTTTGTTTGTAATACCGCGGGCATGTGTTTGAATCCCCTTGGGCACTTAACTTAGTCCAAGCATATGGGTATTACATGGAAGTGGGAGTGGGCATCTCTGAATGAATACAATGTAGAAGATGTTAGGAGGCTCCCAGTCTTCTCATCTCATCATCATAATGGTGGTCACCATCCAATGTGTAGCTTCAACAACAATCTGAAAAGGAGGTAGAGCTACCCAACTGAGTTTGTACAGTGGTACAGGCTACCGCTAAAAAGCATGACACTCTTATCATACCAGATATTTTTCAGCTCAGTTGGTGCATGCATGGTGCTCTCAGCTCCCAAACAATCACTTGTCTAGGTTTCAATTCAAGCTTTGACCAGGTCAACTTAACTTGTGTTTTTCAAACATCCTTTGGATCTTTACTGAGTCCACCACTATCCAAAGTAGCCAACTGTGTGGGTAAATGCTTGGTGAAAAACAAAGCCCTTCCATCCGTTTTGTAATATATAAATAAGTAGGGACGGCAATTGTACAGAGAAGAGTTTTCAGTCTGTCTTTGAAAATACATAAAGAGAGAATATATAAAATATGAAATTATTGTGTTCTTTTCATTTTCAAGAATACATCTTTAGAATAATAATCATTTCAGAGGTATCTTGTTTCTTAAGTAAAATTTGACTGTCTTATTGTAGTATGATAATATAATTATGTCTGCAGTTTTGCTTTTGAGATTGGTTTTCACTTGTTATGGTGTAGGGCCTAAACTAGATGTATATATCAGATAAAAAGCAGTTATTACAGTATCAGTTTTAGAGAGCCTATTTAGTAGCTAACACATTACAAAATGTAGGCGAACAATTTTAAGTCGGTTTCTGGTTTCTTAAAAGTATCATCATTGTATACTATTTCGTCTGGCAGATAATATGGATCTTATTGTCAAAAGAATTTATTATTATTATTTCTAAATCATTTTGCTAGGAAAAAAAAGTATCTTTTTTAAAACGATAATTGATTATCTCTTTCTTGCGAACTGATATACATTTTTCAATTTTCAATGGGCATTTAATTCTACTAATTTCAAAAAAATCAATTGTTTGCAAACCTCATTGAACATTCCTCTGGAAATCCCTTTTGATTTTACAGGATATTCTTTCAATTCCCCAATGCCAATGCTGGTGTTGTTCCTGTATGGGGAATGATTTTGTTATAAACATCCATCATAAGTCAGCAATAGTGGAGTACATCAATTCACTAAACCACATCATATATTAGAGGGGTGAGGAGCGTCCCAGAACAAAGATAATAAACTAACCTTTTAGTTAAAGGATATGTTTTGTAAAAGTGTAAAAAATGATACACAGACAATTGGAGTCAAAGAAGAAGCAAAGACAAATTAAGGAGGCCATAAGGAACGGGAGAGTTGAGATGGCAAATTAAACTATTTCCCATTGAGATAAACTTCAGGTCCATCCCTAAAGACCTGATGGATACCCATCCAAGATAGTCATATCATACATAACACACATAACCCTGGAGATGGGACAGCGTCATGCCGTGCATGGTCTGAAGTACATTGCCCATAGTTATACGAGCGCAGCCCTTCCCCTCCCGAGCAGCAACGTAAATCAAACCTTTCGCTACGTAATTATTTTGGTTAGAATCAAACGTTGGGCCAAACAACGTATGACAAAGGTAAGGAAAGGTAATTTCCAAACGTTGCACTCAGATGGAAAACCAAACTTAGGTCGCAACCTCAGTAAGAGGTTGGCAGATAGTTTGTTTTATAGTTTGGCCTAACGTTCGAGTCACACGTAAGTCATACCTTTGGTTGAGAGGTTGGAAGAACGTTTGGTTGTAACGTTAGGCTAAACGTGTAAGTCATACGTAAGCCATACCTTTGGTTGAGAGGTTTGAAGAACGTTTGACTATTACGTATGACCATACCTTTGACTCATAGGTTTTTCGAACATTAATTTGAGAGGTTTTTAAAACCTTAGACTATTACGTAAGCCATACCTTTGGTTGAGAGGTTTGAAGAATGTTTGACTATTACGTATGACCGTACCTTTGATTCATAGGTTTATCGAACATCATTTGAGAGATTTTTACAACCTTAGACTATTACGTATGACCATACCTTTGATTCATAGGTTTATCAAAGGTATGGTCATACATTTGGCCATACGTAAGTTCAAAGGTTTCTCCAACATTTCTTTTAATATGTATGGACTACGTTGAATGTAATGTTCAGGGCAAACGTCTGATCATACCTATCTGCCAAAGGTTTGTTGAAGGTTTGAACAAAGTTGCAGAACCTAGGATCTTGAGTCTCAGAGAGTCTTGTAGCGCCATCTATTCCCACCTATTCCAATCTATCTGGTAAATTTGAGATTATAAAACCTCCAACAGGATGCTTGCTGGTGATTATTTGATGAAGCCATAAAGAAATAGTAGCTACAGCAGTAAAAAAATTACCAAATAAATATCTCTTAAACTGTGTAAGATAAGATTGACCAAAAAAAATTTCCCAAGTACTGCTCAACCACAAACGAGCAAGAGAGAATCAGTTGAGACCGGAGTTGAACTAAGCCTACTTGCAACTGAATGCCACCTATCCAGCCGACCAATTTGGATTGGGATTTTTCACTCTTCAGGGTTGAAATATTAATCCCTTACAAGGTAATTGAATTTTGTTATTTATAGTAGTTCTTTTAAATGGACTGTAGACTGCTTGGTAAAACAAGGAAGAAAAGTCTACTAATTTTGGAGCCCCCTTCAGTGCTTGCTGCTTGGCTCTGCTCTCTCTATCTCTCTGTTTTAATTTCTCTTCACTGTTTTAACTTAATATGCTTTCTCTTTGCAGATCTCCAACAATCAATTGACCAACCACCCATCCGAAGACCTAAAAAAAAATTCTTTAAATCTCCCACCCCCCCCTATAAAATCCTGCAGTAAAATCATATATATATGAGAGCATTCTTTATTCAACAATAATTAGGGTCAGCATTCAAGGGCTTTATTTAATTTAATTTGATTTTTTTCGGAGGGGGCAGGGCAGGTCTGGTGGCTGGGTCCACCTGAAGCAATGCGGCAGTCCCCCGGGCGATGCGCCCCTGGCCAGCGCTTGCTGGTTGAGATGGCAAATTCATATGTATGTGTATCGCGCAAGCAATCAGTCCAGAACACGAGTATCCACTGTAACACCGATACAAATGTTACCCAAAGATGTTATACGTTGGATTCCAATCTTAAAACCAAATCCCAGGTCATATTTATCAAGATATAGTCCATTGAATTCCGAAGTGCGAGCGCTATTGAGAATCCACATCCTTCAAATCGCCGACTAGACCGGCTGATTCTGAAGCATACGCAGCGTCCACAGCCATCCGAAGGAGTCATATGACTCAGACACATCCTAGAATCAATCGGCCATGGTTAAATACTTTGTTACGGTGGAATTAATTACTCCTGGACCGAAATATTTCCTAACAACAACGCACGGACGCCATTGCCAGCCTCCCTCCTGGATCTAATGTATTCATTGCGCATGCGCCGAGCTTGGCTGGCCTGCCACGCCTGACGCCCCAGAGGCGTATAACGACCGTTCCTTCAATGTGGGGGCCACGTCGTCAAGAAATGTTGGAGAAATACGCAATATATACGTACGTAATAATCTCGTAACCATTTGTCGACAAAATACGTAGTTTTGGAACGTTTGGTCCGATGTGGATGGGAGGTTTAATGCTACCTTAGACCAACGTTCCTCAAAGGAAATTGTCCACAAGGGTTGCTGCCTAAGTCTCGGCCACTTTCATTTGTACACTGCACAGTAAGACTGAAGGTAGGATTGTTGGTAATACATGCCAAGAAGTATAATAGCGGGGCAGGTATGTAAAAAAATAGTGCATTTATACATAGAAGCATGAAACTTGGCGCACACTTAAAAAAAATCTCTACAAATATAATTGGATAGGGAGCCACCTCAGATTTAGCATAGATGGCTACTGGCAGCCATTTTCCAAAATGGCCACCAATTCTTCCATTTTGCTGCTTTCTGTGTAATTCCTATGAATAGAATGCATGCAAATAGTGTTTGTTATTCCTTCTTTGGGTATTCAGAACATTACTACAACATTTTTAGTTGCTTCAACTATTTACAGGCTTTCTAGAATCCATTTTAGTAGAATTATCAACTCAAATACTGTATTTTCGCGGTTTTGGGTGGTTTCGCCAATTCTAAATGAATATAAAAATAAGTTGCATATTTGAATTCCTTACAAAAAGAGCTTTCAAATGAGTACCCGCATTAATGGGTTTCGTAAATTTGTAGTGGAAATGGAATAAATGAACATTTTTTGAAGGTTTCGGTTCTGAGGTTCATTTTGACAAATAATTCATGGAAACTAGTGATGCTACCACTCATTTGAAAGCTCTTCTTACGAAGAATTCAAATTTGTGGTCTATTTAAACATTAATTAAGATTCCATAGAATGATGGAATACCGCGAAAACCCTCATTTTCTTCAACAGTTATAACAAAATGGACCCTGACCATCCTAAAATTCCTTAGTTCAAAGCAGGAATCAATTGATAGTGTTTTTTAGATCTTTAGAAGAAGTAATGACCACTGTTCTCATATGGTCAAACTGTAGGCACTTCACAGAAAGCAGGAAAATGAGAGAATTAGCCGCCATTTTGGAAAATGGCTGCCATGGGTCAACCAGGTCAAATTTGAAGTGGCTCCCTATCTAAATTTATTCTTTAAGATGTTTTTAAACGATGTGTCAAGTTTCATGCTTCTATGTATAAATGAAATATTAATGCCCTATTCATGACAAATCTGCCCCGCTATAACTGTTGCAAAGTTATAAAAAAATATTAGGAAACAAATACCTGGAAAAACCGAAGAAAAACTAAGAGGAAACAGGATGTTAAGATACTTAATACATTAAAGACAGAAGAAATTTCAATAAAATGGGGAGAAAGCAAGTCGTTATGTACAACAAGGGATACGAAAATAAAACAATTGCAAAAAGCAGAAGCAACACAAAAATTGGGCAAACATTGAAAAAAGTCATGCAAAATATATAAAAACCCAGAGAATGGGAAAAAGTATTAAAAAAACCAAAGTCAAAAACACAGAGATAAACATGAAATGTAACCTCAAGTCAGGTAGGCCTGTTTGCTTACCAAACCATATACAAAAAGATTTTATTTATCTAAGATTTCAAACACACAACTCCAAGAAATTCAACACCTGACTTTGCACTAATGCCATTCTTATGTATCTGTCTGTTAATACACCTGTTTTGTTTTACCTGGCTGGTATCACAGCAAAAGATGATTAAATCTCTATTGCATACATGAACACAACTTGTAATTTCAGCAGTATCTGGCTTTTGTAACTGTTTCATGACTGTTTTACTAGAAAATGATAAAGTAATCATTTTGGCCTGCAGCATTGTTTCGAGGGTGTTTTGAGTTGCTATGATACCAGTGTGCATGCAATTTATTCACAGATTACAACTATACTCATAATCATCACAATCATCATGTCAACAATATATTTGCAACACACTCATACTATCAGATAGTTTTTAGCTCAGTTGGTCCATGGTGCACTGAGCTTCCAAATACTTAATCGCTGGGTCTCAGTTTCTATTCAGGATAGATAGATAGATAGATAGATAGATAAAAAGAGTGGGTGCAGCCCTCTTAGTCCAGTTCTGGGTGATCACTAGGGTTGATTGATGAGATGGGAAAGCGAGCAACATGTTACACCTTTACCCCGTGTGAGAGATCTTTTACTTGCCTGGCACACTGATACCAGTGGCCGCCAATTTAACATATCCTCTGAATGACATCTAGCTGGGATTTTGCCCATGAAAGTTCACTGAAAATATTGGGTTCCCAACCGGCAGTCGAAACCCATGCGAACAAAGATGTTCAGCGGAGCCGGCCACCCTGCAGCTCTGGCTAGGTCACTTTACTTGGACTAGTGTTGGATAGCAGTTCAATCATCCAAAGACTCATTGATTATTAGCCTACCAAGTGCATGAATACAGGATGTAAAACAAAGCCCGTCCATCCATCCCATTATTTTAAATTAGCAGGGTAGACAATGGAATGGAGAAGAGTTTCAAATTAGTCTTTCAATATCAAGGCTTTAAAAGTTTTTTCGGTACTACTTTGGTAAAAAAATATTATACATATATAAATATATTTATTCTTTAAATTTTTTAGCACATCTTTGGAAGAATTATTATTTCAGGTATCTGGTTTCTTTAACAGTATAATTTGACTGTTTTATTAGAATTTGATAATATGATCACTTTTGTCTGCAGTTTTAACGACAGATTGTATTTCACTTGTTATGACATACACTTAATTCATATATCAGATAAAATGGGTTATTAAAGTATCAGTGCTGGAGATTGGATTTTGTTGCTAGCAAATTTTAGATGTAATGGGTGAAAGATTTTGAATAGGTTTCCTGTTTCTTAAATTATTTTATAGTATTTCGTCTGGCAGATAATATGGATATTATTGTCTGGAGCATTTAGCGTTGTTTTTCAAATGTACTTAAGTAAATTAAATTGTGGCTTTATTTGTTCAAACAATAATTGTGTACATCCTTTTCTCTCTAGCTGATGTGCATTTTAAAGTCATCAGTACAATTCTATCATGAAATCAGTTCTGTCAAAAAATCTATTACAGGGTGGTCAAAAAAAAACTTTACACTTATGAATACTTTTTTGGATGATGCTCATTGTAACAAATGCTTATTTTTCAATGCAAAAACAACTTGTATAGCAAAGAATAACTCTTCTAGAGATAATTTATTCATTCGGAGGGCCTTTTGGACTGATGATACTTTTCTGCTGTGGGCCTAAATGATGCAGAGGTGTCAAAAATGTAACTTTGTGTCCGTTTTTCCTGTACAAACGTAATGGATGCCTTTATTGGGCAACTAAGGTCTGTGGTGTCTTGCAGGGATCTGCCTCTAAGTTTGCCCATCCAGAATAATCACATTGATTGAGATCTTGTGATAACAGGGGCCATATTGTCCCGCTGAGAAACTTGACAGAGCGAACCTTGATCCAGTTCTGGGCTTTCCAAGGGAGTGTGGCTGATGCCCTGTCTTGTTTGAAGATCAAATTATCTGTGGCACTGTATGTCTTATCTATCCAGGGCTTTAGATGCTCTTTCAAGATGTTAATATGAACTTTTCATGTGATTTCAACACCCTGATCATCCACCTTCAGACGGCTCAGTTTTAAAATCTTATAATGGCCATAGTGAAGTCTGAACTTGCTCTAGCACCTTCTGGTTTGTGCTGAATTGTGCCTCTGTCTTCTCAATTTCATTTTATGTTGTATTTATTTTGTCCTGTGAAGCTCAGTAGCTTCAAAATTGCTGATGGGCCATGAACAACCCAGAGTAGTGAAAACGCAGGACCACTCCCGGCTTCCATTTTGTCTGCTATCAAAAAAGTAATGAACCGTTTTGATTATTAATCAATTTTCCAAAGACCTAACATACTTGGCTTGTATACACAATAAGTACCCAGGCACTGACTCAATCATGGCAGCCTGGAAAATGAAATATCAACTGTAAAGTTTTTTTTTGACCACCCTGTACATGCAAACCTCATTGAACATTCTTCTGGAAATCCCTTCGATTGTACAGAATATTCTTACAATATGTACAAACTTCTTCTCATCAGTAGAGACTTTTGCCAATCCACTCTGGATGGTTTTCTCAACTCCAATGTTGGTGTTGTTCCTGTATGGGGAATGATTGTGTTATAAACATCCATCATTAAATTTTGTCAATAATAGAACGAAGATAATAAACTAACATTTAAGCAAAATGAGTCAAAGAATAAATAAAAAAGACAAGTTAAGGAGACCATATGGATCATGAGGACGGAGGGGGACAAAAACATAGACATTCACTCTGGCAGTTATGAGCTTTCACCTGTTTATATGACACTATCATTCCATGCACAGATCGAAGCAACACCACCATTGTACTGAAGAAGCCATCAGTGTGTATCGGTGATCGTGAAAGTCTCTCAAAGTCAAAATCAGTTTGGATATATATAAAAAGAAATCTTTATAGTTTTTAAGACTATCTATCTATTTATATATAATTGTGTAATGAAAAACACAAATAAATGAATAAATGTTGTATATTCTTATCTTTAAATTATTCGAAAAAAATTATGGTTTACTGACTTTGTTGGCACAGATGGCATGGTCTGAAGTACATTGCCCAAATTTATAACTTATTTGAGTGCAGCCCTTGGCTGCCGAAGGCTCGGCCCCTTTCCTGGGTTCATTGTACAGAAAGACTGAAGGTAAGGTTATTGGTAAAACATACATATATAACTGTTGCAAAGTTATAAAAAAAATGTAGAAACCAAATACCTGGGAAAACCCTAGAGGAAACAGGATGTGAAGATACCTAATACATAAAGACAGAAGAAATTTCAATAAAATGGAGAGAAAGCAAAATATTATACACAACAGGGGATGTGAAAACACATATAAAACAATTGAGAAAAGCAGAAGCACCACACAACAATTGGGCAAGCATTGAAAAAAAGGCATGCAAAATAATATAAAAACCCCAGAGAATGGGAAAAAGTAGCAAGAACCAAAGCAAAAAACAGAGAGATAAACAAGAAATGTAACCTCAAGTCAGGTAGGCCTGTTTGCTTTCTAAACCATATACAAAAAGATGTTATTTATCTAAGATTTCAAACACACAACTCCAAGAAATTCAACACCTGACTTTGCACTAATGCCATTCTTCTGTATCTGTCTGTTAATACACCTGTTTTGTTTTACCTGCCTGGTATCACAGCAAAAGACGATTAAATCTATATTGAATACATGAACAAACCTTGTAATTTCAGTCATACCTGGATTTGTAACAGTTCCATGACAGTTTTATTAGACATTTTGGTCTGCAGCATTGTTTCAAGATTCCTTTGAGTTTCCTAATATGGCCTAATGGTTAAGAGTGTTTGTTAGTACTACCACTGGCTTTGAGGGTGTGGGTTCAAATCCCCTCAGGCACTTAATTTAGTCCAGGCCCATGGGTATTTTGAGGAGGTGGGCTCCCAGTTTTCTCATCTCAACGTCATAAAATGGTCACCAATTAACAACGTGCAGCTCCACCACAAAAAAAGGAGGAAGAGTAACTCGACTGAGCTGTGGTACAGGCGACCGACAAAAAGCGTGTCACTCTTATCCTACCAGATATTTTTCAGCTCAGTTGGTGCATGCATGGTGCTCTGAGCTTCCAGACAATCACTTATCTGGGTTTCAATTCAAGCTTTGTCCAGGTCACATGGACTTGTGTTGTTCAAAAATTCTTTGGATCTTTGCTGTGTCCTAACCAATCCAAAGTTGCCGGCTAAGTGGGTAAATATTATGCTTGGTGTAAAACAAAGCCCTTCCATCCATCTTATTATAAAACATAAATGAGTATTGAATAGGGACGGCAATTGTACAGAGAAGAGTTTTCAGTCTGTCTTTGAAAATACATAAAGCTTTGAAAATCTCTTTATTCCCACAAGTAGAGAAATATATAAAATATGAAATTATTGTGTTCTTTTCATTTTCAAGAATACATCTTTAGAATAATAATCATTTCAGAGGTATCTTGTTTCTTAAGTAAAATTTGACTGTCTTATTGTAGTATGATAATATAATTATGTCTGCAGTTTTGCTTTTAAGATTGTTTTCACTTGTTACTGTACAGGACCTACACTAAATATATATAATAATTATATATATCATATGGCTAGCAGAAATACTTGCTTCCCATTGGCCGACAGCCGTGCAATAATCTACGATATTGCACGCATGTTATTGCACGCTCATTTTAACATGTGAAAGATTGGACGGACCTGAGAGGAAGCACCCTATTTTGATGCTGCTGCAGCCACAAGCTGACAAAAACATTGTGTTTTTCAATTTTACTAAAACATTTATTGCACGGCAACGGAGGCAGATAGGAAGATGGCTTTGATGGCAAAAGATGCGTTTTTTGCCGATTTTTCAGTGACTTTGTTGTGTTAAAAGGTCTAAAGTCCGCTATAAAGTTTAAGAAAAAAATCTGAAAAGAAATTCATGATCAAGTATATCATTTTTGGATTCCAATAGTGTAAAAAAAAATTTGTGAGTGAAATAGTCATTGATTTTTGATGCAATACATTTTAAACAGGCGGGTCAAAAGAAACACAAAACGATTTTGGACAAGGAATTCCAGCCCTTTTCTTTGCTTTTACCACAAAAAACCATATGATATAACAGTTACCTCATGAAATATCAGTTTTTATGGCACCTCAGTGACTAATATTGCACTCGGTGCTGTGCGATAACTGTATAATATCAGACAAAAAGCAGTTATTACAGTATCAGTGTTAGAGATCCTATTTAGTAGCTAACACATTACAAATGTAGGCGAACAATTTTAAGTCGGTTTCTGGTTTCTTAAAAGTATCGGTATTGTATACTATTTCGTCTGGCAGGTAATATGCATATTATTGTGCCAATTATTTTGCTTGGAAAAAAAATTATTATTTTCTGAATTATAATTGATTATCTCTATCTTGCAAACTGACACACATTTTAAAGTAATCAATTTTCAATGGGCATTTAATTCTACTAATTTCAAAAAAATCAATTGTTTGCAAACCTCATTGAACATTCCTCTGGAAATCCCTTTTGATTTTACAGGATATTCTTTCAATTCCTCAAAGTTAATGTTGTTGTTGTTCCTTTATGGGGAATGATTGTGTTACAAACATCTATATAAGTCAGTAGTGATGGATCACACCAAATCACTAAACCACATCACAGATTGGAGTGGGAGGGGCATGCCGGAATGAAGATAATAAAGCAACTTTCAAGTTACAGGATATATTATGTACTAAAAGAGTCCTGCAATGATACGCAGATAATTGGAGTCAAAGAAGAAGCAAAGAAAAATTAAGGAGGCCATAAGGAAGGGAAGAGTGGAGATGGCAAATTAAACTATTTCTCATTGAGATTAACTTCAGGTCCACCCCTACAGATCTGATGGTTACCAATCCAAGAGAGACATATCGTATAACACACATAACTCATGAGATGGGACATCGTTATGCCATGCATGATGCATGGTCTGAAGTGCATTGCCCAAAGTTATATGAACGCAGCCCTTCACTGCCTAAGTCTCGGCCACGTTCATTTGTTCACTGTAGAGACAGACTGAAGGTAGGATTGTTGGTAATACATGCCAAGAAGTATAACTGTTGCGAATTTATAAAAAATAGAAGAAACCAAATACCTGGAAAAACCGAAGAAAAACTAAGGGAAACAGGATGTTAAGATACTTAATACATTAAAGACAGAAGAAATTTCAATAAAATGGGGAGACAGCAAGTTATGTACAACAAGGGATACGAAAATAAAACAATTGCAAAAAGCAGAAGCAACACAAAAATTGGGCAAACATTGAAAAAAGTCATGCAAAATATATAAAAACCCAGAGAATGGGAAAAAGTATTAAAAAAACCAAAGTCAAAAACACAGAGATAAACATGAAATGTAACCTCAAGTCAGGTAGGCCTGTTTGCTGTCTAAACCATATACAAAAAGATTTTATTTATCTAAGATTTCAAACACACAACTCTGGAAATTCAACACCAGACTTTTGCACTGATGCCATTCTTCTGTATCTGTCTGTTAATACACCTGTTTTGCTTTACGTGGCTGGTATCACAGCAAAAGACGATTAAATCTCTATTGAGTACATGTATACAACTTGTAATTTCAGCGATATCCGGCTTCTGTAACTGTTTCATGACTGTTTTACCAGAAAATGATAAAATAATCTTTTTAGCCAGCAGCATTGTTTCGTGAGTGTTTAGAGTTGCCATGATACCATTATGCACGCAATTTATCCAACGGGTATTCAGCATAATCCTTTTTGCAAGATGGATAAGAGTGTTTGTCTGTGCTACCACAGGCTTTGTGGGTTAGGGTCCAAATCGCAATTATTCTTAGCTAGTGAACTTGGTTATCTCTGAATTTGGCTATGTCACAGACTCCAAAACTTTACTCTGATCATCATTAGGTAGTCACCAACAACATAGGCATAGGAGCAAGGACGAGGTGTGTTTCAGCCCCCAAAAAATTATGAAAGATAAAATATTAGGGTGTTTCGCCACTCTCCCCCGAAATGTATTGACTGCCTAGTGCCTACGCCTATAACTAACAATGTGCAGCTCCTTCCACAAAAATAGAGGAAAGCTTCTTGGCTAATCTGGTGTAAACTAGTCCAAGTCATGCCATACAATCACCATTTGGTAGTCACTAACGACACAGCCCCCCAAAATTTCTGGAAGATCATATTTTAGCGTGTTTCGTGCATAGCATTTTGTGAATTTAGATTTTTCTGGGCAATTTGGGCAATGTTTTTTGAGCAGCCCCCTGAAATGTATTGACCTCCAGCGCCGATGACAAACAATGCGCAGCAAACAATGTGCAGCTCCCCTCCACAAAAAAGGAGTCATAATATTAAAATCATCATCATCCTCATTATCATCATTATCAACAGATTTAAAGTACATTCATCCATCAAACAGTTTTTTTAGCTCATACATGGTACTCTGAACTTCCAAACAATAACTTGGTCTTGGTTTTAATGCAAGCTCTTGCCGAGACTTAGTCACTTGGACTTGTGTTGGACAGCAATTTCAAATATCATTCACCTTATTGTTGTGTCAAATCCAGTCGAAATTAGCCCACTGAGTGGGTAAATACAGGGTGTATAACAAACCCATTCCATGCATCCTCTCATGCATAAATGATCAGAGAAGACAATGTGTCGTGAAGAGTTTTAAGCCTACTTTGAATATACATCAAGGCTTGAAAAGTTCTGTATGCCATAAATATATATATGAAACAATTTTGTTCTCTTCATTTTTGAGTACATCCTTGAAATACTTATTATTTCAGAGGTGTCTGGTTTCTTTAACAGTATAATTGGACTGTTTTATCAAAATGTGATGAAGTGATTATATTTGTCTGCAGTTTTAATTTGAGATTGTTTTTCACCTGTCATCGTATTTTTAAACTTAATTCACATGTAAGATATAAAAACGGTTATTAATGTATCGGTGTCTGAGATCCTATTGTGTAGCAAACACATATTAAATGCACGCGAAAGATTTTGAGTAGGTTTTTTTGTTTCTCAAAATTGTTTTATACAATTTCATCTGACAGATGTATGAAAATTATTGTCTGAGTCTCATAGTATTGTTTTACAAATATCTTGGTAAATTAAATCGTGGCTTTAATTGTGCACAATACCGAATCAGATATCCTTCCTTGTGAACTGATATACATTTTATAGTAATCATTGCAATTCTATTATTACATAATGTACATTAGTTCTGTCAAAAAATCAATTACTTGAAAATTTCGTGAACATTCTTCTGGAAATATCTTTGATTGTACAGGATTTCCTTTGAATATTATTATAAGCATTTATTTGTACTTAAGTACAATTACAAAAATGGGAATATAGGAATATATGAAAAATTTAGTTTAAAAGGTGCCGGAGCACAGAGAATTAAGTATAAAATCGGTTTCAACTTTAGCAAATCCATTAACCGCCAGTTCATCGTCACGGATTGCTACTAGTTCTTCCACTATGTGGGACTCCTTCTGCTGGAGATTAAATTTCAGACTGTCACTATTCCACCTGGAAGCAAAGTAGTCATAATTCCTCTATATTCCAATGTATCCAAACTGACTTTTTCTGAAGAGACTCAAAATACCAATTCGCTCTGGATGGTATCTTGATGGTTCTAATGCTGACGTTGTTCTTGTACATGTAGAATGATTGTGTTATAAACACCCATCATAATTCAGTGATAGTGGAGTGCACTAATTTACTTGACCACACCATTGACTGGGATGGAGTGAATATAATAGATAAAAAAGAAGCACAGATAAATTAAGGAGAATATATGGATCAGGAGGATGGAGGGGGCCACAAACAAAGATTCTGACAGAGTTTTGAGCTTCCACATATTTATTATTATCATCATACTTTATTCGTCCAAGAAAGACATAATTTCACAGTTTGACACAAATTAAGAACAAGAAAAATTGAAAACAATATTAAAAACAAGAAAAACAAAGGTAACAACGGAACTACCTTAGTTCTATAAACATATATGTCGGTTACCTAGCTAACGCATAATACTCTATAAGCTCTTTGATCTCATTATGTAAAAAAATTGAAATCCTCAAATAGCACGCTGTCTCTTTACATCAATTAGTTGCCTAATCTGCTTGCCTGTTCTAATGTTTTCTTCATCTATACAGCTGTCATAACATTTAGTCATACAACTTTTCATATTCAAATAATTACTAGATTTTGGGATTTTGTAACAACGGCAAATATGTTTAAAATCATTTACCATAATTGATGATGGGTTATCATGCTCATATGAAATATATAATTGACACTTGAATTTTTATGATCCGTACCTTCACAAATATGACCTAAAGTCCTCAAATACACAGTTACATCAGCAGGTAATATCTCTGCAATATGAGGTAAAAGCTTACTGTGAGCATTCTGTCATGATATAATAACAATAAATTGCTTGTATTCCTTGGCATTGGGCATTGATAAATTTCATAACTGAGCATCTTAGTCATTGGATATAGTATTACAATGTATCAGTGATTGCCTTGTTGCCTTGATTTTCCCACACGACAACCCTTGAATTTGCATTCTATTTTAGTTAAATTGGCATTCGGAGTTACAGCTCACTGCCAAGAAAACAATACAAGCTTTTGTCGTGATAACTGAAATATATCACTGGAATACTAATTAAAAATTGATGAATGGATATTTCATGACCTGGATGAAGCCCAAAATGGTAAGGCTTGTCCATCAATTATTCAATTATTATTTGTTTTGTAATTTTCAAGTCATCAATATTGGAGGGTTGATTATTAACTTCCACTAAACTGACAATTTGGTGCTTATCCCTTAATTATATTCATGACATAATTATTATAATCTGATGATTGGAGATCTGATTTCATCAAAAGAGTCAATTAGGCCAATCTGCTGGACAACTAGCAACATTCATTTTGTGGATCCAATGGCATGCATGTGCTTTTTCAGTTTTATGTTTAATTAATCTGAAAGCATTAAAGGGTATTTTACTAGCCAATTTACAGCTGATGACCAAAAGAACATCGATCAGACCTATACATAGAAGAAGATGGGTAAAACAAGGTTGTCTATATGGGTAAGGCCACGAAGTTGGGGCATCTTAGCTGAAAAAAGCTGTCAAAAAGAATGTTTGGAATTTTGACAAGAAATTATGAAATCTATTTCAGATAATCATATGCCCATATGAAATCAACATTCTTAAGGCTGTAAACGTTTCACTTTTTTATGAATGACTATTTATTTGGAATATTAAAAAACGTAACATTTTTCATATTTTGCCATTTCCGACTTCCAAGGTGCTTTGGATCCTCAAAATTGAATATTTTAATGAAATATAACCTGCTTGGGTCACCTTACAAAGGTTGTTGGAGCTCCCCATACACATGTATTTGATTTTTTTAAAATTCAATGTTTAAAAAACGTAACGGGACAATTAGGGTTCTGAGTTCTGTCGATGTAAAAGTAATGATGAAATATCTACTTTTTGGCTACTAACTACACAAATAAGGCAGACACTTATTTTCTGTGCTATTTTTGTTGGCCACACTGTTATGACTTAGCCGCAATGTAGACTTCAAAATCCAAGCCAGACATGTGGTAACAGGACAATTCTTTAGAATGCTTAAGCTACTCTGGAAGTTCAGAAACTTTCAAAATTTAGCTGTTAAACTGTACTTAATACATTTAGCTATAATTGTAACCAAGGCTGAATTATATTTTTTGTTGCTCTCTGATGTTCTTGACAATTAAATGAAATTAATTGACCGCAACAGGACAAATATTCTGTTTGCATTACCTTCTATACACGTTTTAAAGAAGTAACTGGATCAATAACACCTGTTACAACTAATTAGCACTCTACTTTTGATATATATATATACTTTCTGCAGTGCCACCACTGTTTAAGTTGAATTTCAGAGAATTTCGTAACAGGGACATGTCCTGTTACGCGAAAAAAAACAACCCTTTCTTGCTCAAGAATAGGGAAAACAAACGTGAATCACACTAAAGAGTGGATCAATGGGCTTCAGAATATGCTGAATTGCAAAATTCATATTTTTTAAATGTAATTAACATATCAAATTCTATTAAATGTAACACATCAAATTCTATTAAATGTAATTAACGCATCAAATTCTATTTCTTCCTACACCATAGAAGTGATTGGTGAATTTCAATTGCTTATTTGATGCAGTAGATCCCTGACAGTCTTGAGAGAAACCCTAGGACCTCAAAAGGTGTGAATAGCAATTAGCCACTGAGGGGTATACCAGGTACAATTGTAAGAATATTAAACTTTGCAAAGATCAATCACCAATTAGGCTGTAACATATTGCATCAAATGTAAACTTGGTTGATTTCAGAGAATCTAGTCTATGGCCTGTGGAACAAAGCCAAAAAATAACGTCCAAGCACTTTACAGTCCTCGTTAGACTTACGTGGGATCTCAAGTTCTTTTCTATGCCGTTGAACTGTAATGTCAGCGATGACTGATTCTAGCATTGCAATATATGTAAATTAACTACAAGCTGTGATGTCATTTTAAACTGGGTCAGATTTCCCGGCTTCTGGCCAATGTGGATACTCCAAAACAGAGCGTCACAGTTTCAACACAGTGTCAGAGTAAGCATTTCATATGGGATAGCCCCTGCAACCACATCATCACAGCTTGCCAGCCAATGGGCTTACAGTAAAAGTAAGCATCACAGTTTAAACATTGACATGTAGAAGGAAGCATTACATTTGTTATCCCAATGATCCATCATTGGCAATCACCAGTCTAATCTGACTAAATGGCAGCTTCATGAGCATTCACAGTAGACAACTGTTATATCCCCACAGAGTTGTTTGATTAATCTGCAAACTTGCGACTTTACAACTTTAAACTTCAAGAAACCTTGCGATAAACAAAAAGCTTCGAAAATTTTCGTAAACACATGGATTATGTGACATATAATTGTTCTGGCAGCCCATTGGCTAACAAGCCGTGATGTGGAACTTGGATTGGTTTTCCCAGACCCAATTTTCACTCTGACACTGTGTTGAAACTGTGACGCTCAGTTTTGGAGGATCCACATTGGCTAGAAGCCGGGAAATCTGACCCAGTTTAAAATGACATCACAGCTTGTAGTTAATTTACATACATTGCAATGCTAGAATACAGTCATCTCTGACATCACAGTTCAACAGCATAGAAAAGAACTTGAGATTCCACGTAAATATAACAAGGACTGTAACTTCAAGTTTAAGCCACGCATGAACTGTTTCTCATAGAAATGACATCATATATATACATGCCCTGAAGGATGTGTTACTGCACCATAAGGATTAAAATTACTCCGGAGGATCTTGTTCGCATCTATGGGATGATGAAGCGTTTCTAAAGTGGAGGCCTAAGCCTGGGCTTAATATGAATAATAAAAAACTGGCCCACTCTTATTAGGAAGCTTGAACTTGAGTGAGCACCGGTAAATATTGCCATGATAGGCCCATGAAATTGAAAGGAGAAAAAAAGAATCCCATTTGTAAAGTTGATGTATCCTGTTTTGAAAACTTAAGTCAGCTATTCATAAATTCATAAATAGATGAACGACAGAAACTGTTGAGAAATTACAGTTTCAAACTACATGGACAAGAAAGTTTTTATGTTATTTCTTTTTATAGAAATTTAATGAAAAAAAAAAACTGCAGGCTTGAGGGAAAATAATCAATTAATCGTTCATCAATCGGCCAGGGTACCGGATTAATCAATTATTGATTTTCCAACCGATTCCTAGATAGATAGATTCTGATATAGATCCACATAGACAGACAGGCAGAATGGTAGTTATTTAGGTAGTTGGATAGCACATGTGTACATGGTGTGGGAGAGGTGATATATATTTGGGGGAGGGGGTAGTTCATCATTGGGTCTCTAAGGCTCGATTTTTCAGATCTTTGCTCAAATTCAATGCTAATTTACAAGCCTGCCGGATGTTTAGGGGGAAGCTGACCCCTGCCCCCTCGTTTTATGCTTACAGTGTAGATAGGATAGATGTTCTAACAGCAACTCATTAAAAAGTGCTTGTATGTAAATTTTTAGTCTGGATCGTTTGCTAAAGTTGGCCATAAAGAAAATATCATGAATTTACAGGTATGGAACCCATGTGGAGTGTATTTGGCAAACAAGAAACTTGTTAGAAACATGAAAAACGACTAGAAACTAGAATGTAAAACCAGCTTCCGTCATTTTTATTGCGTAACAGGACAAATAAGTAACAGGACAAGTCTTCGTTACACAAGCAAACTCAGAGTACCACTCAATGCACCAGATACTGTGTGGATGCTATCTGAGATACTGAGATGGTTAGAAATATTTGTGCCTTTCTTTTGCCATGAACATGCACAAACATTCTCCATACAATAATTCTTAAAGTTGGAGAAATATTGTTTTAATGACAAGGTAACAGGACAAGTAATTGGACAAGTAACAGGACAAGTAACAGGACAAGTAATGGGCAAGTAACGGGACAAGTAACAAGACAAATAGGAATAGAATGACTGTATGCACATAATAATGACAGTGCAGATGTGTGATTGTAGAATTTTGATACAGCAGCGTCGAGCAACAGTTAAATACACAAAATTCAGATTGTGGTTCTCCATTCTAATGGCAAGTGGTGACACTTTGATACAAACTCAGTAACAGGACATGTCCTGTTACGTGACTATGTGACCAGTTATACCAAATATTTACCATAATACCCATGATTTCCGTGGTGATTAACCTACAGTGTGATAAGAAAAGATTGGTAGATTCAGTTCAACATTTTTTAAGCCATGGAGCCACTGAAACTCTCTCATAATTGTAAAAAAATGATTGCTTGTTTGCAAGGACATAACAGGACATGTCCTTGTTACTACAATTCAAACAGGACATAAAACAACTGTCCTGTTACCATATTACCCCAAAAAGCGCGTAACATTTCGGTAACAAGACAAAAAAGGACAATTGCCCCTTTTTCTTCATGTCCTGGCCTCAATTTTCTATCCTCAAGTCTGCAAATTGGCAATATTTATGTCTGATCATTGCACTGCTGTTTTGTAATGTAAAAATAGAGATTAAGCCATTCAAAATATGAAAAGACAGGGGGTAGAAAATTTGGCCGCGAAACATGGTTTTATGAGGACATGATGAAAAATCAAGTTATTGGCGATATTTTCTTCTATTTGTTGTCATAATTGAATTGCATCTTGTAAGCATCACCTTAGTGGTCAAATAGACACTATTTGCAATTCAGTATTACAATGAAATAAAAAGTTAGAGCAGTCCAATGGCGCGTAACAGGTAAGAGCTGAAAATGTTACGATAAATAATTGACTTATATCTTATCAAAATAATGGATTCCCAGGCGTTCACTATGTATGAAATGAAAGTACAGGACCTGTTCTATCATTCTAAATAATAAAAATGACATAACAGAGGGTCTCCTAAAGACAGTAAAGTCCTCTTTTGACCATGTCAATCCACGAACGCCTAAAAACGTCATTTTTGGCCTGTTTCCATGACAAAAAAGTTGTCCTGTGTCTTTAGTTTTTGTGGTATCAACCTCAAATTTTTACACAGTTTAGTCTAATATGCATGCTTTAGTCCTGCATTCATTCAGTTAGCTTTTATCAAAATCCATTTCAGCCAGCCAGCTCTGAACTTGGAGGACACTTTTAGCAGCTCAAATGACTCAACTTCGTGGCCTTACCCATATGCATCGAAATCAGTGGCGTCCCTATGGGGGGGCATGGGGGGTCCCATATTGGACCTGTGCCCCCCAGGTGCCCCCCAGGTGCCCCCAGGTGCCCCCCAGGTGAACTTTCCAACTCGGGCTAAAATATACAATTAGTATAGTGGGTGCCCCCCCACAGAATCGCGTGCCCCCCCAAGTGCCCCCCCATTCGAGACCGCCCAGTTACGCCACTGATCGAAATACATTCCTTATCTCAAACGAACTCTCTTTATTTAAAGGAGCAAGGTGGCAATCATAGTCAGTTCAAGTTACAAATGGCTGTTTCAACTGAATATGAATTAACTGTAATATAAAAAATAATGAACATGTACGGATGTCTGTGACAGAAATTTACTGACAAACACAGGGTCAATGCATCCGATGAAAACAGACCCGAGGTTAGGTTTAAAATTAGGGTTTGGTTGATGGATAGGTGTAGGGGAGAGTGGGGACCGATTGGCCGCTTGACAAATTATTGGCCGTGGAGGCAAATCTGTTTCAGATGCAGGATTCATACTGTGCACCGTTTTAACCGATGTAATTCTCTATAAAATGATATAAGATCCACATACATCAACCTAGGAATAAAGATGAGAAAGCAAATTTTCTGTTAAGTAAGATGGTGGCCCATCGGTCCCCGACCATGGGGACCGATGAGCCATCCCATGGGGTCCGATGGACCATGTCAATAACTTGCCAAAGGGTGGATGAAGAATTTGCAATTTGGATTCAAGATGTTTTTGTTGATCCAACTGAGTGTATAGGATATAATAAGAGATCGAAAAATTATAGATATGCCCAGATTTTACACAAAACTGACTTTAATATCCAGTCCCATGCCAATACGCCACCTATAGACAATTTCAGGAAACAGTGGCCTTCGGTACCCATGATGGGTGGCCCATCAGTCCCCAAAAGCATTCAGAATAGTTAAACCGCCTTTTTTTTGTGAAATATGGTTCTTGTTCCTAAAATTCAATGTGTAAATTGCAACCAATATATAGGGAAAATCGTCATAGAAAATAAATTGCCTCAAGCCTACACAAATTGGAGATATAACACTTTTTCTGAATCAGTACAAAATTACTTTAGATGTTGAAAATATCATTTTGCCCACAAAACGCTTATGCTTTAACTTATCGATCAGTCATCAATATGGTGTTTATAGATGTGATAAGCAATACTAAAAATGCAAATAAGATGTTTCAAAATGTTTTTGATGTGGAGTTAAGAGGATGGCCCTTCGGTCCCCATGGCCCGTCGGTCCCCATTCTCCCCTAGAGTTTGAGTTTAGGTTGTCTGTGTGTTGTTGTTTTTTTCATTTAAGTTTTGCAACCGATCTCATCACACCTCAATTTTCTCAGACATTTGATGCATCACTTCTGCTGAAACAGCCATAAATGGCAACTATAATGAAAAAACTCCTTGTTCCTTTAATTTGTGTGCGCGGAGTATATAGGCATAGGCATACAAATTTGCACTGATGTAGCTGAATATCCACAGTGAGTGTCATCTTGAAAAGTATATAAAGAAAAAAGCAAAGAGGCTGCATCAGGTGACTTTAATTAGAACTTCTGGTGACTTTAATTGGAACTTCTCCAAAAACCAGGCTCAAACCAAATTGAACCATAGCATGTTATGTTCATCCAAAATTAACTCCATGTCAAGTCCATCATAGCTCAAAGTCTTGAGTGCGGAAATGTCCTCTTCTAAAGGCGCTTTTACTATGCATACCGTGACCTTTTAGTTGATTCCATGACCAAGTTAGTGTCAGTGTTTTACATTTACTCCTTTTATCATAAATTATCTATTTTGTCGCAATCTTCTGAGTTTACATTTCGATGGACACTTGCGTCGGTCAATGGGTCAAATCCTTAAAAAAACAATCTTTTTTTTTAATCTGCTCTGTATTCTCCTGACTTCATTCTGATATCCTTGTTCAACATGGCTAATTCTACATTAGTTGCGGTCTTTCAAAATCAAGACTGACTTCCTGCAGTAACCTGCACACAGATTTCCTTCTTTCTTTCCAGCTGTTCATATACTTGACAGATTTCTAAGAGACACCCTTGAAGCTGCTTATTAAAAAAAAGACCATATGTTGTAAATTGACTGATGGATGGATGGAAGATTGGGGCCTTACCTCTCTTACTTTAAGTTACTTATGCGCTATGACTAAGCTAATAAGGAGAGGAGGTGGGATGGATGGATGTTTGGGGCTTTACGTCCTCTATTTATGCACTTGGTAGGCTAATTAGGACAGGAGGGGGACACAGCAATGAGGTGAAGGATGATTGGAACAGCCGTCCAACATAGGCCCAGGTGACCCTGCAAGAGCTGATATTCGAACCCTGGACCCAGTGATTGGCAGTCCAGCATGCTAGCACTAGACCAACCCTTCCCCCGGATAGGAGGTGGGTGCTGTGAATGATAGCCCCTCGTATCAGAGTCTACGCTGGCCCTTCGATTGCTGGCCTATCATGCAGTCACAAACTTGGTAACAAAGATGGACATTTTGGCTTTAATTTTGTATTTATATGGCTCCTTGCATGGACTCTCTGAGTGGTTGGACCTGTGGCAGTTGATACTCTGCCACATAGGCTTGCCAAGTGAAACTCCCAATACAGTGAGGGTGAGGTATACATATTTCCAGAAGGTTTATCACATTAAAACATTGTTTTTATAAGCGCCAAACAATTTTTAACCAACTTGTTATTCAGATATCTATACCAGATTTTCTTCTTTTAATACTATATTGTTGGTCTATTTATTTACACATTTTTGTCCTTTCAAAATTATACTATTGTTGCCCTATCATAGTATTTTGGGAATTGTCAATAAAATATGGGTTGAATTGAATGGAATTAGACCTCAATAATAGGCCACACAGTGCAACACTAGGCAACGGGTCAGCTGTGCACACATGTATGTGAAACCTCAAAATTGTATAAAAGAATTCACTTTATGTAAAATGTAAAATTATCAATCTCAATTTGTGACACAGCTTTTTAACACTATTCTAAAAAATAAAAACTCTAGTCGCATGACAGTACTGTTGTACTATATGATAATTTACAATGGGTGGGCTTGAACCACATATTTTGGCAAAAAAATATCTTAGGTTACTCGGAAAAGTAAAAAAGATTGATGTCTATATACCGGTATGTACAAATGTCAGTTCAGCATTGGAAAGTAGAGAAAGGGCAAAACAAATATAGCCTATACACACAGAATATAATTCCCTTACCTTAAAACTCCAATTCTGCTAAACAGTATCTATCCAATGGGCAAGCTTCTGTGCTAGTATTGTCCAATGGGAACTCTCTTGTGTGGAGGTGCAGAGCAATGTATGGCTCTCCTGATGAGGAGGAGAGTTTATTGCTGGCACGTGCGCTCTATTTCTACCGTTAGGGGGCCAAGGCTCCAAGTAGGTAATTGGCACAGATCTCACTCCTGTAAATGGCATTCACAATTTCACAGCTTCTCTAATGGCTTATTTAGTAGTACTGAAAGTGAGTATTACACCCAAAGACGGAAATAATAGAGGTATTTTATGACCTGGATAGGTAGTTAAATGGTTAAATAGACAGGTAGTTAAAAATAGTTAGATAGATAGAAAGTTTTAGGCCCATCTACACATAGATAGATAGATAGATAGATAGATAGATAGATAGATAGATAGATAGATAGATAGATAGATAGATACATACATACATACATTCATACATACATAAATACATACATACATACCTACATACATACATAATAAAAATCAATGATATCGTGGATCATAATACTGATGATTGTCGTCGGGCATGCACAAATTTGATGGAGGGTTGAGGCTTTTTCTTTTTTCTGCGAATTGGTTAGAACAGGAGGCGGGCAAAACGCAGTGACAGCAATCCAGTATAAGGGACCGCTCAGAATTTATGACTGGGGGGGGGTGGGAGTTTTGCTGGAGCTTCCTGTCAAAAATTGCTACCCCCCTTGAGTTTCATGCGGATTTTTAGTAACCCACCCTTAGGTTTCACGCGTATGTTTAGTACCCCCCCCCATCAACATACAAAGCAATAGACACATATATACACGGCCACCCTTACATGCAGATTCGCGTCATTTCGCGGATTTTGCGTGTAAAAAAGTCCAAATAAAATGAGTTTATACGTGCTTTTTAACATTTTTTCTTTCTTAAAATTTCTTACCCCCCTTGGAAGTGTTGTAAAAAATCAATACCCCCTGTTGAAACACATGTGAAAAGTTAGTACCCCCTCGACAAATAACTCAGACCCCCCCCCCCCGGTCATAAATTCTGATTGATTTGCAATATATATAGCTGGATTCAAACCTGGAACCAAGGCCACTGAGCATTTGGCAGCCAAGCGCACTGTCAACAGAGCTCAGCCCACCACTTTCCCCTGCCATGCACTTGAACTTTACTGATAAAGGCAATTAACACATTTCTGAGGTATTGTTACTGCAAGAAATACCTGTTGGTGTTGGCAGATGTGTGAGCATTGATGCAAAATTGCAAATTGGCACAATTTCACCATTTGTCATGGATAATGATACTTCCGCTTGAATTAACGGGGCGGTTGCACCCTTTGTGTTGCAGTTCATTTGAACAAAATTGCCATCATTGCAAATATGTTAGTCAGGGGCACCCCATGATCTGTTATACCAAATATCTGTTATGCACCAGATGCCCGGCTGGCTGGCAGACTGTCAGCTAGGATTTTCTCAGCTGGCAAAGTTGTCAGCTGGGAGTAAAATTTGGTTTTCAACCAATGAAATTTGCTGTCAGGAAATGCGAAAGCAGTTGAGGCGGCTGGCTGGGGAAAAAAAAGATTCATATCAGCTGGCTGGGAGGTGCTGAATGACGCATGGGCTGGCTGGCAACCCAGCTGGCAACATAACAGATATTTTCTCCCAGTTGCATAAAAAGATTAATCTAAGTGTCACAAAAGATGTGCAACCAAGACCTTGCACCGATATGGGCATTATAATAACACACTGTCATGAGGTGCCCCTGGATGATTGTGTGTTTTATTCCGTATCTATAGGCCTACACTACCGGTACTAAAATGATGGCATCCAGGGTTTATCTTCATTTTTACTCAGTATATGGTATTCTAATTTTACCAGTACCTTCCCGTAGACCCCCAGACAGAAGTCTCCCTTTTAAAACTACCAGCCACTGTACCTAATGATGCAAGGACAAATAATAACAGGGTCTCCTCGACAGCGGCACAATTTTGCCTTAGAGGAGTTCCTGTAGCTTATATACTAATGTTCAATGAATTACAAAATTGTATATATGTATGAGTTACAAATAAATCATCTGAATCTGAATCTGAATCTGAAGGCCGTTGCATTTCTCTAAACTCCTGTGCAGGAAATCAAAGTTATGGATTACCTCACTTTAATCAAGCTGCCGTTAGCAGCACATTTTGTTACTGGTACCTACTGGGTACTGAAGGCAGATTAGCATTCATTGAGCAGCTTTTAAAAGGAAAAACCTTGATATATAACACGTGTTAGTAATTATCGTTTGATGCCTTAGAAATATTGAATATTTTGATTTACGCGAATTATATGGAGTTTCAGATAATGCATTTATCTTCTTGGGTTCTTAGACAATATCCAACACAATGCGGAGTATCCAGCTTATTCTGACATCATGGCTGGCCATGAAGTGGCACAAAAAGCTAGATGTAAGTAGTCATCATTCTTCAATTGAAAGAAATCGGACAAACAACAACTTCATGAACTTGTTGCTGCATGTGGACTCATTGCACTCAGTCTCTAACTCGACTGGAGAAAATGGCAAGAACCTCACCTATAATATTATATATCTATACTATGTCTATACCTAAATTGTTGAGACTGACCATAGGCCGATGAACTTTTTATTTCAGAAACTTTTTCTTCAACTTTTCAATTGAGCCCATTCAACCTCTTTCTGGCTCTATTGATTCGTGGTCTATTCAGCCTCTTTCTGAGGCCAAGCCTATTCCTGGTGAAAAGCACCAATACAAGTCTAAAGAGCCACAATCTCCAGGAGAATAAATCCTTCACGCCTTGTGAGGGTCATTCAATGTAAACGATAGATCTATTCAACTAAGCATGAATTCATAGATTTTGAGAAATTACTTAATCAAAACTAACTATTAAGTAAATCATACACCTGGGCAGCACTTCTCACAACTTCAAGCTTTAGACAGATAAATAGATAGATAGATAAATCTTTATGTTCTGTTGCCTTGAAAACAAACAATATTATAAGCAAATATTAAACAATAAACAATTCATAGATATGATGATAAAAGGATAAAAGACTGATAAAGCATGGAATTAAAAACTTAAATGAAGTGCACAAGTGGAATAGTTAAAATCATACATAGCCAATATAGATATCACAATTGTGTTATCACATATATACATATCCTTCATATTGAAGTAAGAATTGAGCACATGTTACATGAGCATTTGGGTCCTTCCCACTTTGCAATCATATTTAAAAAATTCAACAATAAAACCAAAAGCGCACATTTACAGTGCTCAGGGTCAGGAGAACCTTTTAAGACAAAAATGAAAAACTTCCAAAGGGAGAATTTTGAATTATGTAATTTTAGATTCTTGATTTATCACACTCATATTTCCGAATTGCCCATAAATTCACATCTAATTATCTACCCGAAACTGTGCGAAAATTATGCTGTTCCAAAATTGTTGCATTATTGCTATTTGAAAGCCTCAATTACTATTTTTGCAATAATTTTGAATTTGGGTTGGTTGTGCCCCATCTTTGTAAACCCCCTAGAATTTCAATATTTCTCCCGGCTGTTGCTTTACCTGGGGTTAATGCTGTAACATGAGTTTTAATGGTGACCATGGAAGTATGATTATATCCCTATCAGCATGCCTCAGCGGCCCAACATCGGCCCAGTGTCAGTCCGATGTCAGCAGCATCGGACCAGCTTCGGGCCGATGTTGGACCGCCGAGGCATGCTGATAGGGATCGGACCACCATGTGCTCAAGCAGCAGTTGTTAAATTTAACAATTGTTTCGGAGATTGTTGATCAGTCTTACTATATTTAAGGGGAAGGGTAATGTTGAATTTCTGAAGTTACAAAAACATCAAATCAATAAGATCACACTGCTAGATATGCAGAGGCAATTGGTTCAAAACAATTAGGAACATGTGTTTAGACTAGATAGAAGTTCTGGTTTATATTATACTCAAGAAAATAACGTTCCAGTACTCGGTAGCCTAAGTCGCTTAAGTCATCACACAGCTAATATGTATCATTCTAAAACTCTAAAATATCTTGAAAGCTGTCACTCAGACCAATAATTAATTTTCCATCCAAAAACATTTCCCGTTACTCAGAATGATCCTGTTTTTCTGAATTAAAATGAGAAGTACTTCGAATTAAAATGAAATTTTCTGACATTTCTTTGACTTATATATATAGTGACTACGCAATGCACTTCCAGTATACAATATCCATATTCATATTCTATTGAAATAATTCCGCAGCCACAACTTAAGTAGTCACACAGCTAATATATCATTCTGAAACACTTGTACAAGCAATGTACATCCATCAACCTATATGAACCATGGAACGAGACAAAAGCTTTGAGCCCTCTGGGTCTTGCAGTGTTCTTGGGAAATTCTTCTGTGACAGTTATGTCTATTTTGTAGTCTCGGTCAATTCTTGTTAGTTCCCAAACGAGATACACTAAACCATTCCTTTCTTTCTTTGTGTATTTATGGCTAGACCTTGTGCTGAGGTCTGTCACCTTCCAAATTATTCATATGTTGACCGTATTCTCCTGCAAAGCCTTCCCAAGTAAGTTAGGTCTGTTGGAAAGTAGCCCAGCCTAGAAGGAAGAACAGGTAATATGGTTTGGAGATCAGTTTTGTCATATGTCTCTGTGTGCCACATCTACATGGCTTGTATCTACGATCCAGTCGTACATGAGCTTTGCATAGCAACTGAAATTAAATTGATACATAAGTCTGCAATATTCTGAAAACATGCTCTCAAATTTCATGAAAGCTGTCACACTTCAGACGTATAATTAAAGTTCCATGTAGTAATCTAGTTTTTCCTAATTAAAATGAGAAGTATTTTGAGTTAAAATGTAAAAGTTTTCTGACATCTCTCTAACTATTCAATGTGCTTCTTGTACATTATCTATGGAAACAATTCTGCAGCCACATGCAACTTCGGTTAAAGGCACACAATCATCAAAACCAAACTTTTAAAATACATTTCTTCTTATAAATGAACGGGGTCCAATGATCATATGTTCATAATGTTAGAGATATTGACCTAAATTGAGCACAGTCAATGATGTGTAAAAATGCCAAATTCATGAAAAATCTGTGGCTCTTTGGTCAGCCAAGTTCGGCAATATGTGTGACGTAGGATTGGAGCTCCCCCCTCTCAAGCCCAGTTCAGTAAGGAGCACTCATGCGTGTATTGTATTGTTTCAGGCTCTGTGAAGAGTGCAAGCTAATTAATGACAGGTAGCAGCACCTGATGGAACCAATCTCAGAAACATGTGGAACCAGTCAAGCATACTGTTTACTTTTTACCCAGCCTAACGTCACTTGCTAACTTTCCTTGCAATAGGGGTCGCTTTTGATTGGGCCAATTGTGGGCTTGAAATCTTGAAATAAAGTCATGTTGTTTATGGTGTTATTTTCACAGAAATTCATTACAATCAACATAATATTTTTTTCAAGGAGAAGCTCGAGACTCTCAAATGATAAAAAAAGTCCTTTAACCACTAAACAAACCTTATAGCCCACTTTGCAGTGTATTTTCTGTGATAGTTGGCCTATGTTTTTTTGTTTTTTTTTGTCATTTTGGTTAATACCTGTAAAACCCCAAAAGAAATATACTAAATTAGTCCTTCCTTTCCTTTTATTTGTTCATTCTCACACCTTTAGCAGAAGCCTGTCATATTCCAAATTATTCATATGGCAACCATACCCTTTTGAAAGCTTTCACTGACAAGTTACGTCTGTAGGAAGTAGCCCTAGATTGGCCTAGATCGAAGAACAGATAATGCATTTTGGAGATCAACATCGTCATATTGTTGAGCTCAACACTAAGACAGATAGATGATGACAGCGAGTGAAGATTTGGCTGCAGACGAGGCCAAGGGGAATAGCCACTAAGTGTGATCAACTTAATCAGTAGTGTTCTGAAAATTGGTTCTGAAACTTCATCGGAATTGCCATGAAAATTATCACGCGTCAGAATTCTGAAGTGTAAATGAGACTTAGGTCAGGATGAAAATCCCAAGCGTATTATGTTTCAAAAAGCTAACAATATTTCAATCTGGTATATATATATTATCAATTACCACAGTTTAGCTTAGTGATTGTAAACGGTGAATTGCAAAACAAAATTACAACCCACAACAGTCGAAGCGTGACATCATGCTTCTCAATTTAGTTAATTTGGAGATCCATAATTATTATATTGGAGGGATAATGATTTGTCAAAGCAAATTTCATTGTCATAAAACCAGCCAAAAGATGTTAGTAAATTTGTAGCTAATTTGTATTTTGTATTACCAACAAAAAGTCCAAAATTTACAGTACAACATCAGCGAGTACCCTATGGAAATTAATTCTTGCACAGCCATCAACCTCAGTGAATGGCTTTTAAAACAAGACAAAAGCTAGCCCCGGGTCTTGCCATGCATTTTCTGAGAGAGCTAGCCTCGGTCTATTTTGTCATTTTCGTCAATTACTGTAACTCCCCAAACGAGATACACTAAACCATTCCTTTCTTTCTTTGTGTATTTATGGCTAGACCTTGTGCTGAGGTCTGTCACCTTCCAAATTATTCATATGTTGACCACATTCTCTTGCAAGGTCTCCACCAGCTGGATATGTCCATTAGGAAGTGATAGGAAGAGCAGGTAATATGGTTTGGAGATCAATATTACAGAATGTCACATTGTTATGGCTTACACCATGAAGATCTTATTCAGTGTACATAATAAATGTATGTCACCATGCAGCAAGGTAGGGAAGATCCTATAGGTAAATGCATAGAAACTTAGCTCCACTGGTTCACACTTTATCTGATTTCCTGTTTTCTTAAGACGATACAATAAATGTAAGTGGATGTTTTTGCGGAGAGGAAGAAACATGAATGGAGAGAGTGTGAGAAGTGATAGCGAAATAGAAGGTTACATGTTTTTTTTTTTAATAAACAATTTCTTGATCAATTTTGATGATATAAATAAATTTCTTTCTGATCAGCCTTGAAATAAATAGTTTTTGGTGGGGGTACTTCTTTTAAAAGAAGGTGTTGCTTGATTCAGGAATGAATATTCGGGGCCCTCTTTTAGTAAATAATTATGGCCATCATTACCATGAAATAAAATAAATAATTTCCAACTGAGGAAGGCTCCAAGGCCCCCCCCCCCGGAAATTAAATGGTCGTCCCTTAAGACATTTTCGTTACTATTATTATTATTTATTCGTATTCAAAACTTTCTTGATTCCTCACAGTATTGTTTGAAAAGTGAAATTACTTTTTTACCTTTATAAAATTAATTTTACATTGGTCCATTGCTGTAGGCAATGTATACTAATGTGTTAATGAGTGACAGCCACAGTAAAAGCAGATGTCATTGAACAACCTAATCTGCAAGATATATGGTTGTCAAGTTTCATTGAAGCTGTCACCACAGGCCAGAACCTGAATGGGGATTGTCTTAAATAAAGAATTGTCTCACATGTCTACACTCAGTCTATAGTCATATGTACTAATGACATGTAAGATTCTAGTCTTGTGACAAACAAGACTCCAGAGACAGATATTTCTCTAGAGACTCTTAGGCTCCGGCCTGTGCTGTCACACACCTTGCGATGTAAATTTAACAGAAGAATGTCATATCCACACAATTGAAAGGTCTCTTCATGTTATTTGCGCTGCCCTGGGGGTGCCCCCCCTTGGGCAAGCACTTGGTTTCGTAAGCAAGCTTTTTTGCACACACTGAAATGTTAACATTCTTGCCCCAATTTTATGTAAAAGCTACTGGGCACCTGCCACTACTTTCAGAGCCCTTCTTCACTGTATGTTACGTTACTGTCATAAAGTTTGTCCCCGGATCTTTAAACTAACATTTAGTGGCTTTATTCTGACATATTTAAAGTATTTCTTGTCCAGTTCTACACACACGCTCTCCCAGCGTGGCTATGGCTGCATTAGCCTGGTCTCCTGGCCTGTATGCATTCACATAGCAGGGCACAGGCCTATGGCTGCATCACAGTCATCATTGAGGGGGGCACTCTCTTTCAATTCAGTGAGATTTGTTTTACAGCTTTTTGGGTTCCTCTGACATAGTGGGGCTCTACTGGACTAATAAAATGAATTGAACTCACTTAATTCTGAAAAACATGCAATTGTGTTGATTGGTATTGTTTCATATCACCCCAATGTTGTTAATTTACCAGTTTGTGTTATTTTAATGCAAGTTGAATTCTATGCAGAATTGGCAGATCTAATCTTTAATTTCAAAAGTACAATGATTTTTTTTACTTGATTTTTGCAGTTGGTCTATGTCAGTGCTTGCTTGTATTCAATTAATCTCAACAGGAAGTTTATTGAAAATGGTGCAATCATATTAAAAATCTAATGGAAAATATTTCATGTGACATGTTATTTACTATTAGCTGACAATGATAAGAAAGCCTAAAGAAAAACATACCTTAATTCCTGTTCACATATCAAGTATTCCCTTAGAAGTGAAAACAGCAGGTCAGCAAATACTTTATACTTCAAGAATTTCCATTTATCACATGGAAGTAGGTTACATAAACATGACATTGTGTGAGAAGCATGACACACCTTGTAGCAGTCCTGTTTGATGTTAACTGTAAAAGTTAGCTGTTATCAACAACTTGCTTATACTACATTTGTCCTAAAAGCATCCTAGTGCCAGCTAGATCCAGTGTTTACAAATTCTGTAGAAAGAATGCAGGAAGGAATGAAGAAAAGAAGGAATGAACAAAGGAATGAACAAAGGCATGAATGAAGGAATGTAGGGCATAATCACAAAATAAGCCCCGCACCTGTGACGGAATGAGTGGCAGCCTATGCTTTTCAATGGTCTCGCTCATTCCGTTATCAGAGGGTGGGGGCTATTTCATGATTATGCCGAATGTAGTGGGGGAAGGAAGGGAAGGCCTCGAGATAGATAGACAGATAGACAGACAGCTAAACACAAAGATATATAGATAGATAGATAGACAGATAGATAGATAGAAAGAAAGAAAGAAAGAAAGAAAGAAAGAAAGATAGATAGATAGATAGATAGATAGATAGATAGATAGATAGATAGATAGATAGATGCAAGCAACTCTTAAAAGTGCTTGCACGTTTTTTTTAAGGAATAGCAGTGTTGCCAATCGTAAATAAGAGAGCAATAACAAGCTGGTAAATTACTCCTGGGCAGAAGGACAGGAGAGTAAAATCAAAGACAGGTGGATAGTTTGGGTCAGTGGGATGGCCAGGAAATGTGTATTTAGCCAAGACAGCAGTGATCCTGTGAGCCAAGATTTGACTGAAATATTACACAGAGGTATATACACTAACTACGGATACATGTGTGATTCATCTTTAGGACTCAGTCCGGGCAGCGCATCACTCACCGGTTTCCGGTTATGACATTTCTAGTTTTGTAACAAACTAACCTCTTTCCGAGAACAATAAATAAGTACTTGTTCTTGATGTGAATATATACCAGTTCTGACTTTACTCCGCATTTGTTTATTATTGTTTGCAAATCCACCTTAACTGTAACATAATTTTAACATCAAATCTGAATTCAGAATGATGTCGTGCTGACATCACAATGCCCGCTGGGTAATTATCAATATTTTTTGTAGAAACAAATGAGTCAATTTGCTTAAAAAAAAGAAGGGACTGACAAATATTACTACTGAATTATTGCTGTCAAGAACCTGCTTAATTATGACATCATTTATCATCGTGCCTGACCAATATCACATCAATTACCAAGATAAGATAATTAACCATTAAGTATGTTTGCTGTTGCATGGCAAATGTCACAACTTGGCTTGTGATAAAAAATAGAGTCTAATGACTTTGTTGTTGACGCATGATGTCACTCATCAGCACTTCAGATTAGGTAACATTGCACAAAATTTGACGAATGGCAAGTCCAATCCAGTTGTTTGCCATGGTGTTTCGGTCCGATTTTAATCATCATGAGCACCAATGAGTGCTACCTCATTTTCAAAGTCAGGATGAGTACAAGGGCCACCAAACCCGATTGTGCATATATTCTATTAAGAAAGATATTTTAGAATTTGAAATTGTACGCATCTCGGCATTAAAGCCCTTATTTTCGATAACCTCTTTGAGTTGGTTATTTACTTGATTTTCAAGAAAGCTTTACAAATAGTCTCTGTGTCAGGCGCAAGGGTGCCGGAACAGGGGGGGGGACAATTACCCCACCTGCCCTTGGCTAGGAGGGGCAAGGGGGGCAAGGTCGCCCTTTTCATCTCCCAGAAAAAAACATTATTAGGCCTTAATTTACAGTGAATATAGGCAAAAATCTATAAAATTATTATTGGCGCTACATTTTGTCACGCAAATTTGATTTGCCTTTTTCAACCGATCGCCCCTGCCGCCCTTGTTTCCTTCCGTTACCCTTGGGACTCAGGCATCATTCTTTCATGTTGTTCTGATGTATCACTTGACTCCGACATGATGTTTTGCATACTCTTACACATTGTAACACAAAAAATTGACTTTCATCATTATATTATGTATCAAAAATTCAAAATTGATTTCATATTCACAATTTCACACACATAATGATTTTAAAGATTCAGATCTGTAGCCAATTGGGATATCATATTGATGAAAAAGGTTCAAACGGTTCTAAATGATACACTGCTCATATTATTTAAGAGAGCAAGACGGCAATCATAGTCAGTTCTATAGATACGGCTGTTTCAACTGAACATGAATGAAGTGTCAAAAATAACGAACTTGTAAGGATGTTTGTGACAGAAATTTAATGAAAAAGGATAGGATCAATGCATCAGATGTGAAGACAGACCACGGGTTAGGTTTAAAATTAGGTTTAAATTTGTGGATAGGGTTATGGTTTGTATTTAGACATTGTTTTTTTTTTATTACATATATGTATCTGCATGATATGTCAATGAAGTTGCCCACAACTGGAAACAATAATAGAAAACTTTTTGCTCCTTGAATTTGTGTGGGCAGTGTACAAGAAGTATCCCACTGAAATGCCCCTGATATGAATCAGATAAAAGCATTCAGGCTTCCAGGTCTCGTAGTCTACAATACAACACAGAAAACAAGAACATTCTCTGTCAGAAGTCCTCTGTCTACCTATTTTGACCTCCGTTTTCTTCTTAACCCCAGTTGTCCTTAAAACTACACGTGAAAACTCAACACATCCTTATCAAAAATTTGAAACTTAAGACAGCTAGCAACGCAATGTCATTAGCAAAGGTGTACAATATCAAAGAAATCAAACGCAAAGGGGTTACAGAGTATGAATTGAATGTAATATTTAAAGGTTGTTTAAAGTAGGTAAGAATAGGATGTGACTTGGAGGGAGTCCAAAGGTGTGTGAGGGTGAAGTAGAGGCTGATTGTTCACTTCTACTGGGGTAGTCATGCTAACTTTATTTTCGGTTTTACAGTACTTCCGTAACAGTTATGTCTATTTTGAGGTTACGGAAATTCTTGAACTCTCCTAACGAGGGGCACTAAATTATTCTTTTCTTTCTTCCTGCATCTTTATGATTACACCTTTTGCTGAGCCTGCCTTCTGCCAAATTATTCATATATTGACCATATCCTCTGGCAAAATCTCTGTTATAAGGAGGCCGAGAGAAGAATAGGTAATGTGGTTTGGAGATCGATATTACACAATGATCATTATGTTGTGGGAAAATGCCAAACTATTATGTTCTGTAGATGTAATTATGCCCTCAGCATGGGTAGGGGGAACCAGAGCACATTGGGACACGCGGCACAATGGGACGGGGGGGTTTTCTTGGTTCCTTGCAAGGTATATGATATGGTGGTGCCATCATATCTTGTAATTTCACATCCTGATGTCTCTATCGTTTTATTGACAAATTACAGCCACATGCAGAAGTATGGTGAGGAAAAGTTTGTTTTCCTACTACTAAAGTAAATTCAGAGGGGTTTAATTCAAGCCATTCTGTGGGCAAATCATGAACAATGAGGCTTTCTCAATGCTTGTATGAAGTTGATGCATCGTAACAAACAGTTATGAATTGCTATCCTGACAAACACACTCACTGGTGCCTGATCAATTAGCATTTCGGAGTAAAAGTCATGTTGGGGCTCATTGGGACAGTGAATACATTGCCCCATCCAATGTGCCCCATTGGGGCACATTGGGACAGCCATGATCACAACTCATATTTTGCTGTCTGGCTGCAAAAGCGTCTACAGGTGCAGTCTAACTTATTATGCCTTGGATTTAAGCTGAATAGTATTGGTGATATTCATGTAAACTTCTCAGTTGCTCAGTGCTTTCGGCATTGAGCAAAATTAGTAGTGTCAAAAGTGTCCCAATGTGCCCCGGTTTCCCCTATGGAATACAATAATTTATTTAATTTCAATTCTTTTTTAAAATATCACTCATTGAAAAGAGCTGTCTGTATCACATATGGAAGCTTCAAGCATTCGAGAAAAGTAAATGAAACGAACTTGGGAAAAAAATTGTCCCCCTCACTCAAAAAAAAAGAGTGGTAAAATAACTATTTTTGGTAAAAAGTCTTTAAAAAAAGCTGGCCTATGTAATAACAAGAATGTTAACAGGGATCACCATTATTATGTACAAGGGAGAGAGTATGAAGTCCTGTGGAAAATATGAGAAAGTGAGAAAGAGAAAAAAAGTGGAGAAAGAGCAAAGGAGTGAAAGAGGCACTTCTTTAAAATTTCAAATGTTTTTATCCGATATCATTGTCACGTAATAATCAGTGACAAGGTCAATAGGATTAGCAACTGAGCAAATGACTGAATCCTGGAAAGTTTTCATTATTAGCTAAGCAGTTTTCATTAAAGCTGACATGCTTCAGAGTTGTGAAGTGCAAATGAGACAAAGAATGAAAGTTTCTTTTAGGGACATTTCTCAATCTATCAAAATAATAAACTTCTTCAATATTAAATTTAGGAAGAACTTTATGTGGAAATGGAGGTCAGTCAGAAGTTTATAACTTTGCTTATTAATTTGTTGCCCTGTAGCAGTGAGTTAAGAATGATTTTTGTTATTGGGAGCTTACTGTCTTTAATGTTATTTTCTTTGATACAACGTGTGATGAGAATCACTTTGACAGGTTGACATTGACCTTCCTGTGCTAAAACAAACAGGCTTCACTTCAGGTATGTTTCTTGTTTGAATTGTAATGAATTCAATAGTCCTTTCAAATGGGCCAGTAAAATTAATTTGGATGTCAGATCCTCTCAAAAAAATTAAAATGTCATGCCAAATACAACATGTCCCAACACTGTGCAACCTTTGCAAGTATCCCACTAAATAAGTGTACAACATCAACCTACATGACCAATTGTGCAGCGTACATAACATGTACGGTGCTCTTTCTTGCATATTTCGTACGTAAATTGCCTGTTTTCACGTATGAAATACGTACGAAAATGTACGTACGTAAAACATACGTAAATTTTGGTATGGATTTCATTTGTGTTAAGTTGGTTTTTGGGCTTTTTAACTTGATTTGTTTGCTGATTATTTTTTAGATAGACCAATGCAAGGTCTTAACTGGTGATAACCATATCGCACCAAAATGGCCAAAGTAAATGAAAAGTCCTGTCAGAAAATTGTATGAATTCGTACGAAATTCGTACGAAAATGTACGTATGTACAACGGATCGGCTCTTTTTTGTGAGTTTCGTGCGTAGAATTTACGTACGTAATTCGTACGCTGCACAATTGCCAGTGTAAGTTACCCCACCGAACAAGATATGTTTGGTTTTGTACAATATCAACCTAATTGACCCACTAAACAAGATAAAAGCCACTCACCTTCTCCACGTCTTGCAGTGTCAATTTTGTTGCTTTCTCCAATTCTTACAACCAAGCGAGGCCAGTAAACCAGTCCTTCCTTTTCTTTTGCATCTTTAAGGTTTCACCTTTTATTCAGGTCTGTCACCTTCCAAATTATTTATATTCTCTCGACCAAGAAATATTGAAATTCCAGATAATAAAGTAAGGGGCATATCTAGAAATGGCCGGTTGGGGGCGGGGGCCGCTCATAACTCAGTGGACCTGTTTATGAAAGAACCTTTACCATCTTCTAAGAGAATGTACAGCTTGCCACTGTTTTTTTGTGTACAATGCGATATATTAAATGGTCAATTTACACCAAGTCTGCACCATTTCACACTTTGAAGTTACCCAAAGGCTACACAATTGAGCATCTCAAATTATTTCAGAATTGCAAATACTGCAAAACAGCCCTTACTATGTAGTCAGTCATGCAGGCTGCAGCTTTTTATTTCAATTACAAAATGAGGCAATTTTCTTCTGTATCTAGATTCATCTTGTTCTGAACTTGCTTGGGCCCTGGAGATGTAAACCTAATGTGCCTGTGTACGATTTTTCCGGTCTTTTAATCATTTTAAACATTAAGAACGTAAGACCTAGTGCAGGAGTAGCTGTGAAATCTGCTTCCATAAAAACAAGGTTTTGCTCCCAATTTCAGCCTATGTCTATAGATCTATAATTTACACACAGTGCAATGCCAGAAAAGAGGGATGCTATCTGTGACACTGAGTTATCTCTGACATCACTCTTCAAAAGCATGAAAAGGAACTAGAATTCCAGGATACAGTAGCCTGCTTTAGTTGCAAGCGTCAACGAGCAGGCTACAACATTTCACTAGAGGTTTTGGCTGTGGCCGGGGAAGGGTGGCCACTTGTGTAGGTAGGACTACTGTCAGGTGTGAACAGCAACACTTCCTGCCAGACTCCCCTGGACTGGATGACCAGTCATAACAGATTGTAAATTTCATTGTAAACCCCACTAGATTGATCTGGAAGATTATATGTAGCAGTATATAAAAGTATGAATAATAATAAAAAAAATAGAGGTGCTGCCCCTAAAGTCCGCGCTCACATGAATTTCTGAGGATTTCTTGCACAGTCTTGCTGAGCGCAGACCTGACAGACAGCTGTAATAGTGACATATAGAAGCCAATTCAACACCGAGTTTGATGTGAATTTCGTCAGTCTGTAGCCTCACTTTTGCTCACCTGCTGGAATAGCAGACTGTTCTCAGTCAGCTAGGATATAGCATAAGTATGACAAGGACTATAACATTGAGTTCTCACTTTCATGACAAATGACACAAACAAGATGTGTCATTCCTTTCTGGAACAGTTTGTCACATTGAAGAGGGCAGACATTTCTAAGTCAAGACTTTGTACTAATCTCAAGCAATACCCCGGTCCCTTCCCCGCGCCCCCTTTTTCCAACATTTGCTATCTTGACTTACGTCACATGTCAATATTTTTCAACATTATAACAACTGTGTCATTTTGCGAAAAAAAATGAAGGCATCAAATAACTGAATCATTGCTATCAAGTACCAGCTCAATTATGAAATCAATCCCCATAGTACCTCTGGCCAATATCACATCAATTAGGCCTACTGTGATAAGATAATCAACCATAAAATATGTTTGCACTTTGCTGTTGGATGGCAAATGTAACAACTTTGCTTGTTGCAAAAAATACTGTCTAATGACTTTGTTGCTGACGAATGATGTCACGCATCAGCACTTCGGATTACATCACATTGCTCAAATTTTTACTGATCATGACTCGTGTGTCTGGTCCAGTTGTTGGCCATGTTTTGTTTGTTTGATTTCAATTGTCATGATCTCCAATGAGTACTACCTCATTTCATGATGAAGACACGGGCTACCATCAAAACCCATTGTGTAGATATACCATTAAAACAAATTATAGAAAAAGGGTTTTCATGACTCTAGAATTTGAAATGGCACATATTTCGGCATGGAAGCCCCTTTTTTCGACAAGCTCTTTGATTTGAATATTATCTGGGGAGAGAGAGTAAACGAGAGAGGGAGTCACTTTCTTTTATGAAATTTTGGATGTTTTTAGTAATTTCTCATTGTAAGGTTATCAGTGACAAGGTCAATACATATAAAATGACTAAATCTTGGAAAATTTTCAGAATTAGCTATGAACTTTTCATTAAAGCTGACACACTTCAGAGTTGTGAAGTGCAAATGAGACAAAGAATAAAAGTTTCTTTCAGGGACATAACTCATGCTGTCAAAATAATGGACTTCTTTCAAAAATAGAAGTACTTAAAGTGAGAATGAAGGCCGGTCACAAGTTTCTAACTTTGCTTATTAATTTGCTGCCTTGTAGCTGTGAGTTAAGAATGATTTCTTTAATGTAATTTGGATCTAACTGTCTTTAATGTTATTTTCTTTGATACAATGTGTTATGAGAATCACTGTGACAGGTTGACATTAACCTTCCTGTGCTAAATCAACAGGCTTTGAGTATGTTTGTTGTTTGAATTAGAATGAATTCAATAGTTTTTTCAAATGAACCAGTAAAATTAATTTGGATGTCACGTCCTCTGAAACAAATTAAAATGTCATGCCAACTACAACATGTCCCAACACTGTGCAACCTTTGCAAGTATCCCACTAAATAAGTGTAGAACATCAACCTGAGGTACACGCCAACAAGATGAAAGTTACTCACCCTCTCTGGTTCTTGCAGTGTTCTTGTTATTTTAATTTTGTTGCCTTGTCCAATTCTTATGACTAAACGAGGCCAGTAAACCAATGCTTTCTTTTCATAAATTTGCATCTTTATTGTATGCTTCCTACCAAAAATAGTTGTTTATCTCTTTTTTTTTACTTTAGGTGATGGGGACTTTCTATTTCGAAGTTCATTTCATTTACTTTGGGTCCAATGCATGGCGCTTCTAGTTCTGATACCTACAGTACTCTTCCAATGACTGATAATATAAAAAAAAGAATTGAAAAAAAAAATTTAGTATCCGAACAATGAGATCAAGACTGTGAAAAAGAGAATGGATTTTCTGTGCATCATACCCATGCTAACCATCTTCCCTAGCTTTCAGTACATGGTTACATCTACCGAACAACATATGTATGGCGTTGTACAACATCAACCTAAGTGACCTACTAAACTAGATAAAAGCCACTCACCTTCTCTGCGTCTTGCAGTGTTCTTGTTATGTCAATTTTGTTGCTTGCTCCAATTCTTACAGGCAAACGAGACCAGCGAACCAGTCATTTCTTTTCATTTGCATCTTTATGGTTGCACCTTTTGTTGAGGTCTGTCACCGTCCACATTATTCATATGTTTCCTACCAAGAGGTATTGACACTCCAGATAATAGACCTAGAGGCATATCTAGAAATAGCTGATGGGGGGGGGTCATAAGTCAGTAGGCCTCTTTATGCAAGAACCTTTACCCACTTGCAGATATGAGGGATGCTAACTGTGATACTGAGTTATCTCTGACGTCACACTTCGACAGTATGAAAAAGAACTAGGATTCCAAATAAGTATGTCAAGGACTATAACATTGAGTTCTCACATTCATGACATATGACACAAACAAGACTCAAGATGTGTCATTCCTGTCTGAATCAGTTTGTCACACCAAAGAGGGCAAATTTTTCTTAGACAAGACTTAGTGCTTATCTCAAGCAATACCCCCTCCCTTCCCCGCCCCCTTTCTCCAACATTTGCTGCCCTGACTTACGTCACATGTCAATATTTTGTATCATTATAACAACTGTGTCATTTTTTTAAAAAATGAAGGCATCAAGGAACTGAATTATTGCTATCAAGTACCAGCTCAATTATGACATCAATTGCCATAGTGCTTCTGGCCAATGTCACAATTACCGAGATAAGATGATCAACCATGAAGTATGTTTGCAGTTTGCTGCTGCATGGCATATTTAACAACTTGGCTTGTTGTAAAAAAAGCAGGCTAATGACTTTGTTGTTGACAAATGATGTCACTCATCAGCTCTTCAGATTATGTGACATTGCCGAAACTTTTGCTGATCATGAATCCGGTCCAGTTGTTGCCCATGGTGTGTTCATCTGATTTTAATCGTCATGACCACCAATGAGTACTGCCTCGTTTTCAAAGTCAGGACAAATACTCAGGCCGACATCACAATCCATTGTGCAGATATACTATTTTAAACAAGAAATTATTTTTTAAAAAAGAATTGTAGGAACCTTTGTATGAAATATGAAATTTCTTCAAACAAATATTTTATTCTGTTGATTTGTTATGCATGTGGAGTTACATATACCTCCAATGTACCAACTGTGATTTCACATTTAGTTATAAGTTCATTATTAGGCATGCCTAATTACAGGTATTACAAAAACAGACAGCAAACCAGGCAATGAGACCTTTTATATTCTTTGTCATGAACATGAAATTTCTATTTCTATAACAACAAACTAATGCTGGGTTGCAAATTTGGATTATTACACCTTTCACATGTGCTTATGAAAATCACAGGAGTTATGAGGAGTTGAATATATAATATTTTCATACAGTGTTGTTTGGCGAAATCTATTATATCATCCCATATCTTTGTATACATACACAGTACTTATATTTAACCAATTTTCTGAAGGAAATCTCTATTATATGAATTTCTATTGGATATGCTCCAGGTGGGCTTTGGATATGGTCCCCAATCACTCAACCATGAACACCAAGCAGCTGCTCACTCAACCATGACCTTGATGTTAGGGGGGTGTAGCTACTTCCATATCAAGAGGGGGCAATATATACTTGATCTTAAAATTGTACTCACAGACACCTCCTCTGTGGTATTAACACCCTCCTAATATTGGAGGTCAATCAGGAAGGTACTCCTACCATAAAGAAAGTATCTCAGCAAGTCCAACTTCCTCTTGGCCCCCTCCAGAAACTCATGTAGCTACACCACTGTAGTACACATAATTTGATGACAAAGCACTTTGCTGATGCTTTATGGCCAATAAGTAAGGGACTTCCCAGGTAAAGTATTTCTTCATTTGGAGCTTTTAACATAGATCTGAGATGGTCCCTACAAAAACTAGAGGTCAACATGATAGGGGCATAGGAAAAGCGTACGTAACACTAATGGGTACGGGATACTAGGGTGGGCTGAAAAAAACTTTTTTTGGAATTTCAATATGCCAGTGGTATAGAAAGTTGGTTGTCGCCAAAAAATGAAAATTTGTGCAAAAAAAATTTTGTGGCATGTGACTTGTGCCGGGCCACTCCGACTTTTATGAAAATGCATATTTTCAGCCATTTCGCATGCCTTTTTAGACCATTTTTTGGCCTGAGTCAGCTTCCTTGGTTTCAGAAGGCTCAATGGCATACTTAAATCTTCTATGAAGACCATTTTGGATATGAAATGCCATAAACAGGTCCCTGATATTTAAGATATAGCCATTTCTGGGTAAATGTTGGGGAACAGAATTTGGCCCTTTTTTGCTAAAAATTGCCCGAAAAAATTAAAAATATCGGAATTGACTTCACAAAAAATGATTCTAAGTGAATTGTAATTACCCGTGTCCTCCCTAATGCCCTAAAAAACACTTCCAGCGCATTACCTGCATCAATTTGTGGTTTCAGTTTCCAGAATAGGGGCAATTCCGTAAAGTCAGATTTACAGATTTGACACTTTGGCAGCTTGTGGAGCCCTACCATTACACCTCAGTTATTTCATTGTTGAATAGGGATGAGGCCAGGTAATAGGGCTATCAGACAAGCCATCAACCATAGCTCCAAGTGCAATAGGAGCTGAGCTATAAGGCAAAATGTCATCGTGTTGAACGTACAGTGTGTGAGTACGTCTGACAAGATGACACATGTCGCATGCCACAAAATTATTTTTGCACAAATTTTCATTTTTTGGCCATAGCCAACTTTCTATACCACTGGCATATTGAAATTCCAAAAAAAGTTTTTTTCAGCCCACCCTAACGGGATACACTGCAGCAATTAGGTGCAGTGCCTCTCATACAAACTGCTTGCAGTGTGTGATTCACTGCAGTTATTTTACACACCTTTTTGGAAGGAGCCCATGAAGTACTGCTGCTTATTGTCATTCAGCCTTGTATCAAGGGTAGCTTAAATATACTAGTTGTGTGTGTTTCAAAATTGACACACACAGCTGTGGAAGCCTAATTGATAAATTTAACTAATCTGACTGAACAAAATAATGAATCCCCAGGAAAGAAAAGTAGTGAAGTGTGAAAAATTCAAGAGAGAATATATCTATAAGTTAATTCTTTGGTGTTTTGACTTGCATTCTTCAGTTGGTGTGACACTTTCTGTCTTTCAGTTTTACTAGCAGCACTGCCATGTTTCGATTGTGGAGGGCCAAAACTTATTTATTTATTTCACCAAAATTGAGCAAGAAATTATTTATTTTAAAGAAACTCCAAGTCCAAGTGTCCCCCCCCCGGTTATTAAATGATCTCCCCCTTATGTGATCAGGTAACCAACCATAAAACTTATTTCTTTTTGCAAAATATGGCTTGATACTATTAATAGTAGGATTCATGTCTTCATGGGTTTTATGCTAGTTTTTAAAATTAAAAATACGTACTGATAATGCAATGATTGAAATAAAAAAATTTAAACTTGTGTTTTATTATCTATAGTGACCTACTGAAAAATATTATAGAATATATTTTATAATTTACTTATATAAAAGGGGTCTATGTGATATATGTCATTGACTCAAAAGACAGATTTTTGAAAAAGTATTGCTAAAATAGCCAAAATAGCCAAAATTAGTAAATTCCTAGTTTGCCATTTATTGCCACAATAGATGAAAAACTTAGTGCCTGTTAAGTCTAAAGAAAGTAAAATGTAAAAGCTGAAAACATAATGAAATAGATTGACATTGGAGATTTTTTTTCTCAGCACAGATTTTGTCCCAAACCTGCTTACAAATTTTTCCACCAGGTGGAGTTCAGTATAAAGTGCTACTGCATGCCACCTGTGCTGATGTAAACAAAACCATGTGACAGGCTTTATGGTAATGAGCCATTTGCAGCCCTGATTGGGCAGTCCTTGAGAAGGGGCGGGCTTTATATTCATGATTGAGGTAAGAGGGGGTGTATGAAAAAGAAGGGGGCGGAATTAGGACCATGGAAGAAATGACAGTGGAGAAATATTCAGGGAAAATCACAATTATTTTACCCATTTATGGAAAAGTGAAGTTAGTGACAATGCATTTTGTAAGCCTACACATTGAAATGGGGCATCTTGGGAAACATATTGAAAGGGGAACCTTGTAAGTGACCTTAGTGTGAAGCAGCACTGTCAAGAAATTTCCAAAGTGTGTAAGTTTTCTTTCCAAGGAAAACTATATCACTGCTTCAGCAAGCTGAACTGCAGTGATAATGATAGAAACAGGGTTGTCATGACCTTTGAATTTGAAATGGCACTCATTTCGGCATAGATGCCTCTTTTTTCGACAAGTTCTTTAAGTTGGTTATTTATTTGATATTCATGAAAGATTTACAAATCCTCTCTTTGTGTCTGGCATCATTCTCTCATGTTATTCTGATGCATTCCTTGACTCAACTGAAATGATATTTTGCATACTCCTATACACAGTGTAACAAACCAAATGATTAGACCTTCATTATTATATTATATAGCAAATTTAATTTCATATTCACACACATAATTATTTTTGAAGATTCAGATCTGTAACAAATTGGGATATCATATTGACGAAAAAAGTTCAAACGCTTAAGACACACTGCTCAAATTATTTAAGGGAGCAAGACAGCAATCATAGTCAGTTCCAGTTATGGCTGTTTCAACTAAACAATAATGAACTATTAGCATGTCTGTGAAAGAAATTTAATGAAAAAACTCTCGTGAAAACAGTCCCAGTATAAGGCTTAAAATTTGATTTAGATTTATGGATAGGGTTAGAGTGTGACCCAGTGTTGTTGTTTTTTTTCATTAAATTTCCAAAACTGTTTTTATGTCTTTATCATTGCCAGGTTATCAGTGACAAGGTCAACATGATTAGCAACTGAGCAAATGACTAAATCTTGGAAAGTTTTCAGAATTGTCTATGAAGTTTTCAATAAAGCTGACACACTTCAGAGTTGTGAAGTGCAAATGAGACAAAGAATGAAAGTTTCTTTCAGGGACATTACTCATTCTGTCAAAATAATGGACTTCTTTCAAAATTAGAGTTAAGAAGTACCTAAAGTGGAAATGAAGGTCAGTCACGAGTTTCTAACTTAACTTATTAATTTTTTGCCCTGTAGCTGTGAGTGAAGAATGATTTTTTAAATGTAATTTGGATCTTACAGTCTTTAATGTTATTTTTCTTTGATTCCGTGTGTGATAAGAAATCACTGTGACGGGTTAAGATTGAGCTTCCTGTGCTAAAACAAATAGGCTTCACTTAAGGTATTTTTCTTGTTTGAATCGGAATGAATTCAATAGTCCTTTTAAATGGACCAGTAAAATGGATTTGGAAGTCAGATCCTCTGTAACAAATTAAGTCAATTCAGTTCATTTCAATCCAAATTTATCGACCAATTGACAAATATATTCACAATCATATTGCAACAGAAAATCAACTCAAGTTTGGTTTGCTGATGCATAAGGCATACATATGTATATGCCATTATCAATATTACATAAATATAATGTATTTGTAGTCACTAAGTTCATTTATATATAAAAAATATTAAGCAGAAAGAGGCAGTCCAGTGAGGAGAACTAGATTATTGAGAAACAATTCAAGGTACAACAATAAGCTAAGAAGTTAGATTAATTTGGTAGCTCACAGAGAGAGACTATTTATTATAGGCAATAGAGAAATTCATAAGAAGATTTGTATGACAAATTACATGAAGCACAAGATTAAACTTAAGAAACAATACACTTTATAAAAAATGTCATGCCAACTATAACGTGTCCCAACACTGTGCAACCTTTGCAAGTGTCCCACTGATACATGCGTACTGCATTAACCTAAGTGACCCAAAAAACAAGATAAAAGCATCTCACCCTCTCTGGGTCTTGTAGTGTTCTTGTCATGTCAGTTTTGTTGCTTTGTCCAATTCTTACAACCAAACGGGGCCAGTAAACCAGTCCTTTCTTTTCATTTGTATCTTTATGGTTTCACCTTTTGTCGAGGTCTGTCACCTTCCAAATTATTCATATGCTTCCTACCAAGAATAATTGGAACTCCAGATAATAAGGACAGGGATATATCTAGAAATGGCCTACATCGAGGAAGGGGAGGGGAGTATAACTCAGTGTGCCTGTTTACGCAAGAGCCTTCACCAATTTCGAAGGGAGTATAATAGCTTGCAGCTGTTTCTTGCACCACAATGCGATATAGTCAAGTGTTCATTTACCCCTGACTGCTGTGAAGCAAAGAGAATTATACCTATAACCATTATTTGATTACTACAAGCTCAGTGGCGGATCTGCTACAAAGGCGACACAATTTAGCAGTTCAAATTATTTCAGGGGTGCAGATACTGTAAAACAGCCCTAATTCAGAAATGCAGCTGTATATTTCAATTGCAACAAGAATAAATTTGCTTCTAAATCCAGATTTATCTTGTTCAAAACTGGGCCCTGGAGATACAAATCAGACATGCCTGCGCTAGATATTTCCGGAGTCCCATTTCGTTTCATCTCCTGAAAGTAATGGAAACTCCCAAGTGGGAATAAATTTTAAACATTAAGAACATAAGATCTGTTGATTCAGTGTCTGTGAATTATGACATCTGCTAACATGAATTTAAGTTTTACTCTTTTGGATTTACCCTAAGAGTGTGAGTTACCCTAATTGTGAGTGTTACCAGAAGCTTGACTGACAAAAATTGTTTTGAACCCCAATTTCAGTCTATATTTATAGATCTATACGAATGAAAAATACCGAAATGGGATTCTTCCTGCTCTTACAAGTCACAGCCTGGTTCCAGCCTCCCTGGGGACATTGCAGTTGACTTGCATTGTGCTGGTATACCTCGGATCATCCTTGTGGAGGGAGCTGCACAATAACGCACATTTATGGCTGATGATGATCAGATGAGATGACTGGTAGTCTGGCTCATGCCCTATTAATTCAGGGATGCCAAGGGTCTTTTGGTATGCCGAGTACAGTACACTGGATACAACTCGCATCAATTTGATGTCCCATGGTCTCGGACCAAATTGAGTTAAAGTTAGTGATTTGTACCCATGCCTTCAGAGCACCTAGTACACAGTGAGCAAAGATGGCAGCACTGTCCATGCAAAATGTGGCTGTCGCTTGTGTGAGGCTTCCACATTAACAAAGTGTCACACACTTCTTGCCTGACAAATAAGTAGCATACATTAAAATGTCATTATTTAGGCGGTTGTAATCCTTTTTTGGCTTCTTGTTTACTGCAGCTGGCCGCTCCAACACTTGGCTTGCCTCCCTGTGTGCTTAATTTCCATGGTTTTCAAACATGTATTAAATCAGTCAAACGCCATTGTACAATTCACCATTAGTTCTCTAAATTAGTCATGTTGAATTCTTTGTGGCACAAATTTCTGCACAAAGCTTGAGAAAGAAATCTATAAAGATGTTGTATCACTTCCTGTGCACTGCATGTCAGGAAGATTTATCAGCAATGAGGTCCAGCAATGCATGGGTTGCAACTGACTATAGGTGTGATATCTATTCTATTCACTGATCCCCTTAATTGCTTGTGTATCCTAACTCTGAGGAAAATAACTACAAAAGCTTAAAACAAGACTTCAAGCTGAAATAAACTTAACTTTGATACTCATTGTAATCCCTAGCTTTATGAGCATGTTGGTAGCACTTAAAGGTTCATTATTCAACTTTTAAGAAGGGTTCAACAGTAAACAGAAGTAACAATTAGACCAGTTGCCCTGAACTCCCTAAATTGACAATTTCAACCCCTGTCTCTCAAGGTGCTAGCACAGGGTCCTATGATGGGGCCTCCCCGCCAGTGTTGAATCTTTTCAATTCAGTTGAACCTTTTAAAAAATTTAGAAACTTTTTTTGGATCTGGGTTCTTTACATATATACCTGTACCATCAAGAACCTTTTGCGTTAAGAGTGTAGTCTTACATGTCAAGTTGTCACATACCCTCCCGAGCAGCAACGTAAATCAAACCTTTCACTACGTAATTATTTTGGTTAGAATCAAACGTTTGGCCAAACGACGTATGACAAAGGTAGGGCAAAGGTAATTTCCAAACGTTGCACTCAGATGGAAAACCATACGTAGGTCGTAACCTTAGTAAGAGGTTGGCATATAGTTTGTTTTATAGTTTGGCCTAACGTTCGAGTCACACGTAAGTCATACCTTTGGTTGAGAGGTTGGAAGACAGTTTGGTTGTAACGTTTGGCCAAACGTGTCAGTCATACGTTAGTCTACCTTTGGTTGAGAGGTTTGAAGAATGTTTGACTATGACGTATGACCATACCTTTGATTCATAGGTTTGTCGAACATTCATTTGAGAGGTTTTTACAACCTTAGACTATTACGTAAGTCATACCTTTGGTAAAGAGGTCTGAAGAACGTTTGGCTATTACGTATGACCATACCTTTGATTCATAGGTTTGTCTAACATTCATTTGAGAGGTTTTTACAACCTTAGATTACTGCGTATGACCATACCTTTGATTCATAGGTTTATCAAAGGTATGGTCGCACATTTGGCAATACGTAAGTTCCAAGGTTACTCCAACATGTTTTTGATATGTATGGACAACGTTTGAAAGTAATGTTCAGGACAAACGTCTGATCATACGTATCTGCCAAAGGTTTGTTGAAGGTTTGCACAAAGTTGCAGAACCTAGGATCCTGATTCCCAGAGAGCCTTGTAGCGACATCTATTCCATACCTATTCCAATCTGTCTGGTAACTTGGGAGTATATAAAAACTCCAACAGGATGCTTGCTGTTGATGATTGAATGAAGCCATGAAAAGATAGTAGATACACCAGTAAAAAAATTTCAATATATATATATCTGTTGACATGCGAAAGATTAGATAGGCAAAAAAAATTTCCCAAGTACTGCTCAACCAAAAACGAGCAAGAGAGAATCAGTTGAGACCGGAGTTGAAATGAGCCTACTTGCAACAGAATGCCACCTATCCAGCAGGCCAATTTGGATTGGGATTTTTCCAACTCTTCAGAGTTGCAGCATTAATCCCTTACAAGGTAAGTGAATATTTTTATTTTAGTCCTTAAATGGACTGCAGACTGCTTGGTAAAACAAGGAAGAAAAGTCTGCTAATTTTGGAGCCACCTTCAGTGCTTGCTGCTTGGCTCTGCTCTCTCTCTCTCTCTGTTTTTTTCTTCTCTTCACTGCTTTAATTTATGTTTTCTCTTTGCAGATCTCCAACCAACCATTCATCCCCCTAAAGACCTTAAAAAAAAAATTTTGAAATCTGCCCCCCCCCCCTAAAAAAATCCTGCAATAAAAGGATAGCATTTCTTTATTCATCCATAACGAGGGCCAATATTCCAGGGCTTAATTTAATTTAATTCGTTTTTTTCTGAGGGGGCATGGCAGGCCGGGTGGATGGGTCCGCCTGAAGCAATGCGGCAGTCCCCCCGGCCCATCCGAGCGCTCCGCCCCTGGCCGGCGCCCCCCTGCTTGCTGGTTGACAAGGAAAATAATTTGAATTATTCATGTACATCGTGCACACCAAGAACACGAGTATTCCACCGGAAAACATAATTATCAGTCTCTAATCGATGTTATACAATGAATCCATCCTTGAATCAGTCATTGCAGGGCATATTTCACTAGATACAGTCCGTTTAATTCCGAAATACGACCGCTGTCAATGAATCCACAGGCTTCACATCGCCGACTTGACTCGGTCGCCGTGAAGCATTCACGGCATCCACAGTCCATCCGGAGGATTCATTTAACTAAGACACATCCTAGAATCAATCGGCCATGGTTAAATAATTGGTTCCGGTGGTATAAATGGTGTTCTAGATCGATATAAAGCTAATGCACACGAGCGTGGTCCCAGCCATGGCCGCCTCCTCCGAATTCTGCGCATGCGCAAGACACAGCGCGTTGGGCTGGCCTGCTACGCCTGACGCCCCAGAGGCGTATAACGACCATTCCGTCAACGTGGGGGGTACGTAGTCAAGGGAGGTTGGAGAAATACGAATTATTTACGATATATACGTACGTAGTAACCTCGTAACCAGTTGTCGACAAATTACGTAGTTTTCAAACGTTGGGTCCGATGTGGATGGGAGGTTTAATGCTTCCTTAGACCAACGTTCCTCAAAGGAAATTGTCCACAAGGGTATATATATTAGTGACAAGTAAAGAAAAGACTCAGCCCATGGCACAGGGAAGCTGGAATCAGGAGATAAACACCTCTTTGTATTTTTACGAATATATTCTGGTGCAATTAATTAGATGAGCACTGTAGTAATTGGAAATGCAGACTTGTATTGTCATTGTTGATCAGTTGAGCCTATGGTCCTTATCAAATTGATTATTCTAGAAATAACTTGGACCTGCGTCAGATGTCAATATTTTGTAGTATTGTTACAACTGCGTCATTTTGCTATAAAATGAAGGCATGGACAAAAAGTATTACTGACTTATCGCTATTATGCAGCAGCTGAATAATGGCATCATTTGTCTCTCAGCAATATTGAGTAAATCTTCAAGATAAGATTATTAAGCATTAAGTATGTTTGCTGTTGCATGGCAAATGTAACAACTTGGCTTATGGAAATGCAGTGTAATGACTTTGTTGTTGACGCCTGATGTCACTCATGTCTACTATGTCAGTCTTATCATCACTTCAGATCAGGTGACATTGCACAAATTTTGAATGATCCTGTTCTGCTGATTTAGAAATTATCTATTGCGTACAGAAGATACTAAGTAACTTTATGGAACACTCAATCTGTATCCATTGCCAAAATCAAACACATCTGAAAAAAGACAGAACAACATAAGCATTAAGCAAGAAATTTATTTGCCTTTTTAAGACCTTACTTTAAAGCCCGGATATTTCTCTGATCCAGGTGCGATGGCTGCTCACTCTGCTGTACAGTGAGGGAAACTCCGGACGACAGTATTCACCTCCACCAGAGGTCACTCCGACAAGAACTAATTTGCCTTCTTGTTTGCACACCAGAGGGCCACCACTGTCACCAATACATCCTCCCCTCTTGAAATCCCCAGAAACGCAGATGATATTGTCAGGCAGATTTGTTCCGTGTCGCTCTTCGCATGTGTCATGGTCGACTTCGCGGACGTCGGCTTCTTGCAAGATGTTTGAATAATTCGCAGGGATAAGCCATGGCCCTTCTTCAGTCGTTCCCCATCCAGAGATGATGCATTCGGTGCCCTTGAAGTCAGCTCCTTCTTCAGCCATTGATATCAATCCAGCAAATCCATTCCCTTCAATATTCATTGGTTCGTCTATATAAATGAGACCAATGTCGTAGCCACCGTATATACTATTAAAATCAGGATGTCTATAAATTGCAGAAAATGGATAGGACCTTGGGTTTCCCTGGATTCTTGTTTCCACATCATAGGCACCAATAAGTACTGCATCATTTTCAAAGTCAGGGAAAATACAATGAGCAGCTGTCAAAACCCAATGTTCAGATATGAGAGACCCAGCACAGGCATGTTTGTCTTCGTAAGTTAAAGAGACCTGCCACGGATATTTTCCAGGAAAGTCTACGTCTTTGCCGCCGATTATATCTAGCCGAGATGCATTTGCCAATGCGATGACAAGAAAAAAGGCAGTCGATATTAACATGTTGAGCTAACTCTTCAGCACAAATGTGTGGATGATGGCAACAAGGTATAAAAGTACTAGAGCTAACTCCTGATATATATACCGACAGCAAATGGTATAAAACTGGGTGTGATAAATTAATATCACGATAAACGTAACTTATCTGCACCTTATTGCAGTTTCTCACAGGTTACCGTTCCTTATATTACAATCAATGTCATAATTTATGAGAATCAGGGCATGTATACAGCTAGGCCATTATTAAGTTATCAGGTACCAAAGATAGAATCAATACTAAATATCTCATTTGAGATTAATTGTTATTCAATTACTATTATGAAATTGACTGCTCTATGCTATATTTTCGATAGAAAACTTTAGCATTAAACTTTCAGTAGCCATTTTGCCACATTGAACACCGCAAACCTGCCAGTCCTAAAAAAGGAGGGACCGGTATGTTTTTTTTTTCACCGTTTAGCATATTCACTCCTGCTTCACACCCACATTCACGAGCTTAAAAAAGTGCCCTCATTTTCAGAAAAAAAAGAGGAAAATGATAGTACACTGTAACATACAGTGTATGAAACACTGCCACATTTTCTCCCCTTATCTTATTTCTTATATTTTTTGAGAAGTTCAAATACTGTCACACTGGGCAGGTCTGTTTGACATACTTCACTTTTTTAAACATCAGATATTGAGGTACATGTACATGTATGTATTTACCTCGCCCCCCAATATCGAATAGTCCTGAAAATCATGAGCAGCGTTCAATATCGAAAACTAAAAACTGAACAGAATTAAGCAATTTACATCATGTTTGATAACACTTACCTTAATGTCATGAACATGACATCTAGTGATGACAGTGGATGAAACAATTGCAAATTAGTTTGGACTTTTAGCTCGCTCCCAGCAAACCAGTTGAAGCTTGACTGATTGCACATTTATGTGAGTGTTATCACTACCAAGAGAGTAATTTCCTGTGGCAACCTATAGCAATGCATGTAAAATAGTTACTACAGGGAAACAAGAAGTGAAACGAAATGACCATGTGGTTTGTTGCTCAAGTGGTCTTGTGATGAGCAATTTTTCCATGGCCCAGTGAACACTGAGTGTAAATATCTCCCAAGTTGAAGAGCTTAATCCATAAGTGTTTGGTGCAACACCTTTTTTTGTTGACAATGGATGGATATACTAGTTGACTACCATAAGAATTCCCTAGGGAGGGGGGGCTTGGAGGTTTCTGAAATAAATAATTTTATTCCTAGTCTTTCTGGAAATTCTTGAAATAAATAATTTCTGGGGGGGGGGGTATTTCTTAAAAAGGGTATTGCTTGGTTTAGAAACAAATATTTTTTCACCGGCGCTTTTTCTGTGAAAAATATGGGTCTCATTTAGCTGTTTAGGAAAACTGTGAGCCCTCCCTCTTGGAATCTAATGGTCTCCACCTGAATCATATATTGAAGTACACCACTCATCATAGCAGTCAATTGCATCCCCCTTCATGGGACAAATTTCAAAAGATTTAGGAATTTGAGTTCCAGGTTTGATCCCAGCTCTGGGCTAGTCAACTGGACTTTTCATGAACAGCAGATTCAAATATCCTTCACCTAAATGCCGTGTCACATGCCATAATTTTCTTACCAGAGTGCACAAATACTGGATATAAAGCTGCAATCATTCTGACTGAAACGTTCATTCATTTCCACACATGGAAGTTATGCATCTGGGTAAACCACAAGCAGATTTTTGGGGGGGGGATGGTAAGGGGGGGTTCCGATAGCTAAAAATTTGGAAACACTGAAATTATGGCTACAAAGGCTAAACATTCAACGATATGACCAATTATTTAATTAAATTTATATATATCATTTCAAGTCATTAGATCCCAAGATATATCAATTTGAATGGTAAGATATAAAAGAATATATATGCCTACCCCTCCCCCCCCTAATTAAACATCTGGCAGGTGTGTGCAGTGTGTATCAATTGTTGAGGACAGTTGCTTCTAAGCATAACATAATTATTTCATTATTGTAAACGAAGGTGTTGTCTCAAAGTCATAGGAATACTTTTGAAGTGTGATACACAGAATTTGTTCAATCAAGTGTGAAAATTTGTGACGTGGCAAAGGCACTTGGGCACTGAACACATTGTCATTTCGTTGCACTTCTTGTTTCCCTGTAGTAACAAAGTGTAGGGCGACACACATTGCGTCCTGTGTAAAACAGTAACTTATTTATGGCTGAAAGAGAGAACCATTTCACAGTGTGATTTGCACTTTGTTATAACTGGGAAACGCAAAGTTCATCGAAATGATCATGTATGCACATGGAGCTCGTATGGCTTTGCCACATCACAAATATTTATGCCTGCCTGAACAGAGACAATATTAATGTAGAAAATCGCAATTAAGTGACTATTTTGTAAATATTGTTCATTGATATCAACAAAGCATGATTAAGCAGTTGATCACAGTTAGGATAAGCCATTAACCAGACAATGTACATCTTCAGTTTGATATAATGCTCATCTGGAAATTTGTACTGATATTTTTTTCCACATTTGGAAAGTGATTTTTTCATAACACAATTTCTTTTAAGTACCCTCATTTTCCTTTAACAAATTGAATATGTACAATTAGATACAAGTTTGCTAGAAGTCACCTGAATCATTGAAGATATGCTTTAACTAAGCCTGACAAACAGCTCGTTTAACAGCCTATCCATTAGTTATGCAAAAAGAGAGGTTCAGTTCACCGTTAAAAATGCACTTTGTGACCCATGATAGCTGATGAGTGTCATCATCCTATATCTGACTCTGGAAACATCTAGGCTGTTTGATTAGTCATGATCAAGGAAAGGCCATTTGATTTGTCACAACTGATTGTAGAATAAAAATCAGATGCATAATCTTTTCATTTTCCAATCACCAACATATGGGATTAGTCTCCTTAAATCAAATTAACATTGAAATTTGAAAGTATTGAGTATGATCATAACAAATTTAAATTTAATCATTAGTGTGATGATTCACAAAGTGCCATTTTCACAGTGCAACAGTCCGCTCTTTGAGCATATCAACTTGACAGACTGAAAACAAATGCATGTCAATCATCATTGTGCTATCAATTGATCATCATTCTAAAGATAAAAGTGTAACAAATTGTGCTATACTTTCATTGTCTTTAGCTGCGTACGTGTACGAGTCTGTAGTTGGTAGCTCCTTGCTAGGATCCCAAGATGTATAAGAGCCATAAATTATCTATTTAGCTTAGGCAATAGCAATGAAAGGGAGTGTGTTTCAGCTTTATGAGATGGTAACACAATAATTGGCCTCACATAAGCAGCCATTGACCTCCAGGAAATGCTAACAGGTTCCAAATGTGTATTTATGACCTAGTCTCCTATAGGCCAACCCTACATTTTTTCCCTCATGAGACCTGTTTTATATCCTTTCGCCTTTTTCCTCAGCTGCATGGATAAATTATGCGTTACTCAGTCTGTATATACTTCATGAATCACAAGCGATGTCATTGGCGAAGCTGTGAAATATAAAAACAATCTCCCTTTTCAAAGAAAAATGGCATTTTGACACACAGGTTTGATATTTCTTATTAAATATTGCTAAAAGTTATCCTTATGTTTCAGCTGTTTATCATGACTGACCTATTTGGCATAGTGCCCCGGAACAAACTTCAAGATTAAAAAAAATTACCCAGAAAACAAACAACGCGCGGCTGTAGATCTAGGTCAAGATAATATTTTAAGACATGCGTAAAACTTGTGTGCACTGTGCAGAGTGTGACAAACCAAGTAGGACACTCGTAAGTAAGTTTGTAGTCTTCCAATGTTGTCCATTAACATCAAAATAGTATGCCAACCAGGGCAGGGCATTTGGGTTGCAGATTTGTTGAGGAGGAACTTTGAGGAGCTGATTGTTAATCATTGTTTCGGGAAGCAAACTAAGCCAATCAGATTGCAGAAAATGATTTGTATCAAACTGAAAGGAAACTCATGGCAGAAGTCAGACTCAGACTCAAACTTATTTATTTTTAATAGCGAAAAGAAAAGGAAGGGAAAGTATTGACACATTATACAGTAATTTGGTCATACAGAAGCTTCATGCTTCGTTGTCGTAAATCGTTGTACACATTTTATTAACTGGTCCTATTAAAGCTTCCTAACCAGATGAGTTCCTTTACTTCTACATAGCTCTCCCATTCATTATGCTATATGGAGAAGGAGAACTGGTCTTATCGAAGCATCATAACAAGATGAGTTAATATATGTACTTCTACATAGCTCTGATGTTCATAATGCTATTGAGAAGTATAGGACTGTTCATATTGGAGTTCATAACTAGATGTGTGGCAAAGGCCGTACTATGCCATAGTCTAGTCTACCGTTCAGGTGACAATTCTTGCAATGTCCCAAGATAAAACCATACCAGTCGTAAATTGAAAAAATTTCCTCGACAGTTCCAATAAGATTATCGCGGTTCAAATCTCCCCAGTCATCTTGCAAATAAACAAACTTAGAGAAATTTGAGACTTAATAATATATGTGTGCATTGCATACAGATACCACATTCTGTGAAGTCAATGCTGTCGCCATGTTGTGATATATATCTCCTGCCAACTTTTGGAAAATTGATCAGCTGTGACAGATGGTTAGGAAGATGCAGAGAATACTGATCAGGTCCATTTATATATACGGGTTGAAAGAATAATTTTCAATGTCCCTGTACTTTAAAAAGTATTTCAGAGCCGATACTCATCTGCAGCTGCAATGTCTTCTATAGGCAGCAATGGGTGGTGAAACGGTTGTGTTATAATACTTGACCACAGTCTGAATCCAGCCTGGTCTCACTAATTTATCACTTACATAGAACATACTGTCTCAATGTTGTGATTTATCTCACGTCAACTATTGGCAAATTGATCAGTTATGACAGATGGTGTAGGAAGATGAGAAGAATACTGATTACGTCCACAATTATTTATATTATATGAGTAGATCACAATAATTTTCACCTGCATCTGCTTGTCAGCATATTTTTCCTCTCCGTTAGGGCTGCATCAAAGAATGGAAAAATAAATTCATATATAAGATTCAACTAGCTATAACATGATGGATGGATGGATGAATGATCGTGGCTTTAAATATTGTATTTATGCACTAAGTCTCGGTAGGCTAATTATAATTAAGACAGGAGGAGGACACGGTAATGAGGTGAAGGTTGATTTAAACAGCCATCCAATAGGCCAAGGTGACCTGGCAAGAGCTGGATTTCAACCCAGGACTCAGCGATTGGCAGCCCAGCATACTACCACAAGACCAACCCTCCCCACTATAACATGAAGTGCGTTTAGGTGCCAAATCTGCTTGGCAGCTCTGCGTTAACAAATTGCTTGAAGAATAATCAACACTAATTCTCTTTATTCATTGGTGACTTATCCTTGAGAAAGTTTTTGGCACGTTTCGAGCATCAACTGCCACTGCCAGCCTTGTATGTAATAGATAACGCCCTCGTTTGTGACGATTTTGAATCAGTTTGCAATATATTTGTTTTGGACAGGTTACACTTAATACCAAAGATGATTTTGACTGCATGTTTCATAACTTACTTTGTAATTCCTTCAAAATAATAACAAAACAGCAAGCGTCTGAATAATTCTTGGTCTGACTGTTTATCTTACTCTGGAAACATCTAGGCTGTTTGATTAGTCATGATCGAGGAAAGGCCATTTGGTTTGTCACAACTGATTGTAGAATAAAAATCAGATGCATAATCCTTTCATTTTTCTGTCACCAACATATGGGATTAGTCTCCTTAAATCAAATTTAGATTGAAAGTATAGAGTATGATTATAACAAATTTAAATTTAGTCACTAGTGTGATGATTCACAAAGTGCCATTTTCATAGTGCAACAGTCCGCTCTTTGAGCATATCAGCTTGACAGACTGAAAACAAATGCATGTCAATCATCATTGTGCTATCAATTGATCATCATTCTAAAGATAAAAGTGTAACAAATTGTGCTATACTTTCATTGTCTTTAGCTGCGTACGTGTACGAGTCTGTAGTTGGTAGCTCCTTGCTAGGATCCCAAGATGTATAAGAGCCATAAATTATCTATTTAGCTTAGGCAATAGCAATGAAAGGGAGTGTGTTTCAGCTTTATGAGATGGTAACACAATAATTGGCCTCACATAAGCAGCCATTGACCTCCAGGAAATGCTAACAGGTTCCAAATGTGTATTTATGACCTAGTCTCCTATAGGCCAACCCTACATTTTTTCCCTCATGAGACCTGTTTTATATCCTTTCGCCTTTTTCCTCAGCTGCATGGATAAATTATGCGTTACTCAGTCTGTATATACTTTGTGAATCACGAGCGATGTCATTGGCGATGCTATGTAATATAAAACCAATCTCCCTTTTTTATTATTTTCAAAGAAAAATGGCATTTTGACACACAAGTTTGATATTTTTTATTAAATATTGCTAAAAGTTATCCTTATTTTTCAGCTGTTTATCATGACTGACCTATTTGGCATAGTGCCCCGGAACAAACTTCAAGATTAAAAAAAATTACCCAGAAAACAAACAACGCGCGGCTGTAAATCTAGGTCAAGATAATATTTCAAGACATGCCTAAAACTTGTGTGCACTGTTCAGAGTGTGACAAACCAAGTAGGACACTCGTAAGTAAGTTTTTAGTCTTCCAATGTTGTCCATTAATATCAAAATAGTATGCCAACCAGGGCAGGGCATTTGTGTAGCAGATTTGTTGAGGAGGAACTTTGAGGAGCTGATTGTTTCGGGAAGCAAACTAAGCAAATCAGATTGCAGAAAATGATTTGTATCAAATTGAAAGGAAACTCATGGCAAAAGTCAGACTCAGACTCAAACTTATTTATTTTTAATAGCGAAAAGAAAAGGAAGGAAAATTATTGACACATTGCAGTGCCACCTTTAAGTAAGTGAAACGCATGATATTGCACCACTGCATCAATGCTAAACATCCCCAACCAAACTGCTTGTGGAGGCATGAATTCTCATCCATTACGAGGAAAATATATTGGGTCATAAAGGCCGATATGTGAGGCATGTGGGATAACAGTGGCAGCCAATTTTCATTGTGGTGGTCATAACGAGATGAGTTAATATATGTACTTCTACATAGCTCTGATGTTCATAATGCTATTGAGAAGTATAGGACTGGTCATATTGGAGTTCATAACTAGATGTGTGGCAAAGGCCGTACTATGTCATAGTCTAGTATACCGTTCAGGCTACAATTCTTGCAATGTCCCAAGATAAAACCATACCAGTCATAAATTTAAAAAATTTCCTCGACAGTTCCAATAAGATTATCGCGGTTCAAATCTCCCCAGTCATCTTGCAAATAAACAAACTTAGAGAAATTTGAGACTTAATAATATATGTGTGCATTGCATACGGACACCACATTCTGCGAAGTCAATGCTGTCGCCATGTTGTGATATATATCTCTTGCCAACTTTTGGAAAATTGATCAGCTATGACAGATGGTTAGGAAGATGCAGAGAATACTGATCAGGTCCATTTATATATACGGGTTGAAAGAATAATTTTCAATGTCCCTGTACTTTAAAAAGTATTTCAGAGCCGATACTCATCTGCAGCTGCAATGTCTTCTATAGGCAGCAATGGATGGTGAAACGGTTGTGTTATAATACTTGACCACAGTCTGATAACAGCCTGGACTCACAAACTTATTGCTCACATAGAACATACTGTCTCAATGTTGTGATTTATCTCATGTCAACTATTGGCAAATTGATCAGTTATGACAGATGGTGTAGGAAGATGAGAAGAATACTGATTACGTCCACAATTATTTATATTATATGAGTAGATCACAATAATTTTCACCTGCATCTGCTTGTCAGCATATTTTTCCTCTATGTTCGAAGAATGGAAAAAGAAAAACACATAAGGTTCAACTTGGTATAACAGGATAGATGGATGAATGATTGTGGCTTAACTGTATTTATGCACTAAGTTTTGGTATGCTAATTATAATTAAGGCAGGAGGCCATGACAGTGAGGCGAAGGATGGTAGTCCCACATAGTCCAAGGTGACCAGGCAAGAGCATGATTCCAACCCAGGACTCACCGATTGGTAGCCCATCATGCTACCACTAGACCAACCCTCCCCCACTATAATATGAAGTGCATTTAGGTGTCTGCGTTAGTCAATTGCTTGAAGAATAATCAACACTAATTCTCTTTATTCATTGGTGACTTATCCTTGAGAAAGTTTTTGGCACGTTTCGAGCATCAACTGCCACTGCCAGCCTGGTATGTGTTTAAACTCATTATCACATCGACTATGAGTGTAGATTTGAGGAAATGTATGCTTCTTTTGTGGTAACTGTGGGGTATATGACACCAGTATAAGGTTCGAAGCTGTGCTTCCCTTATTTTTGACTTGTCCAACCTACAACATTGCGGTAAATTTTCAACTTATTTAATTGTTGATGATTCCCGCTGTCTCTTTTCTCTCCAATTTTAAATTGTGCGTAGCTGGGGTTGCCTTAGATTCAAACCCACGCCCTCAGACCCAGTGGCAGCACAAATAAGCACTCTTATACCATTCAACAGGTATGTCAGCCAATCACATGCCAGTATTTCAGGGAGATAATTCCAATATTCTGTGTTGTCCAGTTATCCTTTCATGTTTGACTGTTTGTCTCATGGTATAAGCCAGTTATTCACCATGGGATCAGGAATATATGTTTATCACACCTCGGGCTAAAGCCTCGGGTGATAAATCACATATTCCCTCACCCGTGGTGAATAACCTATACTTATCCATAAGACAACAAAGAAATATGGCAACTCTTTCTTGCTGCGTCATCATAACGTGGCAAGTAGACCTGAAGGAGCATTCTGTCACCATTTGTAATCCTCTGACTTTAAAGCCATTATAACAGCATCAAGGTTATCCGTCACAAAACTCCTCATCACAAATTAGTGGATGATGGCGTCAAAACAGCAAACAGTGTTAAGATCATAATGAAATTAACAAATCCATTTCCCCCAGGAAATTTTACCAAACTTGTCGACATGTCACAAAACTCCATTTTCTCCTCAAGATTATCTTGTCCTCTTCAAAGAAGCCAGTTTTCCTCCATTCTTTAACTACAATCTTGAAATGAGTCAAGACTGATCGTTGCAGTTGGGAAGATATATCTATAAAATGAGTCATCGTTGAAGATAAAAATGCAGATTTCACAGAAAGAAATCTTGGGAAATTCATATTGGCATATGAACTGTGTTCTTAAAGACTTTGTGACATTGATGCAGCAATCAAAAAGACAGGGTGAAGCAGGAGGCAGAAGGAGCATCATTAGCACTTCTCCTAATTGCAACATCCCAAGAGTCTATTGCATTAGATGAACTGGCCTCTGGCAAAATGTAGAGATGTTAAGCAGTAAAGAGATTTACATGTCATGCTTGGCCTTCAATGCTGCAAAATGAGAAATTTCTTCATTTTGAATCTGAACAAATAACGTATATTTCAGTGCAATTCAATTAATAGGCATATTTTTCCATAGCCGTACCATGTACAAACTTTTTGGGGTCGAGTGACATTTGCCCGAATTCGAAGATCCAAACGTAAAACTATTATTTGAAAATAATTCACTTGCAAGCCTTTGAATTTCAAATTTCGAATCTGTCATTTATTTTTTTATTTTAAGCCTCTTTGCCCAAATCTTAGTGTTTCCTCAATCCCGCTCACCCCCCCCCCCCCAGCAGCATGCATGTACATTTCAATGTTGAAGTTTTTCAGTTTATGTTATAAATATAAGAGAATCTCTTCCATACAATTGTGTTATATTATACAGTTATCGCACAGCACCGAGTGCAATATCAGTTTTTATGGCACCGAGGTGACTAATATTGCACGAGGGCGCAGCCCGAGTGCAATATTAGTCACCGAGGTGCCATAAAAACTGATATTGCACGAGGTGATGTGCAATAACTGTTATATCATATGGTTTTTTGTGTCAAATGCAAAGAATAGGGATGGAATTCCTTGTCCAAACTCTTTTTGTGTTTCTTTTGATCTGCCTTTTAAAAATGTATCTCGTCAAAAGGCAATAAATATTTCACTCAAAAAAAAATTTTTCACACTTTCGGAATGGATAAATAATTTACTTGATGTCGGATTTTATTTTAGATTTTTTTCTGAAACTTCATAGCAGACTTTAGACCTCTAAACACTAAAAAATCACGGAAAAATCGGCAAAAACGCTGTTTTTCGGTCATTTATTGCTTTCTTCTGTTCAAACAAATAAAATAATCAATACAAAAACTATATATCCAAATAGCCCTTTAATAGCCGCATCTTTTGCCGCAAAACCCAGCTTTCTATCTTCTTCCGTTGCGGTGCAGTGAATCTTTTAGTAAAATGGAAAAACACAATCTTTTTGTCAAGTTGTGGCTGCAGTAGCACTGAAACATGGTGCTTCCTCTCAGGTCCGTCCAATCTCTTACATGTTAAAATGACCGTGCAATATAATGCGTGCAATATCGTAGAATATTGCACGGCTGTCGGCCAATGAGAAGCGAGTATTTCCGCTAGCCATATGATATTATCAAATGCCGAATATTGTGTCCCTGTCTGTGCTTCCAATATTTACTTAGCTTTAAATTCTTGATTATCTCATCTCTGTTATTGTTGTTTTTTTTAATTATAATTACTATGGCCTTAGATGGGTCTCCCTCATGGTGATTGATAATATGTGTAATTTAAAAACATGTGAATATAGACCCTATATAAATGTGCATAATTCATTATGTACACTCTAAAAATTACGGGACAAAACTGGGTTTTTGATATCCAAAATAGTTTTTTGAAAAATCCATGTTGTTTTTCAATAGAAGTTTGATTTTTCAAAAAAAACATTTTGCATTTTTTTAAAACCAGTTAGTCCCGAAATTGTTTTCAGAGAGTAGATAAACTTAATTGTCTGTCTGTCTTAGATCAGCATGTAGTAGCACTGCTTGCATGCTCAAACATGGAGTTGTAGAGGAATTACCATTGGCCTTTCACCGTTTCAAATGGATAGTGATGAGTGTGAAACAATAAAGTTGACAGAGTGTATCCACATTTGGGGATAACACAATTAGCGCTCTTCTTAATTGCAACATCTTTGGACCAAATTACATTAACAAAGAAGGCTGCTGGTGTCCAGCAAAATACTTAATCTATTTCAGTGAGGAAATAGGAGGGGGGTGAGCTTGGGGGAGTTGAGCTCCCTTGATCAAAGACCTGGGGGGAGGGGGCTGTGCTCTGCTACAGCTGCCCAAATGATCAGTGGCAAAATTACAATTATCTTTTCAGCCTTCCATTTTCAGCCAAAATTATGCTCTGCACATGGTGGCAGAATTTTTTCTCCTTTTAAAAATTTGGAATTGTGCCGCTGCCGCACGAACAAAGAGCTTCCCTGACAAAATTTGTCATTTCTATCACCAATCTATTGTATTAGAGTGCATCAAAGACAGTCAATTGAAATGAAAGACGGACTAATTTATAAATTCATATTAACAGTCTGAGAAATGTTTCGGAGTCAAAAGTTAATTTGAGAACTCCTTACTCCAAAAATAATCAATATAATTTACAAAAAACAGTTACAACACTACGAAATATTTCCCAATCTAACCCATAAGGGGCCGACCAGATCATCTTTGGGGGGGGGGGCTATGGATATTTGGTGAAAAAAAAAGATTGTTTAACTTCCTAAACAGGGGTGTTGGAAGGAATCACAGGAGGCAGGGGTGGTCAGACGAAAAAGGGCAAATCATATTCGAGCCAATTTCATTTGACAAAATTTCAATAGAGAGTCAATAATAATTTTGAATATCATATGGCTAGCGGAAATACTCGCTTCTCATTGGCCGACAGCCGTGCAATATTCTACGATATTGCACGCATTATATTGCACGGTCATTTTAACATGTAAGAGATTGGACGGACCTGAGAGGAAGCACCATGTTTCAGTGCTACTGCAGCCACAACTTGACAAAAAGATTGTGTTTTTCCATTTTACTAAAAGATTCACTGCACCGCAACGGAAGAAGATAGAAAGCTGGGTTTTGCGGCAAAAGATGCGGCTATTAAAGGGCTATTTGGATATATAGTTTTTGTATTGATTATTTTATTTGTTTGAACAGAATTAAGCAATAAGTGACCGAAAAACAGCGTTTTTGCCGATTTTTCCGTGATTTTTTAGTGTTTAGAGGTCTAAAGTCTGCTATAAAGTTTAAGGAAAAAATCTAAAATAAAATCCGACATCAAGTAAATTATTTATCCATTCCGAAAGTGTGAAAAATTTTTTTTTGAGTGAAATATTTATTGCCTTTTGACGAGATACATTTTTAAAAGGCAGATCAAAAGAAACACAAAAAGAGTTTGGACAAGGAATTCCATCCCTATTCTTTGCATTTGACACAAAAAACCATATGATATAACAGTTATTGCACATCACCTCGTGCAATATCAGTTTTTATGGCACCTCGGTGACTAATATTGCACTCGGGCTGCGCCCTCGTGCAATATTAGTCACCTCGGTGCCATAAAAACTGATATTGCACTCGGTGCTGTGCGATAACTGTATAATATACACTCACTACTTTCACCTAAAATGTATGATATAAGGCCCAATAATGCTGTTTTCTTTAAGATCAAAGGAACCCCTTGCCCCCCCCCCCCCGCCCCCTGGATAAGGGCAGAAGGGGCAATTGTCCCCTTGCCCCCCCCCCTGTTCCGGCAACCCGGTTCCTAAACGTGCATCAGTGAAAAAATCCTATGAAAAGTTTTTCTCCCCTGTTAACCATGTATTATTTGTGTGAAGTAATTCTGATAAGCGAAGTTGGGAGTCAGAGTCGAAGTCGTTATTTAGGAGAGCTAAGGAGTCGGAGCCACTTTTCTCCAAAGGAGACGGGAATCGGAGTCGGTTCACTTAATATCGATTTCGAAGCCCCGGTTAATATTTACTCAAGTGTGCTGTTTGTAATATGAACTATTGTTCCAGTTATTCCTCTTATCTAACTAAAGCGTTCATGTCGCATCAAGTCTATTAACAATCATTTTGTGATAATTAATGAGAATCACTAGGTTACAATCATACTGAAATAACTGCTGTTATTGAGTCAAGTGCTTTGAAAACAATAAACTTTAAATGTCTTTTTATGTTTTCAGCCATTGACATCATCTATCAGATGGAGACATCAGGAAAAAATTATTTTTTTCTTGTGTAGTAGACATTTGATTCTGTGTGCTCCAAAAGTATCAAACTGACGATTTATTCAAAAGAAATAAATGATGGTAAATGCTGTATGTATGACATGTGTGTATTGTATTTGTGTGGCCGATATCTCACAACTTTCAAAATGACAGCTAATATTTAACTTCGGTGTCCACTTTGAATGAGCTCTTTATTTATGAGATTCAATATAGATCCATTTTCTTCAAAAATTGTATGGTAGCTATCGCTCAAAGGCTTTCACATCCATGGTGTGTGTGATTCTGTCATCACTCATTCGTGTAATGTAGATTTTGTCATTCAAATAAATCAAGGCAGCTCATACATGAAGCCATAAACACTTCATCAATCATAATTGAACATACACATTATGTGATTTATTACCAAGTGACTTCCTCGCAATGAGTTTTGTTTGTTGTAATAAGCGGCAAAGAGTCTTTATAATTGAGATATATGAAGAATTACAACCAGGGAACGAGAAGTGATTACATTCAACTGTGCCAGGATGTCAGTGATGTCACAACAGGTCCTATATTTTACATAGGCATCATAGTCATCACTGGTATTTCCCGAGTTGTAAATTCTCATTTTTCATCTTTTGACTTGGTTGATTACAGGTGGTAGATAAACTGTTCACACTTAAAAACACACACCTTTAAACACAACTTAAAATCTAACTTCTAGTAGAGGTATATCCAGTCCTAGGGTCTGGGAAGTTTCACAGAAAAACATTCAGAATCGGCTGCATCAGGCCACATTTTGTGATATTGTTTCAAAAACCCATCCTCCCCACGCAAGCCCGTCTAAAATGGACAGGGCTTTCTGCTATTTCCGACCTCTCTGTGATTGGTTGCTTATTTAGGTCATAAGAATTTTGCTGGCAGATTTAGTCCGATTATGGACACTTAGAGGATTACTGGCAACTAAGAAAAACAGTGTAAAACAAGCAAACTTTCAAACAGTTTCATTTCAGAACTGTGAAAATACATAATTCAATGGAATTTTCAGAACTGTGATAGCACCTTTCAACAATACACAATTTCTCCATTAAATTTTGTAACTGTGTGAAACAGAAGCAACAATTTCAAACTGTGATGTAGCAGTCCCTGATTGGCTGAGCCAAAACTGGGTCAGTTAATTAAGTATTCATGAATTAGCAAAGGTTATGGGCCATTTTGTCATGGTATGACTTGGGATGATGCAAAAACCAAGGTCACAACCAAAGCAAATCAAACCAGAACACCTTTTTGCATTGAGTCCATCAAAAGCCCATTTTTGGAGTTCACAAATAGTGAAAGTTGATTTATAATGCAGTTTGTTGGTTTTGCGTTGAATTTTAGGCCAAGTTGGTGTTTTTCACATTTTGTTTGTCACAACCTTTTCAGAAAAGTTGTGTCATAAGGTTGGGAAATTACCCCCAATGTGACCATTTTCTGCAATGCAATCTTGTTGGACTTCTTTGTTGACAATTTGAAGTCATTAAAATGTGGATGTTGAGCATATTCTTCGTATTACTGCCTCGTTTGACTTTTCAAATCCTAAATTTGAAACGACCTTTGTCTGGAAGGTAACAAAGAATAGTCTTCAGTAGTTTACAAGTTCTGTCTCTTTTGATTTGAGTGCGCCTTGAAGTGATATGAGCAGTTTAGTTGGCTAAGGAAAAGGCCTGCTCCTTTGACGGTGTGGGGTTGAACCCTACTAAGTGACTCCGAGAGGGTCATCATACACTGTATTCCTCTATGCCTTTTGCGACTGCTAGAATGAAGAAAATAATACTTAGGGATGACCATTTAATTTCCGGGGGGGGGGGGGGTTAGAGTTTTCCTCGGGAAATTATTTCACGGTGACAGCGGTAGCATTTACCTATTTCAAGTGTGCGAAGTCCCAGATTATTCTTTCCTATATCAACCAACACCTTATTAAGAAATACCCCTGGCAGTAATTATTTATTCCAAAACTGAGCAAAAACCCGCAAGTCCCCCCCCTGGACATTAAATTTTCTCCCCCGCAGAGACTAAGGAATACGGAATGACAAAAATGTGAATCGCTGTTGTTATCTCCCTGTGGTAAAATATAGACACTGCATATTGCACAAGCAAAGTACGAAAAAAGCATAACATACATTGTATGTATGATTTTAAGACTGCGTCTTCTGCTGTCATGACTCATAAGGTAGACTACCAAGTGCATAAATGCAGGACACCCCAATCATCCATCCATCTATCTGCTGTCTTAAGGTGGTCTAGTGGGTATGAAGCTCCACTGGTGGCCAAAGTGATAAATCAAACTCTCAGAAATTTCTAAAAGAATACATTTTTAAGAAATTTTAAAGAGAATATAGAAAATTTCTAAGATTATTGTGGACATTTTTGAGTGTATGATTTTTCATTTTGGCCCTAGAGGAGCCTCATAAGTGGTTCTATGGTCTCAGTTCGGGAAAGTGCAGAATTCGGGAACACTCCCGAATTCGGAACAAAGGTGTTCCCAAATTCGGGAACTGTTCCCAAATTCGGGAACAAAAGTGTTCCCAAATTCGGGAGTTTCATTTTCAGAGGACCCTCGGACGTTGTGTATTAAGATCGGATGGGTTTTTATTGTCCAGACTGGTTGTTTGCAAGGTAATTAAGGATTCTACCCTGTGAAAAAAAAATCTGTGCTGTGGTTTTCTTTACAGAGCAAATCAAACTTCGTAAGTTCACTAATTATTTCATAAATCAAGATTCCATTGACTTACTCTCCGAATTTTGTAAGGCTGTGAATTTATTTGACATAAAATTTATTTATATATGCCAAAATCAACCGATAATATCCAAAGAAGCACCTCAAATTAAAAAAAATATTGAATGAATGTTAACACAATAACGTTAAGAAACAAAAACCAACGTTTTTGCACGGTTCTTTTAATTTTTAGTGCCTGCTGGGATGGCAGTGAAGGTGCTGCAATTTTTGACTTTAGCAGCTCAGATCATATTTTCACCTATATGACTAATAATAAAGAAATTTTCAACATAATGTGGTTATCTCAAAGATGAGTCTTTAAATTCAATTTATTTATATTACCTTATAAAATAACTTGTTTGTCAAATAAACTACAATTCGACTCACTGATTCACACGATGTAGGTGGAATGAGATTTACTGCAGCTGCTTCTCTTGAAAGTATGCTATTTATCTGCCTTATCTTACCTTATCTTATTTTATCTTATCTTCTCTCATCGATCTTTCTATCTATCTATCTGTCTATCTGTCTATCTAATCCATCTATCAATAAATCTATCTGTCCCTTTATCTATCTATCCATCCCTATATCCATCTCTGCATCTATCTGTCTCTTTATCTATCTATCTATCTATCTATCTATCTATCTATCTATCTATCTATCTATCTATCTATCTATCTCTATATTTATCTATCTCTCCGTTGCTATAAGAGATGATTGAAATGCCGTGCTTGTCTCATCCTCTCCTCTCCATATAGTCATATACATCACTCAATGGCCCCCTCTAACTTTGATGCTTTGTCCTTGAAACACAGATTGACTGACAGGTAATGTTTCCTTAGTTGGAAAGATTTAGATTTAGATTTAGATTTCTTTTATTTATCCACACCATGTAATTTTTTTTACAAATATATACCAAATCAACATATTATTTTAGTACAATACAGCGTGAAAAGGGGAAGCATTCGAGTACTTCTACTGTAACCCAAGGGTGAATGCATCCCCTAAAATAAACTACAGATATAATATTATAAAATATATACAAGACAAAATAACTTTGACAAACAATACAAAATAAACGCAGTCGTCGATCGTTTTACAATTCATAAAGTGTCTTAATTCAATATACAATGCATATGAATTTATCATTTTCATCACCTATAGATTCAAAGTTAGTAAAATATATAATAAAACATAAACTATATAACTTTGGTTTATGCTTTATACAATTCATAATATCTAACCTTTTTTTGCAATACATGTAGTACTCTTTGCAACATATTCAAAACGTAATATAACACACAATACTATTATCATTTACCTAATTGTAACCTTCTATAATATGATTAATAAAACCTCTTGAGAATGATCTACTATTACTCTTATTTTTAATTTCATTTGCTAATAATAACCAATAATTCGGAGCTCTACCTAAAAAGCTGTTGTTATAAATTTGCAATGTATGCTGAGGGGTTTGTAGCCTATTCCTATTTCTAGTTTGTCTCTGATGTCTGACAACTTCAAACAGATTAACAATCCGTTCTGGCAACACATTATTTATGTATCTAAAAGATATATTTAATAGTGACAATTTAATCTGATCTTCTATCATGAGTAACTTAGCTTTTCTATAATACATCTTCAGACTTGTGCGCCTATTTAAATTAAACATTGCTCTAATGCTTTGTTTTGCATTACCTTGATTTTTCTCAGACAAGATTGGCTTAACATAGAACCCCATGAAGATAAGGCATAAATAAGATGGCTCTGAATGTTAGAGAGATACAACAACCGCTTAGCATGTAATGGTAAAACATTTTTTGTCATATTCATACTATAATTTCCTACTGCCAGTTTATTTAAGAGAGATTTTACATGCAAATTCCAGTCTAAGTTTTCATCCAATATAACTCCTAAAAATTTAACATTTGTAACCCTTTTTAATTCCTTTCCATCCATTTCAACTTTCCCTTGATAATTTACCGTTTTGTTCTTAGTTTTAAATAAAATATAATTTGATTTCTCAACATTTAAAGTGAGGGAATTGCCATCAAACCATTTACTCAGTCTTTTGAGATCTTCATTAAGTTTACGGAATAAAAATTTGAGATTATTACCAGATATAAATATTGTAGTATCATCAGCAAAATTAACGCAGCTGCAAAATTTCAAACACTGAGGCATATCATTTGCTAAAATTATATATAATAATGGGCCCAATACTGATCCTTGCGGGGTTCCATAATTAATACTACACTTCTCTGACAAAGTACCATTAAAATTTACCTGTATACTTCTATTTTCTAAGTAACTTTTAATCCAATATAAGGCAATACCCCTTATTCCATATAAATCCAATTTCCTAAAAAGTGTTTCATGTTTAATACTATCGAATGCTTTTGTCATGTCTAGAAATAAACCTAATGTAAACATCCCCTTATTAAAGCTGTCTAATATGTTACCCGTTAAATCCAATATTGCATCTGATGTACTTCTTTGTTTTCTAAAGCCATATTGTCCCTCATACAAAACTTTCTTCTTGGTCAAGAATTTAACAATACGACAATTAACTATTTTTTCAAGAATTTTAGATATTACAGGCAATAATGAAACCGGTCTATAGTTATTCATCTCTAATTTATTTTTACCCTTATACAATGGTTTCACTATAGCTAATTTCATATTGCTTGGGAATAATCCATTTGTTAAAGATTTATTGAAAACTGTACAGAGTGCTTGTATAATACTGGGGTATATTGCCTTTAAAATGTTGTTGGTCACCATGTCATGACCCTTGCTATTTTTAGCTTTCAATGACAAAATATGTTTTTCTATTTCCTTAACAGAGGTAGGGAATAAGTAGCAGTTACCCTCAACTCTTTTTATGTTTTCTCTAATGGGGTCTTCCATGATTCCTTTATTTTCTATTTTCTCAGCCAATGATCTGCCTATGTTCCCATAATATTTCGCAAAAGCATTACTAATTGTCTGACAATTTCTTTCTTTGATACCATTTATAATAAATTCTTCACTTATTTCGTTTTTGTTCTTTACTTTACCTGTTATTTCATGTATAATTCTCCATAATTTCTTGCAATTGCTTCTGTTTCTCGTTACAAGTTCGTTATAGTATTTAGTTTTTGCTACTCTTCTAAGTTTGTTGTAAGTATTTCTATAGACTTTATATAAAATATATTCACGACTGTCCTTACATTTATGTACTACATTCCTATACATTTTCAAGCATTTCACAGACGATGTTTTCAATCCTAAAGTGTACCAAGGTTCCCTTTCTTTATATTTTGACTTATAAGTAACATATTTCAAAGGGGCATACCAATCCATTGCTTTCAAAATTTCCACATTAATTTCATAACTGCCTTCATCAACAGAGAGCTCCTCAAGATAAGACCAATCCTTATTCATCAACATCCCTTTAACATTGCGTAACACTGTATCATTAAATTTCCTTGTTCTGTAAGAAATATCAGTATCAGCAAGTTTAACATCTTGAATAATAGCAACACAAAGAAAATGATCAGATATATCAGTTGTAACTACATGAGATTTTACATTACTGCTAAGTTCTGCATCCACATATATATTGTCAATAAGTGTGGCTGATGAATGAGTAATACGGGTAGGTCTAGTAATACTTGGAATAAGACAATTCGTTAAATTCAATTCAAAAAATTTCAGAGTATTATTATGAGAATTTATCTTAAGAAAATCTAGATTCTGGTCTGTACCAATTACAATACGTTTGCCTTCCCCCTTTATCTTACCCACAATTCTTTCATAGTCATCTATAAACTCAACTTCATTTGTCCCTGGAACCCTATATATCTCCCCAACAACAATACAATAGGAATCAGATGTAGTTTTAATTTTAAGTATCCCATGAGTACGGTCGACGTAAATTACAGCTAACCAAACAATCGGCTCGAACGGTCCATCTAGGGGCCTCAGAGGCCCCTTCCCCTGCCCATTTCTTCCATGTTATCGTTTTAAAATTTCTAATCAGATAGATAGATATGAATACTGGCTCAAAATGTTATAAAACAAACATTCATAATAGATTTGTGCACATATTCAGTTTAATAAGGCATGAAACACAATTAGTATCGATCTTGAAATATCCATTTCGACGATAATAATAATAATAATAATAATAATAAATACTTTATTTAATCATGAAAACATGAAACTTGTTGTGTACAATCAAAATATAGGCATTCACTCAAGGAAACATGCAAACAGTCAGATTCACACATCATTTATACAACAGATAGATGGATGATTGATGATATGGTTTAAGTTTGTGATAGATTGACTTTAAGGTCATTGATGAGTCTAACACTTGATGGAACAAATGAGATGGAATACCTAGAGGTTCTACATTTGATGGAACTGTATCTTCGACCTGATGGTAACAAGTTGTACAATTGATTTAATGGGTGATCTACATCATTTACAATAACCTTGCATCGTTGCAAAGTTGCTTTTTTAAAGATATCGTCCAGAGACATAGCACCTGAAATTCCTAGTTTGATACATGATTTGATGATTCTGGTGAGTTTTCTCTTTGAGTCTAGGCTGCTGTTACCGTACCAACATATGATAGAGAATGCGATTACAGATTGGACAATTGCTGTATAAAAGAGTTCCAGGATCTTCGTATCAATCTTCAATTTACACAAATTTCGTACAAAATAGAGTCTTGAATTTGCTTTTTATATACACTTTCGACATTTTGATTGAACGTGAATCTGTTATCAATGATGGTCCCAAGGTATTTATATTCTTCAACCTCTTCAACAATTTGTTCTTTAATAAATAACGGTGTTCTTTCAGTACTTGAGGTTCGAAAGTCAACAATCATTTCTTTCGTCTTGCTCACATTTAATTCTAGAAAATTGTTATCACACCAAGTTGTGAAATTGCTTACATCTTCTCTGTACATTACGTCATTGTTTATACACTTTGCTACAAGGGCCGTGTCATCAGCATATTTGAACAATTTGCAAGAGTCATTGATACATCTGCAGTCACTAGTGTAAAGAGTGAAGAGCAGAGGTGACAAGACGCACCCCTGGGGAGCACCAGTGTTTGTAATTAGAATATTTGACTTAGACTCCATAAACTTAACATATTGTGGTCTTTCAGTCAGAAATTCATTTATCCACAAGATCAGACTTCTGTTAACATTCATGTTGATAAGTTTTTGCATCATTATATGCGGTTGGATTGTGTTAAATGCACTGGAAAAATCTACGTATAAATACCATGCAAAATCAGAAGTAAACATATAAATCTTCACACTACAGTTCCGCAATGATCTTAAATAATGAGGCTGAGTTGTCATGAATCAAAAGAATAGTATTTCACCTTCTGGAATCTAAATTTATAGTTCTTCTGGTCATAAATTGAGTGGGGCCTCAGAGGCTCCTGTACCGTCCGTGTCTCAAAATGTGGTGAGCTTGAGGGCCACTGAGATGGATAATATTTTTTTGAAGATAATGTTTCAATGCAAGCCCGTGAATTCCAGTAGGACGTCAGGCTCCCTAGACTACCTTGTCTGGATCAGCGCCTGTCTTTGACAGCTAAACAGATACAGAAGAAAGTTATGCACAATCAAGAGTGTTACATGATAAGCCATTTTTAAAACGTGGGTTTAACACAAAAAGCCAATTTAGTAGGCCTATATTAATTTTCTCTTTATTAAGGAGAGGCCTCTCTGAGAGCTGCAATATTATACAAATGCGCTTCCTTGGCCACTGTCAAAGCCCACACAAAAAATGACACTTGCTGGAACTTTCAGTGTAAACTTGAGTAAAAATCCATTACTTTCAATAGCTCATAGCTCAACTCCTTCCAGTTGCAGAGAAAATAACGAAATACCCTACTAAAATGGACAGAAATCATCAATAAAAAAGCAAAACAATTCAAATTAACTGAATTGATCTGTGTGCTGAATGTTAATTTAAATTTAGATTCAATTCAATTTAACTAATGATCTTCAAGAAATTAAGCATTACAATGAGGTGCGAGACAGGCACTTACAAATTCTAAATGTTTTCATCAAGTCAGATTACTTATTTGTATAGCAATTACTTCTCAGTCTCATTGAGTTTGTTTGAGTGAGTTCGTGTTTTACGCCCCGTCAGTGCCGGTGTGGGCTATTTAGAGGTAACTGTTCATGCTGATGGTGTCGAAGAAGCATTGTATTGCTTCTGATGTCACAAATATTTTGGAGAGCATGCAGATTAAGTATTTTTGAAGAGATTCAATAATTAGCTACCAGTGTTGGAGGTCTCGAGGCCGGCCTCATCCTTGAGGCCTCGGATGCCTAATCCAGGGATGGAAATGGGGAGGAGCTTGTAGGTCTATACTTGCATCGATGGATAGATAATATTCTCGGTGTTAACTCTACTCTGCTGAAGCAAAACAAACAGTTTTACTCTTCAGACTGATGTATGCTCCTGAATTCGGGAACAGTTCCCGAATTCGGGAGCACTGTTCCCGAATTCAGGAGCGCTCCTGAATTCTGCACTTTCCCGAACTGGTCTCCCCTGTGCAAAATGAAAATGCCACTTGGTATTGGAGGAAGGTGATTCTATGTTGGTCTTATAAAAGGAGGCTTTATAAAACCTGCAGCATCAAGGCAACAAAAGGAGATCTAGAAATCATAGTAGCTCTTACTATATATTGCATGATTCCATAATGCCAAGTCATTCATTGTTGACAGAGTGATGCTTGACACAGAACACCTTCTCAGCTGTCTAATTTTCTGAAATGTCTATTTCTGAACCAGCACATTGCAAAATGCCTCTCTGCACATTTGTGTTATTTGATCAGCAGACTGAGCAAAGAGATGACAAATGTCGCCATAAAAAGCCAATTTAGTGTCCTGAGACTGTCTCCTGGAAATTATATCATTATCCTTCAGCTGAGACTGGCCAGATTCAGATTCAGATTCAGATATTTTATTTCTCTCAAAAGCAAACATCCACTTTATTTCAATTTTTCAAAATTTAAAAAACAGAAATTGCTTCAAGATGCTATTTTTTGCCCAATTAGCCTACAAATTCACACTCATTTCAGCATTGCCAAACAAGCATTCAAAACTGATTATCCCCCCCCCCCAATTAAATGGTCACCCCCTTACAGATATTTACTTTTGTGTCCCTATCCATGCTATGTTATTCTTTATGAAGCACAAGCATCCAGTGAGGTCATATCCTATACTTTTAATGCTATTATGTGTTAACCAAGAAGGTCACAAGTTTATGACAAAGTGGCATGTCATTTCAATGCAAAAGATGTGGCTTGTTGTGATATAATTGATGTCTACAATTGTCAAACAGAGTTCTGAATGTAAGAATTTGTCATTCTTTGACTGCAATAGCTTTAATGTCCCTTTCGAATAAGCATTTAGCTCTATAATAATTTTCTTGTAGACACACTAATCCCTATATTGCTTTTAAGAATCATGATAGCTATCCTTCGAAGGCTCCCATAGCCATGGTATAATTCTGTCATCACTCATTCATGTAATCTACATTTTGTCATTCATATAAATCAAGGCAGCTCATAATATATATTAAGTCATTTTCACTTCATCAATCATAAATTGAAAATACACGTATCATGATTGATGATCAAGTGACTTTCCCACGGATTATGTTTGTTTTAGTTATCAGCACAAAAGAAGAAGTGATATAACATATGCGACCTCAGTCTACCATTGTATAGAATTTTTGACTATGTTGGCAATTGATTAGTATACATAGACTACATTTTTTACTGATTTAGAAATCCAAAAGATTCATGTGTTAGCAAATGAAGCCAGCTGCACTTGTCTCTGTTTTTGTCTCTAATTTACATAACTGCCTCCTCTTAAGTCCGTGTTTTGGTCTCCCACCGGGATGAAATCTCCTCATTGCATGATCCCATATTACCAAGGCATACATTCTAGACAGAGTGTTACTTGACACAGAACACTTCTCAACTATCTAATTTTCTCAAATGTCTATTTCTGAACATCATTTTGCAAAATGTCTCTTCACACATTTGTGTTATTTGATAAGCAGACAGATGAAAAATGTCCACCACAAAAAGCCAATTAAGTGTCCCTAGATGTCTCCGGGATATCAAATTTTGACCAAAAAGAAATTCAATTGCAGCAGCAATACTGATGACTCAGGATTTTTATATCTGTCCGCTGAGACTTGGTTGACAAGGATATACACATACAGTTGTTTTAGCATTGCAAAACAATTGACATGGCAATTGGACGTAGGGTAAGATTCCCTGGGTTGGACATTCAGGGAGGTTGTCTTGAGTTTGACACTACTATAGTATCTTTCCCTGAGTTGAGCGCGGCACTTCAAACAATTCCTAAATTGCAGATGTCAACAGCATGATAAACCATGAACTGTTTGTCACTCTGGAAACCACAGAGGTCACAATGACACTGTCGGATCTGTCTGTGGCATAGCTATTCAAGAAAGGGGGCATATAAAAATCCTTTTCCTCTACTGAATGCCCCTAAAAATTCAACAACTATGCCCCTGGACACTGATAGAGCAGGACCAGGGTTGATGCTTTATGAGAAACAGATGTATCAGCTCAAGATAGAGCAATTTGTGGTGTTAAAAATGTCACCAAATGTGACGCGGGTAACGGGATTTCTCTCTGAACACGCAAAATTCTACCCTCGTGTTTCTGGGTGGTGACAATGTCTATTCTCAGCGAATTTACATTATTTGCTATTATTTACCACCTCATCTTACCATATCATCACTCATTTATGAGTGTATAATCTCGTGTTTGTCATTTAAATTAATCACAACAGCAGCTCACATATGAAACTGTTTTTACAAAATAAATCATTATATTATTGAACATACACATTATATGATTTATGATCCAGCATTACTTCTGCCGACAACATTTCATTTGTAGTTGTCAATTTGTAATTAGCTCAAATTTGCATGGGATAAATCAAGTCTTACTGGATGGCCAAGTTACAATGGGTTGCAGAATATGCACCCCCTGGAACGGTCTTCGATTTCCTGTCATATCTTCCTTCAGAACTGCATCATCAATTCCATACTTTTACAGCTGATGCAGTTGACTATAAAAATAATGATGGAAGATGGTCCTCCATCTCTAATCATTCATCATCAAATCCATTGACTACGACTGTTTTGGGGCAAGATTCCTTTAGTTGGACACCAGTTATATTATTATTGAAGCAGAATAGAATTCCCTTATTATCCATCCAATAACTATGTATCCTTCCATTTTTTTTCCTCAGACCGACAGCATGATGTCATGCTGGTACAGGATGGCTATTGGCCTGGCAGCTCTGTGTGATGTGCAGCTGAAGAGCTTGACATCATGCTGACAAGCGAATCAAATTGGCTGGTATAATTAGCACCAACAAACAGTTTTAAAAACAAATTCTTAACAGTTCCATGTCAATGGAATTTTGTTGGTTTTTGTTATTCATTGCACCTGAGTACCCAAACAGTTGGTCAAGTTTCAGTTATAGTTTTGGGTTCCTGGTGATTGAGCATGGCGAAACACTGCATTGACAGTCAAGGTGGGATTCAACCAGCTGTGAAATTTAGTGGAAGTCTTGTTTGTGTTTTACAGCTATTCACTAAGCTCCTTCCCAGCTTAGTGACATGCATTCAGTTGATGCACATTGAGAACAGATATTGGGATCAGATGTTCTGTTACAAATTATAAAACCTTCCCTTTCCTCATCTTCTTCCAATAAGATTTCAAATCATACCTCCCTGGCATCACATGGCATGCTTTGAGTATCCATGTATGCCATTGACTAAGTGATGATAATAACACTGGAGCCTTCACACTGATAATTTAGTATAATTTAAGAGCAACTGCTTGATGTCATGCAGCTGACTCTCTCGACCAATGAGAATGTACATATAGCTTGACATCACCAAAAAAGCCTTGCATGACATATAGCTTTGCTGCTCACACCTCCACTGACCAATAGCCACCCAGTCTCAGCATGACATCAAGCTTTCAGTCTATGAAAAAAATTGAAGGATACATAGTTATTGGATGGATAATAAGATATTTTATGGGAACTCGGGTGGGGGGAGGTTGACAGGCTTGGAGTTTTTTCTCAAATTAACTGTTTCACTCAAATGCTGGACATACTTATTTCTTTTCAGCTTGCTGCATCAACTGATATCAAACTATCGCATCACTGCACAAGAAAGGCTTCTCTAGTTTCCTTTCGTAAAATTGTATGTCTATTTCTGAACCTGCCTTTTGCGTCATTTGTATTATTTGATAAGCAGAATCAGGAAAAATGGGTTTTGTAAAAAAAATGGCAGATGGTTGGTTCTCCAATGTCTACTTCACATTATGTATAAAATGCATTTAAAGAAAAAAAAATTATGACGCCAACTACATCGTTCTCTTGAGAATTTTATTGGAAGTTTAAAATCATAAATATTTCTCTTGTTGGATAATATGCATCCCACATTGCCAAAATAATTGCAATATTTCTAAAAGGGAGACGCTGAGGAGAACTAATTACATCCGCCGTTTCGAAAAAATAACTCAATTACTGTCAAGAAAAACTCCATGCAATCCTGAAATGTTCGACATTTAAATTTTGCTTTATACTAATATCAAATAGTTAAATGAGGGAACTCTCATTAAAAAAACATATATATTAAGTAACCCATCAATTATATGCCAAAGGTGTTAGCATGGATTTCAGCTTGCTAATGATGTTTTTTATTATGACAAACAGTGACGTGCAAATTTTTACCTGAGCTTTCACCAGTCCCAATAATGATGTCTGGCATAATGTCATAAAATTGCAAGAAATGCTCCATTTACTATGAGTAATTTTAGAGGTGTGATTTTGTCAAATTAATTTCTGATAGCTTTCTCGGCTGGCATTATGTAGGCCCATTAGGCCACACATAATTGATCTTTAGATTCTCGGATCCTGTCAAGGCACTTTTTCTAGGGTCGGTCGGTAGGACAAAAATACTTTTTTTTCTTTTTTCAATTTTTTTTTTCCATGGGCAGGAAATCTATTGTGCCGGCGGGTCCGCGGAGCTAAGAATCAATCATGTGCGGCCTTAAAAAAACAATATTATTTAAGGTGGCTCGATACTCGTGAACTTTCCAAGATAGGATTTCTTAAAAATAGTTTAAAATGATCCAATATATAGTTTATAGCAAGGATATGTAAACGGAAGTATTTGCTACCAGCCTTTTTTCCAAAATATTTGAGGTTATGTACTAGAAAGTCAGTCCACGCACACTTGAAAAACTCAATTTTTTTCTTAACGTTTTTACTGTGAAGTTTTCCCTGCCAATCAGTGGCACTGAATCCGATATTATGCAATGAAGCATGAAATTAAAGAAGACACTTTAATGAAAAAGCTGATTAAAATTTCAAAGAGATATATTTAGTTTAAACGACTTTCAAAGTGCCTCGGAATAAAAGTTTTGATTTTGGCAATTTTAATTTTTTTTATAAACCATGGTGCTAAAAAAAAATGACTAGATAGGATTTTTTATTTCTTTGTCATTTACTTCCAAAAATAGTGGGGAACAATATTATAATATAGACAACCCTTCCTACCACACTTGAAATTGATATACAATTTTTTTTTTATCAACAAGTCATTTTTGAGAAATTAGACCTGCTTTGGGAAAATTGTCTGTAAAAATTTTCCTTTCTCAGTATCAAGCTGAAACTCTGGCTGTTTGTAGTACTCTTCATAGCGCATCTAATGCTCAAACGGGAGGTCTCTAACCCCAATAGAAGTGGCGCAAATGGCAAACGAAGCGGCCGACGCATGAAATTCTCAGAATTACAAAAAGATGCTGAAATTCTCAGCTGCAATGGTGACGTTAAATTCTTCATTCCCAACTCCGTTGCATGGACTACCTTGGTCTTGAGGCATCTATCGGAGGGTACTCCAATATCTTGGTATTAACTGACCATTTCACACGTTATGCTATGGCTGTGCCTACTAGAAACCAAACAGCAAAGACCACCGCTAAGGCTCTAGTAGATTTATTTGTCAACCATTATGGTCTACCTCATCGCCTCCATAGTGACAACGGAGCGAACTTTACCAGCAATGTCATCCGTGAAATGTGTAAGATGCTTGGTATACAAAGATCAACCACCACTGTATATCATCCAAGCGGGAATGGACAGACAGAGAAATTTAATAAATCTCTCTTGGACATGTTAGCCACTCTCCCTGATACCAAGAAAAGTAGATGGAAGGACCATGTTCAACCACTTGTCCATACATACAATTGCACCAAAAGCTCAGTCACCGGCTTCAGCCCTTTTCAACTCATGTTTGGCCGTGAACCTCGTCTGCCCATCGATCATAATTTGGACTTGTAGGAGAGTCAGAAGAGTTGTCATACCAAGAATTTGTTGAAGATCTGCGCAAGCGTCTTGAAGATTCTTACAAGCTGGCGAAGACAAACATCAATACCGCACAAGCAGCAGGAAAGAAGCAATATGATCGCAGAGTGAGAGGAAACAACTTGGAAGTTGGAGACAAAGTATTGATGAAGAAGACCAAATTCGATGAGGGCAAGCGTAAACTAGCGAACCGCTGGGAAGACGAGGTTTACACCGTATTGAAGAAATTGGACGATCTTCCAGTTTATGAGATAAAGCCAGACAGCGGACGAGGAAAAGCCAGAAGAATTCACAGGAACAATCTTGTGCCCATACAGAAGCGTATTCCTGAGAAGAGAAGTTCTTCAAGTAGCAGTTCGGATGAGGAGTACAGTCTTCACATGTCTCTCTCAGAAGACGAGAAAGAAGATAAGAATGTTCCAGCAGAAGCAGCAGAAGAAGCTCCAAGATCAGCTGAGGCAGAAGAAGCTAGGAGAGAAGAACCTGAAGCTTCGGAATCTTCAGAAGAAGAAGAACTGGAAACTCGTGAGCTACCTCGAAGATCTGGTCGTCAGCGAAGACCTCCTGACCGTTATCAAGCCGGAAGTTTTTCTCAAGTTCCCCAGACAAATGACAAGATGCAACTCATCGCCAAATTCCTTGATTTTCTGAACAAATGATGTGGAAATCATTTTCTTTTCAGGGGGGTGTATGTAGTGGTATATAATTCTTTATATGTATATATTTTTACTGAATAAATGCTTTTCCATACTCCTAATGTGTGTTCTGTTATTTCTGTATTCATGAGTATGCTAGAGGGGGACACCTCCTAGCATACTTGTGTCCACACTCGGTGGCTTCACAGTTAGCCCAGTTTTGGAGGGAAAATCTCCCACCAAGTCATTCTGGCAGTGGACATGAGTGAATGAACAGCTCACTCTAAGCTGTGATTTGTAGTTGTCAGTTACAACACACATTAGAAGTAAGTTACATTTATATTCTATTCTATTCAGCTATTCCAAATTTCACTTTGATATATTTATATTCCAGTCTGATAGAAATGTTCTATTTGATAGAATAAGTCTAAAATGGGGATATATTGTTTATAGGGGAAATTGAAGCAGCTTTGCTGTGTGGAGTCAATTGGACCACTTGTGAGAGAGGACCCCAGATAGGGTAATGAACTAATAATATTCACTTGTGTATTTATGTTTATTAAATGTTTTATGTTTCCAGTAATGTGATAGTATAGTATATGTAATGTATTCTATTTGTATAATTGGTACTTATATTGATAAGAACATATGTTAATCAATTCTATTGTATCAATGGTATTGCAATCTATTAACTGTATGTATTCATAGCTAATTGTGATAACTATTTATATATTGTTGATTATATCTTAAATGTGATATTTATATCCACAGGGTCGTTGAATACTCGTGGACGTAGTAAAGACTTAAAACGAACCTGGAGTCTCTGTCGTATTTTGGGATCTACATAACTACCGTACGAAAGAGAACTATAACAACGATTTATCACCTGGTTGGCCATGAATATCACTGCTAGGTCAAAATATCAGGGCCTATGATATTGTAAAAAATACCACCCTTCAAGGGCGATATAACAATGGTTACGACATCACCAGCATTTCAGCTGCCTGATGATGTCACAAACCAAACAAGGGCCAGAATAATGGGATTGTGACGTCATGTCCATTGTTGCTCCATGGTGACGTCACATTTTTGTAATGGCAGAAAATAGTCCCGCTTTATAACAGAAAATTTGAGGTAAAACCAGGTGATAAAAACAAAACAACCATGCGTCAGGGCACTTCGTACAATATCACGAGCTGTTGTGTGAATTAATATCACTCTCGCCCTGCGGGCTCAAGTGATATTAATTCACACAACAGCTCGTGATATTGTTACTCAGTGACCCTGACTTGGGTTGTTTTGTTATAAGATAGGGCCTGCCTGGCTGCGCGGCAATATGTGCAGGTGACGTAATTTCGTGGGTAGCGAGCCACCTTAAGAGTCTTACAAATCTAGTCTTGGAAACTCCATCAGGTGGCTCGGTGGCTTAACGGACATTTGATAAGACAGACCTGCTGGCTTATCGTCCTTCGATACCTTTTGTAAGCTGTGGGATCCAAGTGTAAGGTATTTCAGTTTGGAAGTAATCCTAATAAGAAGGTGCATTGAAACAGATTTATAACTACGTCACAATTATTGTGAAATGGGTCTGCGCAAAGCTGTTTGACAATATCGAAGTGAACTAAAACAGTAAAAACTGAATTTTTGAAGACCGAGACCGAGTAATAGCTAGATAGGCAAGATAAAGATCAAATAATAGACAGACAAGATTGACAGACAGATAGATGGAAAGAAATTTAGATAGATGAATAGAAAGATAAATAGGTAGATTGATGGATTAATAGATATAGATACATGTATGGTGTAACTGCAGCGGTCGAATCCCAGTCTTGGGGCAAGAGCAAAAGATTGATTAATTGCATATGTCAGAAAGATCAGGGGTGTTAAAAACGCAACAATATAAAGTTACCCAATGTGAGATGTCTTTTTCTTGCCCTGCACAGACACAGATACAATGTGAGTCATAATCATGACTGTCCCAATGTGCCCCGATAGGGCACTTTGGAGACATCAAAAAATCATTCTAACACTCCATGTGCAATAGACATTACTTATAAGTATTGCGTAAGACTATATACAGTGCATTATTATGTAGTGCCAATAGTTAATAACTTTAAACTGTCTCAAACATTTGACATAAACTGTCCTGGGTGCGGACATCTATGTAAGAAACACAAAGTGCTTTGCGATAAATATGTTTACAGAGCATGGTAATCCACTATGCCTCTATTCACTGTGGCCTAAATACCTATAGTGTAGATATGATGGCACTACCATATCATATACCTTGCCAGGAACCAAGAAAACCCTACCGTCCCATAGTGCCCCGCGTCCCAATGTGCCGCGGTTTCCCCTATACATAATGTAAGGTATCTTGGTGATCACACAGACTTCCCCAGGCAGTGTCACAGCAAACTGAAGGCATCAAGAAAGATGATGGACGGATGATTGTGGCTTTACGTCCTATATCTATGCATTGGCAGGCTAACCATGACAAGATATTGAAGAGAAGAACACAGCAATGAGGTGATGCATCGCCATGGACAAACATGACTTTGTTTTCTTTTGACTGCATGCCAAGATGTTTTACTTTGAACCCTACGGCAACCTTGACTAATGTGATTTTATCTACAGATGTTGCAATTAAGAAGAGCGCTAATGGTGTCCCTTCTGCCTCTGAATTCACTCTGTCTTCTTGATTGTGTCAGGCTCATCGCAGCCAGAGGCCATGGACATTCTAATGACACATTGGTCACTGATGAACACTGGACATCTTTGGAGGATTTTAAAGGTTTTCTATTGTTTTTTGACAGAATAACACAAGCTCACCAAGAGTTGAACATGCATAAACGTGCTTATTAAAAAAATTGCACCTCAGTCAATTGATTTGAACAGCATTGTATACTCTCATTTTACCTTTTATGTACACATGATACTTCATTGACGCAGTGACATTGTATGCATTAAAACGTCAATTCGGTGACAAATAAATAATAATCAGCACACACATTTTGGGTTGATTTACAGGCCTATATAGTCCAATCCAACTATTATAAAAATCGAAGAAGAATTCTTTGAGATATTCAAGTTTATTTTAAAGGGGGCTTATTAAAGTGTAGGCTATTTTCAGCTATATTCCTTTAATTTTTCAAAAATATCTCTTGGATATTGTTCGAGCTGACGCTGCTTTTTGTTATGAATCCCACACTTGTTTAGTATTTTACTCTATGTTTTTATTGTAATGAAATAAGATTTTGAAAAGATCATAGTTCGAAAATTATGTTGAATAGCCAGCCTATTATTTTTTTTACGTTGGAAAGCCTTCTTTTTGAAGAACTTTTCGGCAAAGTTTCATGAATATCTAATGTATTTTAGATTTCTTGCCAAGTGTGGGATTCAACTTCAAATTTTTTTATAGAATTGATTCAGTGTTTTATAAATGGTAGTTCTTGCTGGGTTTGTCTCTGTGCACTTGCCATCTGATTGTGTCCTACCCTACTTCATGACAGAAGTTTATATTATGTCTGGTTGGGACCACTGGAAGGTTTGCAACAACTCTACAGATCGATCCAAGCATTTAAACTTGTATAGGCCTATGCACACCCCGCAGCAATTGGTTATGAGGGGTCAGGCACTGTCAACACCATTTCTCATTTAGATGTTGACATTGAGCCTATGAGGGCGCAACCCAACTTTTTTTCTCCAGGAAAAGCAGTTGCTATGCTGAATGAGTTGTCCCTACTTTCTATTTAGTGGGATTCCTGCTCTACAGCTTCTTAGTGCTTGTATTACATCCAAAGGATGTCTTTGACACATAAGAAGCAGAGTTTGAGAACTTCAAAACAATTGTTTGAAAAAAAAATGGGTAGATTCTGTTACAAACTCATCATGTAATGTAATGTGACAAACCAACTAAAAAAAGCATTAATATCACCAGAATTTGTCACATTATTAATAATGTAGAGACACGTTGCTCCAAGTATGGTCCTCCTTTTGTTGACCATTTGCTTACTCCATATAAAAAAAAAGAAGTTGTGATGGGAGCCATTATCCAAACATATTTCCAACTTGAATAATTTTCACTAGTTGCAGCGTTTTTAATATGGTGTATAATTGTGTGGTATTTTCAGTATTTGCTATAGCAACCACAAGCTATTTCCATTATTGTTGAAGCCAAACATTTTTCAAGAGAGTTGTCCTTGCATGTGGTAGTCCTTCTTTATTTGGCAGATACAGAATGTAATCAATAAGGTACTTTTGCAATTCATGTAGGTCAAGAGCATACATGGCAGTATGTCGGCCTACATATTAACATATTTATCTAATGTTACTATTTGAAGTGCTATCTGAACCTAATTCAAAGGAATTGAAGGCTGCAAGCAGGAAAACCATGACAGGTTCTCCTGTTCCCTGCCAAGGTGTTTTACTTTGAACCCTGCAGCAACATTGACTAACGTGATTTTAACTATAGATGTTGCAATTAAGAAGAGCGCTAATGGTGTTCTCTCTGCATCTAAATTCACTCTTTCTTCTTGATTGTCTCAGACCCATCACTGCCCAAGGCAAAAATATATCTTGTAACTACTGGACATTCTGAACCAAGCGTCTGTAGGTAGCAACCATTAAACAATCAGGGAGGGGTTTGGAGATTTCCTCAATGGGAAATCATTTATTCCACCACAATGCATATTGCATAACTTGATCATTTATTTCAAGTATGTGACATCCTGAAGTATTCTTAATTGAACAACACAATATTGTAAATTAAATAACACAGTATTCTAAATCAAAGAACTCAATATGTTCTAGATTAAACCACACAATATTTAGAAATACCCCTTTGTTGGATGGCATATCCAATCTTCCTTCGCTTCATTGCCATGTCCTCCTCATGCCCTGAATTACTTGCCAAGTGAATAAATACAGGATGAAAAGCCCAAACATCCATCCATCATTAATCATGCGTAGCGGGAAATTGGGGACTTGCAATCTTTGAGTGAGGAGTACACTAAATTCCTGGTTGGAACAACAGGATGTTTTACAGCCAAAGATGACCAAGACTGGCTGTAGGCTAATTCACCAGTGATATCGCACATCTCTCTGTGAAAAAAGAGACGCATTTTAACAAATAAAATGCGTAACGTGATGACCATGGGATTACAAGAATATGGGTAGGCAGACCTTAAGCATACAGGCTTGAACCACCCAGCCACCAGCAACGGTGAAAAGATTTTTGTTTACGGTGTACAGCAATATTCCGTTGTGATTTATGTGAAAAAGAAAGAAGCTGGGTTTTGTTGGGGGATTATACTGAACACCTAAAGGAGGTTTGCAGCTGGCAGTGCCTGACAGGCCTTAAAAAAAGGCCAATGCCCGTGAAGATAACAGTCTGAAACCTGAGGACTAACATCTGCATTGGGCTCTTTCCGTTGGAATGAAAAATTGACATTGCTACAGAAGGCTGACTGTGGCCTTTTTTTAACACCAAAACCTGTGCTGTTTTCCTCTGAAATTGGGCAAGAAGTGATTTCATAAGCCTATATATGTAACATAAACTCAAAAACCCCTTCTTGATATCAAATGGTCACTCCTCACCCACAACGGCATGTTTTACAAAGAAAGATTACATTGCATTGTAGAAGCGTGTGTGCTGATCACTATGTTGTCCTCTATCTAGTTCACAACTAAAAATGTCTTAAAGGCATGTCAATTTTTTTGTGAGCAACATTTTGAATGACACACAGTAATTTTAAGACAATGGACAGTTTCGCCTTACCAGGATATGATAAACAGTAGGGGAGACCGGGGCTGGTAGTCACAGGGGCAGGTTGTCACACTTTTTATTGCACTAAACTATGGAGTCACACAGCTCAACCAATCATTGTTTATTGCTTTTATAACCCACTGGAGTCTTTTTTTAAAATCTTGACCCCTGGAAGGGAGTCTGGTAGGCACACGGGTCTGTTAAAAATTTCCTGTCACAAAAAGTAAATTTTTACCTTCAACTTGCATGCAATGCTAGTCTTTATCAAATAGTTGTTGAAAAAGGTACCATTAATACACTTACCATATTAACATTTCTTTAAATCATCATTAGAACAAATAGTGAAAATTTGATAACAACGGCCTTGATCACCCGTTTTTGGAATTTTCATCAGTCTGGGCAGGTTGTCACAAAAAGGCGGGGCAGGTTGTCACACTTTTTGGAGCTGGTTGTTAACCTATTAGGAGTAGGCTTTTAAACCAAAAAACTAACAAAAATATAAATTTGTGCTTTATACATGCTATTGATGACTGAAGATGTATGCAGATATTGCATTGTGTTTAAATAAATCAATTTCATATTTATATGTAAAATTTAAATAAAAAAATCGTAAAAATCCTACTCCAGATCAGAATGCTTTCCTGCTGATTGGTAAGCCTTCATTTGTAGCATCCTTGTACACAGTAGCATGTTTGTTAAGGTCTTCACTGGGCAAGTAAAGGATTCCTCATATGTCCAAAATAACTTTTCTTGGTCGAGATCTGCCCTACAGAGTTCCACTTCCTGCATTTGAGCTCATAACCAAAAGTGTGACAACCTGCCCCGAGAGTGTGACAACCTGCCCCGAAAATGTGACAACCTGCCCCGAATTCTGAATTTTAATAAATGTCCAATAGGACATCAAGATTTCAAATGATATAGGTATATATTCACCAGATAGGTTTAAGTCACTCCCCTTTTGCCATTCATACAGAATGGCAGTGCTCCTGCATGCTTTATATAGAAATAGTAGCATGTTTAAGTTTTACACACTGTGACGACCTGCCCCTGTGACAACCAGCCCCGGTCTCCCCTAATTATTGCTGGATATTAGATAATATGATAAACAGGTAAAAATGTATCATAGCAATAGAGCAAATAAAGCAAAGAGCCTAACATGAGCAGCTCTAAATAGTTCCTTCTTCACCTCCTGTCAGAGAGTACAATGAGCCTTGCCATGGATGCCATATTCTGGTTCGATTTAGAAAAATGGCTACTGTGACAAGTAGTTGTTTTGCACTTGGATACACACCCCTGAAGACTTGATATAGGTTGACACATTGACGCCATAGTTAAAACATCCTATTTAAATTTAAGAGGAAAAACACAGGATGCACCTTTTCTGACAATTTTAGATGACAGGCAGATGAGTTTGGTGTGAAAAGAGCACAAAAATCACCTTTAGCTGTTAAAAGCTCAAATAATCAAGATAGCATAGGAGTTTTTACAGCCAAGAAATTCGACATAAGAGTGGACTGTTGCACTGTGAAAATGGCTCTCCATGACGCATGAGAGCTAATAAAGTGTCATCTTCTCTATATTCAACATGGGAAACATAGAGGCTGTTTGATTAATTGTGATCAAGTTAAGGTCATTTGATTTGTCATAATTGATTTAAGAATAAAAATCAGATCCATAATCCTTTCGTTTGCTTGTCACCAACAAGCGGGATAAGTCTCCTTAAGTCAAATTAACATTGAAAGTATTGAGTATGATCATGACGAATCATCAGCATGATGAAACACAAAGTGCCATTTCACTGTGCACCAGCCCACTCTTTTTACATATCAAATTTCCTCGCTGTAAAAAGTAGAAGCGGCTAGTAAAACATTTATTGCTGCTTTACTTGTTATGATATATCACAGACAAAACCAAATTGTCAAGATGGCCCCTTAGTTTTGAGCAAGTAATTTGGCTAAGAAGACAATGTCCAATCTTCACAATATACATGTTTACAAGACAATTAAAGAATTTTAAATATATTTATTTTTCTTAATTGACAAGTAATATGCAGAGCCCTTTTAGAGGAACAGCACTGCCACGTTGTCCTACTCCAGGTTAGTGTGCGCGTTTTCTTTCAAGTCATGGTAAGAGAACACAACAATTATTGCTAGGAAACACAGTGATTGTCACACTGTAAAATTTTAGGCATTGATTCAGGTCAATTGATTATTTTGTTTTATTCTATACATATGATTAATTTTTGTACATGTGTTTCGCAAGTGTTTTTCGGTTTTGTCAGAAGTTCTTGCCAATGCCACAATGTCATGAGTCTCATGACTTAGTCCTTGAATTGTTACTCACATGTCAACATAATTAATTTTTTGTATCTTGATGATGGAAAATGCAATTTTTATATTTTTATGTGAGTTATGTATTTTGCTAAATAATTATTTTCTAGTAAAGAACTTGAACATTATCTCTGGGTTGAAGGTTAGCAACATTTCTACAGATCAATCCAAGCATTGAACCTTTATAAATAGGCTTAGACACCTTGCAGGTTTTGGTTATGACGAATCATGCACTGTCAACACAATTTTTCATCTAGATGCCGACATTGAGCCTGAGGGGGCAACACAACTTTTTTTCACCAGGAAAGGCAGCTGCTATGCTGCATGAATTTGTCCACTAGGGGTACAACTTTTTTGCAACGTCACAACCCTGTATCATATTGTGATGAGCTTTTGCTAGAAAACACTGAAAATCAATGTCTTTTCGGTATTTGATCAAAAAAGTTCACCCATGACTCTCATTGAAATTTTTGCATTTTGTGTCAATTTGGCGCATTTTCCGAGAAATATAAATGTAGTTGGATCATTGATGAAATGGCTTATATTTTGGAACCATATAACTTTTAGAAAGTTAAAGAGCTACACTTTACATTTCAATGCAATTATAAAGCAATTCATAGAGAGGAAGGTTGCAGAATATGGATTTTTTAAGCTACAACAAGTCATAAGTAAGAGTGAAGTGCAATCGCAAATTTCCTTAGTTTTTGCGTTTGGTGTACATTTCCTTCATGACCTTAATTGTTTGTTAACTACATTGATTTTATTCCTGCTGATGTTTTGTTTTGATGCCTCTTGCTTTCAGTGATTTTCAAGCACTTCAAAGTGTCCTGCTAGAAGGCTTACTATACAAGGCTTGTGAAAGCTTCACATTCTCTCCAGCTTGATACATTTGATCATTGATCCAGTGGTCTGTCCAGTTATTAGAGATAAACTGACAGACTGCAAGCAGTCTTTCCCTCAAATATGACCTCAGATAAAAGACCATTAAAGCTAGGATGTCTCAGGAATTCCTTTTGGCATTAATTTTACTGATACTTGGAACTTCTGAAACCTGAAATGGAAAGATTTGTTTTCGTCAAAGAACAGAAACATCTTAATAATTATTTCTCCCACCAGTTTGATCACCAATGACATGAGTTCCATTCTGGAAGGATCCTTGGAGTTCATAATGTTTTATTATAAATCTTTGACAAATATATAATACATTTGGTGACTTCATTCGGTCCACCGGCTCCCGATCCATGAAAGTGCATGGATTTCACTCTAAAACATGGTGCTAATTGTGACATACAACTGTATCACAGCTTTGGCTCACATACTATTTAGAACTGTAATCCAGGCACTTACTTGCAGCTTTGCCTGCCAAATAGCCCACTTTGAACTTTGATAGAATACAGCTTAAATTTGTCACGTGCATGAGCCATTCAATAATTGTGCTACAGGCTCATATTTTTGTTTTTTGCACTAATATGTCAATGTAGCACATTTTCGAGCTTGGATCATGTCACTTGCTCAAAAATCATTGGAAAGTTAAGTTTAATTGTCCCCAGCTGTATAAACTCAGTTGATAATTGTGCCAATCTGTCTTTTCTGCCTTCAAATGACTACCCAAGAAACAGGTACCACAAACAACCTGCTTCTTGAGAGCAATTTCGCTTCTGCTGACAAGTGAGACTTCTTTTCTACAGGCACATGACTTCCAGATTAATGGGAATGAACCTGTTTCTCTTCCATTTCTCTTTGTTCTTATGAACAACTTCAAAACTTTTTTGATGGATAAACCCATCATGAGCAGTGGCCGACATCATCTGAGAACACATTTCACGAGTGAATATTGTTTACATGGCCAAAGAAGCAAAATTCCTGGAATTTGACAATTTACAATGCTGCAGAGATAGTTTTAATACACATATGTTGTGTAAAGGACTAAAAGACATGCATAATTGCATATGAATACCAGAAAAGTCCGGACGGTGGCTCAATGTTGACAAATGTGTAAGATCAATAAGAAAGGTTGGTGAGGTCTCTCTTGACACTTGAAAATCCTTCCGCAGCCTGTGCAAAAGTGCTATCAGTGAGTTTCATCCTCACTCCAATTTAATTTTGTTGATATGTGGTGGCATGAAATAATAATATAGCATTGTGTTTTTCATCAGGAACCTCTAATAATGCTATAGCACAATTATCTGCAAAAGAGTTGACAAATCCACTAAATTTTCTACAGAAAAATGATAAAATTGGAAGGAAAATGCATAATATTAGCTCATACGAGGTAACATTGCACATGTGAAGTGCCTTATATGGTCCCACTGAAAGCTAATTTCAAATGCTTTAATTTGGTATTACTTTGGTTGCAGTATCTTCAATAGACAAAAAGCTATAAGATGAAATAAAGTACTCCAACGGCGGAAAATTGCCATTTTCTGACTGTAATAGATGGCCAACACAAACATGAGTTCATGGGTGAACTTTTTTGAAGATAGGTCAAAAATGACTTAACTACAGTGGTTTTTATACAAAAGTTCATCCAGCTATGACACAGGAAATTGATTTTGGGGAAAAAATTGAAAAGTTGTATCCCTATTGTCCACGTTCTACTTCAGTCGGACTCCTTGTAGCTCTGTGGCTTCAGATTGTTTGCACTCCACCCACAGAAAGTTTTACAAGCTGCGTTTGTAACAATTGCCAAAAAACATGTGTCGGTGTTATAAAACAACCCAACTCAGGGTCACAAGGTATCAACATTACCAGCTGTTATGCGGCATATCCCTTGCTGACAAGCTAACAATTAAAGGCAACCCTGACTAATGTGATTTTGTCTATAGATGTTGCAATTAAGTAGAGCACTAATGGTGTTCCTTCTACACCTAAACTCAGTCTTTCTTGTTGATTGTCTCAGACCCATCACTGCCCAAGGGCAAAATACTCTTGTAACAACTGGACATTCCAAGCCAGGCTTTTGTCTTCTATTGCTGTGTACCACTCAGTTTGACAATTTGGAAGAATATGACAACTCCGGCCTGATCCCACGTATCAAGTAAACAATATCAAGTATCGTTGCTAATTGGTGGTCATGTTGACACGTATTGTAGAAATTATGTTGCAATAATGTTAACCCAAAGTTGTGATTTTTTCACAACGTTTTTTATAACGTTGTCACAACATCATATACTAACATCATATCTTGTGATTGTTTTACAATTTTAGGACAATGTCACTTCAGCCATACAATTATATTTTCATCAGTATTACAATGTTGCCTTGAAATTGTTGCAATGTTGCTGCAATGCAGATGTGCCCATTGGGAATGACTAGTGCACTAACCGGATATGAGTCATCAATAATGACATTGTAAGAATAGAGATATGATTTCACAAGGAGTAGTTACGTGTAAGTAACGACTTGAGATTCCGAAGCACTGCGCAGTGAGCACTGCTGATAACGGCATCAAACATTTTTATAAATTTTCATCCCAAAAATTCGTGAAGGCAAAGCAGCAATCGTCTCTCAATAGAATGAGCTTTAATTAAACAGTAAATCACAGCTACATTTTATTGGTGAGGGAGTGATGACAGACATGTTGGTACTCTTTCAAACGTTTATTCAGATGTGACAGCAGAAGTAAGCAAAGAATAGTCGAAAAATAGTCGAAGAGAGTTCCCTAGAAATAAGGAAACAACATGTAAACATCTTGTAGACAGCATAAGAATCAGTATAAAAATGTGAGCAAGATAAATGCATCAAGTTTATAGTTTAACTCACAATCTCAATGCCTTCAGGGCTCCAACACCAATGATACAGATGCAGATACAGATCGCATACAGCTACAGATACAGTCTAACAGCAACTGTAATTTCAAATAATAAATTGTATAAATTATAGTTACACTGATAGTACAATACCTTTGCTAGTTTAAAGCAATTAAAATGTATAAAAAATCTACAAATACTTAAATACAGTAAACTCACATTTTATCCCACATCACAGCAATATAAATTAAATCAACTTACATTTTAGCAGATGGAATGAAGAGAAGCTTTCTTGTTCAGTTAAAAATGAAGAATGACAATTTGTGCAGGATATTTAGCATGTTGAATTGTAACAATAAAGTGTGAAAGACATACAGATGTCCACAAACTGACAAAATGTAACAGAAAACAGTGAGCTTCACAGAGATGTCATAGATATACAGAGCAAAGTGTGAAACACAGATAATAGAGTGACTGTTACAAGCAAACTCATTACAACAAAGAAACAACAGACAACAGAGCAATCAAATTGTAATTAAAGGAAGATCAGAAAAAGTAATGCAAAGGGATGAAACAATATGATATATATGATCAAACCAGTAATGCTGATGATCAAACCAACACACCGGGAGGATGAGGTTGCTGTGATGGGGAAAATTGTAGATTATAAGAAAACATACAATTGAGTATTTACATTTACAGTTTACATTATATACATAAGTAGAAACTGAACACGGAAAATTCATTGATCATCAACAGGAACAAGTAAGGCAAATCGCTGGACTGCACTAATGACTGTATAGTTTCAGCCGCTAAGTAAATTTTGTCATTCAATTTGAATGATTTGTATATCAGTTAGACTCTGCATACCTGGCCATCTCCCTCCACTTATCAGCAACAGCCACAACATATCAAGATCTCAGATTATGAGTGGAAATATGCCACTTTCTTTGGAAGTCTAGAGTTGGTACACATAACTCAATCCACCATTTCAGAAAAGAATCTATGAGATTCGTCACAACCAGCATAAGAAACTCAGTTGGGGACAAAAAGAAGTCAATACATGTGTCAGTTGACTTGACCAATGATTTCACAGCTCGATCCCAAGGACTATCAGGCGGATCACAGATCCAAGAAAGACCACTTGTGGGATCAAGATTTTTCAAAGTTTCTCTAAACACTATTCCTGCTGCAACCAATTGAGACTCAGGAATGCTCACAAACAAAAAGAAGATCAAGAGAAGCACACAGAGAGCTTCAATAAGTACAGCTCTTGTAACCATATATAAGTCAAGCATGAAATAAAGGAACACAGATGCAGGTTTCAGACATAATTTACTGAACAGCGTAATAATAAAAAGAATCTTTTCAACATTGCTGCAAGTACAATCATGAATGCAGTTTCTTAACCAACAGACAACTTCTGCATCAGACTTCTCTACACATAGATCATCATCATTTTGGCAAGCGAACTTCAAATTCTCCTCAACCTGGACAGTGAAGTCTACTGATGAAGAATTATGAGCATCATGGCAGCTTCGCTCATCATCAAAGGGAAAATTCTCAGGATTCAGTGATCGCTGCTCATGAGAAGAGTTTGATCGGCTGACTGCTGGGAATTCATCATGTGGACAAACTTCACCTGGCAAAGGAAATTCAGCTGGCAGGTTTTCATCCGGGACGGAAGGAAGAGACGCAGATTCAGAAGATGATAACGATGCATCAATGTTACATGTGGGCAGGACATTACTCTGCTGTTGACACAACTCAGATTTGTCAAGGACTTGGTTGACAAAGTGACATTCAGCCCTCAAATGACCACTGTGCACTACCTTGACCATGCTGCTGCTCATGGCAGTAGATTCAGTTAAATCAGGATGGTTGCCTTGTAGACAGATGCCAAGCTCTCCTTGCATGAGGCTAAGATGACTTCCAACTCGACACACTTCATGTTTTGGATGGAGTCCAAAATAGTCACAGCCAAGAAGAATGTCAACTTGTGGGGACTTGCGCTGCATTGCAGATGGATCCCGGTCAGGAAACAAAGTCTTCAACAATTCTTCGACTATTTTTCGACTATTCTTTGCTTACTTCTGCTGACACATCTGAATAAACGTTTGAAAGAGTACCAACATGTCTGTCATCACTCCCTCACCACATCACAGCAATATAAATTAAATCAACTTACATTTTAGCAGATGGAATGAAGAGAAGCTTTCTTGTTCAGTTAAAAATGAAGAATGACAATTTGTGCAGGATATTTAGCATGTTGAGTTGTAACAATAAAGTGTGAAAGACATACAGATGTCCACAAACTGACAAAATGTAACAGAAAACAGTGAGCTTCACAGAGATGTCATAGATATACAGAGCAAAGTGTGAAACACAGATAATAGAGTGACTGTTACAAGCAAACTCATTACAACAAAGAAACAACAGACAACAGAGCAATCAAATTGTAATTAAAGGAAGATCAGAAAAAGTAATGCAAAGGGATGAAACAATATGATATATATGATCAAACCAGTAATGCTGATGATCAAACCAACACATACATCAATCGACAGGATTTATTATCATATGAGACAATAAGGAAGAAAACAGAATAGATGTAGGCCTATACATGAGTAAACAGATCCAATCTTTCAGCAGTGATTTAGACCTGATCCAAAAAAAATCATGAGAAAAGGAAAATAAAAACTTGCAATTCATAATTTAGGATTACACTTCCTGTTTAGAGAAACGAAATTATATAAAGACATTGAGAGAACTTTAACTACCTGTAGGCTTTGTATGATAAACCAGTGAAATCACATGCCTCTCTGTCAAAAATTGATCACATTTCAACAAAGGAGTATTGGAAAACTAAAAAACAATTATATGGTTGTGCCCGTGGCACTTACATAATTATCTGTAAATCTATCCATAATTTTTTGGTTGTACACAGACATAAAGTCAAGAGGCCACCAATAAACAATTAACTCCTGTGAATAAAATGTTGCTGGGATTTCTGCACTTGAAAGTCCTAAGTAAATATTTTTAGGATTGTCCCCAAGATTTAAACCCATATAGCATGGTCCCACAACCACACATATGGAATTCACAGAAACATTGTTGCACTCCACTGAACTGAGGTTCGAAACAGGTGATTACGACAAACAGTCAATGCCAAACAATGCTAAACAAGATAATCCAGCTTGCTATTTTGTAACAGGGCCCCTTGTAACAGGGCCCCTTTAAACATTGTCAGAGCATAAGAAAATGTATTAGAGGTTCACAGAGCCAGGGAATTTTTGCCAAAGAAGTTCTAATTTGAGCATTTGTGCATCCATTTATCCAAATGGAATTGTTCATGGACTATATTTATATTGCATGGGATATCTAAACTTTGAATTGCTAACAGGACAAATTGTAGGATACAGATTCATAGAAAAGGTTAGATATAAATTCTCCTATGGCCATGTCAACACAGAATTTTATGACAACTCACATTGAGATTTTTGAAGGCTGTTAATCAAATATCAAAGATGTTTCAAGGTCACACTTGCATAGGCTTTGTCAAGAATGACTAAATACACCAGTTCTATGTGTTTTTCTACAGCTGACAGCAATTTGATTTTATATGAATTGACTTTTTCTGAAACATGTGCTTTCTCCAGGCCAATGTTTTGATCAAACAGGAAGTCATGTACAACATGTACAGTGCTGCCACGTTGTTGCACTATGATATAGGCAGACCGTCAGTGCCTGGGCCTGGAACACCCTGCCGCCAGCTGCCAGTGACACTTTTGTTTTTCAGTGTACGGCTTTTGCACAAAGAGATTCAGCCTCAGTGCTTAAGGTTGTGATTAATGTGAAAAAGAAAGAAACTGGGTTGCGCTGGGGGATTATAGTGAACACCTGAAGGAGATTTGCAGCTGGCAGTGCCTGACACGCCTCAAGAAAAAGCTAAGGCCCGTGAAGATAACAGTCTGAAACCTGAGGACAAATGTCTGCATTGGGGCTCTTTCCGTGGAATGAAAAATTGACTTTACTGAAACAGAAGGCTGACTGTTGTCTTTTTTTTCACAAAAACCTGTAATGTTTTTCTTTGAAATTGGGCAAGAAATGATTTCATTAGCCTACATAATATAAACTCAAAAACCCCTTCTTGATATCAAATGGTCACTCTTCACCCCAAAGGCATGTTATACAAAGAAAGATTACATTGTAGGTACATATGTACTGATCACTATATTGTCCTCTATCTAGTTCACAACCTAAGAAGTCATAAAGGCATGCACTTTTTTTGTAAGCAACATCTTGAATGACAAACAGTAATAATTATTGTAAGACAATGGACAGTTTCGCCTTTCCAGGATATGCTAAAATATTGCTGGATGTCAGATAATGTGGTAAACAGGAAGACAGTCATGTAATCAAGCAATGGAGCAAATAAAGCCAAGGGTCTAACATGAGCACTACATAGTTTCTACACCTCCTGTCAGGGAGTAAAATGAGGCGTGCCATGGACGTCATTTTCTGATTTGATGTTGAACAATGGCTGCCATGACAAGTAGTTGTTTGCTACTTGGATACACACCCCCAAGGCTGGATTAAGACACTGTCAGGTTCACACAATTATGCCATATTCAAAATATACTTTTTAATTTTAAGAAGAAAAAGACAGGATGCACCTTTTTGTACACATTAGATGACAGGCAGATGAGTCTGATGTGAAAAGTATACAAAGATCACCTTGAGCTGTCAAGAGCTCAAATAACCAAGACTGAGTCTTTGGAAGGTAGATGTTGACCGTAAACAAATTATCACTGTTCTACTTGTAATAATATGCCACTGACGAAACCAATTTGTCAAGACGGCCCCTTGGTTTGGAGCAACTAATTTGACCGAGAAGACCATCTCCAACCTTACGCAGTCCTTCACAATATGCATACTGTAAAATTGGAGGCACTTATTCAGCTCAATTGATTATTTCGTTTGTTTTATTTTATTCTTATGATCAGTTTGTGTACTTTTATTTTGTTTGTGTCTTTTTTTTTGTTAGAAGTCCTTGCCAGTGCTACAAGACTTAATCCTTGAATTATTAAATATGTGTTAAAATATTATACATTTTTTTGTATCTTGTATCTTGACTGAGTGATTTTTTTCCATTTTTATATGATTTACGTAAATAATCATTTTTCCAATAAAGAACTTGAACATTATCTTTGCATGGGTGGAAGGTTAGCAACAATATTCTGTTGACCAATCAAAGCATTGAACCTATTTAGGCCTAGACACCTTGCAGCTTTGGTTATGACGGATCATGCACTGTCAACACAATTTCTCATCCAGACGTTGACATTGAGTCTGAGGGCACAACCCAACTTTTTTCACCAGGAAAGGCAGCTGCTATGCCGCATTAGTTGTCCCTATTTTCTATCTTGATAGGACCCCAGCTCTCCAGCTTCTGATAGTTTTCACTCTACCCACAGGAAGATTTTTAAGCTGAGTTTTAAACAATTGCTAAGAAACATGGGCGGCATGGATATAGGTTATAAAACAACCCAATTCAGGGTCACAGAGTATCAACACAACGAGCTGTTGTGCTGCATATCCGTTGCTGATAGTCTACCAATTAAAGACCTAAAAGATTTGGTTGAGAATCTGATTCGGCCCTTCTACCTTGACAGCATGACAGGTTCATGACAGCTGCTTGGCTGGTACTTCTTCTTGGGTACTGCCATCTAGTAACACATAAATCTAATGTTACTATCTGAGGTGGTATCTGAGCCTAATTCAAAGGAATTGAAGGCTTCAAGCAGGAAAACCATGACAGGTTCTCCTTTTCGCTGCCAAGGTGTTTTACTTTGAACCCTGCAGCAACATTGACTAATGTGATTTTATCTATGGATGTTGCAATTAAGAAGATCGCTAATGGTGTTCTCTATGCATCTAAATTTACTCCGTCTTCTTGATTGTCTCAGGCCCTTCAATGCCCAAGGCAAAAATACTCTTGTAACTACTGGACATTCCAAGCCCGGTGTTTCTAATCTATTGCTTGTTTATTTCTATAGTAACCAGGGTGAATTGATCATATTTTTCAATAGCTTTTCAAGTCAGTTTGGTCATTCAGAATAGCATGACAACTCCTGATCACATGTATCAAGTATGATAAAGGATAACCTAAGGGAAACACAACTTAAACATACATGCAACATTGCTAATTGGAGGATGGCTTGTCTATAATTGTCATGTGGAAATGTAGAGTAGGGCGGAGCATGCAGCCCCCCTTAACTTCGAGGTGTTATTTGATCTACTTTTTAAGTTCGATTATTTGAATGCTTTTGCTCTCAGGAAGTGATTACTTGACTCTCCTTATAACTAATGAAACAGATGTCTACCAATTTTAATACAGGAGTTACGACCATTTGGAAAAAAATTGCAAATTGCCTTCTTACCTCACCCATCGGGCAAGAATTATATGTGGCGCTGCTCTGTGTGGCTGACACTGTTCACCATGGAGTTATCCCATGTGGATGTAATAAAGTTGACTTTAATTATTATAATCCTATGGCAATTTTTGTGTGAGCACATTCAGCCTGAAAGTTATTCGTTGAATTCTTCTATCCTTTCTAAGGCATTCTAATATATACTTTTTCTGATTTTCTGATTTTTTGTTCATACTTTTATTTTTTTTCCTTTTTTTGCCCTATGTCAATTTTGAGGCAATTTTAATTAGCAATTCCATCAAGATTTAAGGTAAAGTACACATTATTAAATTATTCCATAAACAGCTTCCGAGGCCCAAGTGAAGGGGGCCTCATGCATAGGCGTACGGAGCGCTCGATTTTTGGGGGGCGAGCGACATTTGCCCGAATTTTACGAGCTAAATTTATTAACATTTCAAATCAAATTGCCACATTGTGCCAGGAAATCATAAATTTTCAGTAGTTTTTATTCAATCAGCTGCCAAAATTTTTAAGCCTTTTTGCCCGAATCTTACTGTTTCCCAAACTTTCGGGGGCCCCCCCTGCCCCCCCCCCTCTGAAACCTATTAGTCTGGGAGCCAAGACCTCAAAATTGGTTTATTTAAGGATTTAGCTCACCCCGAGAGAGGAATGGACAATCTATACATCGTTGGAATCACAATCTTCCGTAGATTATGAAACTGGGGGATGCAGTTGAGAAAAGTGGTGCAATTTTTCACAAATTGGTTACCATGGCAACCAAGTCAGAATATTTTTTAATTCGGCTTTATACAAGTAAAATGCATTTTTTAGGTGTTTAATCCACAGCCAGACTTCATTCAACCAACCAGACATGTACAACCTCAATTAGAGATTTTAATGGTCATGTGACCTTTGGGGTCACATGACCATGCTGACTGCCATTCATGGTCGAACCTCAGAAATATGCATTTTTTCACAATTCTATACTACAACATTAATTGCTGCAGCAACAATATTGACACTACAGACAAGGAGATTGTCTCGTTGGAAAGCCCTTTTAGAAAGCTTCAATCTCACACATAATTTGTACAGGTATCCATGGTAATTGGTTGCCATGACAACGATGTTTAAAAAAACACAAATTTGATCTGAAATCTAAAAAAAATCAATTTTTAGGGATTTACTCCTTGACAACAATTCATTTAGCCAGCTGACCATGTATATGTCCAATTATAGATTATTATTGTCATGTGACCATTGGGTCATGTGACTATGAGATATTGTGCAGACCTTCATTGAGGGTTGAACCTCAGAAATATGCATTTTTTCACAAATTTATGCAACATCTTTAACTGCTGCAGCAACTGTATTTACACTACAGACACAAACTTGATCTCATTGGAAAGTCCTTTTAGTAAGCTTCTATCTCATACATAATTTGTACAGGTATCCATGGTAATTGGTTGCCATGACAACAATGTTTAAAAAAAACACAAATTTGATCTGGAATCTAGAAAATCAATTTTTAGGGATTTACTCCTTCACAAGAATTCATTTAGCCAACCCAGCATTTATATGTTCAATTATAGATTATTATTGTCATGTGACCATTGGGTCATGTGACTATGTGGACCTTCATTGACGGTTGAACCTCAGAAATATGCATTTTTTTCACAAATTTATGCAACATCTTTAACTGCTGCAGCAACTGTATTTACACTACACACAAACTTGATCTCATTGTTATATGGCCTCATGCCCCATACCTTGGGGGGCCTCTCGCCCCACTCACAAATATTTTAATTTGACTTCATTATTTTGAACTATAATACAAACAACAAGATCCAAATCATATTTATGTGATGGTCATAACCCCTTTCAAAGAATTCATCAAAGTTACAAAGACCCAGTTGCACTTTTTTGTTGCATTAATTTCTACTATAGTTTGGTGCTGTTGCCCTGAAAATTTGGGATGTCACCTAAAATGCCTTTAGCTTCAATCCTATCAATAACAAAATGCGCCAAAAATACAAGTTTAGATATAACACTAGGGGGCCTCTCAGCTATCCCGGGCTTCTTGCCCTGCCCTACTCTATAGTAGCAATTAAGTTGCAATAACATGAACACAAAGTTGATATTTTTTGTCACGACGTTTTAATTACGTTGCCACCATATCTCATACTAACATAATATCTTGACATTGCTTCACAAGTTCACAATTTTATTACAATGTCATTAAGATTAGCATTAAGATGTTGCCACAATATTGTTACAAGGTTGTTTCGACATCGTTACAACTTTGCTCCAATGTAGATGTGCCAATTCAGAATGACTGATGCACTAATTGGATATGAGTCATCAATAATGACATGGCAAGTATGGAGATATGATTTATCAAGGAGTATTTAGGTAAGGACTTGAGAATCCGATGCACTGCGCAGTGAGCACTGCTGACAACCGCAACAACATTTTATCAGTTTCTTTTTCAAAAAATTCATAAAAGCAAAGCAGAAATCATCTTTCAATAGACTGAGCTTTAATTAAACCGTAAATCACAGCTACATCAATGGACAGGATTTATTATCATATGAGACGACAAAGAAGCAAACAGAATATACAAGATATACAAGAAAAAATATCTAATCTTTCAGCGTGCGATGATTTAGACCTGAACCATCAAAATCGTGGTGGGAAACGTAAAATTGAGGACTTGCAATTCATATCTGAGGACTACACTTAATTCCTGGATTGAACGACTAGATGTTTATAGACAAAGATAGAACACTAGTTTCCTCTTGGATTATTTTGATTCACCAGTGATATCACATTATCACATTTACATGTCTCACTGTTTGAAATTGACAGCACACTCGACAAAGGTGTATTGGATAATTATTATATTATTTATTTTAATGCAAGAGGGCAGAACTTTTTGCTATTGGCCTGGCGATTTGAACCTGTTACAAGTGACATGACCAATGCTCGTCTGTCAAGACGTGAGAGTCAAATTCAAATAAATTTTTGCTTGATTTGCCCTGGAAATCAATTTTTCTTGATTTCAGATGAGAGATGCAGTCTGCCCTGAAACCTTCTGAAATTTTAGCCAGAACTTCAGAAACATCGATGACATTTGGATAACTTATCCATAGCCGTAACTTATCCATAGCCGTAACTCAAGTATCATCTGGTTGTGCCCTTGACCCTTACCATGATTATCTTTTCAAATATCTGTCAGGGTTTTTTTTAGCACAGGCACTAATACAAGGGTCCACCAATTAAATATCCTGTTTGAGTCATATCAAGCAGATATTTTGCTCCTGAAAGTTCCAAAGAAATATTTTTTGGATTGTCACCCATATAGGCAGACCCTCAGTGCATACACTCTAAAAACAATTAGACATCACCAAGATACTAATACCATTGGAAAAGCTGGTATCTAACTGACAGTTTTGCATGTTAGCGCCCACCTAAGGATTAACACTATTAATAACAGCAAACAGACAATCAGATTATTGTTTATTTTGCAAAAGTTATAATTTAAAGGTATAATAGAAGAAGCATATGATGTCTAAGTCAGTTAGATACCTCATTGTCGGGTTCTAACATGCATTTTTGTCAGTTAGATCCCTCCCTCCGGTCGGGATCTAACTGACAAAAATGCATGTTAGAACCCTCAAAATCGGTATCTAACTAATACGTGTTGTTATTTTAACACCAAAATAAACTCTTTTTGGTTACACTTTTTAAACATGTTGAAGTGTTTATATTCATAAAGATAAACATGTTGAGGTGTTTATGAATTATAAACACGACAACACCTTAATGAGCTTGTTACACTTTTTAAACACTTCAACATGTCTTTGACTCTAGAAGTGTTTTAAAATAAACACTAGGTGTTTATCTTTATGAAGGGAGAAGAAGCGTTGATCTGAAACAGTCATTGAGATCAGTCGGATTAGAAACACCAAACAGTTGTATACAAACACACAGTAATCACCACAAGCAATCTCTGCTAATCAGGTCTAATTATACTGCATCTAGTTTGTGAAAAATAGCATATATACATAGTATGATTGTATCTGTTTTTCCCCAAAGTAAATGCACTCAAAAATTCAAATAGATAGTAAAGAAATTTAAAATGGCATCTTTGTTCAATTTATATAGTATTATTTTGCTAACTTCCAAGCAGAGTGAGGGTATTGTTTCCGTGTGACTGTCTGTCTGTCTGAAGGATTGTCTGTCAGTCTATCAAGCATTTCCTAAGGGCAAAAATACTCCTGGAAAAATATTGCCCCACAAAGGTGAAGTACAGTAAGAGCAGATTTTACTTGCCTTTGTATGCCTTAAAAGCAAAGAGGGGGGGCCTATGAAATGAAGTAATAAAACACCGAAAATACAATTATGTTCAAAAGTCTCGAGCCACATCCAAATTGTTATGCTTGATTTCCAAACTACGTTTTGAGTCCAAATGATGTTGTATTCTTATTAGTATAGTGTTCAGGAATGTTTCGCCAAGATCCATTTTAAAAAACATTTATGAGTACTTGTATGGAGATACTTAGGAAGGGAAACATGGAGAGGAGGGTCATGTGTGCTCAAAGGGAATGTAAAACAAAGAAAAATTGTGGGTTGCCTCAACACTTTTGCACAGCACTGTAAAAAAACCTCCTTCAATCAAATTTTGGTATTTTGTGTTCCCACTTTTGCTTAAGCAGGTTAAAAAGGTAAAGTACATAATCTGACTTACTTTACTGGGAAGGGGATCTCAGCTCAGTTGGTAGTGCTCTGGACTTCAATGCAATTGCTGGTTCCTGGGTCTTATTCCAGCTCTGGCCATGTTGGACAGCAGTTTCAATCAACCTTCTCATTATTGCTGTGCCCTGCTCCAGTCCTAATCACAATAGCCTGTCAAAATGAATGAATACATGATGTAAAGCCTTAATCATTTATCCAGGTTGATAGAATTTCAACAAGGTTCAACGATTGACGAAAAGCAAAACTAAATTATTGATCCCAGAGTCAATGACGTTGTGTTTCATACAGTAAAACACATGCCATAAAGCAAGTATGACAATTTCTTGTTGATGTCTGACTTTTAATATGGTCGTATTAAAACCACACACCCAAACTCAGGTTTTCATTCTAAAGCTTGCCCTATTGGTAATGAAAACCAGGAAATAAGCACTGCAGCTTTATTAATACCTGACATTAATATTATTTTTGTAGAACTATGTGCTCTTTATAGAAAATATGAATGCTTCTAAGAGTTCTATATTGAACACTCATTTTAAGAATTGCAGAAAAAAACTTTTAAAAGTGAAAGTGACCAGCCTCGCATGCATCATCAAGTTAAGCAGAACTGCCACTAGTTTTGCCTTCAGAGAATTATTGGAAGCTTCAGATCTGCATCCCAGGAAAGTCTATGCAATGCATCATTGAAGCATTGAGAAACAGGCCAAGCTGTGCAACTACTTGTTTGAAGCTCATCTTCACAGAAAATCAACAAAAGGTGTCAGTAATTTCACAATTTAATAATTCCAATTTTTCATTAGTGAAATATTACAAGGATGCGTCAGACTCTGTAGCAACAAAGAGAATCTTTTTAAGTAGGCATGCAAAATATATGTTTTTACTGGAATGTATATTTTTTACAACAACAATTGAATGTTAGTTCCTCCGATGAAAACCTGGCATAAAAGTAATTAGATCGTATTTTTTACTTCATATATTGATATGCGCTCAAATGTTTATAAGAATAATATGCATAACACAGGACAAATCAGAGCATTGAAAATCAGGTGAATGCTCATCTGTCCTTTTGTGGATAAGGTTCAAGGTGTCTTTGTCAAATTGTCACAGAAGTAAAAATAAAGAAATGTTCCATTAAGTCAGTATCGCTTATTCGCATCAAAGAAGGCAGATCTGCGCACAGATGAGTATTTTATCTCAAGTAATAAAAAACACCATAATCACGACCAGAAACGTCAAGATGACGACATAGATGATGCAGATGACCCGTAAGATACCAATGATGCATAGAATCTGTAATGATAGAAAAGAAATTATTCAAACAAATGGTTGGTAATTATTATTTTTAGAAAGAAATAAAAGTTAAAAGTTCTGTACATTTGTACGGCAAAATTGAAAATTGCCGTTATTATAAAAGTCTACCTGAGCAATAAAAGAGAGATACATGGGAGCCTTTAATATGTTATGCATTTATCCAATGATTGGCAAATTGTGCTTAAGGGTTGAATTTTATGAGAAAACATCCAGTTAGTGTGGTATTCCTAATGTGCACTAAGTAATTATGCAACAACAGGACTTACTAGGAACCAGTCAATCCCTGATTATGAAGTGTTCATTATAATTATGACAAAGGGAACTAAAAATAACTTTAAAAATTAAATAAATGTTTACCTTCTATATTGGAGAATGGGTGAGTGATGTTTCTTGTTTTTCCCTTTTTATTTCACATGTCATCCATAATCTGTAAAAATTAGCAGTCATGTCACATTGTGCAATTTTGAATTTGTAAATGTGGGGGAGACCGGGGTATGTTGTGCCACAAGGTAAGTTGTGCCCCCACCCCCACTATTGGGGTAAAAATTAAGAACTGGGTAAAAAAGCAATAGGTCAACATCATTATGCACCTAGAAAAAAACTGTCAACTGTAAAGCTATGGAAAGCTACACTCATAAATTAAATTTTTCTTGAAAACCTGATGTAACGAGGACGGACATTCTTGTTTCTCAGTCATATGGTATTTGTAATAAGATGAAGTGTTTCGGGTAGGACGGAGTTAGAAGGTATATGTAGACATTGTTTTGAAAGATTTAATCTTGCATGGTTGATTTATTTTTGACAACCAGTTTTCTCCAGAAATCAATACGGGCTAATTTGTGCCGTTTGGATTGGAGTGAGTTTGTGCCTATGAGGCTATGATGTAACATAGGATTTAATTGTCATTAATCGATTTCTGTTTACAAGTAAGTTAGAAAGTGTTATACCCCTTCTAAACTAAAAACATTCGAATTTTTGCATAATTTTGAATTTTTGCGTAAGATGGCTATTAAGTGTTTGATTGGTTTCATGTAGCATATCAGCCGTAGGCTAAAGCCAGATACAAATGATCTATCTGAAGAAACAGGTGAAATACAGGGATACTGGAAGGAAATGCGGGCAGCAGGGGCGGTCGGATGAAAAAGGGTATATTCATGTCAATTTTGCATAACAACATTTAAAAAGACTGTCAATAATAATTTTGATAATAAAATTATTATAATGTTTTTTAATAAGATCTAAAGGACACACCGTGCCCCCCTGCCCCCCTTGGACAAGGGCAGGAGAGGCAATTGCCCCCTCCACCCCCTTGTTCTGGCACCCTTGGTGAAATACAAGGTTCTTCTGGAATAAACCTCAGGAGCAACTCGCCCATCATGCAGCACACAACTTACCCCAGCATCGGGCCAAGCTGTGCCACTTGACCTAATTTTTTAAAATGCTTACTATGATCTTCCCAATGGTGATGACATGATAAAAGTCATTCCAACAAGATTTTAGAAATAATTACCTTTTTGTGACAATTCTCGATGATTTCCAATCACAATTTCTTCATCCAGTGAAAATACCTCCATAGTTTAAAAAGGAACATTTTCTTCCTGAAAAACATGAGATACATAATGAATCTGCATTATATATTGTTTGTTTGTGTTTAACGCCTCTGCAGCAGCTTAGTGGGCTATATCGAGGCAGGCGATCACCGTATGATGATGAGATGAGAAGGCTGTGAGTCTGCCAATACCCTATTAATTCAGGGATGCCCAGGGTCTTTCAGTTGCCCCAGCATAGAATACTGGATACAACCCGCCTCAATTTAATGTCCAATGGGCTCAGACTAAAGTGAGTTCCCGGGTGAGATTTGAACCCACACCCTCAAAGCCAGTTGACAAGCGCACTTACCAATCAGGCCATGGGGGAACTCTATCTGCATCATATAGCATTTGACCTTACTTCAATATTTTAAAAATATTACATCATCAGAAACAACCTACATTAGTAAACCCGCGGGTTCCTGTTCAGGTTAAATTTTGATTACACAGTAGACATCTCTCCAACTGGATTTATCAGAAGAAGCCGCCAATATTATATTAGGCAAGCCAGGGATTCCCCAATTTAATTTTGGTGACATATTAGACACCTTTCTAACCAGATTTTAGATATAATCACCTTTTTGTGGCAGTTTTCCATGGGCTGCAGTTACAATTCATCCAGTGAAAAAACCTCCTCAGTTTGAAAACAGACATTTTCTTCCTGAAAAAACATAATATTATACATTTAATGAATCCGCATTATTTAGCATTAGACCATACTTAAAAGTTGAATCATCTACATCAGGCAAGCCGTGGGTTCCTGTTCAGGTTCAATTTTGACAATGCTTTACATTGATTGATGGTTGATTGGGCTTTACGTACTATATTAATGCAATTGGTAAGCTAATTAGGGTAGGAGGAGGACAAGGCATATAAGACATCTCTCCAACTATATTTATTAGAAGAAACCACCTGTCTTAGGCAACCCGGAGGTTCTTGTTTAGGTTAAATTTTGACAACATATTAAAAACCTTTCCACCCAGACTTTAGAAATAGTTACCTTTTGTGACAGTTTTCCAAGTTTTACAATACTTCATCCAGTGAAAATACCTCCAGAGTTGAAAAACGAACATTTTCTTACTGAAAAACATGAGATACATAATGTATCTGCATCATATAGCTATTGACCTTGCTTAAAACGTAAATATTATATCAGCAGCAACAACCTACATTAGGCAACCCACTGGTTCTTGTTCAGGTTAAATTTCCATGACACAGTAGACATCTCTCTTACTGGATTTATCAGAAGAAGCCGCCTACATTGGGCAACTCTGAGATTCTTGCCTGGATTAAATTTTTAGAGACATTAGACACCTTTCTGACCAGATTTTACATATAATGTTAACGATAATGATATACTTTATTTTAGCCTCAAAAAGAGAAACTCTTTTTGGTTTTTACAGTGCAAGTTAACAAGTGTAAAACATAAAACATACAAAACAATCATGAAATAATCACCATTTTGAGGCAGTTTTCCTTGGTTTGAACTTTCAATTTCTTCATCCAGTGAAAAACCTCCAGAGTGTGAAAACAGACATTTTCTTCCTGAAAAAACATAAGATACATAATGAATCTGCATCATTTAGCATTTGACCATACTTAAAAGTTAATCATTTTAATAGAAAACATCTAGATCAGGCAAGCCATGGGTTCCAGTTCAGGTTAAATTTTGACAACACGTTAGATTGGCAGATGGATGATTGGGGCTTTATGTCCTGTATTAACGCACTCGGTAGGCTAATTATGGCAGGAGGAGGACATGGCAATGAGATGAAGGATGAATGAAACAGCCATCAAACATAGGCCAAGGTGACCCAACTAGAGCTGGATTCCAACCCTGGACTGAGCGATTGGAAGCCCAGCATGCTACCACTAGACCAACCCTCACTCTCCCTGGACATGTAAGACGTCTCTCCAACTATATTTATCACAAGAAGCCACCTGCATTAGGCAACCCGGAGCTTCTTGTTTAGGTTAAATTTTTTGACATATTAGACACATTTCTAACCAGACTTTAAAAATAATCACCTTTTTGTGGCAGTACTCCATGATTCACAATTATGATTTCTTCATCCAGTGAAAATATACCTCCAGACTTTGAAAACTGGAATTTTCTTCCTGAAAAACATTAGGTACAAAATGAATCTGAATTCATTTTGCATTATAAACCACCTGAATTAGGCAACCCACAGGTTCTTGTTCAAGAAAAATGTTGCCGACATATTAAACACCCTTTCAACCAGATTTTAGAAATAATCACCTTTTAGTGGAAGTTCACTTTGACTTGCAATTCCAATTTCTTCATCCAATGAAAAAAATTCCTGAATTTGGAAACTGGCATTTTCTTTCTGAAAAACATATTTTAGAGTACATAAAGAATCTGCACCATTTAGCATTTGGCCTTACTTAAATCCCACATCAGTAGAAACCACAGGCAACCTGGGGGTTCTTGTTCAGGTTGAATCTTGGTGACATATATTAGACACCTTTTCAACCCATTTAAAAATAATCACCTTTTATTTCTGTAGCTGTTCCCCATTATTTCGAATTACTATTTGTTCATTCAGTGAAAATAAAACTTCACAGTTTGAAGACAAACATTTCCTTTCTGAAACACGTAAGAGACACAATGAGTTCAGGGCCAGACCCCCTGGACTCGCCCCCCCCCCTTCCCCCTTGACGCTGGACCTCCCCCTTTCAAATTTCCTGGATCCACCCTTGTGACAGAAGCCTTCACAAAACAATATTTGACATAGGCACCTGACATTCACAAAGTATATATAGATAGTTTTTTACAAAGATTTACATTGCATATTTAAAAGATTCTGTAATTAGTGTCAATGAAAACTGTTTTAAGAGTATCTATATTTGAAAATAAATATTATCTTTCTAACATTTCAATATGACAGCTTTACAACACTGAGCACAGTTGTCTTGATTAATAAAATAAGGATATTTGCTTCTTTTAAGAACTTACCTTGTCAAAACTTTGGTTATAAGACTTCTTATGGGTCCCACATAGCTCAAACAATCAAACATTGAACAGAATCAACAGCTTTTTGAAAGTGGCTAACATTCACCTTCATGGCTGAGCGAACGTTTCTGTTGATAAATGCATTAAGTTTGAAGCTTAAGTGCTTGATTATGTGTTTATGATTAGACACATCATAAACACTAGTGTTTATGAAACTTAGAATTTTTTTTCAACTTGGAATTTTTACATTATAAAAGCACACAAAATTCGTGCTGGTTGGCAAAAATGCCTGATTCTATATGCTGACAATATATGTATATGAAAAAATTGATTTTGTCTTAATTTCCTTTACATGGTAATATACCTTCCCAACTGGCTTAAAATTTTCTAAGTCCCATTAACACTTCCGCTTGTCCTGCATAAACACCATAGTGTTTTTGTTTTAACACTATGGTGTCTATTTTCAATCACCTAAGTGAATATAAACACTATAACATGTTTATGACCCAACACTATTTTTTAGAGTGTAGGCCTAGAACATCCTGCCACCAGCTGCCAGTTTTTTTAAGAGTGTACAGCTATTGCGCAAAGAGATACAGCTCAGTTCTTAAGGTTGTGATTTATGTGAAATAGAAAGAAACTGGGTTGTGTTGGGGGATTATATTGAACACCTAAATTACGTTTGCAGCTGGTAGTGCCTGACTGGCCTTTAGATTGAAGTTAGGAAAAAGTAGAGTCCCATGAAGATAACAAGTGCGAAAGCCGGGGACTAACGTCTACATGAAGCTATTTTGGTTGGCATGAAAAAATGTCTTTGGTGACACAAAAGACAGGCTGCTGCAATCTTTTTTTTTAATCAAAAGCTGGTGCAATTGTTTTAATCGAAACTGGGAAAGATATATTAATATTTATTCATGAAAATCTCTGAATTCCAATGATTTTAACTAGTGGTTGTCTGTTACCCTTAAAGTTTTTTTGTCACAACATATTCCCTGTAGATGCATGAAACTGGTCCATAATATGTGTAAATTATTATAGTTAGCTATCTCTATGGTTTTACAAACCCTGGCAGGGTAGTTGGGCAGGTGGCAGATTGGCGAGCATGCAGATAATTTCAGGCCAAGACTTGGCCACTATATTGCATATATACTACTTACATATATGCCATTTGGTACACATCACTTTTATGATATGTCTGTGTCCTTTAATGTTGTTTTTCGCTGTAGGTTTGCTGCTACGGAGTATATGTTTTTATAAGCAACATCTTGATTGACATTGAGTTACTGACAATAGAGACAATAGACAGGGTTGTCTTTCCAGGATATGATAAACAATGGCCGGATATATAATGTAATATAGTAAACAGGAAAAGATACAATGGAGCCAATGAAGCCGAGAGCTTAACATAGGCAACAAGATAGTTTCTTCATCACCTCCTGTCAGGGACTACAATAAGACATGCCGTGTGTCATGTTCTTAATTGTTTGATTTGAACAATGGCTACTGCTACTAGCATACATCCACCCCGAAGGCTGTATTAAGACATTGTCAGGTTAACAAAATGATGCCTTAATTAAAACATCCTGCTAAATTTGAAAAGGAAAGCACCGGAAGCATCCTTTCATTGAAATTTCTGTTTGCAGTTGGCATATAAAGATATCCCATGTTAGACAGTCTTTCCATGCTTTGCTAGAAACTTAATTCCCCTTTTACCCTGGTCTGACTTTTCTGATTAGTAATTGACTTCAGTGGCTGGCAAGACATCCCCGCTGATGTGGAGTGATGCAAAGAGATAGCGTAGACAAAATTATCCTTTATTAAGATATGTTTACAGTCTGTCAGTATGATAGAGAAAAAGAGTGGACTGCTGCACTGTAAATATGGCACTTTGTCACTTTGTGTGTCATAATGCTGATGATTTGTCATGATCATGCCCAATACTTTCAGTGTTAATTTGTTATAAGGAGACTTATACCACTTGTTGGTGACAGTCAGACGAAAGGATTATGCATCTGATTTTTACTCTAAAATCAGTTATGACAAATCAAATGGCCTTCTCTTGATCACAACTAATCAAACAGCCTCTATGTTTCCCATTTTGAAAGTAGAGAAGATGACACTTCATCAGCTATAATGAGTCACAAAGTGCATTTTTCACAGTGAACTGGTCCTCATTTTTTCTATATCAAAGTGACACACCGTAAGCAAACTTAAGGTGTAATCTGACTTTCTGGTCGCTTGGTGCCATATAACCTGTCCTCTGAGCGATTGAGAGATTCTAGATTGTCACAGACGCCAAACATATATATATATATATATTAAGGTTGAATTATTGTTAAACAGAAACTTACTGTACTTATAACAGTGTTTAGCATGTATTCAACAGAACAAGATGTACACATACTACAAACCAATACACATGGTTCTTAGCACATTTCGAAGCACTCACAAATTTGGACGCAGTTTCAGACTACGCTCTGACTGAAGATTATCACTGCAATGATTACTATGATACTGTTAAACTAAGCACTGACGAGTAGATTTATTTGATGGATCATGGATATTTTAATATAATCATTGTAATTTAAATGATGATGGAGACCAAAAATTCAAAAATCATGGTGTGAGAAGCATAGAAATAAGGTCTGCAGGAGAAAATGGAAGGGCTGGTGTATAAGGAGACATAAAGGTGATATATGGGAGTGATAAATACTCATTTGCAACCTTCTAGGGTTTTATAGAGGTCAATGGAGCCTGGTGGGATATCGTTATTTGGCCATAAACCTATAACAACAGCGTGACTCACTGTATAATGGTCTGGTTTTGTGAAGTAAATTTATGTTGCCAGGTAGATGAAAGCCAGGAGAGTTTCTAAAGTGTATACTGGTGATTTCCGTCTGAAAAGGATACTATCTGAGTGTTGGCTGCCTCAAACATACATTGATTTAGAATTCTCAAATTGATTTAGAAAACAATGAAATTTGGAATCCATATACCTATATTTCCTGAGAATGTGATATAGATTACATAAGTGCAACCGGCGCACATTGGAACGATTTTAACGTCTACTAATTTTGTTCAATTCTGAAAGCACTGAGCACCTCAGAAGTTTTCATGAATATATAATAATTATTGAACTTACAGTACGTAACATGAAATAACATTGGGCCTGTGTTACACTTAAATATCAAAAACTTTGACCCATACCTAAATCTGATTACAGCAAAGAAAATTTGCTGCCATTGTTATCTACATACCTCATACATTGGCGCCTTTATGATCCAATATGTATTCCTCTCATCAGATGAGAACTCATGCTTCCACAAGAGGTTTGGTGGAGGGTGTTTAGCAATGATGCAATGGTACAATATCATGCATTTCTCTAACTTACAGGCGGAACTGTAAATGCAAGGTATAATAAATTAGATTTTACCTGCCCAGCACAAAAAATAATTTAACACTCCAATGGACTCCATTTGAAATAGATATTACATATAAGTAGTGCATAAGACTATATTAAGTGCATGAACACCTTGTAGTGCAAGTAGTTATAGCTTTAAACAGTTTTAAACATTTAACATAAACTGTCCTGGGTGCTGACATCTATGTAAGTAACAAAAAGATAAAAGATAAAAAAGATAAAGAAAACTTTATTTAAAGTCGGAATAGCAATTACAAACAAAAAACACAAGCAGAAATCTGCTTTTTACCGACATGTAATATATACAGTATATACAAGCATAAGATATTTAAAAACATTAAAATTGGGTAAAAGCATGTAAATGTTAAAACTTGAAAATTATCGAGAGGCATAAAAGAAACATCTAATACATGATCCACATCTGCAGGTATATTTATAATTACGAAGAGCAGTTTTTAAGCACCCAAGTTTATCACAGTCTTTTATGGCTTTTGGCATTCTGTTCCAACATATAGCACCATTTACTCTCAGAGAATTAAAACCAAACTTTACTGTTTCATAGTTTGGAACCACTAACACGTTTGTATCTCTCAAGTTGTGATTTAATCTCTTTCTAACAAACATATTTTCCTCAAGAGGTGGCGACAATCCATGTAAAATTTTATACATCAGTTCAATCAAAACATCCTCTCTCTCTTCAAATGACATTTTACGATTTGACCTTTTTAGCAACTCATGATACGGACTCACAAAATCATTATACACTGTCCGAATTGCTCTTTCATACATCTTTTCTAACTTCTTATCATTTTGCATTCCACAGTAATGAAAGACAACAGTACAGTAGGCAAAATTAGATTTGACAAAAGAGTTAAAAACAGACCATTTTGTTTGAAGACATAGCATAGTAGAGAGCCTAGACATGGCATTGACCTGTCTTGCAACTTTTTTGCAAAGATTTCTAATATGGGGAGTAAAAGTTAGACTTCTGTCTAAGGTTATTCCAAGGAGTTTAACTTCATCCTCTGATTTTATTACAGTATTGCGAAGTCGCATTGTGACTTCTTCACACTGTGCTTTGTGATGAATTTGTTCACAGAGCATGGTAATCCACTATACCTCTATTCACTGTAGCGTGAATACCTATTGTGTGCTATCCCAGGTCATTCAGTTGACTTAGACACTTACATTCTGCCATATTAAGTGCATCCCAATGTGCCCCGAATTCACTGTCCCAATGAGCCCCGATATGACTTTTACGCCAAAATGCTAATTTCTCAGGCACCAGTTAGTGTGTTTGTCAGGATAGCAATTCATAACTGTTCGGTACGATGTATCAAATTCACAGTTTCACACAAGCATTGAGAAAGTGTCATTGTTCATGGTTTGTCCACAGAATGGTTTGAACTGAATCCCTCTGAATTTACTTTAGAAGTAGAACAACAAATTTTTCCTTGTCACGTCTGCGTGTGGCTGTATTTTGTCAATAAAAGACAGAAATATAAGAATGTGAAATTAAAATATATGATGACACTACAATATCATATAACTTGCCAGGAACCAAGAAAACTGCACTGTCCCATGGTGCCCGGCGTCCCACTGTGCCCCGGTTCCCCTTGCAGGATTTGTTGCAAAATAGCCAATTTTTGTTTTCTAAATCAATTTGACAATTCTAAATCAATTTCATTTTAAGAACCTCCTTTAAAAAATATATATTTATATATTATACCCACATTATGGAAATCTTGGGCTGATGAAACCTGACTTTTTTTTCATGTGAGGTTCAGGGGCGGACTGGCCTATGTGGCAGAGTGGCAGCTGCCATGGGCCCATCCACTCAGGGGGGCCCACTCAAGATGTCAAAAAAATTTAAAAATCTGAGAAAAAATCCAATAAGCCAACCTTTGCCAACATGTTTATGATTTTGTGATGAAACAAAATTATCTGAATAGGTCGGCAGAAGCCTTTCACTTTGGGCCCCATCCTAATAACCCTCTACCAAACAATATTATGGTATTTTCCTTTTCTCTTTTGAAATAACGCTGATGGTAGGAACTTCGGGGGCCCCAAGACTTATTTTGCCACGGGCCCAAAATGCCGCCAGTCCGCCCCTGGTGAGGTTTGTATATGAGAGTATGTTTTAAAATATCAGGCTATTCTATTGATATTTACAGTTGGCACATTTCACTCGAAGTTTATAACCTAATATAAATTTCCTTTCGCGAGCCCTGAAAAATGAATGATTTTCTAAAATGAGACTTTGAAATATTTTTTACCCATTCAAAAACTATGGGAGAGCATTTGACAAGGCAGTTCAGAACAAGTATGCATCATTTATTTGTAACATGTCTTAGAAGGCTTTTATACAGAGAAAAATCTTTAAATTTAGGCGTTTTTGTGTCATTACATTGAGCAGAGATGAAAAGTGGAATTGTTTTTTAAAGTTGTGCCAGTTTTTGAACAGCATAACAAGCAAGTAACCTCATTAAGTGAATAAATTACAATTATATTTGACAATAATGATCTCATACATAGCAAAGTCAAAGGATGTGTACTGGTTATCATTGTTTTCATAGATAAGTGTTTTTCGAAAACTTTATTTTGCATATAAACAGTACTCACGTGACACTATCAGGTATCTGAGAGTGTGATTGGTCTAATCTTCAACCTGTGACACTCAATTTAGAGTTTGACATCACGGTTAATGACAAAGGAATTTAAAGCTGCAGGGCAATGGAATTGTTTGTGTACAATCACAACAAACAACTTCTGACTAATCAGACTGATCAATTTCACCGTGACTAAAAAAGGCAAAAACCGAAGATACTAATGGGAAACATGCATATGACATTCAAGACACTATTATAAATTATTTCAAATAAATGTATACGAAGAGTACTTTGTAGTTCACAGTACGCTAGCATTACTGAAGAAAGGTAATTTTTGATAAAAATTATTTTAAAGTTCGAATTATATATTGATTTGCATGGTGAATATTAAGATAAACAGACCAAATTCTTGTGAAATCATGCCAGGTTATGCCCTAATTTGCCCCGACAGACTGCGTTTGGCCCTAATGCCAGGGCATTGTTCAAGTATATCATTTCAGCGGCGGGGATTTTAGCCGAAGAGGGCATTTTACTATCGCGTCACAAAAATGTGGCTTGCATGGCTGAAAAGATTTCAAATTGAACTATTCCCACAAATAAATAATTCAATGAATTGTTTTTAAATTTCATGGATTTACATCCAGTTGTTCTGTGAATTGCTGCATTTTAGAAATTTTGGTAGGAAATTTAGAATCAAAGGGCACTTACTTGTGGGGCAAATCTCTGTCAGTGATGGGGATTTTGCAGGGGCCGGTTGGCAAATTCCCCACCACTTTTAAACTTAAAAAATGGCCTGATGCCAGGAGTATATATCTAACTATCTTTCTAATTTGTCTATCTGGCGGAAAATTTACGCAAAACATTTTCATGTGAACTTCTTTATATAAATCGATGCAACAGATTCTGCCGGATTTTGAAGGATTTTTTCCAAACACTTCACAATTCATAAATCTTGTTTTGTGGTACTTGATTATAAACTGTCTCGAAATTGTGACATATGTGTAGGGGAGACCCGGGCTGGTTGTCACAGTGTGTAAAACTTAAACATTACTATTTCTATTTAAAGTGTGGAGGAGCGCAGCCATACTATATGAATGGCAAAAGGAGAGTGTCTTAAACGTATCTGTTGAATATATACCTATATGATTCGAAATCTTGATGTTCTAAGGGACATTTATTTTTAATTGAGCACTCGGGGCAGTTTGTCACATTTTCGGGGTAGGTTTTCACACTATTGGGGCAGGTTGTCACACTTTCGGTTAAGAGCTTGGATGCAGGAAGTGGGACTCTGTAAGGCAGATCTTGACTAAGACAAGTTATTTTGAACATATGAGGAATCCTTTACTTGCCCAGTGAAGACCTTAACAGGCACGCTACTGTGTATAAGAGTGCTGCAAATAAAGGCTTACCAAGCAGCAAGAAAGCATTCTGATCAGGAAGAGGATTTTTACGATTTTTTTTTTTTTTTTTTTTATAAATTTGAAATTGATTTATTTAAACACTATACAATATCTGCATACATGTTCAGTCATCAATAGCATATATAAAGCACACATTTATAATTGTACTAGCTTTTTTTTTTTTTTTTAAAGCCTGGTCCTAATAGATAACAACCAGCTCTAAAAAGTGTGACAACCTGCCCTGATTGATGGAAATTCCAAAAACGGGTGACCACGGCCGTTGTTATCGAAATTTTCACTATTTGTTCTGATGATGATTTAAAGAAATGTTTACACGGTTAGTGTAGTAACTGTACCTTTTTCAACAACTATTTGATAAAGACTAGCATTGCATGCAAGTTGCAGGTAAAAAATTACTTTTTTGACAGGGAATTTTTTAACAGGGCGCATACCTACCAGACTCCCTTCCAGGGGTCAAGATTTCTCAAAAAGACTCCAGTGAGTTATAAAAGCAGTAAATAATGATTGATTGAGCTGTGTAACTCCATAGTTTAGCGCAATAAAAAGTGTGACAACCTGCCCCTGTGACAACTAGCCCCGGTCTCCCCTACTCCTGTTTTTCATGCTTGGCAATAGTTCAAATGTATTTATTGCTGTGTATTTAAATTCAATAAAATTTTGAAGTGTCAATATTCGTGACCATGAAATGTGAATATTGAAAGAGCATGATATTCCTTTTGTGTGATTGGTTGGATCCCTGCGAGGCATAATTGTAGAAAAAAAATATTACACTGAAAGGACTCATCATTCATGTCCGTATTCCTTTCCTTGAAATATTACTCATGCTATGTCGCATGATTCACATTCACCTAAGCACTAAGAGAACATTAAGTAGCGCATGGAATATCTGAGACAGTCACTTTTTGAAAATGTCAAACAAATTTATAATTATGTTTGATTCATATGCAGCATTTAACTTTATCATGCGAATAGACTTTACAATGTTCAAAGTATATACTGAAGTATATTATGGAATGCACTCAAGTCAAGTGGTCAACTTGTCGATAATTAGAATTCAGAGAAAATAATTTTATATTGACTTGACTTCTCAAAAGGGCATGAACTTTTTTAAACTCCATAATCGTCCTTTCAGATATTTAATATTAGAATAGTCTTCTCATCATGTGTTATTCCTCCAAAAAAAAATATATGTGCTAGTCATATCCCGCGTTTGAAGGAATATGTGATATATCCGAGGCGTTAGCCGAGGATTATCACATATTCACGAAAACAAGGGATATAACGTACTTATACCTCAAACAAAACAAAACAAAATAAAACAAAAACTAAGATATTTAAAAAAGAAAAGAAAACAAGAAGGATTTGAGAGAAAAAGAAAACAGCTAGAAACAATTTGTCATGTGGGATTAATTTAATTACACTAAAGCATCTGAGAAGAATCAGGGTTGACATCTTACTTGTTACTTGTTACTTGTGTAGTACGTTCCTCCTCTCAGGTAGGAGAACCCTCCTGGTCTTCAACGGAGGTCTTCGGTAATTCGTCTGGTTTTTGGAGCCCCGCCGTCTTGCCCAGGCCATCGCAGAGGATCCGCCCAAAAGAATACTTCGTTGGTTGTGAAGACTGAAAACCAGCCGCCGTGTGATGTCTTCAGTCTGCCAAAGGTCTTCCTTCGTCACAGTATGCGAGGGATCGATTATTGTAGCCACTATTGCGCTTGCTGCAGTCACATCATATTTTGAGAATATGGGGTTAAGTTTCACCATGTATTTACTTCTCGCCTCATCAAGTTTTTCGCATTTTAGTATAAAGTGTTCAGCAGTCTCTGCTTCATCTTCACATAGGGGGCACGTTTCACGTCTGTTTTTCCCTGCGCATTTTAGTGAGGATAGGGGGTATCGACCCACCAGAAGTGAAGCCTTCACTTGTGCCCTAGTCACCTGGATTGGGTCGTCACCGCAATGCCACACAGGATGTGTTGTTGAGAGGCTGCAGGAATTGATGTTCAGGAACTTTAGTGATCGCATCTCTGCTGCTTGTGTCTTCAGCTTGTTTTCCCAGAAGGTGGTAACATTTTTCTTGATCTGCCTTTTCCAAGCGTTTCTGTGTGGAGGGTTTAGCATCAACACCAGGGGGGGACTCAGGTTGTACATATAGATGATTTTCTTCAGCTCTGCAGTCCAGCTGTGCGAACTTGAGTTTTTCAGCGCGAGCTGTCGGTGGAAGACTTGCCATTCCACTGAGTCTGGTCTCCGGCAGATGTTGTTAAACAGGGTGAGAATCTTCAGATGAATCTGGGCCTTCATTGGAGTTGCACCCATTAATAAGTATAGGGCTGGTGTGGCAGTTGAGTCTGGGAGACACTGTAGTTGTCTTAGAAGCGTACGTTGGTATTTGTGAAGTTCTTCGAAGTCACTTTCTTTCAGGCTGAGGGCCTCTAGACCATAGAGGACTGCTGGGTCGATATATGTGCTTGCAATGTTATCGACACTAATGGGGAGATTCCGTTGTACCCATGGAAGCCGGCTCCCATCAGTGCATATGCAGCTCGTCTCCCTATCTGGATCCTATGCCTCACAGCTTCTGTTGCCTTGCAGTCAGCAGTTCTAACCAGGCCTAGGTGGGTTTCTTTTTGCGAGTAGTCAATGTCACTTCCGTTGAAGGAAATAGGCATGCTTAGACTTGACTTCTGCTGGATGTGCATCACCTTTGACTTGGCTGTACTGAATTGGTATCTGACTTTTGCGGAGTTTTCATGGGCCATGAGGAGTAGAGTCTGGATGTCCGTGTGTGAGTTTCCTATGATACAGTTGTCATCTGCCACCGTAGGGATTCCAACTTTGATACTGCCGATCCGGTATGCTGCTGGGTGGTTTCGGAGTCTTGTGAGGAAGCTATTGTCTTTGGCTTTGAAGGCCTCCATTGAGGTTTCACCTCCTTGTCTGATGCCTCTCTTCTCTATTATCGTCCTGGATAGTTCACCTTGTATCCTTATCTTCGACGTAACTTTAGCATACATGTCTCTGTACATCAGCCACAAGTGGGGATCCAGTTCCAGATCGTGAAGAGCCGTCAACATCATTGTGTGATCTACCATGTCGAAGGCTTTGGAGCTGTCCATAAAAGCTAGGTAGATATCATTACCAAGGTCGGCGGCTTCTGCTGCAGCTTCTGTTACTAGCAGGGCACACAGTGAGGGGGACACATCTTCGGTGAAGCCATATTGGAGCGGATCCTGTTTTGGGAGGGCTGCCATCTTTGTCTTGGCCATCATACTCCTTTCTACCACCTTCCCTAGGGTAGAAGCAATGGTGATTCTTCGGTAGCTGTCAGGATTTTTGGCCGGCTTATTCTTCTTCAGTACAGGGACGACTGCACCAGTCTTGAATCTTTCCGGGAGTCTTCTTTCTCTGTAGACCTTATTTGTGAGGATAGTCAGGACTTGCGTTATCTCCTCAGAAGCAAACTTCAGATGCTCTGATGTGAGTCCATAGACGTCTGCAGCTTTTCCACTTTTCAGTGACTTGATGTACTGGGATACTAACTTCTCTGGGACTTCTTCATGCGGGGTTGTGCACTTCTTCATCTCTTCTCTTGCAGTTATGTTGAGGATCATCTTTCTTTGTCTGAGGAATTCTTCATCAAAGTGTGGGAGTGGGTTAGTGTCTGCTAGCTCTTCGTAGTAATTTGCCCATCCGTCCAGCTGGGAGTCTCCATCGCTCGGGAAGTTAACAGAGCTGCATATTGGCTGTTTGCTTGAGCGTTGTCTTGCAACCAGTCTGTAGAACAGGGTTCTATTACTAGTAGAGGCAGTACTATGTAATTTCTTCCAACAAGTATTTTCTGTGCTGCGCAGCAAGCTGTCTTTGTCTTGACCTGAGGGCCTTCTTCATTACTTTCATGTCTAGCTTCAGTGGGTGGTCTGGTCTAGTCCAGTAGTTTGCGAATACAAGACAGGTCGAAATTGCCGCACTGATATCTGTGCGGCAATTTGAAGCATGTTTATCCTATCAAAATGTACCTGTCAGGCTCCAGAAAACAGCCATACCTTTCAAATATGCTGTTTACAGTTGCATTCAAAGAAATCCGTACGTTCTTCCCACTTCTAGGCAGTAATATCAATCAATTTCAGGTCATGGGGTTCAAAATACTCTACTTGACATGGCGATTTTGTTGATTGAAATGAACTTGACCTGACACAATTAAGGAATTCTGGGACATAATAGAATCATTGTTTGGAAAGATTAGTTGTAAGAGCCAAACTGACAAAGAAAGCAACACGGAAACAGAAAACAGCAAACTTGTAAGGTCGATTAAGAGATCAGTTTTTAGTTTTGTCAAATTTGGTTTGACTGGTGATCATTCACCCATGGCTTTCATGACATTCATGCACGGATTGATCAGGCCCCACATTTGACCATCTCAGATCGCATTTTGTGAATATCAAGCTGCTGGTGTAACTTATGAGTGGTATACTTTGAAGGTGGCTAAATCTGAAAAACTGAAAAGCAAGTTCTTGGGAATGGATTGCTTAAAAGAAAGGAAGAAACAAAGAGATAATTGGCTATAGATAGAAAGAATAAGATAGCGTGGCAGGGCAGATCTGATATATATATATAGATAGATAGATATATAGATAGATAGATAGATAGATAGATAGATAGATAGATAGATAGATAGATAGATAGATAGATAGATAGATAGATAGATAGATAGATTGTAATTCATTAATTAGCAATAAATGATCTTTGTTCACCACTGGCGGCAGCTATGGTGTGTGCACATGTCTTATTTCATCTCAGCTGTTTTCTGAGTAATTTTGCGGTCTGCTCGATCTTGTCAATTGTGGGTCAATTCAATCACTGTTTCTCAAATAATTTTGAGAGGATTAACCGATTAGATTTCTGCTGCATATATGAGGCCTACCCATTGACTGAAATCAAGATCTGAGGCCATCACAGTTGTCCACAGGTTTCACTTAACTCAATCCTTTGTAGTTAGTCAGTTTCACAGTTATACCAATTAACTGGTGCATGCTTCAAAAAGGTCATTATAAACTATGTGTAAGCTTATTTATAGGCTTTGACCTCAATTGATAATGAGGCTGCAGACATGTTGACAAAACTGAGCAAGCGTTGAAGGAGGTTGGAATTTTTTAATCTGAGGTTCAGTGATTGACCAGGTGATATCCAAGCAACATAATTGTGCTGAATGAATGCAAACATCTTCAACCTTGCAGGCAAGTAGAGTTTGAGAGTTTGTAAAACACATGGACTTTGCAGACAGTGTAGGAAATTGCATGTTTTGATATTGCTGTTTCATTTCGCCCAATTTATGGCTCTGCTCAGGCTTGTCTCACAATTGTAAGTACAATCGTGAGAAAGGTTCTTGTCTAGTCTGGTCTTCTTCCGGCTTGCTTCCACAGGTAGAACTTATGCTTAATTTCCTTCACAAGTGGCTTCATTTCTGGTGCCCAGGGGTAGGTATTTTCTTTCCTCTTCGGTTTCCTCACTGGGGGGCTTGACTCTTCGCTGCAGCTGGTCAGGATGCTGTAGATACGGTCTACCATGGCCTCCAGGGGAAGGTCTGCTCCTCCGTGTTCGAGGAAAGCTTGGAGTCTCATTTCTGTGAGCTTGGTGTACTTGCCGATGTCAACCTTTTTCCAGTTGGGCTTTCTCTTGGCTGGCTCATTGGACTTCGCTGCAGAGGGTAGGCTCGATTTTGTCGTCACCCCAATTTCTATCTGGACTGGGTCATGAGAACTTAGATTCAGCGGGTGTCTTATTTCCACTTCAGCCTGGGCATCGTCCTCCTCAGCATCAAATACAATGTGGTCTATGGTGGAGGTTATGTCCCCAACGAAGTGGTAGTAAGTTGCTGTCTCACTTGGTGTGGCAGAGCGTAGATTGTGCTCCTGCATGAAAGCACGGAACTTCCTGTCATTACTGGAGGGCGGGCTCCGGCCCATTGAGGCATTTAGGTCACCGAGCCAAATGATCCTTTCCTCTTTTCCAAACTTTTCATACAGTTCATGGACTTCATCGAGGGTGTCATCATAGCTGTCGCTTGAGCCACTGGTCGGCATATAGGCATTGATTACAAAGGTGGGCTTCACTTCTCCTAGCTGTGTCACTATGACGCGTCTGGATCCATCTGGGAGAGGCTTGACCAAGCTATCGATCTCCTTCCTCCACACTGTCATCACTCCTGCAGAGCCTTTTGTCCTCATCAAGGGGCTGACTGGGTGGTCGTCATCTACACATTTTGCATGGTATCTGGCTTCAGGCAACAGCTCATCAACTTCTCTGTGCTCAAAGTTATGCAGCCAGTGTTCCTGGATGTGTACCATGTCATGTCGTTGCAGTAGGTGATGGAGGTACTCGATGTTGGTTCTTAGACCCTCGATGTTTATAGATGCAATGGATATGTTGGTAGTTTCCATCTCTGGCTTTTGGGGCTGGTCTCTTCTAAAAAATGGTTGGTCTTCTGTCTCTTCTGGGCACCTTCACTCTGACTTTCCCATTCTTCCATTCTCCTTCCGTACTGGTAAATTTCATGGGTGGGCATGTTGTTGCGGAGGTCCTGCTTCATGGGGCTGGCTTCTCTACGCAGTTGTCTGGCAGTTTTTTTGATTGATTTATTTGACTCTCAGTTTGAGTGCTGTGAGTTAGGCTTGTACTCTTCTTCCTCTGGAGGGCTGCACATGCATGTTCTGGTCCATCCGTAGGCACAGGATCATCAGTCTGGTCGTCCACTGGTGTGTCTAGCAGGCTTGCTTCCATGTTGTGTCTACTGGCTGCTTCCTTTGTGGGAGTCCGCTTGGACAGTGTTGGATCCTGGTCTGGCGGGCCTTTCAAGTGATCCGTGTTGTCCTGTTGGTGGCATACAGGGGCCGGAGGGCTTGTATTATGACATATCAAGTCAATACCGTGCAGAGAGTCCCTCCAACGACTAGGCTCTCTGTCCGCTCTGTCTCTCCAGCCACTTGGTACAGTTTCATCTAGCTTTTGTTGTCTGCCGTCCCTTGTCCTCGCAGGGCTATGGCGGTTATCCCAGGGCTGGGATCTTGTCTTGTTTTGGGGGTAGTATCGATTTCGGTCCTGTTCATAACCGCTTGTCCTCCTCGGGTGTGAATAGTACCGATTATTCTGCCACCTAGGGGGTTCCCTCTGGTTGTCTCCCATCCAATTTGGCATACTCATCCTTGACTCGAGCTTTTCAATTGCTTCAGACATCCTTGCCATGAGTGGCATCATCATGGCTAGGGTGGAGTCGTCCTGTGGTTTCTCCGGTGTTTTCTGCTGCAGGAGGAGTGCTGTCAGTAGTGCATTCGTTCCCGAGCAGGAGCAGTTGTGAGCTTGTGTGGGAGGTGGGTTTGGTGTCTGCTGTCCACCCTGAGCAAGGATCTGTAGCTCCAGTCTACTTATTAACTCGTCCTGTGTCTTCACTTTGTGCTCTAGCCTGCTGACGAGAGCCTTAAGGGCTGCATTCTGGAAGGACTCCTCAGTTTGGTCTATCTTCTGCCTCATGAGGATTTGTTCCATCTTGTTCAGCTGCTTTTCCTTTGCTTTGAGTTCTTTCTCCTTCTCTGTTAGTTTGTCCCATTCCAATCTCTGTCTACACAATTCTTGGTTTTCCCTTCTCCCTGTTGGCGATGCATTAAGTGTCGCTGCTGAGCTTGCAGGGGCGGAGCGTGTCAGCTCGGTCGGGTCACTGGTATTCCTCTGCTGTTGGCCTTGCTGGCTTGCGAGTTGCCTCCTATCCTCCACTCTTGGGGTGATGGGGTTTCTGTTGCTCGTCTGACCTGCACCATCGACATCAACAGTGATTTTGACGTGCCTGTTTGGCCTCCTGTCAGCACTATCCTTTTCAGTATGTAGGCATTTGTACAGGGCATTTCTGGCAAGTTCAAAAGCCGATGTTGACAGCCTGATGACACAGTTACAAGAGTCTCTCATCTGAACATCTAGGTGGTCGTGACTGCAGGCAACGAGTTTCCTATTCAGGCATTTCATCTTATTCATCTCATATGGCTTTAATCTTACACTTCTATGGATATTTGCGGCTGAAGCTAGTGGCATTTCCTTTGGTGATGTGAGCGATAACACAGTACCTTGGGCATTGTTTTGGCGGGAAGAGAGCGTCGTCATGGCATCCATTGTGTACATCAAGACATCCAGTTTTGCCTTTATCCAGCGGCAGTAAAAACGTGAGTAAGTCCAGGCACGGTGCGGGGATAATAAAAGCTAATAAAAGATAACAAAAGCTCATAAAAGTCCAGTTAAAACAGATTGTCCAGATAAAAACCAGCTATAAAAACAGTTTTCCTCAGAGCGGGCTAAAATCCACGTCCATCCATTACGACCGCACATGATATGAAATGAAATTCTTTGAATAATAAATAAAGTTAAAAAAACAATAGAAAATGTGGGGAAAATATTAGAAAAAAAATTGTAGAAAACAAAAAAAAAGAAAAAAAGTGAAAAGAAAAATTTGGGGACAAAATGGCAAAACATTTTAATAGGGGGAAAATGTTTGTGAGAAAAAAAAAGAATTAGGATTGTGACGGGAACCAACCTAAAAAAAAGATTGGAACAAATAATTTTGGTAAAAAATTATGGGGAGGGGAATTGGAAAAAATATATATTAGGGAAAAAAATGTAGGCAAATGAAAAAGTTGTGGAAAGTCAGAAGAATATATGCATTTTGATTATTAGGTGGCAACCACCAGATTAGGGGGGGGGGGTTGGAGATTTAATAGACAGGCTATTATTTATTTCATGATAACTGCAGCAGTAATTTGGCTTATCTATTTTGAGTGTATGATGTCCTCAAATACTTGTTTCTAAATAAAACGAAACCATGTTAAGAAATACCTCCACCACTTATTTCGAATAGTAAAAAGGAATTTATTTATCTCACTAAAACTAGACAGGGAATTATTTATTTTCAAAAGAAAGACTTCCAAACTTCCTCCCCCTCCAAGAGATCCAATATGGTTGACCTCTTAGTCATGTTAATGACTATAAAATCAAAATTGAGGTCAAATTAGAGGATTTACAGATTTTTCACTGGCATTCAGTTTTTGTAATACTTTTGTTTATTTTTGTTTCACTTTCTATGGTAATCCAGTGTTTGGTACAGTTTTCCTGTTTGTGTTATTAGCTTTGTTAAACAATGAGGCTTATATATTCCATAATATTATGCTCCCATGGGCGTTTAAGTGACCAACAAAGAAGATATGATAGGCCTATATACCAGCCAAATATAGGCTTCTGATTGGCTGATTACTCATGGGTATGGTATAATAAATTAATAAATAACAGAAGATATGGGGAAAGGAAGCACAGTATCAGCTTTGTATCGTCAAATGATATTGAAAAAAAAGTTTTTATCTTCAATACGATAACTGTATTATAACAAAACAACCCAAGTCAGGGTCACTGAGTAACGATATCACGAGCTGTTGTGTTGCTTCGGGCTCGAGTGATATTAATTCACACAACAGCGAGTGATATTGTACGAAGTGCCCTTACTTGTTTTGTTTTTATCACCTGGTTTTACCTCAAATTTTTATTAAAAAGAGAGACTATTTTCTGCCATTACAAAAATGTGATGTCACCATGGAGCAACAATGGATATGACATCACAATCCAATCGTTTTGGCCATAGTTTGGTTTGTGGCGTCATCAGGCAGCCGGAATGCTGGTGATGTCACAACCATTGTTAAAAATATCGCCCTTGAAGGGTGGTATTTTTTACAATATCATAGGCCCTGATATTTTGACTATGAACAGTGATATTCACAGCCAACCAGGTGATAAAGAATAATGGCAACATTTTGATTTGTTACTCTATTGCTCTTTACAAACTTAATATTGGGTTGCATGAGCTATTGATTGATGTGATTTAACTGTATAAGTCAATAAATGGGAAATTAATATTTTGGCAATTCTGCAAAGTTCAATTTACAGATTTGACACTTAAGCATCCAGTGTAGCCCTACCATTATACCTCAGCTATTTCATTGTTTAACAAGAAATTCTTTAAAAAAAGAATTGTAGGGACCTGAGGTTTCTTCAAACACATATTTTATTTTCCAAATGTTCAAATAATGTTTTATGCATGTGTAGTTGCATCTATACCTCCAATGTACCACTGTGAGTGTGTGATATGACAAACCTAATACATGTTACATCATGATTAGGCATGCCTAATTACAGGTGTTATTAACCCTTACTGGACTGGGCTGTTCAAACTAAACAATTTCCCAGGACGATTGTGACGTCACAAGCTGTTGTTTAGGGACATAAATGGTCCCTCAGGCAGCTAGCTAGGGATGCCATAAATGTCCTTTCAGTCCAGTAAGGGTTAACATAGACAGCAAACCAAGCAATTAGAAGCCCTTTTAAATTCTTTGTCATGAACATGAAATTTCTATTACCATTACAACAAACTAATTGTGGCTTGCATAATATTTGGATTATGACACTTATAGACTGGCCAGTTTGTGAGAAGTTGAATATCTAATGTTCTCATACAGTGTTTTCTTTTATCACTTGTCTTATGTTGTCTCAAATGTTTATACACTTAGGCTATATAATTTTTTGAAGGAAATCTCTATGGGATAATATTATGCTCCAGGTGTGCTTTGGATATGGTCCCCAATGTATTATGCTCCAGGTGTGCTTTGGATATGGTCCCCAATCACTCAACCATGACAGCTCCCAAGGTCATGCAGTGAAGGAGCTACTGAGCATAAAGAGGGGCAAATATATACTTGATTTGTAAATTGTAGTCACAGTTACCTTTGCTGTAGCATTAGTATCCTCCTAATATTGGAGGTAAATTTGGAGGGTACTCCTGCTATAGGGAAAGTATATCTGCAAGGCCAACTTCCTAGTGGCCCCCTCCAGAAACTCAAGAAGCTCCACCAATGCAGTACACATAAATTGATGACAAGTAGCACATGGCTGATTATTTTTGCCCCTTTAGTTAGGGACCTCCACTGTCAAATCTTTCCTCATTTGGAGCTTATAACACAGATCTGAGATGCTCCCTACAAAAACAGGGATGAGGCCAGGTAAAAGGGGTATCAGACAAGCTGCCAACTGAAGCTCCAAGTGCAACAGCAGCTGAGCTACAGAGCGAAATGTCATATTGTCAGACATACTCAGTACTCACACTGTGTACATCTGACACAATGACATTTTGATGACCCTTGTAGCATTTTGTTACAGGGAACTTTGGTGGCAATATTGAAATACAATGATATGGACATATTTCTTGAAGCAACAGCAGTTTTGATGTTTAAATTATTTCATTTGTGGCCTTTATTACCTGATAGAACTATGTTGTATTTTACCTTTAACAATTTTCACTGCTTCAAAAAATATTTTTAAAAATCAGGCTTTTACCAATAGAAAGCAAATTATCTCAAACAATTTGTTTTTTGCTTTTTTTTGCGTTTAAGTTTCTGTCTTCTATAGATGTATCAACAGACAATCTGGAAATATCCCAGAATATCTCAGTATACCGTACTACTTAATCTTGCTTTTGCATATAAACAACTGAAGCGCCAGGACTTTCTGCTCTTATCATCTGTATGTACACCCTCAGCACTTCAAACACAAAACATTTCTTTCTGTATTTTTTTTTCTTGTGAAAGAAGGATCTGAATTCTGTTTCATAAATATAAAATAGATATATATTGTAGATTATTAGATAGACAGATAGATAAATTTAGATAGATAGATAAATAGATAGATAGATAGTTAGACAGCTAGACAGCTAGATAGCTAGACACAGGGGCGGACTGGCGGCATTTCGGGCCCCGTGGCAAAATAAGTCAATGGGCCCCTACCTTCCTTACGGTTATGTTATTTTCAAATGTGAAAAGCAAATTACTTAAGCATATATAATTGGGTAAATTGTTATGGGGTGGGGCCCCCAATATGAGAGGCTCTTGTATTACTCAGTTTATTTGACTACATGACACATTCATAAACCGGATGGCAAAGCTTTGCTTCTTGCCTTTTTTCCTTTAATTTTTATTTATTAGTCATCTTGCATGGCCCCCCTGAGTGGATGGGCCCGTGGCAGATGCCACTCAGCCACATAGGCCAATCCGCCCCTGACTAGATAGATAGATAGATAGATAGATAGATAGATAGATAGATAGATAGATGACATTGATCGATTGATTGATTGATCATCGGCTAAATGGTAAAAAGGCAGACTACACTGAAAGTTGTCAAATTTAAGAAGTTGTCAGATTGATAATACATGATAGCATAATAGTAAAAAAACAAATCAGTAACGTGATTGGCATCATGGCATGCACATCAATTGCTCACGATTACATAATCATCAGTTGAAAGTTTATGAAGATTAGGTAAGTAACTTTAATTTTTTATGTTTTCTTTTTATCTGATCTGAAATGAAATGAAAATCACCTGTTAATAATCTAATTCAGCCTGTCAGGGCTTATAATTTTAAACAGTTCCATCAAACTTATAGGTACAGGGAATATTATTGAAGAAAACTGAAATTATATGACGCTTTTGAATATAGATATGTTATGTTTATTTTAATACAAAACTAAATGATTTATAACACGCTGGATCAACATGACCTAGTTTCCTGCTTTCGACACTTAATATTGATCCTATCACTGCACAGAGTTTAGAGCCCTTACTTGTGTTCAGTTCGCTTGCAAAATGGCCTTTCGCTGCACAGATAGTATAATGATTGTTGTTTCACCTATAGTTGTTGTCATTTCAAATTAACTCTGTAACATAAGTCCTTTTAAATGATTGTGTTTTCAGAAACGGTTCTCGCGTTATTGGTACTGTTATCAATTTGATCAAATCACAGGGCCTAGCCTCATAGTCTTTTCTTTGCTTGTCATTAGTAAATTCAAAGGTAGCATGCTCTGACTGAGCTTTTCAGGTTCATCTGGACAGAAAGTAGGTCACTTTTGAATTCGACCAATCAGATAAATTCTCACAAAGTTTAAATTTGCGAGAACTTTTCTGATTGGTGACGGGTCATGTTCAAAAGTGACAAACTTTCTGTCCAGATGAAGAGAACAGGCTCAGTCAAGACATGATACTTTTGAATATCTTAAGGACAAGTATGAAATACCAGACTATCAAGTGTGGACCTGTGTGTAAATGCAGATACACCTCCATAGTTATGATCAAGATTGGATCAAGATTGGATTAAAGGTAAGATTTGAAGTTTGTTTTTTTTTGCCTCCCAGTAAGGCATCTATATTTAACCAACATTCAAAAGTCATTTTTATCTGGTAAAATATTGCTTGTGAGTTTATCAAACTTGCACAACATCCCTGCACTTCAAAGACAAATTTTGTTTACTCATATAGACCAACTACGTATAAATGAGCCTTAAAGAGGTACTAGCAGATAAGCAAAAAAATGTGCAATACAGTTTCTATGCGACAGGCGAATCTATCAGACGAGGCTATTGAAATGGTGCACAGAGGCTGCATGATTAAAAGGCCCTGAAAGCATTATTGTTACAACTTTAAAACACCTTTGTGTACTTTGTTTGGCTACATACCGTACATGACAAAGCAATTGATACATGAACCTTAGAACCGAAGACAAAAACTTCTTAAAGTTTGCAGAAGGAATTGCCAAGCACATAGTTCAATAACTATTAATTTTATTAAAATGCTGCTTAAAAAACTGCATGACATACCGCAGCAGAGGTATATCGTTGTCATTCCACTACAAAACATATCTTACAAAGCTTTTTTTTTTGCCATACAGTGCTGCCTGTAAGTAAGTGAAACACATGATATTGTGCCATTACATCAATGCTAAACATCCTCAACCAAACTGCTTGTGGAAGCATGAATTCTCATTCGATGAAAGGAAAACATATTGGGTCATAAAGGCTGATATGTGAGGCAGTCTGATAATAATGGTAGCCAATTTTCTATGCTGTAGTCTGAGTTAGGTATGGATCAAAGTCTTTGATAAGTAAGTGAAACACAGGCCCAATGTTATATTTCATAGGGCCTATCTCAAAAATAATGAAGCCACACAGCTGGTTTACACTGAGGGTCACAACTTTTGATAACGGCTTTATGCAACAACATCACATTACTTTCTTGCCTTTTTATAAATACATTCTTATGCCCAAATCCTGAAAATATCATGGCTATTAGTCAAAAGGTTGTTGAGATAGAGATGAAAGTATATCGGAAAACATGTATTTTTTCACTTATTTAGCGTGACATAACCTTTTCACCTGAAGAATTTCTTTCAGTTTTACAAAGTTTGACATGTTCCATTGCTATTTCCTTATACTTTTTGGAATCTCCACATCCCCAGGCTTCATAAATCCATTGAAACAAGCACTTCTATCCACTTGTTTCGGCATCATTGAATTATTTGTGTTCAAATGTTGACTTAAATTGAGTCAAATTTGAATGTTCCTGATCTGAGATGCTCTAGTTTCCCTTTAAAATATTTCAGTTGAATATTTTTGCCATTGAGATCTAGTATTACATCTACTTAGTTGTTTTTAAGCTTTTTATGGTTGTGGAAAGTCTGGTTCATGGAAAAATTCAAATGAATAGCTGCAAAGGTGAATGTGTCGCATGCGTAACGCCTTTCACGTGGTACAGAGCTATGAAAGCTCTGTTTTTAATCTGGATCGGCTAAAAATATAGTAAATCTATGAAACTTTATTAATCTTTGAACTAATCCAAGTTTGTGACTGGTTTCTGGTGATAAAATTCAAAATTTATGCTCGTCGCACGCGTAACGCTCTGAAAAATTTTGATCGTATTCAATTTTTTTCTTGCAAACAGTAAAGCAATCATTCTAGTATTACTTGGAGTGAAAATTACATATATAATTTCAGTAGCTGGAGTATGTTCATTACCTAATTACAAAAATTGTAACATTTATGGAGCATTCTTTAACATTTTAATGATTTTAGGGCCAAATTGTCTAAAAAGGCAATAAATATTAACAAAATAGTTTTTATTCTGTAAGTGGTTGTATTTTTCCTTAAATTATGATTGATAAATCATATAAAATCGATTTGAGTCAAAGCCAGAACATTTTTGTAAAGATATATATCACACCAGTACTTAAAATCAGCTTTTTATCTCGAAAAAGGGACCAAAAATCACACATCTATCATCATTTGCCGACCAGACTTTCACTTCGGTGGCACTTATTTTGTATCAATTTGAAGCCAACATACCGAAGCATAACATAGGGCAGTTAAAGTCATTTTAAACAAAAACAAATGCTTCTGGGGTCGATATATGTAAGTTTTGAAAAGGAATTTAAGAAAAATATCGAAAAATTTGATGTTGCTCAAAATGTATTAGGTGTATTTGAATGAAAATCGTCCAGAAGACTTTACAAAATGTGCCAGTTGTTGTCAAATAAAGAAAATTGATTTAGTTTCATGACAAATTACCATGCAACCCAGTAATGTTTCACTGCCATGAAAAACAAACTTTTAAAAATTCTGTAATATTCAGCTGTTATCAATTATTTCTGCTCACAAAGCATCAAGGTAAATATAGTTTCTAGAACTTAAATATGATCTTTACAATATGCTTAGGTCTTTCATACGAAAATGCATTTTACAATTTTGATGGTCATGTCACACTTAGGCTTCATTATTTTGAGATAGGCCCTAGGGAAGGGTGGTTCACTTACTTATCAAAGACTTTGACCAAAACCTAACTCAGACTACAGCAAAGAATATTGGCTGCCATTGTTTTTAGACATGTCACACATATCGACCTTCATGATCCTATATGTTTTAATTTCATCGGATGAGATTGCATGCTTCCAGAAGCAGTTTGGTTGAGGATGTTTAGCATACATGTAGATTTTCTCAATACCCAAGCAAGTTACAAATATGAAAGTGGTACCACAGTGTGCAGAATAATTCATCCATCTTTGTATCAACTATCCATGTGTTTGGGTTGACTGAAACTGATAATTTATGAGCTATTAGTTAAAATAGCCATTTTCACACGAAAATTCAATGTTAAACCCCCATCTATCTTTGGGGCTCTTGAGCAACACCTAAAACACCTTCAAATGAGCTGAAATTTTACATGGGAGTCAGAGAGGGGCTATAGAACACATTTGGAGGTTAGCCCCAATGATTTTCGGACTTTCACATTTTTGGGACACCCTAGTAGGCTATACTCCCATTTCATTAGTACATGTTAGAGAATGAATCAATTGCCTTCAAAATGTAATTATGTACCTCTCTTTGACAAATTTTCAACAAAGTGAAAAATGCTTGTATGATTGAGAGAGGTGGTTGCACAATTCCTTTGAGCGAACAAAGCTTACTGTTTTGCAATGTACATAGCGATAACGGACTAATTATCATAACTGAAAACAACAAACTAATGCTATGTTAGCTCAAACAAATTGTGCAACCATCACACTCTATCATTTAAGACAAGTTTCACTACGTCTAAATTGGCAGTTTTAAGAGCTTTATATCAAATGGACTGACAATGCCATTTATTATCTTTGCAAACCCATTAGGCTTTAGAAAGTGACAGCTTTATCCAACTTTTTATATTTCAGAATTGCATTTCTTTCATACCTTTCCCCATTAATTCTATTAATTCCATCTTGAAATAGACATTCCAAAGATTATCACATCACAATGATTTACCAATAATCTAGCTTTACATAGCAAGAACTCTGGAATCACAGACGACAATCCTAAAAACAGGTTTGAAGGTTCGAGTCCCAGCTATGGCACGGAGGAACTGAGCAGATCCTCCATAACTCTTTGCTTCACTCCACCCGGGTGTAAATGGGTACTTGGCTATGGGCAGTGATGGCGATTGTAGAGTGACTTAGCATTGTGTGCGCTGGAAACGGCTGCCTGGCTGTATACTCCCCGGGGAGTTGAGAAAGGCTCATGCTTGAACAGGCCTGCCAAGGGTGTAATTGTAAAGTCTGTTGAGACTGACTTCGTCGGTGTAATGGACTATAAAAAAGTCTACATTTACAAGATTATATTATCCTGTTTTGCTTATTCTCATGTTGTATGTGTCAATACTGTTTAAACTATTATAGCAACATGATATTGTA